>OZ007497.1:131256138-132456138 GCA_963931805.1 Microdon myrmicae
GACACCTGGCACATGGGACATTTTCCAATAGCTGCATTGAAGGCGCGGACTATCTTTGGTTTGTGGCCTTTTGGTTTTGGTCGCGATGGCTCTGTTGCGGATGGGCCCATCACTTCCAAGGCTCTTGCTCTCATCATCAAGAAGTCCTCCAGGACGTCATATGCCGGATAGGCTGCGTATGCCGCAATATATGCTTCCCACAAACCTCGTGTCTTGGGGGGATGTTTCCGGACTGCATGGTAGATCAACACGACCTCCCGGGAGGTGACCGAAACCCCAAGGTTCTGCAGCGATTGCTTGGCTTCGTTGGTCGTGTCTACCAGATTCTTAATTCCTTCAGCCGACTCATGTGTGAGTGCAGACTGATTGAACACCAGATCGAACTGGGTATCCTTGAGCAACCGAAGGTATTGGTATGTTTTGACCAGGGTTGCCCATGCAGCGTCAAAATTGCCGTCAACAATCGCAGTATTCCTTAGGAGACGTTCTGCCTCTCCACTCAAGTTCGCCTTGAGGTAGTGCAGCCGGTGCACATCGGAGATGGTGGTATTTCTAATGATGAGGCTCTCGAACAAGCCCTTGAACTCCGGCCAAGTCTGATAGGAGCCGGAGAAGGTTGGTATTTTGATGGGTGGAAGCTTTAATTTCGCCGTTGGCGCCTTTGTTCCTCCATTGAGCCGTCAAAAGAATGACGTCCTAGTGTATTTATCTCGAACTGCTCCAATTGTGATCTGAGCTCTGCTGAATAGCTGTAATATAATTCTTTCAGCTTATGGAAAACTAGTTCTTCCATATACTTCGTTTTGGCTTCATCAGTTGGATCAACGATAATCTTTTGATGCAGGAAATTACCGTGAAAACTGTTCTATCAAACTTAGTGCTTTCTCAGTTATAATATCGATGCAACAGTTAAGCAAATTCTGTTGCATACCTTCGTGATGAAATTTGATGTGGTGAATTTCTGTTGCCCCAATGACAGGTGAATTGATTATTTGAATTTATGATGAATCGATTCTCCTTTTGTTGTATCTTAAGGAATCGATTCATCCCTTATTGTTGCTTGTTGCTGCTTTGTGCTACAGTTTACAATTTAGTTTTATTTTATTTCCTTTATTTTTTCATTGTCACTAATTATTTTCGAATGCCCTCGATCTAGTTTTATTTGTCTTTTACTAAATGTTACTTTTAATGATTGTCCTATTTCCTATTAGGAAGCTTCAAGAGTTCCGCAAGAAAAAAATGTTTTTCTTACTTTTACTTTTATTTATTGTATATATTGTTTTTCCACTGTCAATTTTTTATTCACTCCGAGCGATTGAAAAACACGTCAACTTCTGTATCCAATTTCATTTGAATTAAAGTTCATTTTAAAGTTATTTGAATCGTAATTATTACAGATAATATAACATACATATTCCAAATTTATAACTTAACGACAACTAAACGCCAAAAATTGCTATGCACAATGTAGGCAGTAGAGAGAAAAAAGAATAAACGATTGATAGTCACCCTGTATAGTTTTGTTTTTGACGTTTGACACCTTTCAATTTGACATGTGTTGATGCAAAACATTAAAACAAGAACAGTTTAGAAACATTAAGTTAAATACAAGCTGCATCAAAAGTACGAAATTTCTAGTAAGTTTATATAGATGTTGTGTTCCTAACTAATTCCTAGGACTATTATATTCAATAAGACCCGTTACTACATCCAGCGGGCAGTGAAATAAGTCTTAAACTACAGTGACTAGATACGCCGGCTATCGTATATTCAAATTTTGTTTGCCCTGTGCGAATGTTTCTCCGGACCATCTATTTCCAATACTGTTCCTTAGTGCTGTCTTATTCCTTTCAAATTCATTTGGTATTCTCTATAGGTATTATCCTTAAGAGAAATACAAATACAGAAGTTCATACAAGATTACCAATATGAAGCTAGTGTATGCAACAGGCAATTTCCATCTATGTGCCAAAATAGAGAAACCTTGCTTGCAGTAAATACGGATGTATAGAACCGCCACGGAAGGTAGATTTTTAGTTAATTCTATTCTCAGGTCACTCAGGAAATCTTAACCTCAATCAGTACTATTCGTTTAAAATTCAAAACAGTTCCATCGGATCCTAAAAGATTCGTGAAAAGAAAAAAACGTTGGGAGTATTTTAAAGGATACCTACGTTTGAATGGAAAGTGCGAAATGTGTTCTTGGGTTAACTCTTTCAAAAACAGAAAGAATAATTACAGCAAAAGACAATTACTTTTCTTCGTTTATTTTTATTTATTGATAAATGTTTTTTCCTTCGTCTTATTTTTTGTTGAGAATAGTTCAACACACCTTTTATATCTCCTTTATTCTTGTTTTAATTTAACTAATAGGTCAGTTTATTTAAGCATTAATAACTGTCGAATTATTATTATGTTTAACTACTACTTTATTTTTTATTTATATATTACAATGTAAGTAAATTACATAGTAACTTAAATCTAGTAGCTCTAGCAACTAAGACTTTCGGCTAGCTTTTGTAAGTATATGTCTGTACCTTTTGTATCTTTGTTTTCAAATCTTATTTTGTAACTTAACTAGGGTTAGTAATTTGTAGATTTTGTCAATGTTGGGGGAAGCTGGTTTGGAGATGATGTTGATGATGCCGTCTTGAAAATGTTGTTGAGCCAGGGTTTTCATGCCCACGCATTCTAATAGGATATGTTTGGATGTTAAATTGGAGCTGGAGCTACAAATATGACAGATGGGTGGGTTAGTTTTGTTGATGATATGTTGGTTGGTGATAAGCGTATGTCCAAGGCGTAAATGGAGGAAGCATTTGGTTTTTTGCACTAACGATGTTGTCGGGTAGATGGTTGGTTCTCTTTTGTTATTTATTGTTGCGCCGGCGTGTGATACGGATTCTCTTCTTCCTCCATCATATTGTAGCGAGCTTAGGGTTCGCTGGATTAATTATTTTGAATAAATAAGAGCCGTTAAATCGATTTTGGAATTAATATAACACTTTATTAGTCCGTTAACCACAACCGTTACTTTTACCGTACACAACGATTTCTTGACTTATCGCGTATTTTACTTCTTACTTATCGCTTGCTTTTCACTCGAGACTTATTACTTTCTACTTGTCCCCATGAGTTGTGTGCGACGTATTTATACCAGTTCCCCACATTCTGATTCGGTAATTCGTTTCCGTTCGTTCCATAATCTTGAATGTTCTATTATCCATAGTCTCCAGTTTTCCAGTACTTTGTTTTGGACTTTCCCGAATATTCCAGTACTGACTGTCATATGCGTCACAATATATTGTTCACGCGGACACTGCTCACTGGAGAGGATGAAGAAAACGATGGTTGACCTTCGCAACCGAGCGGACACAACACAGAAACAAAACACTCCGGCGTGATCAACAATTAATCTTTATTTGTTACTTTTTAGTCTCTATGGTGAAAATCACTTAAACTCATTATTACTACGAAATTAATTTTTATGAATTTTAACTTAACTACACACACGGTAAAAAAAAATTCTTTCACAACCCGACTCCTGTATATATACGCTCCTCCGCTGCACGAAACGAGGAACGGGAGATCGCATGACCATTGCGGTCAGAAGATGGAATTTGACTCCCCGAGGATAGAACTCTGACTTGAATTCCATCCTCAATTATGGGTGAGATATGGAGGAGAAAGAGAAAATTTTCTCTTAAAGGTGTGGTCGCCACAGAGATGCACTCTTTCAGTGCAGTGGTGTGTGTGCCCAGAACAAAGAAAAGGGCATAAAGTGCATTCCTAGGATACGATTCCGGTAAAACAAATAAAACCGAAATTGTCGGATGCTAATGGGATCTTTGTTGGAACATGTGCGGCTAAACAAGGAGACGACGATACGATGTGGAAATGTGCTAATTGGTTTTAGCTAGGTTACTGGGAAATGATGTTTATGGCATCGCTAGTAAGGGTAGGTATTGAATTATTTGCGTATCGCCAGAATGCCTGATGAAGGCCAGCGGTATTTTGTTTGCACATTGCGTGCTAACGAAATTAGTTTCAGCGTCCATTGCGCTAATTATATGCAGCTGCTTGGGTTGTTTATTGATGGGAAAAAAGGTCGCCAGCCAATGTGTATGAAAGGAATTTATCATACACATGGTGAAGCTGAAAAATAGACAGCGCAATGTTTATGGCCTCCGGTGTGGGCTACATTATATGTAATTCAAATCCTTTTGTTTACAGGAATTCGGGTAGAGGAATTTGTCTGGCAACGTAGATGCCGAAATTTGTTTGGAATTCCTGATAAACTAATAAAGAAATCTTACAGAGAATTGGTATGGGAAGAGAATGCATCAAAGGTAAGTATTCTTTACAGGGACTTAAAGATCATAGATTTGATCTCTTTAATGCGTGAAGCATTTTCAGGTGCCTAATGCGATTGCATTGGCGAGAACTTATGCAGACTGGGTTATGGTTATGGGGGTTTTTAAGGTAAGTGTACCGTGGGGTTTGGCGGCACCGCCACAAGGTGGTTAACGGTTCTCTTATAGCCAATTTGGCAGCGTTGTCGGCTGCTTCGTTGCCTCTTATCCAACTGTGACTAGGAGCCCAGAGCATTTTGTCTTTGGTTTGCTTCTGGATTCGCTTATCCTGGATCAGATTGATGACTTTGATTTTGTTGTTTGTGTTTTGGATTGCTTGGATGGCGGATATGCTGTCGGTGCAAATTAGTGTCTTCTTTTTCTCCACTAGTTTGATTGCTTCGGTTGAAAAGATGGAAAAAAATTCGGGTAACAGTCCTTTTTAGCACTGTATTATTATTGTTTACTATTGCGAATGATGTTCCTTCTTTTGTTTTGGAACCATCGGTGAAGAGTAACTCCCACCCCCGGTGTTGGTTCTTAATTGATTGGAAGTGTTGCTGGTATACCAAGTTGTTTGTTGTATTTTTGGGGAGCTGCGATAGTCCTATATGATACATTCTGTTGGTAATAGCCATGTCGGGTAATGCGTTCGTTGTCGTTGTGGTTTAGTTACCGCATGGAGCTGTTTAGCCAGTTCTATTGCCTCTCTTAGTGCCGAAGTGAATTTCAGAAGACGTTTTCTCCTAAGTATCTATTTGACATCGTCTAGGATGGGGGTTGAAGATATTGCGGGAAATTTGCCAGCTAATTTCGATAATAGCTTTTTTTCTGTTTTCTATGGATGGAAGACCGCTTTCAGCCAGTATATTGATAATTGGGGTGGTTCGAAAAGCCCCTGTGCGTATGCGGGCTTCTGCGTGGTAGGGAGATTTGATCATCTGTAAGGTTGTTTTGCTCCAGTTGCCGTATATAGGTAGACCATAGTCTATTTTAGGTAACAGGAGTGCTCTAGTGATAGCGATTAGTGTGTTAGTATGCCCCGAGCCATTTTTACATGCCAGGTATTTAAGAATATTTAACCTTTAATCTAATTTTTTCTTAAGGGCTAAACAATGGTTCTTAAAATTGTATTTATAGTCAAATTGTAAGCCGAGGATTTTTAATGTGTCGACATTACTAATCATAGCGTTCTCAAAATTTACTATTAGATTCTTGTTACAATTTTTCTTTTTACATATGTGTAAGATTTTGCTTTTTTCCTTTGAAATTTTCGATCCGGAACGGTTACACTATATTTGAATGTCGCATAGAATGTTTTCGAATGTTTTACTAGCTACTTTTAAGTCGTTAACATTAGTGAAAATGATAAGGCCATCGGCGTAGAGGCAATGTTTTACCATTTTATATTTCGAGATTATGCTATTTAATTCTTCAAACCCTATTTTAAATAATACTACTGATAACGGTGACCCTTGAGGGATACCCGTTTTTACATTATGGACATCAGAAAATTCGCCGTTAGCTTTGATTCTAAATTTTCTTCTATTTAAAAAGGACCTAATGAAATTGAACATGTTGCGTCCTATTTTCCATTTTTGTAGAGCTTGGAGGATAATGTGTGGACCGATGCGGTCGAAGGCTTTTTGGAAGTCTATTGATAGAATGGAAGTATGTTTTTTGCAGGAAAGAGCGGAGATAACGTAGTTATCAATGTGGAGAAGTGCGTCCATCGTTCCCCTACTTTGTTTAAAGCCGACTTGTTGGATACTTATCAAGTTATATTTTTCTAGGTACTAGTTCAATCTCTTAGCAACAATTTTTTCCAGTAATTTTCCTGGGCAAGGAAGCAGGGCAATGGGGCGTTAACTGCTGATTGTGTCGGTTGTAGAGTTTGGCTTTGGCAGAGGAGTAATAGTGGCTATTTTCCACATTTGAGGTATGATGCCTGTCATGTATATGGAATTAAATATATTTAGGAGGCGATCCTTCACAATCTGTGGACTGTGTTTCAGCATTTGATAGTCGATTCTATCGAATCCTGGAGATTTTCCTTTTGTGGTATGAAGACTAGATTCTAGTTCTATATGGGTTATGGGGGCTTCGATAACTTTGTTACAGGGGTTACTGGTGTTGCTCAGAGGTATTGGCTGCACTTCTATTTGGTTTTTGGCGGTATAGAAATCTGGGTGGAAATTGAAGTTTTATTATTATTATTATTTATTACTTTTTTTTTTTTTTTTTTTTTTTTTTTTTTTTTTTTTTTTTTTTTTTTACATTTCTGTATTTATTGACCATAAATAATTTTTACAATAAGCAATACAGATAACTTATGATACCTTAGCTATAATTGCTTACATATACTTACTAGTACATTTTTCAAACAATATGATAAAAGTTATATATTGGTTATGGATTAAGATTTTAGTGAGTAGAGCTTCCTGGAAAAGGTCAGAAAACCAGGATATAGTTATTTACTTAACCTATGCTAATTTACTTAACTTAACTTAACTTATCTTAACTTAGTCTAGTTACCTTATTATTATTGAATTAAGTTAGTGTGGTGTGGAAGGGGGTAGCATAGTGATCAATGGGTTAGTGAGGATATTGTCAGTCAGGGATGTGGGTTGGGGAACTACTTTCCGTTTGTTCATTGAAACGCAAAATATTGGAGAAGGGTTGAATATTACTATATTTAAATTGGTGAGGTGAAAGTTCTGTATTGTGGTATACAATCTCATTAGAGTTATTAACCAACCTGCCAGAGGTGAAGAACGTTCTGATGTGGAGACAGTTCGGGTAGGCAGTTCGGTTATCTGACGGAGTCGATGGGAGCGCATTTATTATCGGGTTGGGATTATTGGGAAGATTTTCGATAAATTTGATGGAGAATTCGAGGAAGCGTCGATCTATACGTTCAATATTAGCGGCATAGTAGAGCGAACTACTGTTGTAATATTTGTGGTAGTTGGGATGTCGGTTGAGGCCAGTGATAAGTCTGAAGCATTTCCTTTCGAAGATGCGTAGCTTCTCCATTTGGGCGGGTGTGATATGGTACCATATCGGGCATGCATATGTGAGAGTGGGTCTGATTATCTGTTTGTAGATAAGTGATTTAACTTTGGGAGAGAGACCATTCGGCTTGTACATCACTTTTCTGCAGAGATTAAGTTGAATTGCGGCTTTGCGAATCGAGTTTTTGGTGCGGGCGGAGAAGGACAGATTGTTGGTGAAGGTTATTCCCAGGTACTTTAAAGTTTTGGAGGGTTTAATTATATTGTTATTTAACTTGATTCTGATTTTATTATGGCAGCGTATGGTTTTGTTAGTACAATTCACATTTCTGCCTTTAAACACTATGAGTTGAGTTTTGGCTGGGTTGAGTCGGATTTTCCACTTAGTAAAATATGCAGAGAGATTCGGGAGATAGCTGTTAATACAGTTTCTTGCCTCCTTGACAAACTTGTTGCTTGAATAAATTAAAGTGTCATCGGCATAATTCAGCATTACTGTATTAGGTGACAGTGGCTGCGGGGTGTCTGAAGTATAAAGGAGGTATAATAATGGTCCGAGAATGGAACCTTAAGGAACACCCGTGGTTATACTGTATGGTGTCGAAAGAGTTGAATTTATTCTCACCATGAACTTTCTATCAGAAAGGTAGGAAGCGAGAAGTTTTATGGTGTGGGTGTTTAATCCGAACATTGAATGTAGCTTATAGAGCAGTCCTGCAACCCAAACGCAATCGAATGCTTTTGCTATGTCGAGAGAGACGCATATTGTAGGGGATTGGTTTTGGAGATTCATTGTCACATCATGTGTCAGTTTTAGCAGAGCATGACAAGTTGAGTATTGTGGACGAAAGCCAAATTGAGAATTCGGGATAAGGGAGTTGTCTCTAGCAAATGAGAGAAGATTTTTGTATATCTTACATTCCAAAACCTTACTAAGCGAATTTAGCTGTGATATGGGACGGAAGTTAGCCGGGTTGTTGGAAGAACCGGATTTACTAATAGGGACTATCACCGCTGTTTTCCAACATTTTGGGAAATGTGAAGCGTTTATTATGTGGTTGAGAAGAACGAGAATGGGGAGTAAGTTTTCCGGGTGAAGCCTTTTAAATAGAAGGTTAGGGATTCTATCCAAGCCTGTAGATTTTTTATTGTTACGCGAAGTAATCAATTCAGATAATTCTGTAAAGCTTAGGAATGTGTCAGTTCCCATGGGATGTGACGCTTTATTGGTTTCGTTGAATTCAGTAATGAATGGTGGGAAGGATGGCTCAAGTGTGCCTGAGATGAATTCATTCACGGTGTCGTGGAAATTAGTGACTGGGAGGGAATTATTTATTACAATGCAAGTAAATTACATGGTAACTAACGGCTAGTAATATAAATATTAAATATTGTTTACACTAGATTTTGTAGCTTAACTAAGGTTAGTAGTTTGTAGAGCTTATCGATATTAGATGATGATGGTTCGGATGTGATGTTGATGATGTCTTCGTTGTAATGTTGGCGTACAAGGTCTTTTACCCCCGCACATTCAAATAGTATGCGTTTGGAGGATAGGTTGGAGTTGGATGTACAGATGTGGCAGGTAGGGGGATTACTCCTGTTGATGAGATGTTGGTTGGTGATAAATGTGTGCCCAAAGCGCAGCCGGAGGAAGCACCTGATTTTATGTTTTGCGGCTGTTGGTGGATATGTGATGGGTTCTCTTCTGGGGTTTACTGCTGCATACATATGCTTGTACTCTGCCCAGTCCTTTTGTTCTAAATTGTGGAGCTCACTATTAAAGTATCTATTAAAGTCCTTGCTGTTTTCAACGAAAAAGGTTATTAGGGGTTCCTTGATGGCCAGTTTTGCAGCACCATCTGCTGCTTCGTTGTCTGCTATCCCACTGGCTTGGCACCCAGAGAAGCTTTATTTTGTTTTGTTTATAGAATAAACTATGCTGGATCAAGTGGATAATTCGGTTTCCATTGTTTGGCTTTCTTATTGCTTGGATGGTTGATAGGCTGGCTGTACAAATAAGTGTCTTGTCCTTTTTTACTAACTTAATTGCTTCCAGTACAGCGGTTGCTTCGGATGAAAATATGGAATAGAATTCGGGTATAAGTCTCAATACTATTTTTGCGCTGTTGACTATCGCAAATGATGTGCCGTCCTTTGTTTGTTGTTGGCGGTGTTGGTTTTTGATATGTGGATAATGTTGTTGGTATTCTAGGTGGTTTGTTCTATTTTTCGGGAGTAGGCTTAAATCGGTGTTGAATATCTTAGGTGATAATAACCATGGGGGGGTGAATTGTCCTTGCCTTTTGTGGTTTAATGTCTATTCGGAATTGGTCCGCAAGTAATATTGCCTGTCCTAGGGCCGACAAGTACCTTTGGGGTCGTTTCCTCCTAAGGATGTGTTTAATATCCTCGACTATGGGTGTCTCCGGTGTGGCGGTAAGTTTGACAACTAGCTTGGCTGAATGGTACTTTATTCGGTTTTCAATCGTCGGGAGTCCACTTTCTGCTAGAATGTTTATTTTTGGTGTGGTTCTGAATGCACCTGTACTTATTAGATAGGGGGATTCCACTAGTTGTAGCTTAGTTTTGCTGCATTTCCCGTATATTGGTAGGCCGTAATCTATTTTCGATAATATAATTGCTCTGGTGATGTTTGTTAGTATATTAGTATGAACAAAACTCTTTTTTGATCCTAAGTATTTAATGATATTTAACCTTAGATTTAAGTTTTTCTTAACAGCTAGACATTGATTTTTGAGGTTGTTTTTTTTTTTTTTTTTAGTTTTTAAACCACATTTATTTTCCTAATTCTTTTTACATGTATAATATTAGGGGTAAATGTTAAACCCTTTTCTACAATCACAATCCTTAAATTAACTTACTGGCTCTATGCGAGCTCTCTAAATTACACATTGCAACTTGATTTTTATATATGCCTTTCGGCGTACATCTTTTTTTTTTTTTTTTGTTTCTATATATATATATATATATGAAATAAGTCATATATAAGAGGGACTCTTCGTTTACATCTATATGTATATATTATTATTACAATTTTTTTTTTAAATTATTATAACAAACAAAAACTTCAAAACAAAACGAATAAAACATAAAATAAGAAATAAAAAATAAAATAAAATAGCTACACAAAAGTAATTGGGAAAGGCGGACAGGGGGAGGGGGGAGAAGAGGAAGGAGAGCGTTGCTCTTGAGAGGCATACTATATCTGAGGAAGTGAAGTCCTCTCCTCGTTGAGAAGCCACCACCATTTGGGAGATGTTCGATCTGATTTATCTCTTTCACTGATCGCCGTGCTAAAATGCATGCGGTCTGGGGTATTGGAAAAATCATTATCATGGAGAATTCGTTGGTCCCTGGCACCACGGAGAGCGTGGTAAATAATCGGGACTCCATGCACGTCTTGGATAAGGCCTTTTTGATCCAAGAAAGGGAACGCTTCTGAGGGAATAAACCCATTCTGGAGGGTATACTCCAGATACATATCATTGGGATAGAATGCTCCCGAGATAAGATTATTGTCACTGCACATTGCCCTTGCTGTGTGACCACGAATAATTTTAATTATGAAATTGTCTATCCTATTTAACCCTGATTTGTTATACAGGATTTTATTGGGATAGAATTTTTTGTATTGCGACTCTGGTGTTCTATAAAGTCCGAGGCAGGAACGCAAACAATGCCGTTCGAACACACGAAACTTCTCCATATAAAGTGGAGATATATTATACCATACTGGGCAGCCATAAACCAAAACTGGTCGGATAAATGCCGAGTACGAAATTATTTAGACTCTGGGGTCAAGAAGACTACTCCGAAATAGACTTCTTGTCATAGAATATACGCTTTTAGCTGTGGAGAGGGACGCTGCTACGTGCTTGTCAAAATATAAATACTGCTCTAGCCAGATACCAAGGTATCTAACTACAGTTTTCACTTGTTACCTACAATAGAAAAGTGTTTCCAGTTGTATTTTGTATCCCTCGAGGCCCTGGATAGGGGCATTCTGAAAAGGATAATCTTCTTCTGTCTTAATCTTTAATTTCCAGTCGTCGCAAAATTGTTTTATTTTGTTGAAGTCATCTTGAAGGTGCCTATTGATGACGTCTATTTTTCCTCCTGTTCTGTACACCACTATGTCATCGGTGTACGCAATGGCGTTTTCGAGAGAACTCACTAGATCACTAGTGTAAATATTGAATAGAATGGGAGAATTCACAGCTCCCTGCTGTAAGCCATTTTTAATTTGGAAGGTCTTGTTGGAGAGTATGTCCCCGCATTTCACCACAAAATGTTTGTCCATTATCATATCATAAATGATGTATAACAGATATTGCGGCATACCCAGGTTTGTTAACTTATAGACAAGTCCTTCTAACCATACGGTGTCGAAAGCCTTTTCAAAGTCAACCAAGCATGCGCCTGTACATTGTCGCTTTGCCTTGTTCCACTGTATATCGGAAACAAGTTTCGTCGCTGCATGAACTGTATCATGTCGCGCTCGAAAGCCAAACTGATTGTTGGGGATGATATCGTTTTCATCACACCAACCTATCAGTTCTTTGTTTATAATTTTTTCGAATACCTTGCTAATGTTGGGAAGCAGGCTGATCGAGCGCAGATTAGTTGGATTGCTCTTCTCCTTACCCTTTTTGGGGATAGGGTGGACTACTGCAGTCTTCCAATGAGTTGGATAGTGTGCATTGTTTAGAGCCTTGTTAAACAAAGTAGTGTATATGTTCACTGCTTCGCGAGGCAAATACCTTAGAACCACATTTGGAATGCTATCTGTTCCAGATGATTTCTTATTTTTTATTGAGCTAAGTATGTTTCTAAGTTCATCCTTGCGCACAAACATATTTGTATTTTCATTTCTGACGGGAGAATCCGCCCTATTATTTTCGCCGAATGCGATGAAACTATGGTTTTCGGATCGCCAGTTGTGAAGTTGATTGCGCACCGAGCAATGTCTTTAACGGGCATTGCTTTCAATTTCAGTGTTAGCATGAACTGATTCGTTAACTCTGTACACTGCTTCGAAACAGGCTCCAATTGAATTCGCTTTCTTTTGCGGATCTTCGACTACTATTACTTCATCATTGGAGTTGATGTGCTCTAAGGTGAGTCCTGCGTTCAGCATTATCTGACCATTCTCGGGAGTCCGTGGAATTCGGAGACAGGGAATGTCATTGTGATCTTTTCTTCGACATATTTTCTTGATTTGTGAAAACATGTTCGGTCCGTTTGCTTGAACAGCTCGAATTCTGTTGCTCCACTCCTCATTTATTACTGCTCGGTAATTATCCCGGATTAGTTTTTGAAGATTTTTAATCAAGGACTTGATTGTTTTGATTTCATTGCTATTTGGGTCACTGAACTGCCTATAGCACAATTTCAGCTTTGAGAGCAGGGTGCTCTTTTGCCTATACAAAGCATCGATAGTTGCATTTCTGTATCGGTGGGTATAGCCATCCATATGAGCTACTTTGGGGATGGAACGATTCATTGTGTTAATAACAATATCGTTCATAGTTAGGAGGTAATGATCGATTTCATCATTACGGAGGTTTCTATTAGTCGGTGGGTCTATGCCAATGTTGCGTATTTCTCTTTTTACTACGCGATCGAAACGCGACCAATGTGCTTTTCGGAAATCGAAACAGTGTACCTGATCGTACTGCTCAAGTAGATGGTACTCGTTTGGCACGTGTATTACGGCTCCAAGTCCGTAATGATCGCTATCGTACTCAATTGTGCGAAGACAATTTCGAGTAGTTACCTCGGTATCTGGTAACTGAATTCGATCATCTGTCATAAGTAAATCCAGGAAGGAGTTACCTCTTGGATAAGACGGCGTACTTGTAGCGTACAATTCTAGTTTATGCTCGATCGCATTTGTTTGCCACCAATCAAACAAGGCATTGCCTCTGGTGTTCGAGGTCAGATTGCCCCAGGCACTGTGCTTGGCGTTAAAATCACCTGCCGTTAAAAAGTAATTGTTTTCCGAATCTAACTTGAGACTCTGGAAAAGCGTATCGATTTCACAGATAAATTGGGTACCTTGAACAGATTCAGGAGCGTAAGCAGCGACTATATATAGATGCCTTTGACTTTTTAGCGGAATGTCTATAATGCATGCCTCTAGCACCTGGAATTTGTGTACTTCCGTGCTGTAAACGACCTTATGGTGAAGACCTTTCTTAACTAAGATAGCGACCCCACCCCCTCGAGTAGAGTGTGTTCGATCTCGTCTAATTATGTTATAATTTTTGTAGCCCATTTTGTGCCTTTGGTTTAGCTTAGTTTCGCTAGCCAAGAGCACATCTGGGCATTCGACCTGGAGCAGATTGCCTAAATTATCCCTTCTTTCGATGTGGATTAGTGAATTTACGTGCACAGCTATAATTTTTAGGTTAAGTTCAGACGGAGGGTTGAAGATTTTGATGTGGAGAGTTATTTGAGAACAGGGTTGAATAGAGAGTATCTATTCGTGCTCTTTGTTCAGTCAGTGTTCTTTGAAATTCGGCAAATTGTCCTTGCATGGTTAATAACGTTGTTATTATTTCTGAATGTGCCTCTGGTGTGGGCATTTTCCCATTACTATATGTATGTTCCATGGATGCTGGTTGCTTAGGAGCACCGGCCATTTGTGCATATGACACACAAGGAGCCACGAAATTGTTGTAAGAACGAGTTTTCATTTTTTTCTCTTCTTCAACTTGTTTCTTTTTGGATTCCAATTTTAATTTCATTTGTTGAAATTTAGGACATCCTCTAAAATTAGCAGTGTGACCTGTATTTTTACAGAGGACACAGGACAGTGTTTTCCTATCTGGAAGCTGTTCCTTGCCCAAGGGGCATTCACCAATGATATGGTCGGAGAGGCACTTTACCCACCTGAATTGCATGTGGCAGTTTGATGCCGCGTGCCCGAAGCGTTGACAACGCATACAATGCAATACGCGATCGATTTTTCTAATTTTTTCCCAACTTATTGTTTGGTGGTTGAGGTGTTTGATGTATCGGAGAGCATCAACTTTACTTGTTGGGACTCAGTGATACAATAAAGAAAGGCAATTTGCAATTGCGTTTTCTGGAGTTGGCGGTAGAGAAGGGTTTCACACCTGTAAATTTTAAATTGTCGGTTTCGACATTTTTTAATTCCTCTAATCCCTCTTCAGGGGAAAAACATGGATCAACGCCTTTTAGGAGCATGGAGATTATTTTCTCCGATTTCGGGGTGTACGTGTAGTACTCGCTTTTTGTCCTACCCAAAGCAGTCATTACTTTGCGATAACCTTCCATATCATCGCACATTAATTTTATTTTAGAATTATTAATTTTTTTTGTTTTGAAATTTTTGCAAGTTAACTCACCTAATTTTATAACGTCCTTTGTTTCCATGGACGTAAGTATTATAGGCGGCGCCTTTTCCTTTTTGTTGGTTACGATGTTCTGGTTTGTTTGCTGCTTCTGCATCTCGATTCTTTGCTGCCTTTTGTTTGCTTCCTGATGTTGTTCCTGATTTTTCCGTTGTGCTGTTGTATTTTCTTGGCTTTGTTGTTGCTGCACCAGGTCTTTTAATTTGAGGATTGCTTCTCTTTGTTTATTGAGTTCCTCTTTTTTTGTGTCAATATCCGCAAGGAGTTTTTCTAATTCCGCCGGATCTGTTGCAGTACCTGTGATATTGTTTTCTCCTTCAGCAGGTAATTCGATTTCACTTGGGTCAAGGTCAACCAATTCGTTGAATTGGTTGCCTGCTCCTGTGTATTCGTTTTTCTTTCCTTTTGCAGTTTTTTCGCCATCCGTATTTGGCTTGTGCCGTTTTGTTATAATACTCGGCTGTCGCTCGAGTCGGCTCCGTCTCATCGCTTTCAGGTCTGCCTGGCCCCTTTTCATGAAAGGCGACGAGCTCTTTAGCACTTTGTTTGCTTCCATAATTTTTAATTTTTTTTAAACAAGCCCTCTCAGTGGCGGCCACACTGTGTAATCCACACTTGTTCACTTACACTCGTGCGACGAATTTATTTATTTATATTTTTTTTTCTTTTCTTTTGCTTTCTCCAGTTGTCAGGTATACATCTTATCTCTTTGACGTGTTGGTAACGACTGATTTTTTTTTTTTTGAAGTTGTATTTACTGTCAAATTGTAGGCCTAGAATTTTTAGTGTATTAACATTGCTGATGGTAGAGTTTTCAAAGTTAACTGCTAACAATTTATTACAACTGTGTTTTTTACATATATGTAATATTTTAGTTTTATTGTTTGAGATTTTGGCTCCGGAATAATGACCCCACATTCTAATATCTGAGAGGATATTTTCAAAAGTTCGACTGATAAATTCTAAATTGTTGATATTACTGAATACAATGAGATCATCTGCGTAGATACAATATTTTACAACTTTATATTTTGCCAGTATAATACTTAGATCTTCAAACGCTATTTTAAATAAAACTACTGAGAGTGTTGATCCTTGGGGGATACCGGTTTCTAGATTGTGTACCCCGGAACAGACCCCGTTAGATTTTACCCTGAATTTCCTATTAGACAGGAAAGATCTGATAAAATTGAACATATTACCCCCTATTTTCCATTTTTGAAGTTTGTTCAGTATGACGTGGGGGCCGTGCGGTCGAAGGCCTTTTCAAAATCTATTGTTAGAATGGAGGTATGCTTTTTGCAGGAAAGTGCAGACGTAATGTAGTTGTCAAGGTGAAGGAGGGCATCCATTGTACCTCGACTTTTTTTGAATACAACTTGCTTCGTACTTATAAGGGTATATTTCTCTAAATACCAGTTGAGCCTTTTTGCGATAATTTTTTCTAACAATTTGCCTAAGCAAAGGAGGAGGGAAATAGGGCGGTAGCTATTGATTGTGTCGGTTTCCCCATCGGACTTTAAAATAGATATGACAGTGGATGTTTTCCATGTTTGCGGTATGGTGCCTGATTTATAAATGTGGTTAAATAGATCTAGTAGACGCTGTTTCATGATCGGAGGGCTGTTTTTGGCCATACCATAATCTATTCTGTCGAAGCCCGGGGTTTTTCCTTTTGCAAAATGCAGACTGGATTCAATAATTACTTTTGAAATACTTTTACTTTTTAAATAGGTAGAATAATTCACTTCACTTTTTAACTGGCGCACTGTTCAAATAGTGTTCTCTGGTGACTGATTTGTAAATTATTTCCCGTAATTGATAGCCAATTGTAACCCTTAGCAACCGCTCGCACGATCCCGTCAAGTGAAACATCTGCAGACACTATGATTTCGTTCCGGAGACTTTATATAAAAATTGAGAAGCTTCGAATTGCAGATGCTTTGGTTGTTGGCTCGTTTCCTTCTCCTTGAATGTTTCGGCACAATTGATTACAGATAATATGCTAGATATCATGTGGTTCTCGTTTGCATATTGTATTTGCGTTTGGGTGTTGGTAGTTAACATCAGTAATTATATGCACTGTTTAATCCAGTAATGTGGGACTATCAAATCACAAGCCTGTGGCAATTGTTATGTAGATAAGTCTATTATGTAATCTTCGTCTGATGGATCCGTCGAAAATTTCAAGGAACTAAGCACGTATATTAGGTTGGGAACATCTTAGTCCTGATAGAAACGCAACTTCTAGTTTACTTGTTAACTCGGTTTGCTTCAGCTAATCGTCGCGGAACATGTATTTGCTTTGCTCCAGAAATTGTGCATTCAACTCCAGGTCATCTGCGACCATCTTTTCAGTGGAATTTCAACACGATTCTCCACCTAGTACGAGGATTGCGTTAAGTGGGATAACTTGAAGTAGTGCTGGACAATCAGTGGTACCATTCACGGGTTATATTCAGTGTCACCATATATTGTAGTTTAGTTTAGTTTAGTTTAGTTTAGTTTAGTTTAGTTTAGTTTAATGGGGCCACAACCCCATTTATTGGTTTAATTCAAGCAACATAATTACCTCCAACTCAAGTATATATAAGTTAGAAACGAGAGAGCTTAAGAACTATCTTAACTAGGGTTAACCTAAGGTAAACAGGACAAATTAATAAGGCCGGAATAGGGGCGATAGGTGGGGGCAGGTTATTGCAAAGTATAGAAGCGTCGCTTAAGATTGGTGGTGAGAACGGTTTAAGTGGCGGTGCGTGAGAGTATGGATAGAGAGGTCGAAGACGAACAAGGTATAACCGGGTCTGAAGCAATAAAAATATCACGAATCAATTGGTCATCATCATCGGCACTACAACGGGGAACCGGTCGTGGCCTTATTTGGCAAGTCCTTAGGCTTGTTAAATTTTCCATGATAATTTGTTTTTCCGGGCAAGGTCATTAGTCTTCCGCCAGACTCCAGTCATACATACTTTTTAATAAGCATCGTTTTTAACAGACTCCAAGCTAAGTGGTAAGTTAAGTATTGGGAACAGGAAAAGGTCGTTAGGTGCTACATCTCTAGAATATTTTACGAATTTGATTATATTTTCCATATGACGCTTTTTTCGACCTATAATTCATAGTCCTCAAAAGATACAAGACCAATTCCGCGTACATGCATCTGAAAGTGTCTTTAAATCAGACTCACCTAATATATGCAACACATCCCTGTTTGTTTCTGCAGAGAATGATACATTTTTATTTTCTTGGGACAGGGCGGACCTAGCTTTGCTCTGAAACGTTAAATCAGCGGAGCGAGTGTTAAGTGTGTCGATGGCGTCATAGCCAAAGATGACGTACAAGAGATCATTGACACACTCAAACAAAAAGAATAGCTTTCCAATTATAAACTCAAATGGCCGCACGGTACGGTAATGCAATTGGTTGCATATTCTAAGACAATTACCAGATATTGCAAAAGCAATTAATTGCACATTTCGGCATAACCAAATAACGCAAAAGCAATTAATTGCATATTCCGGAACAATTAACAAATCACGGAAGGGCAATTAATTGCATTCAAGCACGAAATAATTAATTGGGTCTGTTCGCAACTGCGGATACTGAACTGTGATGCAAGTCAATGAAGAAATATTGACCAACACAGCAGTTCGAAGCAATTGCGAATTAAAAGCCAAGAATCGGAAATTGGGTCGGTGGAAATGTAATTGCATGATCGTCATCGGGCGGTGTTGACCTCGAGGTGACGAGAAATGGTAGGAGGTGGTCAGCAGGCAGTCTGTCGTTGGTCTGGAAGTTGGATTTTTGATCGTGAAAGCAACGGAGTCGAGTGCAGAGTATTAAAGCAAAGTAATTGAGTCTAGTAGTGAAACTTAAAATAACGTAATTTAACCTGGTGATGAGTTTGAGAAAAACATGTAAATCGAGAATCTTCAAGAAGTAGGATTGAATTGCAGATATTAAAATTGTTAGTGCAATTCGTGTACCCTTAAGGTTTCTAAAGAAAAGCAACTAAAAATTAAGAAGAAAACAAAAATAGAAAATAGTGCAGAATAAAGACAAGTAGAATTCGAACTAAACTGTTGCTAATAAGTGAACTGTAATAAAAAAATGTAATGTTACTTTTCATCACCCACTTTGAATACCTCACACACTTTTAATAAAGCTCATTTGTTTGTATTAAACTCCTAGTCTTTATTCCTAAGTACTGGTTCTTAATTCCCATCTATGGGCACAACTTGAACTTCTTAATATCGTTACGTATGCAGAATTTTAACTTCTAAGTTTCTGCGCTATAAAACCGTCACTTGAACTTATTAATTCTGTTCCGGACACTAACTCACCACCACCAACCCACCGTCCCGTTCAATTTCAAAAACCACCCCTCTATCTCACCGTCTCGGTCGAGATTCAAAAACCAACTCCATCAATTTTCGTTTTTTCATCGGGCGAAAACTTTTTTTTTATTCTGCAGATAAAAGGATTTTCCTTTCTTTGGCTTTCCCAAATTTGGGATCGAAAGAGGAAACACAAAAAAACAATCAACAAAGGATCTTGCCGAAGAGCATTTACGATCCTTTGTGTCGGTCGGCGATAAACGTACATGTAGTTCGTTTTATGGGGCGAGTTGTTTGTTTTAACTTGGTTTGATTAAAACGGAAAACGACGCTGATTGTGTTAATGGTTTTGGGTAACCATATTTCTAGATGATCATAAACTTGCTGGCGCGCATTTTATGTTTCTCAACGATTGTGTTTGAAGAAAGACATCTGGTCCGCACATTTGTATCTTAGGGGATTTTTGTGGCAAACCTATGGTTCGATTATCCTATCTAAGTTTTCAATGTGAGCAAATTGAACGTTTAGTTCAATTTGTTTGAACTTGAATTGATTAGAGCAAATTGAACGTTTAGTTCAATTTGTTTGGTATTGCATCGATGTGGAGCCATTTGATGTATGGGGTAATGCTATGACTTGGGGAGTGTCTCATCCTTTAAGTGGATGTTATTGGCGTGTATCGCCGTTAGTGGTGGAGACTAACTCCAAAAGGGTAATTTTTATGGGATGGGTAGTTGTGGCCGTAACAAAAAGAAAAAAAAGAAAACAAAATAAAGTGTATACTAATCTGATATTCTAATGGAATTGCGAAATTGTGAGAATAAAGCATAATCTAAGACATAGTTTGAAGTGATTAAGTTAAGATTAAGAAATAAAATAAGAAAAATACTCTAAGGAGACTAAAAATTGTAGCAAAGGTAAAGAACAATAAAAGTGGAAGAAGCACAAAGAAAGACTCTGTGTTTGAATTGGTAGTGTTAAGGGAAGATTCCGTCGCTGTTCCCTAGGTGTCGTGACTTTAATTTAGTGGGATATTTGAACATACCATAACTCGCGAGTGGGTAACTAACCCCATCTGTTGAATATTTCAATGGAAGTTTTATTGCAAGATGACAGACTCCGATATATTCCACCCATTTTTAAGGGGGATCAATGGGATTAATTCTTGCAAAATCTCACTACCCCCTCATTTAATTTTTTTCCTAAAAGAAATTGCATAAAAAACTATTCAATTTTTTCGTTTTATTATTATTTTTTAATCAAGCTTTTCAGACCGCACAACATGGAAGAGGATATCTTACATGTGTCTCTACAGGAAATAAAATACGACATTTGCCAAGCTATAATACAGTGTAATAAGCGAGGATTAGTGTACAGCGTGAAGTGGTTGTCTGAAATGAATCACGGCTTGTCGTATGTAGAAGTTAGCAACGAAGCCTACGTAACCAACGACAGTGACATCAATAAAGCAGATCGGGACAGCTACTATATTGCAAAGAGCTATTTTGATTTAAGAGAATATGAGCGGGCGGCATATTTTGCTCGGGGACATGATTCGCCCGTTCTAAAATTCCTCCATTACTATGCTCTCTTCATGGCTAAACAGAAGAAACAGCAAGAAAATGTCACCGACAATTCGAATCTAATTGAGAGCCCGAACGTCAAGGTCATGTCTGACTTGTTATCCAATTTAAAATACGAATATAACCAACGAACTCTGGACGGTTACGGATTGTACTTATATGGGGTAGTGTTGAAAAGTTTACACCTCAACGATTTAGCTTTGCATGTTCTTGTGGAGGCTATACAAGATACTCCGATGCTCTGGAGCGCATACCTTGAACTTGTGCCCCTAATTTCGGAAAAGGAAAAGCTGTACACACTCAATTTACCAAACCATTGGATGAAGCAAATTTTCCTTGCTCACACCTATGTCGAATTGCATTTGAATGATGAAAGCCTAAGGCAATATGAAAGTCTGCGAGCAGCTGGCTTTCAGAATTGTATTTATATAACATCGCAATTGGCCTTAGCTTACCAAAATAAAAGAGGTAAAGTCTTGAAAACAATTCGTTTTGTGATTAATATATATATTCTTCTTTATATTAGAAGTAGATAAATCGATTGAAATTTTCCAAACGATCCAAGAGGCAGACCCCTATTGCTTGGATAACTTGGACACGTACTCCAATTTACTGTTTGTTAAAGAATTAAAGACTGAAATGGCTTCACTGGCTCATAAGGCGCTTGGCATTTGTAAATACCGACCTGAAACTTGTTGCATTATAGGTAAGTAACTAACTTTTAAAATATATATTTTGTCGGCAAGCATTACAGATTTAGAAAACACAAGAATCATTTGATGTGTGTGTGTATTTAAAATACATTTCTTCGTACCAAAGATTTACACAAACGGCGAATGTATTTAATTTCTACATCGATTTTTCTGTAATCATCATCATCATTCATCGGCACTACAACCGGGAACTGGTCTTGGCCTCATTTAGCAAGTCCTGAGGTTTGTTAAATTTTCCATAATAATGTGTTTTTTTCAGGGCAAGGTCATTTAGTCTTGCGCCAGAGGCTCCCCGACGGGGAATCGAACCCCGGTCGCTCGCGAATTAATAAGAGTCTTCTTATTTAATTTCAAAAAATGTTTACACTTTATTTTCTTAAAACTATATTTACAATATAGTCTATTATTCTATTAGTCTATTATTCAGTGCTGTGCTAAGTGTATCTGGACACATCAGTCGATGAAACCTGACTGACTTATCCACCGTTCGCCTGTATCCCTTTTCCAGTCATCTTTTGTTGTTTCTCCAATTTCTTATCTCACACTTCATTTAGGTCGTGGGATCGTTTTGATAATCCTGGTCGATGATTGTTTGGACAGCTGTGTCATGTCGGGTGCAGCATTGAATCATATCTTCAATGCTGAAGGTTTATCTGTTGCATTGTTTGGACAACTGCAGCAGTGAATCCTATCTTCAATGCTGAAGGTTTATCTGTTTCATTGTTTGGACAGCCGTGTCATGTCGGGTGCAGGAATTAATCATATTGTAGCGAGCTTAGGGTTCGCTGGATTAATTATTTTTAGTGAATAAGAGCCGTTAAATCGATTTTTAATTAATATCACACTTTATTAATTCGCTAATAACCCGTTACTTATACCGTACACTTCGATTTCCTTTTCTATTGCTTGCTTCGCTTTTTCTTACGTTTCTGCCTTTCCAATTCTTCGTCAATTTCTTTCGCCCAATCAACTTTAGGCGGTGACGGTGGTACCCACTCTCGTGCTAAGTACTTCTTGTGCTCATATTTGGCACGTATATAACTCTCAAGAGCGTTGTCGGTTTGGGGTCGTCGGAAACCGTCTGGCAATTGAGCTTCGTACACAGCTCGCGCTCGGGAATTGCCCATTTGTTGTAGAGAGATGACTTGTTCAGGAGTCCAAGTGCCGAGGTTAACAGATTTCACTCTGGATATATGAACACCGAGGTTTCTATGGATTCCAGCACATCGAATACACAAGAATACGCCGAGATTCCATGATGCCCAACGAGGACCTTTTGCATCTCAATCCACGCAATATTTGTTGTCCTCATCCCGAAGCATCTGAGTCAGCAGAGTTTGACATTTCTCCTGTATCAGCTTGGTCCGTTCGGTTTCCTTTCTGCTAATGTTGCTACCACTGTTGCTAGAATTCATTATCTTTAATATTTCGTATACGAATTAAGCTGTATCTGCCGATCGGTTTTATTTATGGTAATATAATAGCGATGTAATTTATGATCACATTTACGATTTGATTTCCAAAGTATTCGCACCTGTAATTTTTTTATTTTTACTTAAAGCCTCCGAATCACCATTAGTTGACGGCCACTGTCAATTTTCTCTTTCCGGTATTTCGTTTCTGTTCGTTCCATAATCTTGAATGTTCTAGTCTCCAGTTTTCCAGTACTTTATAGAATATTCCAGTACTTGTTTTGGACTTTCCCGAGTATCCCAGTACTGACTGTCATACGAGGGTAGCCTCTTATGTTTCGGGATTTGGCAACCCTAGCGTTGCAATCCGGCAATTGACAGCTCTGTCGTAAAGTTGGACATTTTTGAGGTTATACGCACTCAGAACGTTTTGACATACGAGCGCTATTTGTGTTGTTTACAGTAACTTAAAAGATTCATCTCGGCCCAAAAATGGAATTAAATCGTCAACATTTTCGTGCGATTATTTTTTACAACTTTCGGCGTGGATTAACTCAGCAACAGTGCATGGATGAACTTAATTCAATTTTTGGCGATGAAGCTCCATCAAGGACCAGTGTTTATCGATGGTATGGTGAATTCAATCGTGGTCGTAGTTCACTCCAAGATGAATTTCGTGAAGGTCGTCCAAAATCAGTTGTTGTTCCGAAAACCATTGATGCTGTGCGCGAACTGATATTGGAAGATCGTCATGTGACCTATCGTGAGATTGAGACTACCTTAGGCGTTAGTGGGACCAGCATACATTCAATATTGCATAAACATTTGACTGTCAAAAAAATTTGTTCGCGTTGGATCCCACACAATTTGTCAATCGCCCAAAAAAAGGCTCGTGTCAATTGGTGGAAAGAAATGCTCAAAAAATACGGTCGCGGTGCTTCGAAACACGTCTATGACATCGTGATAGGTGATGAATCGTGGATTTACGCGTATGAGCCCGAAAGTAAACAGCAGTCGACTGTCTGGGTATTTCAAGATGAGTCAAATCCAACAAAAGTTGTTCGCGCACGAAGCACTTCCAAGCAAATGGTCGCCTGTTTCTTCGGAAAAACTGGACATGTCGCAACCGTACCACTAGAACAACGCAGAACAGTCAATTCTGAGTGGTACGCAACCATTTGTTTGCCAGTTGTCTTCCAAGAAATCAGGAAAACCAACCGCCGAAGACGGATCACTCTTCACCACGACAATGCGAGTTCTCACACATCGGCTGCGACAACTGCATTTTTGAGCACCCAAAACATCGATTTGATGGGTCATCCGCCGTATAGTCCTGACTTGGCACCGAATGACTTCTTTTTATTCCCGTACGTAAAAAACAAACTGAGAGGTCAACGTTTTTCGACACCTGAAGAAGCGGTTGCTGCATTCAGAATGCATGTGTTGGAGATACCTCAATCAGAGTGGCAAAAGTGCTTCGACAATTGGTTCAAACGCATGCAAAAGTGTATAGATCTTCATGGGGAATATTTTGAAAAACAATAAAGTGATTTTCGATGATCAATATTTGTTTTTGTTCTCTAATCCCGAAATATAAAAGGCAACCCTCGTATGCGTCACAATATCTTCAATGTTGATCACGTTGGAGGTCATCATTTTTATTACATTGTGATCTTATCTTCTAGTTGGGAGTTGCGTGTGCTAACTCTCCCCTGACTTAGAATAAAACGTCCTCGTTTTCATTGACTTATTTGTCCCTTCTCCATGAGTCGTAACTCCCTTTCGTAGGTTTCTTGAGATTTCCTCCTTTGGATCAGTTTTTTTTTGTTCTTGATAGTGGTTGCATAACCTTCTCGTTATAAGGGATATGATTATGGTGATTATTAGAAGGGATACAAGACAGATGAAGCTTTTCACTGGATTTTCTTCGACTGGGATAAAAAAAAATGTGGAAATTTCCCGGCTGTTTGTGAACTTAGTTTCAGGATTTGATTTTTGTAATTTGAATACTTCAAAATTTTCGTCATGTTTCCTCGTGATTATTGTCTTAAGTTATTTTTTTACATTTAGGTATATGATTCCATCTATATTGACTGTTACTGAACTGGATTAAATTTGGACCATACAGGGTTTTATTATTCACAATATATTCATAGTCTAGTAGTATATGTCCGTTTTCTAATTTTTTTTTTTTTATTATTAGGGTACATTGGGCTGGTTCAATGTTTAAAATCTTAATTGTAGAGTTGTCTGTTGTTTTTACATATATAACTACCAATACTATTTTTACAATTAGATACGTGAATATAAGTCAAATGGTTACAGTATGCGATTTTAAATGCTAGGTTTATACTTAGTGGCTAACATTGGGTATTTGTATATAATGGCTATAGGGCCCTTAAAGTAACATGCAATGATTTTAGAATATTCCATGGCGTGTATTGTATGATAGGTAAGTTTGTATTTCTATGATGTCGTCGTGGTCTGCAGTACCTGTGATAAATTTAAATATGGTTCCCAAGAAATTTATACCACTTTTGCTCCTGGACTGGTGTGGTATCAACTGGGATTTTAATGATGAGCATGGTGAGAATTATCTTTAGCTGCATGGCTGTGAGCGGATATTGTCCTTGTGAACTTGGAGACTTCGATTTGTGGTTACTGTGTTTCCTTTGTCTTCTCGTACTATGTGTTCAATAAACCTGTCGGTATTTTTATTTCGGCGTTTGGATTTCACGTAAATTCTTTCTCCTGGTTTATAGATTTTTTCTGTGGGGTTTTTATTGAAATAGTTTAGGAGTTGCTTTTGTTTTACTTCTAATTTTTCCTTGATGTCCAGGTGCGCCGCTCGGTTGAAAAACACGTCCTCGGGTTTTCTTCCAGTCACTGAGTGAATTGTTCGATTGTACTGTTTGACTGCGTCGAAAATGTAATCTTTACATTCGCCTCCGTTTGCTTTTGTTAATGCCCGGACTATCTCTATTACTGTAGAATGGGCGCGTTCTACTTGGCTGTTGGATGTGGAATGATCCGTGGGGACTCTTATGTGTATCACGTCGTGTCGGTCGTAAATGTTTCTGGCATAATTACTAATGAATATTGATTCGTTATCCGTCGTGAGATATCTTGGGCCTTGGTATGTAAAAACTTGAGATAAGAGTTCGTCTAGGACTAAGTGAGTATTTAATTTATTTGGAATGTGGCGTGGGTGTAGGAATTTTGAGTATCTGTCGATGGAGCTGATGTAGATTTCGTTGTTCATATGAAATAAGTCTATTTGCAGATATTGTGAAACTTTGCTTGGTATTGGTGTGTTGCCGACGGTATGGTTATTGGGTTTCCGGTCGTATTTCGTGGTCATACAGACCTTGCAGTTGGTTGCGTATTTCTTGCAATCTTTATCTATGTTGGGCCAATAGTATTTTTCATAAATCTCTAGTTTATTATTTCTATGATTTCGATGAGCTCTTTCGTGGATAGTTTTGATTATTTGAAGCTGTTCGTTAGGTTCGGTTATGTCTTTTAAGAATGTTTGTGTGAGCACAATTTTGTAGTTACTGAATGTTTTCTTTATCTTATCTCCGTATTGAAAAATTGTTTCTTCGTCAATTTTTACTGCATTAATTACATTGGGGTTCAGTATCTTCGATAGGTTGGAAATTAAGTTTTCTTCGTTATTGAAATTAAATATGTGTCTTGAGTTTTTAAAGATAGTATGTGATCGTAGGTCATTAGATAATGTTTTAGTTAGAATTATTTGATTTTTATATTTGTTGAGTGCTTGTGGGCTTCTTTCAAATTGATCAATAGGTGAACTTACTGCGGAATGATCTGAACATGAGGTTGAGTTTATTTGTTGGCGGGATAGGGCGTCTGCTACAACGTTTTGATTTCCCGGTTTGTAGACGATTTTTGCTCCAAACTCTTCGATGAAATTCTTCCATCTTTTTAATTTTGTATTAGGGTTCTTCTTTGAGGTTGCGAATGTTAGTGATTGATGGTCGGTATAGATAGTTAAATCAGTTATTCCATATAGTAGATTTCGTAATTTCTGAAGTGCTCATACGATAGCCAGCAATTCTTTTTCATTGGTAGAGTAGTTCTGTTCGGTAGACGTTAATGTTCTTGATATGAAGGTGATAGGGTTTCTTCCTTGGCTTAATACAGCTCCTATGGCGAAGTTACTCTCGCCCGTAGTAAGGTCGAAGGGTTTTGAGTAATCCGGTTGATCTAGTTCTACTTGTGCCCTTAATTCATGTTTTATTTAATTGAAGGATTCTTTGGCATTTTCATCGAATTTTGTTGACACTTTAGCGCTTTTATTCTTCGATGTTTGCCCATTTTCCTGTTGTAATAATAATGTCATAGGTTTAGTGGTGTTTGCGTAACCTTTAATAAACCTTCTATAATATCCAGCAAGTCCGAGAAATGACCTTAGTTCTTTCAGGTTTGTCGGTTCGGGGTAGTTTTTTATTGTGTTGATTTTTTCCGGATCGACGGTTATAATATTATGTTTAATTATATGTCCCAAATAATTAACTTCTTTGTTAAAAAAATGTGATTTCTCGTTTGATATCTTCATATTCACGTTTTTCAGTGCATTGATTATTATCTTGATGTGTTCAATATGTTCCTCTGGAGTATTTGAAAAAATTAGTACGTCATCGATATAGACATACGCGAATTTGCCAATGTATGGTCGGAGAATGTCATCGACGGATCACTGCAAAATCGATGGTGCGTTCTTGTGCCCGAAGGGCATTCGTATGAATTCGTACTTGGCTCCATTGATGTTAAAACTCGTCTTGGGTCTGTCGGATTCCCTCAGCTTTATCTGGTGGAATCCGGGTTCCAGGTCTAAGTTTGAAAAAATTCTGGCATTTCCCAAGTTTTGAATAGTTAGGTTCACATCGGGGATTGGATATCTATCCGTGATGGTTTCGGCGTTTAGTTTCTGGAAAGCTATAACCATACGTCTCTTCGGCCGTCCATCTTCATCTAAACCTTTTTTTGGGAACTACCCATACTGGGGAGTTGTATGGGCTATATGATTTTTGTATTATACCTTCGTCTAGTAATTTATTTATTTCTTTGTTAACGAAATCATGATCCGTTGCTGGGTATTGGTATTGGTATTGTGGTGAGGCAGGCGATGGAAAAATGTCAGGAATTTAAGATTCCATTATACCATCTGTTTATAGACTTTAAGGCCGCCTACGACAGCATAGCCAGGGTAGAACTATATAATGCCATGAGAGAATTCGGCATTCCAAACAAATTGATACGACTTTGTAGGTTGCCCATGACCAACGTAACTAGTCAAGTAAAAATAGTGGGATTGCTGTCCAAACCAATAAACATATTTAATAGACTCCGACAAGGGGACGGTCTGGCCTGCCTCCTCTTCAACCTGGCGTTGGAGAAAGCAATCCGTGACTCTGGCGTCACAACTAGAGGGACTATTGTCACCAAGTCCAGCCAGATACTTCCCTACGCAGATGGCATCGACATCATCGGTAGAACCGAATCGGCGGTACAGGAATCATTCACCCAGATCGAGCAGGCGGCACAAAAACTGGGACTGCACATTAATGAGGGGAAAACTAAGTACATGGTGGCAACTGTTGCGAAGAGAAGACCTAATGTTGGTCAAACTATCACGGTAGTGGAGCACGAATTCGAAGTAGTGCAATCCTTTAACTACCTTGGGTCATTAGTATCAGCCGATAACAATATGGAAGAAGAAATACGCGAACGGCTGATTAAATCCAACAAAGCCTACTATGGTCTATCAAGGCTCTTTAAATCCCGAAATTTATCCAGAACATCCAAGCTACTACTGTATAAGACCATGGTCTTGTGGCGGTTCTTGCGAACGCCACTACTTACCTGCCCATCTACCACCAGGTAACCCCCTTTTCATAAGTGTCTTGTTTCAATAAAGCGTGTACTTACCTGCATTGGTTATTCCTGTAACCACGAAAAACCGATAAAGCACAATGTCTGCTGAGACGAAAATTATATCAGCAATAACAGACATTCCCTACATGGGCATATAGAAACCGAAAAGCATGGCTTACCTGCCCATAACGACCAACCACCGCGGCAATGCTTAACTGTGCTGAAGTAAAACACCATCAGCAACACAAACGTTTCTATAGGAAGGGCAAATTGGTCGCACATCTAGCAACCAACATTACATTAGTTCCTACCAACGAAATGTCTCCTAAGAAGTCGGCTACAATGCCACCAGAGATATTTCTTCCTTTCGGTTCTTTCATGCATGCCCACATCGGTCGCTAAATCAAGCCACACGAAATGGAAACTCGCATCTGGCAGCAAAAAGGCATCGAGAACTCGCCAATGTAAATACACACACGACGGTTCGACCTTTGTAGATGCCAACAACAACATGCGCACGATCAGCGATCATGCTACACACAGTCGCTGATCGTGTAAACATTTTAACCCTTTTCAGGATGACTTGCCCCAGCTGCGAAGGTTGTTTATTTTCATTTTCATGTTCATGGTTCGCATGCTGGGCGACACACGCGATGAGCAACCAAAGGAGATCATCGTGTGTGTGCGTTTCAACCCTCCTTTGGTGGTACACCAATGCGAAAAGGAAAATTACCAAATATGGAATTTTGGTATTTTGTCGCTTCGGTGGCAATAATCAATCGCGTTTTGGATTCCGTGAGGGCAAGTCGTGCCCTCACGTTAATTAATACAGTATGCTGGTTATTGTCAAGGAGCTCAGGCGTTCCGTTCTCCAAATAAAGCACTGTGTACCCGCTGTGGTCAAGAAAAGTAAAGGCCCTGAATTCGGTAACATTAAATACGTTTAATACAGTTTGCCCCACAATCAGTAAATGCACTGAGTCGGTAACGTAAATACTTTTAATACCGTTTACACCACAATCAGTAATGCAGTGAATAAGGAAACAGTGAATACCCTTTAATACCATACACCACAATTAGAAAATGTACTGAGTCGGTAACGTAAATACTTTTAATACAGTTTACACCAGAATCAGTAAATGCAGTGAATAAGGTGATACCTTTAAAACAGTGCACATATAATATTGTGACGCATATGACAATCAGTACTGGAATCTTCGAGAAAGTCCGAAACAAAGTACTAGATTATTTTAGAAAGTACTGGAAAACTGGAATAGAAAATCGAGACTATGGAACGGGCGGAAACGAAACGCCAAATCAGAATGAGGGAACGGTATAAATACGTCGCACACAGATCATGGAGACAAGTAGAAAGTAATAAGTAAGAAAGTGGAGCAGGCGATAAGTAAGAGACGCGATACGTACGGAAGCGATAAGTAAAGAAATCGTTAAGTGTACGGTATAAGTAACGGTTGTTATTAACGGACTAATAAAGTGTTATATTAATTCAAAATCGATTTAACGGCTCTTATTTATTCAAAATAATTAATCCAGCGAACCCTAAGCTCGCTACAATTGGTGTCAGAAGTGGGATTAATTATTGTTTAAGTGAATAAGTGTGTGAAAATGTGTTGTGACGATGTCAGATCGACATTTGGAGGATCTTCGCGTTCCTGAGTTGAAGAAGGAACTTGAGGACCGGAATCTGGATAGCAGAGGACAGAAGCAAATTCTTCGACAGCGTCTTCAAGCAGCAATGGAGGAAGAGGATACTGATGTTAACACATATGTTTTTGCGATTGGGCCAGACTGTCCGGATGGAGAAGAAACAGATGGTGCCAATGTAACGGAGAAGAGTTCGCCACAGTTGGACATTTCGCAGATGCTCAGGATGATGATGATAAAATTGGACGCGCAAGCTGCAGATGTTAATGCAAAGTTGGATGCCCAAAATTCAAAATTCGACGCCGTAAATTCAAAATTGGACGCGCAAGCTACAGATATTAACTCAAAATTGGACGCGCAAGCTGCAGATGTCAATGCAAAGTTGGATGCCCAAACACAATGGATGAAATGTAATTTTCAACACTTTAAGGAAGAAATTCGAAACGAGTTCAAGAAAGTCACCGATGAAATAACACGAATCGAAAAGAGACTTGGGTGTGTTGAGAGAAATAAGACATCGCCAGGCAATCAACATGACTACTAAGATACAAGGATGCAACCGCCAACCTTCGATGAAACGGGTCCCTTCTCCGTATTTATACGTCAGTTTGACGCCGCGGCCAATTATAATAACTGGTCGGATGACCAAAAGTCGACATCACTAATCTTGTCACTCCGCGGGGCGGCTGCAGAATTGCTACAAACCATACCAGCAGAGAAGCAAACAGATTTCCAAGTGGTAAGAGACGGCCTTGAAGCTAGGTATGGAGATAACCACATGCAGCAGGTCTACCGCATGCAACTACGGAGCAGAACGCAGAAACCTGGAGAAAATCTTCTACAGTTGCAGGCAGACATTGAGCGATTGGCAAACTTGTCTTAGTCAAATATGACTAAGGAATTTCTGAACGAGATAGCAATGGATGCATTTATAAACGCACTCCAAGATCGGGACTTGCAACAAGCCGTTCGTTTAGCGGGAAAGAAGACGACTAATGAAATACTGGCGTTCGCATTGGCATATGAATCTGCTAAACTGGCCACCAGGAGTACATATAGAGTCCGAGAAACGTCCGTCCAGGAATGTTCCTGCCAAAGAATCGCACATGTACAACGGAGAACCCCGAGACCTGATATGAAGTGTTGGACATGCGGCGAAGTCGGTCACATCTCTGTTGACTGTAGGAAACGCCGACGAACGAATGAAACATCAAGTGAGAATTGTTGTTCATGCGCTAATCATAAGAGGAGACTATCAACGGACCAACCTGAGGCCAATAGCTCCGGAAACTTGTAAGGGCAGACTTTACGGGGCGAAAGTCGCCTGGTGGAATGTGCAGCCCCAGCATCGTAACTGTATCACAACTCCAATGGGATAACCAAAGTTTGGTTATAACTACGATTGTTAATGCAAGGACAACAACAGTGACAATCGACACTGGAGCAACGAGATCCATAATTCGGCCGGATGTCGTGCATAAAATAGCCCTTAATAAAAATAGAAGATACGCTTTGAGGACTGCTACAGGAGAATGCTCTACAGTCTACGGAGTAGTCGAGAGCATAATAGTGCTGGGCAATATTTCCATCTCCCACCAATTTTTGGTTGCCGATATTACGGACGAATGCATTCTTGGAATGGATTTCATGAAGGAGCACCAAGTTGTTCTAGATATCGGGCAAAGAACACTGCGAATTGGTAACTTGGAGGTTGCTATTACATTGCAGGACGAACAATTGCGAAAACTGAAATGTTATGTGCGTAAGGAGGATGAGATCCCAGCTCGTTCAGACTCGGTAATTTGGACCAGTCTCGAGAGTGATCCCGGTGACAATCGATTTTACATCACCGAGGGTGTACAAAATCAGCGTAAGGGGAAGATCCTTGTTGGGAAAGCCCTTATCGATGCGAAGAATCACATCGTACCCGTTAGAGTACTAAATGCGTCCAAGGAGCCGATCGCAATAAGAAAAGGAGAGGTAATCCCAGAATGTGCACCCGTGTCAATGATAAGCTCAATTCAGACAAGGGGAGAGGACCATTCAATTCAACAGCACTCTGGTGCACCCCCTGTGGTTAATAGGCTGATACCCCAGAAAATCGGATTAACAGACGGAGAAAAGACAAGTGTTGAATCACTCCTGAACGATTTTTCTGATATTTTTGTGACAGAAAATGATAAATTCGGTCGCACCGGTATAGTTAAACATCGCATTGACACGGGTGAGTCAAGACCTATAAGACAGCCACCTCGTCGACTACCGTTGGCCAAACAATCAGAAGTAGGCAACATGATTCGAAATATGGAAGAGCAAGGAGTCATCGAGAAATCATCGAGCCCATGGGCTTCGCCGGTAGTGCTCGTCAAGAAGAAGGATGGGACAACTAGATTTTGTGTCGATTACCGCCGGTTAAACAACGTTACGAAGAAAGACAGTTACCCACTTCCTCGAATCGACGACACACTAGATACCCTTTCTTGAGCTCAGTGGTTTTCAACATTGGACCTAAAAAGCGGTTACTGGCAAGTGGAAGTGAAGGAGGAGGACAAGGAGAAGACAGCGTTTACTACCAGAAACGGACTTTATCAATTCAACGTGATGCCTTTTGGATTGTGTAATGCTCCAGCAACGTTTGAACGATTAATGGAAAGTGTTCTACGGGGACTTACATGGAAGACGTGTCTTGTGTACTTGGAGGATATCATCGTTGTCGGAAGGAATTTACCAGAACACATCAATAATCTGCGCTCCATCTTCGAACGACTAAGACAGGCCAACTTAAAGCTCAATTCGAAGAAATGTGAACTCTTCCAAAGAAGAGTAAAATTCCTGGGACACATCGTTTCATCTGCAGGAGTCCAAACGGATCCTGATAAGATAGCAGCTGTCCAAGAGTGGCCTACTCCAGAAGACAAGCAACAGTTAAGAAGCTTTATGGGACTAGCCACATATTACCGACGGTTTGTTATAGGTTTCGCTAACGTGGCTAAAGCCCTACACGAACTAACGGGTAAAGACAAAAAATTCAATTGGACAGACAAGTGTGAGGCAACATTCAACACATTGAAGGCCGAGTTATGTAAGACTCGAACATTGGCATTCCCAAGTTCGGATCGCCCATTTATATTGGATACTGATGGAAGTAACACAGGAATCGGCGCAGTGTTGTCACAGGAAGTCGATGGTAAAGAGAGAGTTGTCGCATATTATAGTCGAGTTCTATCTAAGCCAGAGAGAAACTACTGCGCAACAAGAAAGGAACTGCTGGCTGTCGTAGAAGCCATTAAGAATTTCCATAAGTATCTCTACGGACGTCGATTCCACCTTCGAACGGATCATGCCGCCCTGAAATGGTTGTTAAATTTTAAGAATCCGGAAGGACAGATAGCTCGATGGATCGAACGACTTCAAACGTACGATTTCCAAATTTCCCACCGTCGAGGGAAGGTGCATAATAACGCTGACGCTCTATCAAGAAGACCATGTAAGCCAGATTATAAACATTGTCATAGAGCGTGTTGCAGCACAAGCAACAAACAATCAACAAGGGTGAATCGATTTATCACCGACAAAAGATAAGGAGAACAAACACTCACAATTCAACTGCAGACCCACCTATCAGCAAACCAGAGAAACTTACAAACTTCAGAACTGCCACGCCCTGAAGGTATGCATGAGGTCGCACCATAGGTGGTCGTTTTTGCTAAGTTTGTAATAGCATTCCAATGCACTGGATATGGCGTGATCCACCTGCCAACGAAAATTGGCAAACAGCACTGGATCATAGAACAGTTTTTGCTGTAATTACTGGTCTATGGTACGGGTTTTTTGATCTGATGTTTCTAACGGCGGAGGAAAAGACTATGTATGAATGCCTACATATAGGAGCACGAGTTAAAAAATGTGTCAATCATTATATTGGAGTTATCTTGCTCGGCGAACGTTAGTTTAGTGATTTTGAATTTTACTTTTTATGGCCATTAGGTCTTGTTTTATTACATACAATAAAAGATCCTGAAATTATCGCACCTTTGGCTTGTTGTGTATCTTACTGTGATTATCAATTTTGTGTCGGAATAACTAAAAGGAATAGGACGACTTGTGGTTCGGCTAGTGAAATTTGTTTGCTGTTCTGGACCAAACAAGTGGAGCGAATACTTCCAAAGAAGAAAAATTCACCGCCTCCCTGATTTGGATTTCCGAACAGAGCGGAAGAGAAAGAAGAGGCGTACGACCTGCGAAATGTACAAGTAGAAGTACTAGATGGGTGGACGAGTGATGCTATATGCGCAGCTCAACTTCAGGATGAAGATATGTCGCGAATCCTGGAACACAAAGAAAAGAACGAGCGGCCAACTTGGACCGATATTTCCGACAAGAGTGGAACATTTAAAGCATATTGGGCACAATGGAATTCCTTGCTGGTGGAAGATGGTATTCTTAAGCGTATATGGGAAGCCATGGACGGAAAATCCCATCGAATGCAGATTCTAGTCCCACCATCAAAAGTGAAAGATGTTCTAACAGAAATGCACGACGGGGCCTCCGGTGGACATTTGGGAGTTAATAAGACACTTTCAAAATTGCGATCTCGTTTTTACTGGCTACACACGAGAGATGACGTCGAGTCTTGGTGTAGGAAGTGCACAACTTGCACTGCGACCAAAGGACCAACTGCAAAGCCAAGGAGCGCTATGAAGCAGTACAACGTGGGTGCCCCTTTTGAGCGAATCGCAATTGATATCTCAGGACCATTCCCAAAAACAAACGACAACAACAAATACATGTTGGTTATCATGGATTACTTCAGCAAGTGGGTGGAAGTCCTTCCAATTCCGAACCAAGAAGCAACAACCATCATTGAGCAGCTTCTCAATAATTGGATCAGCAGATATGGAGTTCCCTGTGAGCTTCATTCCGATCAAGGCCGAAACTTCGAATCCCAGATATTTCAAGGCATCTGTGCGGCACTGGGCGTAAGGAAAACCAGGATAACACCCTTACATCCGCAGTCAGACGGAATGGTCGAAAGGTTCAACCGAACAATGAAAGAGCACTTATCGAAGGTCGTTAGTGATCACCAACGAGATTGGGACAAATATGTACAAACCTTTCTCCTGAGTTATAGATCGGCTAATCACGATACGACGGGCGATTCTCCAGCAAGAATTATATTTGGACGAGAGATACGATTACCAGCCGATCTGCGATTCGGAATACCTCCAGACGCCATAGATAAAACCGAAGACTACGTAGCCGAATGGAGAAATCGCCTCGACGAGATTCACCATTTGGTTCGAAAGCAAATCAATGTACCAAGTGACAGGATGAAAACAAGGTACGACGTTCGAGCGAACGCATCCGGATTTAATGCAGGCGATAACGTGTGGCTTTATAACCCTCATCGGCAAAAAGGAAGGTCTCCGAAGTTGCAGCTACATTGGGAAGGACCGTATAAGATTCTCACAAGAATTAACGACGTTGTCTATAGGATTCAGCGAAGACCGAACGCCAAGATGAAAGTGGTACACCGTGACCGACTGGCGACTTTTGTTAACCCAGGAGACCAATGAACTTAGTTCGGGACGAACTAATCTAGGCGGAGGGTAGTGTGATGCATATGACAATCAGTACTGGAATCTTCGAGAAAGTCCGAAACAAAGTACTAGATTATTTTAGAAAGTACTGGAAAACTGGATTAGAAAAGTCGAGGCTATGGAACGGACGGAAACGAAACGCCAAATCACAATGAGGGAACGGTATAAATACGTCGCACACAGATCATGGAGACAAGTAGAAAGTAATAAGTCAGAAAGTGGAGCAGGCGATAAGTAAAAGACGCGATACGTACGGAAGCGATAAGTAAAGAAATCGTTGAGTGTACGGTATAAGTAACGGTTGTTATTAACGGACTAATAAAGTGTTATATTAATTCAAAATCGATTTAACGGCTCTTATTTATTCAAAATAATTAATCCAGCAAACCCTAAGCTCGCTACAATATATTAAATACCAGATTAAGCCACTAAATATTATTACATATAATAATTGGAATACTGTGTAAGTATAATCGTGGAATGTATTACATATAATGTATTAAATACCAGTGTAAGTTAATTCATGAAATACTGTACATTTAAAGCATAAATACGATTATATATAAAACTTTAAATTCCAGTGTAAGTTTAATTCTTGAAATACTGTACATTTAAATCTTAAAGGCTATTATATTTAATACTTTAAATACCAGTGTAAGTTAATTCATGAAATACTGTACATTTAAAGCATAAATACGATTATGTATAAAACTTTAAATGCCAGCGTAAGTTTAACTCATTAAATGTTATTACACATAACACTTTAAATACTGTATAAGTAAATTCATTAAATATACTGTGTACATTACATTCATAAGAATATATACTGTTACTTTAAGTTCAATAATTACCACTTGTGCCGATTAAATAAGTTTTAGTTAAAAGAATAAAAATATCTAACCACGAGACCGATTGTTTTCCGGACTTGCAAGACAGTGGTAAACCAGTTTACCCTGACGATATCGAGATTGGGACGTCTTGGTGAACCTGTGTCGGACCGGCACCCTACCGAGACGCACACGAATCCCATAGTCTTACCACTAATCATGTATGGATCCGAGACCTGGGTGCTTAATAAAAGGCACTCTGAACTCTTGGCCACGTTCGAGAGAAAGGTCTTAAGGATAATTGTTGGCCCCGTATGTGAGAGAGGACGATTCCGGAGACGCTACAACCATGAGTTGTACGCAATCTACCTTGAAGCTAATATTGTAAGAAAAATCAAGCTCGGTAGACTCCGGTGGGCGGGACACCTAGCTCGAATGAGCGAAGAGGAGCCTGCCCGGAAAGTCCTTTGTGGCAGGATGTATGGAAGGAGACAGCGCGGCAGACCTTGTCTGCGATGGAGGGATGGCGTAGACCAGGACGCCCAGAGCCTGGGAGTGCCAAACTGGATGACGTCGGCTCGAAATCGGGACCGGTGGAGAGATTTGTTAAATAAGGCCAAGACCGGATCCTGGTTGTAGTGCCGATGATGATGATTGTGGTGACTATATCGGGTCTTCGTTCTTAGTTCTGATGGTTGCTTCGATAGTCGTTGTGAATGGCAAAGTATGATTCGTGTCCTCATTCACTGGGATTATCTCGTCAATTTCTCTTTTATATTTTCCGTTTTCTATAGTATAATTGACTTCTTGTTTTTTCTGGTATTTAGTCCTCAACAAGTTCTTTTCCATATCTATTTGCGCTTTCATTTTCTCTAACCTTGTTTTCCTAGGATCATATCAAATTCATTTAATTTATTTGTCTCATAAAACATTATATAGTGATTTAATAAATTTATTCGTGTCTTAGATTTTAATACAGATATACCATGGATGCTTTTTACTCTTATGGGAGAAATGGGAATGGATGTGCTGATATTACATTTTGTGGATATGTAGTTGTTGGTAGCGCCTGTGTCTATTAAGATTATTATAGGTCTTCCTGTATCCTTAGTTTTAAGAACTAAACACGGAAGGCCGTTTATTTCTCTAAAAAAGAATTTTCAGTTTCCCAAACTTCATTTTCATCTACTTGGGGGATTATGGATTCGTTATCGCGTGTGTTAGATGTGTCAGTGACATCATAATCAAAGATGATGTACAAGAGATCATTGACACACCAAAACCTAATAACGCCATCCGATTTTAAACTCGAATGACCCCCGGGGCGATAAAATTATTAATTGCACATTTTAAACCACTTAACACAAAAGCAATTGATTGCATATGCCGAAAGCGATTGCCCAATAACGCAAAAGCTATTAGCTGCATATTCCGGAACAATTAAATTGCAGAAACGTTTAAACTGCATGTTCCAGCCCAATCAACAGAAATGCAATTAAGTGGGTCAGTTCACAGCCGTATAAGGTGAACCGAGTTCAAACCAATGAGGAAATATTGACCGGTTCCGCGAAACACCGTGATGGCGAACTGAGGGCAACAAGCGGAAATGAGGGCAATTAAAAGGTAATTGTAGTATCGTCGTCGGGAGGTATTGACCCCGAAGTGTCGCGAAAGGTTTAGGAGGTAATTAGCAGGCAGGCGATGGTTGGTCGTAGAGTGATGAAAGTCGATGGATAATCATAGAAATTATTAGTGGATTCAAGACGGTTAAAAGAAGTCTATTTAATGTAAAAGACAAAGAAGTTAAACGAAATTTTAGAACTCGATGTGTAACAAATTATAAGTGGTAATAAAACGACTAAGTGAAGACAATTACATGTAGAGAACAAATAAGAATTCGATGTGCAATAAGTTTTAAATAGAATTTAGACAATTTAGTAAAGATTATTTTATGTAAGTGACGAACAAATAAAACAACAATCCAGAAACCGATGTGTAATAAGTTGTAAGTGAAACTAAGTCGATCAAATAAAATCTGGTTGGTGTGCTTATAAAGATTCGGTGTTTCAAATTAATTAGACAAAGAGAAATCTCTTTGATTGCCGTAAAAGGATCTTGATTCGAATTTTTCTTGATGTTATGACCACGGGGTTCCAACGGCTATCACCAAACCATAACTCGTGTATCTTCGATTTTGTGTACACGTTGGAATTTCCGTGTTGGGTGCTGGTTCTGTGAGAATGTACCATGTTCTCTTCTCGTTGCTTCTTGTCGTGGGAAATTTTGTTGTCTGTGAGATCATTGGTGTTGTTGTTGGTTTCTGTAGGACTCATTATGTGGGTTGTATAGGGTTGGTCGCATAAATTGCCGTGAATCATCAACTTCCATTGGTTCCGCTGCGGGTCTATATTGGATCTGTTTGTTGGTACGATATCTTGGTGGTTCGTGCCTCTGTTATACGAAGTGTTGTCGTTGCTGGGGGCGGGTGGGTGGTTTAAAGGATTGGGCAGGATAATGCTCACGTCTAGCACGGTGGAGTTGATAGCCGTTGCGTAGGCACTTTCTACATCTTGCGGCTTGAACGTGTATAATGATGTCCTTGTATAGTCACAGTTTAAGCCTCTGACGAATGCACGTACTCCTCCTTCTATTGTGTGTCTGATGAATCCTTCTGCATGTTCTCCTTCGGTCATTTCGATTTTGCTCAGCACCAAATTAAGTGCTCTGTTAGCCTCGTCGTGATACTGTGAGAGAGTTAGGTGCCCCTGCTTGATCCTCTGCAAGTTCTCTTCGAGCACGTATAGTGGTCGTCTATCTCCATAAACGTAGTCCAATCTATTCATGATGGCCTCGAAGTTGAAAATTGTATTATGTGCAACTAACACGTTTGCAGCTGCTCCCTGGATTTTTGAATTCACTATCGAGAGGCATGTGAAGTATTTATTAGTGTCCTGAAAGTTTTCTGTGTTTTTCATACACGTGGTAACTCGGCTTCTCCATGCTCTATAGATTTCTTGGTTTCCGTCGAATGTCGGAAGAGCCTTGAATATTTCCGTATCTATTTCGTTCGAACTTTCCAATGATAGAGTTTTGGGTTGCAATTTTCTTATTGTGATGGGCTCCACATTTCTGAATCCTCTTGTCTCTATCGTTTTGATATATTCGCGTAGTGCTTTGTTCTCTAATGCGGGTATTTCCTGGTTTTTTGCCAAGTGGCTGATTTGGGCTTGGATTTCCGCTGCTGTCGTCATTTTTGGTGCACTTGGTGTGTATATTATACTTTGCCGGTTCCTCTTCACTGTCACTATCGGTGTCTTTATTGAGTATATTATATTGTATAGCTCTGTTCCTGAATGTTTTTACTTTCGTTATTTTCATTTAATTTAAATTCTCTATTTATTATGTTAGTTTGTTCACTGTTTTCACTGAAGTTTATTTATTGATATGTTAATTTGTTCATTGTTTTATTTGAATTCTCTATTGTTTTTTTTCACTTTTATTTGTTCAATAAAATATAAAAGATTTCTTACCAGTCTGTTGTACTATGTACATCGATGCTAAGGATGTCAAATGCTGTGTGTGCTCTTGTCTTCAAGTCCGTACGATTTGTTCCTTTTTTTGGGTTCCCTGGATATGCCTCTGAGGTTCCTCTTAGTTTCGAGTTCTTCGGGGTCTTCCTTGGGATGTTGGTCCACAGGGTGATACAAAATTAGAATTTATATCCTCCTGGCAGGATCGCCAATTAATAAGAGTCTTCTTATTTAATTTCAAAAAATGTTTACACTTTATTTTCTTAAAATTATATTTACAATATAGTCTATTATTCTATTAGTCTATTATTCAGTGCTGTGCTAAGTGTATCTGCACACATCAGTCGATGAAACCTGACTGACTTATTCCACCGTTCGTCTGTAGCCCCTTTCCAGTCATCTTTTGTTGTTTCTCCAATTTCTTATCTCACACTTCATTTGGGTCGTGGGATCGTTTTGATAATCCTGGTCGATGATTGTTTGGACAGCTGTGTCATGTCGGGTGCAGGAATGAATCATATCTTCAATGTTGATCACGTTGGAGGTCATCATTTTTATTATATTGTGATGTAGGTTTGTGATGAATCTTATCTTCTAGTTGGGAGTTGTGTGTGTTAATTCGCGTGACAGGCGGGTATACTAACCACTATACTATCGAGGACCCTACTGTACTTGTGACAGTTTCTTTTTTGTCTCTACCACAGAAAATTAAATCTAATTTATTTATTTGACCTGTAATCTTGGAATGCAATGGTCAGGAAAGTACAGTGTTCCCGCTCTCGGCCAGATTAGTCCTTTCAATGGTGAATGATTTAGTTAGAATCCCTAGATCATATTTTGAAGCTCCTCTATTTCCATGGGCACCATTGACACAATTTGATATTTTAGAAACAGCTCTCCAGATCAGTGATCAGCATTTAATTGCAAATAGATGTTCATGACACTGTACAAAATATTATAGTTGATTGGTTTTGCACGTTCACACTCGGGTCATATCTGAGTTAGGATTTATATGAAGGGTAAACTTTGGCGACCGAATCAATTGAAAGAGTCTGACACAGAGAACTTTAAGTAATTACGAGATATATTTAAAAGTCTTCAAACAATTTTAACACTTTTGGGAATCTAGTGTGTTTTTAAAGCATTCCTTTTACTTTTTAATTTTCCAGTTTTACTTTTCTTTAATTTTAAAACAAAAAAAGGCACGGGTTTCTTATCTTTCTTTTTTTTCTGCGAATTCTCCACCGGGACCAACCACAACCGTACTCTTTGCTGCTCTTTTTCAATTCGAAAACAAAGAAAAACGGAATTGCAAAACCGTATATCAACAACCGTATAAACATTCACCTGTTTTCTCTCTCGCTCCCCATCAACGTCCACTTCGAAAACCCAATTCGAACTCGAAGAGCTGCACGATCCACACCCGAATCGGGGCGTGTTCGAAAAATCACTTGTGGATCGCGCAACTCCTCCACCATCTTACCATCACACCATTTTAAAACAAATTATATTAAAATTACAAATTATCGAATGATGGCGGTGGCGGAAAACGTACGTAACATTCTGTATGGGTAGGGTCTCCGGACGAGTACCTGCCGCCGTATCGACCTTAACAGGTCCCTTTGGCACGTCTCCCCGTTCGGCTGCCACATGCTCAACCCTTCCCGTCCCATTGTAACAAATTGAATGCAGAATGGCACGGGATTTATGGTCGATCGGCGCACCCCCTGGAATCCCAGGCCACATGCAATTTTTACCATCTGAGGGGTCACGTATACGACGAGTGTCTACAGAGACGAAACACTCCCTTCTGTCGCGAGTGTTGGCGGTATGGCCACGACATAGTGGACTGCCCGGATCGTCCGACGAGGACGCGCGGTCCCCAGACTCCATACAGGGGTAGAGGTCAGCAGGGCGGATTCGCACGGCAAGAACCACCTTATCAGCAAAAATAAGAGAAGAGCTTTCTTACAAAAACAAATATCTCGAAAAAACATGCAAAGTCGAAATACCAATACCAATACAGTCCTTATATAAGGTGCATCTTATATTCCAAGCCGATTTTGTTTTCGCCATTTCGGTTTGGATGACATTTGTAAGTTGGCATTTTACACCCATAGAGGATAGTTGACAACAGTTTATTACAGAACAGCCAACACGCGACAATGTGTCGAAATTATTAAAACATACATGTTTGTGTTTTAATAATTATGAGCGACGAGGCAGATTTCGACTTGACTGGTTTTTATTAATAAGCAGAATAAGCACTATTGTCATTTTGAAAACACTCAATTGGTATCACTAGTTTCATAGAGTAACTTTATGGTGCGCAAATTGGGCCGGCCGCATCATTGAGATTGTTTCTTTGAGGATGCCAGAGGCCGCATATAAAAATAATTTTATTAGAATTTATTAATTAGACAATATCTTTTATTGGTACTTTGAACCGCTGTACCTTTTTTTTTTTTTACTTTCTTTCAGGCAATTACTACAGTATAAGATGCGAGCATCAAAAAGCAATTATGTACTTTCAAAGAGCTCTAAAATTGAATCCCAATTACCTCGCAGCATGGACATTAATGGGGCATGAATTTATGGAGCTGAAAAATACAAATGCCGCTATCCAAAGTTATCGGAAAGCAGTTGGTAGGATACAGCGAATCACTTTTGAACATTTATAAAGCTAATTATATTTGTTGTAGAGGTTAATAAACGAGATTATCGTGCTTGGTATGGACTCGGACAATCGTATGAGATTCTAAAAATGCATTACTACAGTTTATACTACTTTAAGAATGCTCTTAAACTCCGTCCATTTGATAGTCGAATGCTCGTGGCGATTGGTGAAACATACGAAAAGCTGGAGAAAAATGAAAACGCAATCAAGTGTTTCCTAAAAGCATGTAACGTTGGCGATATTGAGGGCATAGCACTTTATAAGCTCGCCAATCTTTACGAAAAGTTGGGTAACATCGAACAGGCGGTACCTGCATACTTATCATACTGCGTAGACGAGCGAGCTGCTGCCGATAAGCAGAGTCTATATCATGCGTACATAACCCTAGCCAATTACTATGAAGGTGTCGGACAATATGAGAAGGCAGCGCACTTTGCTTATAAATGCCTAGAATCCGATGAGGTAAAAGATCAAATATTTATTCTGTTTTTCTTTTAGCTTTTTACTTTAATCAATTCCTAACAATATTCGTATAGAAAAAGACGGAGGCAAAATCCCTATTGAAACAAATAGAAAATAAACGACTGGCGCGGAATACGGATTGTAACGTAAAAAGGGATCTAGATACAAGCGACATTTGTATGAACAATAAAAGTGGCCTGACGCCAAGCGACAATACTGGAGCTGGTTCCGAATTCCTGCGATATACCGATGACCAAAGTTCAATGGATATTTCGACGATATCGATGGATTAAATTTTTAATGTAGAACGTCCGTAACATTTCCGTTGCAATTAAAGATTCGGTTATTTTTCAATTATAGAGTTATAGAGTTCTTCATTTAGAATTTAAATATGTGAAATTGTATTTAACAATAAATCTCTTGTACACAATGCTTAATAATTTAATAACATTCATATTCAAGCGGTTAAATATATATAAAGCTTCGTCAGCTAATTATGTAACCGTTGGGTTCGATGTAATTGGCAGTCAATTTGTAGCTTGGCTTCCCATCTTGACATTGTCCTAAGTGATTAATAGATAATCGGGTTTTTTTTTTATTCTTTGGTGAAATTCGTCTGGTTAAATGGCCATTTTATTAAAAGTGAAATAGAAACTTTATTGCGGCTATGAGACTAAAGTTATGGATATTTTTCTCCATATAATAAGGAAATATTGTCTACATGGGTTTTTATCTTTTAATGTGTGTTTTACGACGTGTGATCATAGCTTCACTTCTCTCAACAGCAAACAGAAAACATGTTTGTAGCTAGCAATTTATCTCACACGTATTAGAGCTTGTCCCGGTTTGACGAGCAACCTGGGGTAACTTTCACCTAAATAATCATCATCATCGGCACTACAACCGGGATCCGGTCTTGGCCTTATTTAACAAATCTCTCCACCGGTCTCGATTTCGAGCCGATGTCATCCAGTTTGGCACTCCCAGGCTCTGGGCGTCCTGGTCTACGCCATCCCTCCATCGCAGACAAATTCTGCCGCGCTGTCTCCTCCCATACATCCTGCCACAAAGGTTTTTCCGGGCAGGCTCCGCTTCGCTCATTAGAGCTAGGTGTCCCGCCCACCGAAGTCTACCGAACTTGATTTTTCTTACAACATTAGCTTCAAGGTAGATTGCGTACTACAACTCATGGTTGTACCGGCGCGGAATCGTCCTCCCTCACATACGGAGCCCACAATTCTCCTTAAGACCTTGCTCTCGAACGCGGCTAATAGTTCAGAGTGCCTTTTATTGAGCACCCAGGTCTCGGATCCATACATGAGTACTGGTAAGACCATGGTCTTGTACAGTTGTAGCTTGGATGTTCTGGATAAATTTCGGGATTTAAAGAGCCTTGATAGACCATAGTAGCTTTGTTGGATTTGATCAGTCGTTCGCGTATTTCTTCTTCCATATTGTTAGCGGCTGATACTAATGACCCAAGGTAGTTAAAGGATTGCACTACTTCATATTCGCGCTCCACTACTCTGATAGTTTGACGAAGGTTTGGTGTTCTCTTCGCAACAGTTGCCACCATGTACTTAGTTTTCCCCTCATTAATGTGCAGTCCCAGTTTTTGTGCCGCCTGCTCGATCTGGATGAAGGAATTCTGTACAGCCGATTCAGTGCTACCGATGATGTCGATGTCATCTGCGTAGGCAAGTATCTGGCTGGACTTGGTGACAATAGTCCCTCTAGTTGTGACGCCAGAGTCACGGATTGCTTTCTCCAACGCCAGGTTGAAGAGGAGGCAGTCCAGACCGTCCCCTTGTCCGAGTCCATTAAAGATGTTTATTGGTTTGGACAGCAATCCCACTATTTTTACTTGACTAGTTAGGTTGGTCATGGTCAACCTACAAAGTCATATCAATTTGTTTGGAATGCCGAACTCTCTCATGGGATTATATAGTTCTACCCTGGCTATGCTGTCGTAGGCGGCCTTAAAGTCTACAAATAGATGATATAATGGAATCTTAAATTCCTGACATTTTTCCATCCCCTGCCTAAGGGTGAATATCTGATCAATCGCTGATTTGCCTGCGATAAAGCCACCCTGATATTGAGCAATGATGGCTTTAGTGTACGGGGCTATCCGATCTTGTAGGATAGAGGAGAGTATCTTATAGGCGGTACTCAGCAATGTTATACCCCTATAGTTGCTGCACAGTGTGATATCTCTCTTCTTATGTATGGGGCAAATTATACCACGACGCCAATTTTCCGGCATCCCCTCTTGCTCCCATACGTGTACCACGATCTCATGAATAGCGTGATGTAACGCTGTCCCTCCTTGTTTGATCAGCTCTGGGGGCTTTATTTGATTTTAGCCGTCTAATGGCTTTTAATGTTTCCACAATGCTTGGTGGCGGCAGCATTTGGTCTTGATCTTGCATTGGTGGAGCCTCCAATTCTTCTGTGAGCTGACCATTTAGCAATTCATTGAAGTGCACTTCCCATCGCTCCAGAATGCCTTCAGGATCGCTAATCAGATTACCCTCTTTATCCTTGCAGCAAGTGCAGCGTGGTGTGTACCACGTCATACTGCGGATTATTTGGTAGAACTTCCGCGCCTGGTGCGGACCTCGCTCTCTACTTTTCTCTATTTCACAGAGTAGATCTTTTTCCCAGGCACTTTTCTTTTCTCTGTGGAGTCTTTTTTTTAATCTTCTGAGCTCTTTGTATTTTTCGTCGCGTACCCTCGTCCTATGAGACAGCTGCGTTGCTCAGTATGCAGCATTCTTACGTTCAGTCGCTAGTTTGCACTCATCATCAAACCAGTCGCTCTGATCTCTACGACTACTGCCTAAGATGGAGTTGGCAGTACTAATGACAGTATTCTTAAAGCGTGTCCATTTGTCTTCTACGCCCGGCATTCTGGCCCCGGACTTACTCCCTCCGTCGAGCTCTTCGAGGGCGAGTCTTAACGCATGACCAAAGGCGTTACTGGTATTCTCATTGCGTAAGGTAGCCGTGTTGATTCGAACCTGATCCGCGGATGCAATACGTCTCTGCAAGGCAACCCGCGCTCGGAAAGTTGTACCAACAAGATAGTGATCCGAGTCGACGTTGGCACCTCGGTACGTTCGTACTGTCATCAGGCTCGAGGAGTGGCGGGGATCTATCAACACGTGGTCAATTTGGTTGCGAGTGGCTGCATCAGGTGATACCCAGGTGGCTTTGTAGATATCTTTACGCGGAAACCTGGCACTTGCAACGACCAAGTTTTTCGATGATTCGTAGTCCATTGTAGTTAGTGTTCTCATGCAAACTATGGGAACTTGGGTTTGTTTTTTTTTTTATTAGACTTCTACCGGGAGAGGCGAACCTATAGCACCGAGTGGGCGCCCCGAGATGCCATCAAATAACTGTTGCAGTTCTTTTTGAACAGTTGCAGGTTGTAACGCTCCGGGAACACTCGCGTGGGAAGGCAGTTCCGCCTTCGATGCGATAGCGACTGTAGTCCCGACGTCAGCGCCGAGTCCCCGATCAGGCGGATCGCTCGTCTCTGTATGCTCTCAAGTAGGTCGAGGGTATGTTTAGGAGCCGAGCTCCAAACATGAGAGCAATATTCGAGCGCGGGTTTAATTTGGGATTTATATAGAAGAAGAAGTTGGGCCGGAGTAAAGAAATATTTTCTTGGCTCTAAAGAGATAACTCAGTTTTCCTGAGGCTGATCTGGCGATACTCGACACTTGTTTATGCCATGATACATTCCCACAGACCGTGACGCCGTGCAATTTCAAAGTTTCCCCAGCCTCGAGGGCCCGGCCATTCATCATCAGCTGTGGAACCGATGATCCAGTTTTCTTTGTGATTGTTGTATACTGAGTCTTCGTTGCATTGAACTCGACAAGATTGGCCTTTCCCCACTGCAGGACTTTATCCAGATCCAGATTCAGAGAGTCAATTTGCCTACATCTCAGCTGGTGCGACGTTGATGCACCAATCGGCCGATCACTCGAAAAGGAGGAAACAAGCGTACTATCATCCGCAAAACTGAACACTTTGTTATCCGTCCTCCTTCAGGTAGTGCCCGAAAACCGTCTCCCGACATATTTTTGCACTCAAATCACCAAGAACGATTCGCACATCGTATCTTGGGCAGGCATTGAGTGCCCGTTCGGCGTTCTCGTAGTATTCCTCTTTTTCGTCGTCAGTGGACTCCTCTGTAGGTCCATGAACGTTTATGAGGCTTATGTTCTTAAACTTGCATCGCACGCGAAGAGTGCATAGCCTTTCGTTTATTGCATTAAAGCCGATGATGGCAGGCTTCACTTTTCGGCTGACTAGAAAGCCTACTCCGAGCACATGGTGTTTTGCATGACAACATAATAAATGTCATACTCGTTTCTTTGAATAACACCACTCCCCGTCCATCTTATTTCTTGTAATGCTGTTATGTCAGCCTTATATTCGGACAGGGCATCGGCTAGCTGCTGTGCAGCTCAAGCTCTGTATAGTGAGCGGACGTTCCATGAAAAAATTCTTAAACCGTTTAGCCATTTTCGTTTCCGTGGTCGTCGACGTGTATCCGGTCCATATCCGAGGCTTGTTAAATTTACCATAATAATTTATTTTTACGGCCCTGGTTATTAGCCTTGCGCCTACCTTTCTCAGGATGTCGCTGCATGCATTGGTTCACTACTTGGCCGGCTGTCACGTGGAGACTGCATGTCAACTTGGATTGAACAAGGACAAGGATCGTCCTAGCCTTCGCCGGGTTGAAAGCAATCAGTAACTTTGCCCTGATAAATCTGTTTATGAATATATATACCGTTGATTATTATTATTGGCGTTGGGGCATCGGTACGTGTTTTATAGTGATCTTGTTGTTGTTGGTCTTCGATTATTAGTTAGGATGATTACAGTATTTGAGATGTATCGAAGGTTGGTCAGTATTTGATATTTGAGATAATAGAGAAATCTTTGGGGTTACAAACGTTAATGAGATTTATAACATTTGGGGTACGTTAACTTGCGCACAAATGCGAATTGTGAAGTACACTTAAATGTCATAGCACAGTGCGAGCAGATGAAGAGGAAGTGGTTAAGGAACGCGCGCACAGAATGGGATTTTGTAATACCCTTAAATGTCGGAGCACAATGCGAGCGGAAGAAGAGGAAGCGGATAAGAAAGGAGGTATCGATGTACATTGGTCTTAAATGCTTGGACATTACAACGACGAGCAACCTGGGGCAACCTTCTCCTTAATAATAATGTATTCCAAAAATTTGTTTTATTTATTTTAGTCGATTTAAAACCGCCAACGAGACAGCACGTGCGCTTCTGCCTCGTGATCCATACCATCGGATCAATTGGGCAATCCGTTTTGGGAATCTTAAATATGCATAATACACGATCGGTTCGCGCGACAAGTCTTACTACAGGATCCTAAACAAACAAAGGGATTTTCACACACGCGTCCGAGTGCAGTGCAAAGCTATCTGTGCGATCCTAGGAAAATAAACGGATCTCCACACACGCGTCGTGGTGCTGTGAAAAGTGCGAGGATATACAGGCGAATGATGTGCAATGCCGGAAAACCCTCTACTCATTCCATCCTTGTGTCTGTTTTCCCAGGCATCGATACTCTCGATTGATTTATAATCTTTGGAGAGTTTTTGATGTCTGAGTGGCATAATGTTCGTCATGGAGGGGATGTGACCTGGATTTCGGCACGGATCTAGTGGGGCACCTACTACAAGGGCATAACACCTGTAGTGGTTGCTTTCGCTTATCTATCGCCGGGTCCAACTTGCATCCTTTTCTGAGGCGGTATTGGTTTTCTGTGTAGGGCCATTGCAATGGAGCGGGAATTTAGCGTTGATTTGTGTAACATTCGCGGCTTGAGATGCAATTTCTCTTCTGTGTCTGCCCACCTTTCTAACTAGAAACCAACTATCCTTGCACTTAGCGAAACCCAGGTAAGTACTAATACGGATATTTCCGATTTTAATCGACCTGGATACAACTTAGTGCCACTGTTCTTTCCACATCGTGGTCTAGCCACATACATACGAAATGATATTGCTTATCAGATTCTGCCACAATATATGCTCTGTTCCCACCCAGAATTTAATTTCTCCTGGCTATATCCCAAATAGATGAAAGTTAGCGAACGTTCAGCCAAATCCCAAAAAGAGCGACAAATCATCCCTCGCTTCTTATCGACCCATAGTTGGCTCATTGACAAATTCGTTAAAGGATGCGTTTCTATCCAAGTTTGGGCTTCTGTAAAGAAAGCAATAATGTATGATATGCCTACGGATGTAAAGTTTTAGCCACGGGAAATCAAATTCTGGATTGGAGCAGAGCCCATATTGTGGCAGAATCTGATAAGCCATATCACTTTATTACTTTACACTGCAAAAAAAAACTCACTTGCACTACCCTTTAAATACCATTTTAATTGGGGAGTTAATGCAGATGGAGCATTTTTCTCACCCAGCGCGTGTAGCCTATTTGGAGGTTATTTGCCTGTCACTCGCAATTTGCAATTTTCGATAATGGTTTAATTTTCCTTGCAAAAAATGCAACGGTATTGATTAAACACTTATTCGACTCGCAGTGGCAATGACTGAACCAATTACAGTACATTGCTCTACGTACAAATCGTATCATACGATTAATTGCGACTCAGTGCTGTGTTCGCTACTTTCGCCGAGCTCAGCATTTCACTGGCGTTCAACTACTTCGTAGTCGGTGGCCTTTGATAATGCCGCTTGTGCTCGTATATCGTGTATCACACTTGTAAACATGTGTACTTGTAAACTGAGACCGTGTAGGATCTTCGTAATACGAAGCAAAATGCAGTGGCCTTTGGAAGTGGGTCAAGTGTTTGGCTTTGGCATGGATGGGTAATTATCGCAACGTATGCGATATGAATTAATTGCCCGTGGGGAAGGCTTTGCTTCCTGTTATGTTTTTATTTTATAACAATTAAATATATTTAGGGTAAGAAGGGGACTTACTGTGATTTATCTTGGGTATCTTGGGATGATGTGGCGGCTCGCGTCAGGTTGCAGGGGGCGTTGAAGGCTGCTCCCCTGTTCAGCAAGCTTCGTTAATGAACATGCATCCGCTTATTACTTGCGCCACCAGAGATAAGTTAGATAAACTTGCTAAGCTGAATGAAACGGTCAGCTGATGAATTTATGAAGTGTTTCTGATTCTTCTTGACTTGTATTTTGACGTTGAAATTACATCAAATCCATAAATTTAATATTTGTTGTGTTTCATTCGGAGATTGACGGCGAATTGTCATTTTTCCGAATTTATTTTCGATGTATTATTTTTATTTTATTATTTTTTTTCTCCGCCAAGTAGAATTTGCATAAAGTAGTTTATGCAAATTAACTACTTGGCGCGTTATTTCCTTTTACAGGTAAAGAGGGGAATCAAAGGGGGATTAGTGGATTCTGGGGGGACCTGGACTCAATGTTGGTCCGTAACAATACCTTCCCCCCTTAAATAGTGATAGCTTCATTCTTAGAAGAGGAATGAAGCTTGGCTACTTAAGTATTAAACTGTAGCATTTATCCTTACACCGTCGGTGGTGTATTTTCTTCCCTTGTTTGTCGTGGTTTCTTCTGCTTTTGGCTTCCTCTATTCGTAATAGGGTTTTAGCCTATTATTGTGCACCACCACATTTCTTCTCCCTACCTTAACGACGCTATTTACCGGACTATTTATTTGCACTACCTTGTAGGGACCCCTCCATATGGGAGCTAATTTTCCTTGCTTTTGAGCATTACGTATTAAAACTTTGTCGCCCACATGGAACGTGAATGGGCGTATCTTACGGTCGTAGTACTCTTTCGACTTCTTCTTGGAAGTTAATAGGTTACGCCTTGCTATTTCGTACGTATGTTGAAGTTTGTACTTCAATAGCTTATGGTAACTGTCATGGTTGTATACCGGTTCCGGAGGTTGCTTTATGCTCGTCGGTACCTCCGGGGTAAACCCAAATAGACAGTCCATTGGCGTAAGCTTAGTACCTTCGTGTACATTGGTGTTGTATACGAATGTTGCCGTCCTCAGGTACTGGTCCCATGATTGGGAATTCCTATCCACAATGCTTCGCAGGTAATCTACGAGTGGACGATGGGCTCTTTCTAAGGCTCCATTTGATTGTGGGTGGTACGCTGAGGTTTGTAGTTTTTTAATACGGAGCAGTTTGCACACGCTTTTAAACAAACTGCTTAGGAAATTGCTTCCCTGATCGGTGACCAATTGCTTCGGAACACCATACCGAGCAATTATTTGGTCGAAAAAGACTGTGGCCACCGTTTCTGCCTCCGCATCTGCGAGAGCGTAGCAATCTATATACTTCGACAAGTTGTCTTGGAATGTAAGTATATATTGATTGCCGGTTGGAGTGCGATCAAGAGGACCTACTATATCTAAGTATACTTTGTCGAAAGGCCTCTTTGCAATGTCGGTTATTACCATGGGCATACGTATGTTCGGTGAAGATTTCATGGTTTGACATGTTTTACATACTTTGATGTATTGTTTAATGTCGCGCATCATGTTCTTCCACCAAAAATGTCTACGTATTTTGTGGTACGTTTTACTCACTCCTTGGTGTCCGCCCAAAGGAGGATCATGGTATTCCCGGAGTAGGAACTGAATGTCTTCAGGATTGGTTATCTGCATTCCTTTTTCCGTGCAGGCCGGAATGGGATCCTCGTTAAGAGAGGACTTATCGTCATTTGGACTATCCTGAGTTCCTTCGCTTGCCCTTAACTTTTTAGCTTGGGCGCGTGTTAGTACATTGCACCTTGGTAGTGTGGGAGTCTCATCACAAATTTGCGGGATACGACTCAAGGTATCCGCATTAGTGTTGTATTTACCGGGTTTATATTCGATTTGGTAGTCGTACTCCAGTAGTTTGCGATTGAACCTTAGTAAACGTGACGTGGGGTCTTTCACGTTGAAAACTCCCTTTAACGGTTTGTGGTCCGTGTATATATTAAATTTTCTCCCTTGTAAATAACAACGGAAATTCTTAGTCGCCCAAACAATGGCTAGTAACTCTTTTTCAATCGTAGAGTAGTTCTTTTCCGCCTTATTCAAGCTTCGACTGGCATATGCGACTGGCTGGTCCTTACCGATTTCGCCTTGCGACAGTACTGCGCCCAGTGCTTCGTTGCTCGCATCCGTGGTCAGATTAAAGGGTTTGGTAAAATCTGGATAGATTAACAGTGGCGGCGAGACCAATAACTCCTTTATGTTATCAAATGCTTGTTGGCATTTGTCTGACCAGGTGAATTTGACGTCCTTCCTTAACAAATTTGTTAAGGGGCGTACTATCTTCGAAAAATTTTGAACAAATTTTCGATAGTAATTCGCCAAACCTAGAAACGATTGGACGTGCTTTACCGTTTTGGGAATGGGGAAATCTCTGACACTAGCTGTCGTGTCTGGATTTGGCATTGCCCCTTTTTCGGAACAAACATGTCCCAGATATACTACTTCCTTCTGAAGGAACTTGCATTTCTCTGGTTGCAATTTGAGGTTGTGGTATCTAATTTGATCGAATTCTTTCCGGAGTTTGTCATTATGGTGTTCTAGGTTTTTTCCATATATGACCACGTCATCCAGATAAACAAAGCATTCGATTCCTTGCAACCCGGTTAGGACATGGTTCATGAGTCTCTGAAACGTAGCTGGTGCTCCCTTCAGACCAAATGGCATACGTTTGAACTCATAGTGCCCGTAATTTGTGCTGAACGCTGTCTTATTTTGATCCTTCGGATCTACTAAGACTTGGTGGTAGCCGCTGGCTAAATCGAGCGTGGAAAAATAGCGTGAGTGACCGAGCTGGTCTAAAATGTCCTCTATTCGAGGGAGAGGGTACGCATCACCGATGGTTTTATCGTTCAGTTTTCTGAAATCGACCACAACTTCCATCGGGGCCCGCTTTCTTAGGAACTACCAAGAGTGGTGAGTTCCACGGACTTTGCTTGGTTGAATGATGTCATTCTCCAGCATCTCCCGTACTTGCTCGTTGATCACCTCTTTCTTGCACTCAGGCAGACGGTACATTCTTTGATTTATCGAAGTCTAGGGGTTTTTGTAAGGGAATATTCAAACTGCCCCAACCAATCTCCTGTAACTTTCAGGTAATGGACTCCCTACCGGGATTGTCAGAAGATGGGTTATTAGGAAACGACTTCCTAGCTAGGAATTGCAAAGTCAACGGACCCGGGAATTGTTTGGAATTCTCCCAAACCAATGTAAATCCGGTAAGTTTTTCCGTTGAATTTACAAAAGGTAGGAAGCGGACGCCAAGACATAAGGCAACCAGTCGGGAATCCGAGCCAAGGGGATCCATAGAGATCCAGACCACGGTCGGAAATACACCGGATACCCTACCCAAACAGGGGAAAGGGGGCGAGATTTTGTCAGGCTCCAAGCATTCCAACCCCACATTAATAGCTGACAAACCAAAGAAAGCTAACAAAGAAGCAACAGTGGTGAAACAATCACTGCTAAATGCTTCGGAGGTTGACATTTTTCTGGACAAACCGGCAATAATACCGGCACGTTCACGAAAAATGCTAAGACTTCCCATAGAAATTCGGGAAGAGGTAGTGCTAGTACCTAAATAAATGCAATCAGGGATTTTCATATCCAACTGTATTGTAGGGAAAGCGAAGAGTGCCCATGTAGAGGTACTCAATATCGCAAACTACCTCCAAACCATAGACCGAATCATGGTGGAGTTACATCCAATGAAGGACTTTTCCACCTTTCCGCTGGAAAATGAGGACAACCGTTCTACGGAATACAATGCGGATAAAAAACTTTCGGAGGGAGACAACCTCCAGTATATCCGACATTTATTCTCACAGGAGGAATTACCAAAAGATCCAAGGTTGGCACAATTACACGAGGAACTCCACTTAGGTAAAAACCTAAGTCCTCAAGAATGTCAATCCATAGTGGAAATATGTGAGGAGTTTAACGATATTTTCCACCTTAAAGGTGATCTCCTAACATTCCGAATGAATGCGAATTTCAATTGCTGGAAAGGCGAGTATTTCATTATATGCAGAATACTTTGATGATTGTTTATATAGATGGAATCATAGGATGATGGATCATAAGATGATGGAATCTTAATTGTTTGAGAGGGGGTGTAAAGCGAGGTGTAACACGAACATTATGCCACTCGGACATCAAAAACTCTCCAAAGATTATAAATCAATCGAGAGTATCGATGCCTCAGGGACGCAACAAAGGTGCGAAAAAGAGGAAGAACAGACACAAGGAAAGGAAAGGGTATGAAGTTCCCCGCCCTGTACACTTCCACACATTTTCCCACTACGGCGCGAATCCGTAGGCGGTTAGTCAGAAACCATTGGACATTAAAACGACGGAGAAACACATTACCAGGTAGAGCAATCCACATTCATGTGGTTCGGCTAAAGAATGACCTTTTGTTCTGTTCTTTTCTGTTTCTTTACTCTCCTTATTAATCACGTCTTCCTCGTCTTTTTTAATTGGTTTCTACTCTCCCGTGCTTATATCTTTAATCCGTTCGTCTTTTGTTATTATGATTTAACTATCCTTAGTTTTACACCTCGCTGAGATGCTTTCTTTCGAAAATTTACTTTCTGCTGTGATATCTAAATCCGCAGTCTCACAAACTACTGAAACATCTTGTGGATCTTCCAGATCATGCCATCAAGAGCCGAATTCGCAACGGTAGTTGCGAATTAACGTATTCTTAATTCCCTTGGTGCAATTCAGTAAACGAATATCCGACCAAAGGATGAAATGTCTATATGACGAGAAGGATTAATGGTCGAATTACATCCATACTACTGTAGTGATCCTCGAAAAATATGTCAAAAACATGTTCCCGAGTAGTCCACCACATTAACAAAGGCAGTTATCCGACATCCTCACGCGAAATGATTAATTAAATTTAATGAGTACAGTAGTTTGGTTGAAGCATTGGTTTCAGTTTATTAATTTAAAGTAGATTTGCTGGAACAATTGTCAGATTTGCTGGAACAATTATTAAAAAAGATTACCCTCACTCGCTATGTGTAATGATTAGATAAACGTTACTTTCAAACGGTGTAGAAGGGCCTACCTTCACTATGTTCGTACATAAAATAGCTGTAGATGTAACGTGAGAGTCAGAGCCATATGGTGGATAGGTACCCAACAGACAAAGCAGACCGTTCTAGTCCCCGATGAGATTTTCCACGACTATAGTTTCAAGTACATAAAGTTCCACCTCAAACACCATTTACCATAATGTTTATTGATTTGACCGACACTAGGATGTTGGTCTGGCTGGTACCCGGTTCGCCAGTAGAGAGTATACAAAACGAAACCATGGGTATTCCTCATAGTAAATGTATTGCTTTATTATTAAGTTAATTTCTAGTAAAATTATATTTTATCGCTTGGAAATAGATATAATGCTATAAATATATACATACATATATACAATTAGATTGCATCGAGTCAGTGACTTACATATCTCCAGTTGATTATCACTTACTTCTCTCAATTTAAAAATACAAAAGTCCAGCTTAACTTAATAGTTAAACGATTATAATTAAATAAAATTGTAAAATCACGTTTTTGTTTAATATATAAATAAAAATCAACCAGGACTAATCACTGAAGATTTATCCAATAGATTGCTGTGAGACAACACGTGGCTCTGCCGCATGTTTAACGAGGAGTGAACGTTCCTTCTTTGATCAACGTTGTCTTGAATTATACTCTCCTGGACACTTTGATCCCGCAGCGATTTCTCTTGGAAAGGACTCGCTTGTATCAAGCGTTCGTCATTGCTTCTGTCATGTATAACAAGTTGTTGTGCTTGAAGGGCTCTTTCGTGTATTACACCTGCATCCTGTATTCTCCTGTCGCTCATGTTGATATTGCGCACTTCATTGAAATCTATAAATAAGTTCAATCGTCGTCGTTTAATTTTCATTCTTGACCGTATTTAATATTTATTAACTTATTTGACTGAGATTGGTTTCCTCGTGCCCCAATGAAATTGATTGTGTATTGTCGTTGGGAGATAACTGTGAAACTACAGATGATCTGTTCATAACCACATTTGGACCGTATCTGTAAAAGAAAAACCTCATTAGTTATCCTGAAATATTTCATAAGCCATTGCAGTTACGCCAAACTTACTTACTCACTTATTTCTAAACTGATATCTACTGAAGAAAATCACCCTATCACCTAATCAGACATTTGGTTTATTTAAAAATATTATATATATCGTACTAGACTGGTTCGCACACTGCGAGCCATCGGTTTTAATTGTTTTTTTTTTTTTTTTTTTCAAAAATCTCATATCAATTTAATTTATTTATTCAAACACACTACCTCCGGCGTGGTAAAAATCTTGGCGTGGTGTGGGGGTTTAAATTACAATGAAACCTACGCTTCCAACAGGGTCACTCATGTCAGACCGGCTAGGCAGGAGTAACATGCAAATATCTATCACCCCTAATTCAAGGTGTTACGCGTCACGGCCCCCATTGGGTGGTTTGCAGCCAGTAGTATACCGGCTGTATTATGAATCAGAGCAGTAAGAATATCTTACCATATCAAAACAGGGCTCTAATATGGTGGAATATTTGAAACCCTAAAAGTCCGGAGAACTGGGAACAAAAATGACTGAAAATAATAAATATAATACACATATAAAAAACCCAGTGAATGCAGGTATATATGTTCCCATGAGTCTTGGGGTTTCAAATAGTCCGCCATATCAGAGCCCCGTTTTGATATGGTAAGGTCCGCTTACTGCTCTGATTCGACCCGGTGTCAAAGAGGCGCCGTTATAATACAACCGGTACATAGCTGGCTGCCAACCATCCAATGGGCACGTTGACGCGTAATACCCTGGATTATGGGTTGCAGATATTTGTGTGTTATTCTTCGCTAGCCTGTCTGACATGGGTGACCCTACTGGAAGCATATGCTTCCGTCAGCATACCCTGAGTAATTCATTGTAATTTAAGCAACGCACCACGTCAAGGTTTCCACCAAGTGGGGGTATACTATATGATAACTCAACAAAACCGTATTTTGTTTATAATCACATTAAAGTAAATAAATGATACTAACAATTTTGTAATTTAATATGAATCTAAACTGTAAAAATTACCGTGGATCACAGACTTGTGGACTGTGTGGCTCAAACACTTTCACCCGATCAGAAGTGTCTGACTCGCCGACGCTATTTATGGCAGTGATGTTATTTCCTGAACGCTCTTGTCTGTGTACTCGATTATGGTGCCTAGACATTAAAATAAACGCTTTGAATAAAAACATGTCTCATTCAAATTAAATATCTTGCTTTTTGTTCTGAAATTACCTTATAAGATAACTATCACGAATGAACGCCCTTCCGCACACGGTACACTCATAGTTTTGTCCTGCCGAATGTGTGCGAATGTGGACAGCGAACTGGGATTTACTGGTAAATGTCATCGAACACCGATCACAACTTAAAGGTTTTTCCGACACATGAGACCACCTGGAAGGAAAAAAGTTGTTTGTTGGACGGTTTTAATTAATACCGTGGTGCTACTGGCACTTCGGAAACGTCAATTTGTATTTGAAGGGAATTGGGCGAATGTAAAGAGGGTGGTCAGCGACGTCACGTACTTATGAGTTGCAACAAACCCATAAAAACTAGAGAAATAGATAAGAATTTACAAGAATTTGAATTGGAGCCAAACAGCCCGAATTGATCGATATCTGAGGATACTTTTTATCCAATCACAAAAGTATTTGGAATGTCCGTCACCGGGAAGTTTTTTCTAAGGTTCTGTGCCAAATGCGAGATCAGAAGTCTTGGATATATATCATGGGACTGCTCTTAACTCACTTTCTTTTTCAATTGGTTACGTCCAAACTTTTGTCATGAAGATCAAAAGGTCGCCGGGTGCCGATTTTGTAATTATGATCATTTAGTAGTTCAGATACTTAATTTATTAAAATGCTTGATGAAAGGTGTGGCAAAGATTGTGGAATATACGTGTGAAATTTATACTGGGTATCGGGTTTTCCAATAGGGACTTGACAATTTTTTTTCGGTAATAAATTTTGATAATTTGCAGACGTTGTTCGTTCGTGTACTTAACCATGATGAAAATGTTGAGTTTATTGAATAAATTGACAGTGACAGTTCGATGATTAGTGAAAGGGTGCGTTCACAAATTAAATTCAAAGTAGTCAAGTCCCTATTGGAAAACCCGATATTTTGTGTCATGAATTTTGGAATCAATTATAGTTGGGCCATTGTCAAACGTAGACAAAATTAACAGGAAATTTGATAGGAAATGGTTGGATCTACTTATCAATTATTCTAAAGGACAGATTCAATTTTATGACAACTTAATAACGATAACGTTTACTCACCTATGGGCAGTAACATAGCTCTTAACAGCAAACGTTTTATTGCAAATATCACAAGCATATGGCCGTTCTCCTGGAATGATATATTCATGAGTCAATTCAAAAAATAAAAGCGTAATATTATTTATTTATCGTTATTTCGAAATCGCTAATTCTTCTAATTCTTATATTCACCCCATAAAAAACTTTATGATTAGCCTGTGGCGTTTCCGCCAAACTCCACTGTCTACTTACCCGAAGAACCCCCATAACTACAACCCAGCTTTCATAAGTTTCTGCTAATGCTATCGCATTAGCACCTATAAATGCTTCACGCAACAAATTTACCAAATGTATTTAGCTAAAAAAGCTCCTCAATAGTATACTGGTTAGTATACCCGCCTGTCATGCGGGAGACCGGGGTTCGTTTCCCCGTCGGGGAGCCTCTGGCGCAAGACTAATGACCTTGCCCGGAAAAAACAAATCATTATGGAAAATTTAACAAGCCTCAGGACTTGCTAAATAAGGCCAAGACCGGTTCCAGGTTGTAGTGCCGATGATGATGATGATGATTTAGCTAAAAGATCCTGAAGAGAATTCTTACCTTCATTCATTTATTCGAATTCAAAATTCTCTATAAGAATTCTGTTCCAAACATCATAAATACAAAACCTATTCGGCACCTTCGGTTGCCAGGCAAATTACAGTCTGCCCATATTTGCACTTCAATCACCAGCATACCTGAAACATTTCCCTTCTCAAGGGCAATTAATGCTTTCAAGGCATTATCTTGGAATTCTTGTAAAGAATTTCTCCCACAAGGGCATACATGCATGCATCAATGCATCTCTGCATTAGCGACCTAGAACCGAATTCTCGTTTAGTGTAAATACTCACACTAGAATCCGACCATTGAGTTGCCTTAGATGCCATATACAATTGGCATAGATGTTATACAAACCGTTATTGTGTAACAATCTAAATTGCTTCACAATGACTTGCAGCTATTGATATAGCTGCAAGCACTTTACCCCGAAATGCTCCTTTGTTTGAATCCCCAAACAATCATCAACTCCGCACAAAGCCGCCGGATTAAATTCAATAGCATCAACAAATGCAAATAAAGAATCCGTTTCATACAACGACCAAAGGTACGATTTACAAATTGTATGATGTATCCCAAATGCATTTCACACCTAATGAGTTGCAGCTTATTTAGATCGCTTCTCCCTTTGTTCTTTTTCCCTCGTTTCAGGTTTCGTTTATCCTTTGCTCAAATGCATCAAAAAACACTGTGATCTATACGATCACCCACACATGCATACCACCATGATCTTCTCTATGGGATCCAGTTACCTACCCCCAAAGAGAGACTTCACGTTTCTCTTGTAATAGGAAACGTACCCTTAATTAAGAGAGCATGTACCCTGGCCGAATTTCCTTTCCTAGCGAATTGACATCACTGAGTCGAAATCCAACCACCGATCGCGACGGTCGGTTCACATCCTGCTCTCCGTAGCGCTGCGGAGACGCGTATATGCCCGGAGACGTTGTTGTGGTGTTGTGTCAGATTAAGTAAATAGTAAATACATTATATTAAAGGTAATTTTCCTTGTGACCCCGGTCTAAATACGATAGTGTATAACGTAAAAAAAGTTAAACATTAATCAATAAACGGTTAAGACAATTTATTAAGCCGTGCGTTCCGATTCCAACCAACAATAAAAACATTCGATACAATAAACTAAAACAGTGTCTTTGATTTACTTCTGGTGGATGGTGTGCTGTGACGATGTACTTGTTTTGTTTCTTTCGGTGGGCAGTGTAGAACTCTGCGCCCATGTCGGTGCCACGACTTCGCCCCCCACAAGCCTATAATATACCGAGGAAACGCTGATGTAACTGTAATATAATTTACATGATTAATCCGAGAATAGGATGAAAAGTAACGCACACATGCTTGCAGTACGCGAATGAAATAATCTTCAGAAGAGCGCTCGGCGATAAATGGAAATAACATTCCCTCTTAATAGGCTTGCGCAAGCCCGTGGTCGAGAGTTCATCAAGTGTCTTTTTCGAGCAGAGTTTAGGGCGGCGTGTTCTAGTACTATGTCAACATGACTTAAACAGCGTGCTGTTATCGAATTTTTAACTGCCGAAAAAGTAACTCCTACTGAAATTCATTAGACTCTAAAGACTGTTTATGGTAACGATGCTAGCGATAGTGTGGGGGTTCTCTACACCACATGGAGAACCAACCCACAATGCCAACCAACCCTGAACGCTAACAGCGCGTCACCTTACCTTAACCTGTAACCCAACTCCCCATGCAAAATCCACAATAGCATACATCTCCCAACCTGCAATAAAAAACATTTTCCAAACTCCCAACAGAATATATTCAATTCAATTTCCTCCTTGCGACCAAGCAATCCTGATTTCCCCAGAAATCCATAAGCCATAATAAAATGCATATTCCAACCTACAATGGAATCATCTCCCCCATTACATCACCCCACATACATTTTCCCAAAATTGCTTCAGTCAACTCTCTACTCAAGTTATATTTTCTCAGTGCAACCAAGCAATCTTAATTTCCCCGAAATTCATATGCTGTAACGAAACGCATATTCAAATCCATAACGGAACACTAACCATCGCCACCAACTATACTAAGCTGCATACATTTCCCCGAAATTACTTCGGTTAATATTTTACCTAAATGATATTCCTTGCTTGCAGTCAAGCAATTCCAATTTCCACCAAAAATTCATGCCCATACTTGCTCGCGTTCCCAAAGCCAATTTCCCCGTACACACAACCAACGAATCCAACTTAGCTAATACGGCGAGGATTCGCTGGAACTAAATTCTTAAGCAGGCATAGCAACTCTTCCACAACTTCTTAGTAAGTGGCAGCGAGTTTACTTCTGCTATGATTCAGCCGCCACGACGCGATGAATATTTTTTTTTTTTCCATTTCTTCAGTCAGTCATTATCCAACCGCCATCAAGCGCGCATCTCCCCACTTATCATCCGCCAGGGAGTCGTGATTCATCCGCGATTGCGTCCGCACACGCAAAGTCGAAATATAACCGCCACCGGGGCCGGACGCTTAGGCGAATTTTACCAACTGGCGTGCGCACGTCCCCGAGTTATAGAGAGCCGGGTTTCGGGAGTTCCAATGCAGTCGAGTGATTACGGTGCAGACGCGAAGTGCATTCGTTCTTTAACAAATAAGACCTAAGTAAACTATAATGTTTAACATCGTTTGCACACCCCCCTTTCAAACACTACAAATATACAAAGACCATACTGTAAAATCTTGTGAAATGTTTGTGAAAAGGCCCAGTATTCTAAATGAAGCTGAACTACTAATGTATCAATGTTATTGTTGGGAATATTTTAACGCCCGCATCTTTAAAGGCGTTCCTACAATTAATCTATACGAGTATGTGTATCGAAAAGGAACGATAAATATATAAAGTTTAACAGAACAAGAAATACGTGTTTCGATCTAGTAAAGTTGGCGGTTGGCTCAGACAACTACGGATCGGTGGAACATTTTGTGATGATGGGGGCAGGAGTGATCTAGTCTCCGTGCAACACACCTACTTCTCCCCCACAATAGCTTTACTGTAAATTGATTGGCAATACAAATTTCGTGGTTGTGACCGTAGAAAAGCCACACTTGTTAATGGAATGATCCCCTTTCCATTTATGTTTATGTTTAGTGAGAGCAGAACCCTCGTTTATTACACTTAGTACAAGCGTTTGAGAAAAAAAAAAAAAGAGAAAGAAGTTAAAAGTAAAAAAAAAAAAAAACTTACGAACTAACTTAAGAAATAGGATTACAAAAAATTACATTCGAATAAGTAATAAGATAAAAAGGTGGGAAGGTGGCTGTGCACGTGATGGGGTGGCGAAGACCGGGTAGTAGGATAAAGGGGCGGGGTGATAGGAATGTATACGGGTAGTAAAAGTGTAGATAGTGGGTGGGGGAAGGTCACGAGGGGAAAGACAGAAGACGACGTTTGAGAGCAATAGAAGTGAGGTAGAAATCGAAGGAGGTGGGGTAAGAGTTTGCCTGCTTAAGCATACGTGAAATTGGTTCATTACAACCGTAGGAAGTGTGGTGGGAGGGCAGATAGAAGAGACGAGGGTTTCGTAGATTGCGGGGGTTGGTGTTGAGTGCGATGGCGGAAAGCAAGCTAGGGCAGTTGATTGTGCCGGAGAGTAGACGGTGGATAAAGAGGATATCGGCAAGAGTTCTGCGTTCCTCAAGTGTACTGAGGTTGATCAAATGGAGCCGGCTTGTGTATGGGGGAAGAATCCGAGGATTCTCCCAGTTCAGTCCACGGAGGGCAAAGCGCAGAAACCGACGTTGCACGCACTCGATTCTGCGGATATGGGACGAGCAATGTGGAGACCAGACCTGACTGGCGTATTCAAGAAGGGGGCGGACGAAGGCAATGTAGAGGGAACGGGAAACGTAAGGATTAGAGAATTCCTTAGACCAGCGTTTCACAAACCCTAGGGCGGAGTTGGCCTTAAGAATGATATCGTCGATATGTGGGATGAAGCTGAGCTCCCTGTCAAATAAGATTCCGAGGTCACGTATTGAGGATACGTATGAGATCTGCTGGTTAAGCAGGAAGTAAGGGCGAGGAGGTGGGGTGGACGTTTGTGGGAGAATGTAATGGAGTGACATTTGGCAACATTGAGATCAAGGCAGTTATTTCGGCACCAGGTTGAGAAGCTGTCGAGATCCTGTTGGAGGAGTGAGGAGTCGAGGGGAGAGATGATTGTTTTGTAGAGTTTGGCGTCGTCCGCATAGAGGGATATGGATGAGTGTTTAATAACAGAGTCGACATCATTGATGGTTAGGATAAAAAGGAGGGGGCCTATATGACTTCCTTGCGGAACCCCAGAGGTGGGAAAAAAAGGATCGGAAAGGGAGGATCTGAATTTGACACGGTAGGATCGGTCTTTCAGATAAGAAGATAACCATTTGATCAATAGGGGTTCGAAGCCTAGGGAGGACAGCTTGAAAAGGATGAGATTATGGGAGATTTTGTCAAATGCCTTGCTGAAATCGGTGGTGATAACATCAACTTCGATGCCATTCTCTAAGGCACGGAGAGTATGGGATGAGAACTCGATCAGATTGGTTGTGGTCGACCTACCCGAAAGGAAACCGTGCTGGTTGGGTGAGATGATGGATTTACAACTAAAAGATAACGCATTGTACAGAAGCCCTTCGAACAGTTTGGGGATATGAGATAGTTTGGCGATGGGTCGGTAGTTGCTGATATCATTTTTAGGTCCCTTTTTATGTATGGGGGTGACATAGGAGGATTTCCATATATTAGGGAAGGTCCCTTGAGATAGAGATAGGTTGAAAATCTTTGATATCGGGAGAGAAAGAAAAGTGGAACAGTTCTTTAAGAATACAGACGGAAGTCCATCAGGTCGGGGGCTGAACTCGTCTTTGAGTAAGTTTAGTTTCTCCTCAACTACGTGACGGTGAATAAGTTGAGGAGAGAAAGGACCAAGGGAGAATTCGGGCAAGTCATTGAAATACGACGGATTGGGTTCGAAGGAGATCTCCGTGAAGGATTTATTGAAAAACGACGCGAACAGGTTGGCAGTAGTTAGGTTGTCGTTTGACGTAGTCGTGCCATAAGAGAGGGAGTTTGGATAGGCGTCGGATTTACGTTTATAATTTATAAAGTGGAAAAAGGATTTGGGATCGCTAATCAAATTGGATTGTGTTTTAATAAGGTATTTGGAATAGAGGGAGTTGTAGAGTTCGGAAAATTTATAAAAGGCCCCGAGATAGTTGGAGTAGTTTTCAATGGATCGCGTTTTGAGAAAAATGTTCCATAAGCTATTCCTTTTGTTCCGAAGATTGCGGAGATTGCGGTTGTACCATGGCGGCGAAGAAACCGATGACCTGCGGCGAGAATAGGGGACATATAAGGCGACGGCATAGTAAATCTCCTTATAGAGAGTGGCCGTGGCTTCTTCTACACCCAAATGATCAAAGCGAAACGCTGTTTTGCTAAGATGTTCATTTAGGAGGCGGAAATTAGCCTTGTGGAAATTGTAAGAAAAGCAGTCAGGAGGTAGAGGGGGCTGGGTTTCATGGTCGAGATATAAGGATAAGAGCAGTGGGGGGTGATAATTGTCAATGGTAGAGAGGGCGTGTGGGCTAGGGGCAACTGAGGACATGAGTGGGTCGGTTGTGAACACGAGGTCCAGCTGTCTCGCCATATGATTTGGGACATTGCTAATTTGATGGAGGCCTGAGTCGGAGAGCCCGTTAATAAAAATACGTTCATTAGAACTAGTGGGGTTAGAGACGTAGAAGGCTAGTTCGTCAGCTGATGTCCATTGTAGGTGGGGCAGGTTAAAGTCGCCAAGAACGACGATATCGTCTATTGCGGTGCTTAACACTGTAAGGTTATGTACCGCTTCTATTGCGAGTTCGTATGACGCGGTGGGTCGAGAGGGAGGAATATAAAAACAGATAATAAATAGAGACTTAGGGCGCTTGTCAATTTTAATAGCGACGTAGTCAAGATCCGGAGAAGAAGAGATGGCAATTAGAGATGAAGTGAGTCTGTTATGAGTGGCGAGCAGCACTCCACGGCATGGGGAGTAGGGGCCTTCTCGATGAGCGTCGTCATCGCGAAAGACGTTGAAGGAAGGAGGGAATAGTTCAAGACTACTGATACTAGGGATAAGGTTGGTCTCCGTCAGAGCGTATATGTCGAAGGGGAGGGAGTGTGCCTTTTCCAGAGTCGAATGTGTTTTGGAGCGGAGACCCCTAACATTCTGATAGTAGACGGTTATGGGGAGAGTGTTGAAATGATTAGAGGGACCAAAGGGGGGCTGAAAAGGGTCAACAGTAATATTGATTATTGGGAAAGGTAATTTTACTGTCAATATACTGGCGAAATGCTGAGAGATCACTTAGCACCTTATTTGGGGGCATATCGAGATTATTATGGAAGTTGATGAATAGGCTGCGAAGGCTAGGGACGTCAGTAGGTAGACCTTCCTGCTGCATGGAGGCCATTACGCTTGTTTTCGTAATACCATCGTAACAGACGGAGTCGGCTTTATCGTGGAGGAAAGCAAGATAGAGGCGTACATTCTCATAGATCACTTTGTTTCTAAATTTAGACAGGGCATACCGGTTGTCCGAAGAATTAATGGTTTGCTGAGTGAGTTTAACAGATGGTGGTTAAATTAACGACGATTAATGGTCTAGGGGGGGGGGGGGGGGGCGGACGGGGGCGCGAGATGGGCGAGGGCGAGGACTAGGTGCGGGAAGGAGTGGGGCAAGAGGCGGCCTGGTGTTAGGACCAGTAGGTGAGTGAAGGGAGGAGGGAGGATTAAGAATGTGTGACCTATGGAAGTTAGAATATTTCGCGCCTGTTTTGAGGTCGAAAAGGGGGATGGAATTGGAGACCTGGGCCGAGGGTGGTGTGGGGCGAGCAGGTTTGCTATTATTTTTACGGGGGGCTATATTACGGGCGGACGAGGAGGGGAGTACAGAGTGGTGGTGGCGGGCGTGGTTGGGGCTAGGGAGAGGAGCTAGGATCTGGTTAGGCACAGGATATTTCTTGGATCGGCCATTCCCTTGACTGGGTCGGGGTGGGCGTAGTAAGCGAGGGAGTCGAGGGCGCATTGGTAGGGGACGATTTACTGTTGGGACGGGGAGAGCCTTGGGGGGACGTGCAGGCGGGATAGTGTTGGGGATCGGTTCAGGTGGGCGTCGGTTGGGACTGTATACTGAGAGATTGGTGTGGGGGGGGGGGGGGTGGAGTTCGGTTGATGGGATGGGGTTGCAGTTTCTCAACGACAGCCTACCAATCCTGCAGCACCCATTTTTGTTCGGGTGGAAAATCCAGTCGAACCTGGAGGGAAGAGAGACGCGGAAACTTGACCCAAAATCGGAGGGAGGAAGCACGATGCATTCTGTTATGGATATCTTGAATTTTTTTACGAAAGTATTCCGAAATCCATTCGGAGCTCGCGGATTTGGGGGCGCCCTTTAGCAGATAAGAGGTTGTTGGGGTATTAGAACGGTTAAGTTTATTAATATGGGCCATCCATTCTTCGCGGGTCCAAGAAGTACCAAAGTGAACAATTGGCGGGTAGACATCCTGTACCGCCACAGAAAACGGAGGAGGGGGTGCTGGTGACTGAGGTGAGGTAGGTAGGCAGGGGGATGCGGTTGCGTTATTGAGTTCTTCAAACAAAGACAACTCACATCGCGGTGAGGGGAGTGGGTTAGTGAATTTAAGTTGTAAGGATGAGAGGGCGCCGTCGAGCTGGCCTAGGGTGGATCGGGAAACCGCAAGCTCGCCAAGGATAGTATCGAGTTTTTGTAGGATAACGTCGAGTAGGGGGTCGGGTTCGGGGACGGTAGGGGGGTTTAGAGAGGGGGAGCGCAGCAGGGCAAGTCCTTCAGAAAGGCAGTTAAGCCTAGAGAGAATGTTCTCATAAAGGGGGTTAGTATGCGGAACGGGCGGTCGTTTGGAAGTCGACTGAAGGCACCTGTCGGGGTTCAAGCGGATGTTGTCGTTCAGATCTTGTGTGAGTGAGTTGAGGGAGTCGTTTATCGCATGGGTCAACTGGCCAACGACCAATTTATTGCTGTCACCAATGAGGGTCTTAATGTCGGTTAGAGACGCTTGGTGGAGGGAGCCAACGTCATCAATGCACTTAAGACTACTCTCAAGATGTAAGATCCTTTTGGTGATTTCTTTGAGGTTGGATTGAATGAGTAACATGGTTCGAGGGGTGGGATTTGGACAGTGGTGTGGATGGACCCAGGTGAGTAGACGTCTACGGATTGTAGGAAAAAATCTATTGTTGATTTAGTAGTATTGGAGATACGTGTTGGCTGTAATGGACAGTCCGCATAGATACATGGATGGAGTTGAAGGAGTGCTAGAAGTTGGCAACCGTATTTATTGCACTTAGTGTCGTTAAATGAAGTATGCCGAGCATTCCAGTCGCCTCTTATTATGAACGGTGCACGAGGTGACTGTTGGATTATCTCAGTGATTGGAAGTAGGTAAGTTTGGTTCCCTAGAAGGGTGAATGTATACGGACGACAGTACAAGCACTTTGTTGCTTTTCCAAAAGATTTTAATTGCCGTGTACTCAATATTATTTATATTGGTGAACCTAATTTCGGAAAATTTGAATTTCTTGTGTATTAGGATTCCAGTACCTCCGCGAGGACCAGTGGTTCGTGGATTAGAAACAAGTGTATAATTAGGGATAGATACTCGGGAGTTTGGTTTAAGCCACGTTTCTGAGAGGAGGAGGATATCTGGAGAAAACTTGTCAACGAACAATCGGAGGTGTTGTCTGCGAATATTGGAATATATGGACTCTGCGTTGAGGGAAATTATGGTTAAATTAGCCATTAAGGGAGAGGATATGTGAAGTTATAAGAGTTAAAATCTGACCTTTTTTTTCTATTTCTGAGCTGTGCTTCATTATGGAAAATTTAACAAGCCTCAGGACTTACTAAATAAGGCCAAGACCGGTTCCCGGTTGTAGTGCCGATGATGATGATGAGCTGTGCTTCAGCGTGGGCAGCATCTTCTGTAGCTACTTATGTATCCTGTGATGTCCAGATAAAGGTCGCTACTGTTGGATTGGTGATTTCTTGTTATGTTATGGGAATCCTTGACAACCTTAGCGTATGACATTCCTGGACTTGTAGGATATGTCGATTGAGGTGATGTTGTTTTGGTTGGTGAAGGTTTGCTCGTTGCCCTGGGCGTTGTTCGCCTTTGTAGAATCCTTAGCTTATGAGGACATTGCGGGAAGTTGGCAGGGTGGGGTCCTCCGCAGTTACAGCATGACACTGATTTTCTTCGTTGTAATGGATCCATCGGGGTTTGTTGTTTGGATTGTTCCTGGTTCCATCCCAGGCGGGCTGACCTTACATTCTCCAGGTTGATGTTGCTCTGCACACTTTACGCATCGTACGCTTAGATGACATGCGGCTGCCAAGTGTCCTGAGCCTCGGCATCTTTTGCAATGAAGGACGTTTTGTTTATGTGGTTCCTCAATCGCAATTTTATCCGTGAATAGATATTTTATTTGTTTGAGCCGGGTGACATCAGTTGGAGGAATTTGTATGATACGTAAATGCAGAGTCTTGTTAGTTCGCATGTATGGTGTTTGGAAGTAGCCCAACCTGTTTATTTTCAGTTCCGGACAGATCCTGAATATTTCTGCTGCAAGTTCCTCATTAGTCCACGCTGGATCGGTATGTCTTATTATGAAAGTCGCTGGTTTCAACTGTGCATGTTGAAAAGTGAAAAATTCAAGCTCATGTTGCGCAAGTTTTTCTACCGCCTTGTTGTGTTCCGTTAAAGTGGTTGTTGTGATGGAAGTCGAAGCTCCCCTTGTGTTTGTGGTGAAATTGCGGTGGCGTAAGGTACTTTCGACCATCCTTATTAGCTCCTTGATGTTTGTTATACTTTTAATATAGATGGGTGGTGGCCTTATATTTTTGGCGTGGGTGTTAGTCATTTGATTACCGGCTGTCTTCTTTTTGTGGGGAGCTGGTTCTTCGGGGGACGATAATTGTTGGTTTGGAGGTGATGGGGCTAGTTCGGGGTGTTGAGCAGGCGTTTCTTCCATGCAGACGTCATCTCTGATTTTACTGGATGTTTTTAGGGAGCGAATTTCCTCGTGGAGTTGTTTCATCTGGAGTCGAAGTGTATTGATATAATCGACGGCTTCCAGATACTTTTTTTGATAGTCCATAGCTTGTGTCTCCATGGTTGTTGGTTTTTTTGTTGCGCTCAGTAAATCGTCGGTGGCTCTTCTTTTACGCTCTATGATGAATTGTTGGTCATCACTGGGGCCGTCGCACAGCATGCGTTACTGTTGGTTTTCACTGTTTTAATACTAAAAGTATTTTTACATGTGCACTTCACACACTTTTACTGACACGTGCGTTTTACACACTTTCACAAACACGTGGAACGTCTGTTCGCTCTGAAGTACTCGATAAGAATGACAAAAAAATTCCGTTCCACTGTTTTGGAATAGAGAAGAGTTTAACAGAGTTTCATATACAACACCGTTCTAGCGAAAATAGAACTATTCAATAAAACCCACGGAATATCAACATTACGGATATTTGCCGTCAACACAGAAGACCGTGACCAGGAATCTCAGGTAGGAGAAAGAAACAACAGCCACCTGACAGCCGATAAACCGTGAGTACCATTTTATATATATTATTTTATTGTGCGTAATAAAAGTGCACAACAGGTGTTTGGTTTTTAAAAATACCCACCTTAATTCGCCAGGACGCTCGGCATTAGGTCTTTAGCTGTCTCTGGTTAATGACCAGCTTAACTGTTTAAACAATGCTTACTAAAATTTCCTTCGAAAACTCCCCAAAATGGACTAAGGGCACTTTGTTCCAAAATTTCTCCCAAAGCGACTGAAATATCGGTTCCCACTTGATTCACTAACCTGTATGAATCCGCTTATGTATATTTAAAGTTGACCGCTGGGAAAAGCGCTTAGAACATATTTCACATTCGAACGGTCTCTCTCCGGTATGGGTGCGCTGATGGATATCCAAATAAGGCTTCCGAACAAAAGCTGCTGGGCACAATGTACACTGAAATGGCCGAATACCAACTGAAAATACAATACAAAGAGTACGTTAAACATATGAAACCTTTGAACCCAAGTGTTTTTATTTAAAATACCATTATGAACAGTTTTATGGATATTAAGAGATGACTTTTGGGTGAATCGTTTCAAGCACACTTCACATTCAAAAGGACGTTCGCCTGTGTGCGTCCGCATATGTATATCAAGATATGGCTTGCGTGCAAAAGTTGCCGGACACTGGTCACACTGAAATGGACGATCTTGAACTAAAAACAAGAAATTAAAAATCTATTAATTTCACATGTTTACCAATTGTTGTAATATACAATATAATAAATTTGAACCAAGTAGGTAATTGGTTCTGTAACACCATTTGTTATACAATATAATTAATTAAATTACCGTTTGTACTCCAAAAGAGAAAGTAGATTGCTCAAAACTATCGATCTCGTAGTTTTTTCTAGCCATAAAAAAAATCTAAGTAAATATTGATAGTACACTTAGTTTACTACATAATTAATTTATACAATAAATTATTAATATTATTTTTAAAGTTTCCAACCGTACGGGGATAACTGGTAGATGTTACTACACAACGTCTCTTTGATTCAATTTCCGTTTGTTCCGGAGGGGCGTAAGATATAAGATAAGCAAACAAATATTCGTATATAGGCAGTGCACCAACCTCCCGTTTGATAGAAACCTTGACGTGGTGAGGGGGCTTAAATTACAATGAATCACTCAGACTATGCTGACGGAAGCACATGCTTCCAGTAGTGACACCCATGTTAGACAGGCTAGCGAGGAGTAACACAGAAAGATCTGCCACCCATAAACCAGTGTGTTACGCGTCACAATGCCCATTGGATTGTTTGCAGGCAGGGATATACCGGCTGTATTATAACGGCGCCTCTCTGAAAATGGGTCGAATCAGAGCAGTAAGCGGACCTTACCATATCAGAACGAAGCTCTGATATGGCGGACTATTTGAAACGCCAAGACTCGTGGGAACAAAAATGAGTAATCAATATACACAAAACATCCCACGAAAAACCCGGTAGGCGTAGGTGGGATGAGCCGACACTACCATAACGGAACAAATCATCAAGAAAACACCGACTCGGCAAAACGAAGACGTAGGGAAAAGGGGAAAAAGCAGGATACACGCGTCGGCACGTGGAATGTTTGAACCTTATATAAACCAGGCGCGATACAGACGGTCGTAGAGAACGCGAAACAATATAAAATGGACATGGTCGCGCTTTAGGAAGTCCGACTCCCACATCGAGTAAACGAAATCAAAGGGTGTGTGGAGGTACCGACACACATAACCTTGGAACCGGCTTCTTATAAACGTACACGCCCCTACCGACGAAGAAACGAAGGACACGTTCTACGAGACCCTAGAGGAAGTATTCGATGGGATCTCATCATTCGATGTTAAAATTCTCCTCGGGGAGCTCAATACGCAAATTGGAAAGGAAGATATCTTCCAACCAACTATAGGTAAAGAGAGCCTACACGACACGACGTTTCAAATGACAATGGAATTCGAATTATCACGTTTACAGCGTCAAAAGATTTGTTAGTGAAAAGCACGATGTTCAAGCACAAGCAAATCCATAAAACCACATGGATATCACTCGCCGGCGTAACGCGTAACCAAATAGACGACTTCCTCATTGACAAAAGACATCACTCAAACATCCTTGACGTAAGATCATATAGAGGAGCAGATTGCGACCCCGATAATCTTTTAGCGATGGGCAAAATTAGGAGTCGGCTTGCAGCAAACCCACATTCGCAATCACGGAAGACGAGCGAAAAGTTCGACATTAATAAACTAAAAGACCTGCGCAAAAGGGCTGAATATCAAGAGGAACTAAGGAATAGATTTAGCATCCTAGAGAATGGGAGTAGTGAGGAACAGGAAACCAATAATCTGGGCACTAAATGGGCATCGATCAGACACACAATCAAACAAACAGCCCGAAAGGTATAAGGATTTAAGAAAACAATTAAGTCCAAACCTTGGTTTGACGATGAGTGCAGGGCGAAGATCGAAGAACGTAAACGGCTCAGAGTGATTCACTTAGAAAGATATGATGAAGTCAATGCAGAAAGATACGCGACAATTCGGAAAGAGGCAACGAGACTTTTCAAACGCAAAAAACGCGAATGGGAGAAGACTAGGATCGAAAAAATCCTAGAAAATTCCAGAGCAAAGAATATCAGAGGTATGCCGGCATAAATTCAATTAGAAATGAGTAGCGAGGGAAAGCCAACATAATTCGAGACGCAAACGACTGTCTGGTCACAGAAACAAACAATATCGTCACAAGATGGAAGCAGTACTTCGAAAACCTGCTCAATATCCGTAGCCATCAACTAGATGTACATGCAGTCGAGCCTCAAATCCCAGAGCCCTCTTTCAACGAAGTTGTGGACGCAATAAATCGATGGCAAAACAACAGGGCTCCCGAAGTCGACTGCATACCGGCAGAGCTTGTGAAGCATGGAGGTGAGGCAATCGCTCGAAAGATCCACCAATTAATTAAAACAATATGGGATAAGGAAGCCACTCCGGAAGAATGGAAAACCTCAATAGTCGTCCACATCCTCAAAAAGGGGACAGATCTAGCTGCGAAAACTACAGAGGAATATTATTGCTCCCAACCACATACAAAATACTAACGAATGTCATACTGGCGAGTATCACACCGTATGCAGAAGAAATACTGGGAGACTACCAATGCGGATTCCGTAGGAACAGGTCAACAAGCCACCAAATGTTCACAATAAGGCAACTGCTGGAAAAGAAGTGGGAATATGGAGAGACGGTTCATCAACTGTTCGTTGACTTCAAAAAAGCCCCCGACTCAGTCGCAAGGCAAAGACTTTACCATATTGTATTTGAGCTAGGAGTCCAAATATGCCGTCCTCATTCAAATCTACATGAACAAAAATAAAGGGCGAGTTAGAATAGACAACCACCTCTCAGAACAATTTGAAATCCGGGACGGACTAAAACAGGGAAATGGCCCCTCACTATGTCTTTTTAACGTTGTGCTCGAGTATGTCATCAGAAAGGTACAAGACGACGACGTTGCAGGACCATCCATGAACGGGGTCACACAGGTGTTTGCATATGCGGATGATATCGCCGATTTGAGCAATAATCTAGAAACTGTAAGTAAAAATAGTGACATCATCATGCAAGCAGCAGAGGAGGTGGGCCTACAAATAAATAAAGATAAAACAAAATATGCAATTATGGCGGGAGTATGTGGACCTCAAGGGACACACATAAACGCCAGGGGCAAGATATTTGGAAAAGTTAAAGAGTTCAAAAATCTGGGAACAATACTGACGGCCAGTAATGAAATGTCGAAGGAAATTAACAAAAGACTCCATTCCTGCAACGCTAGATGGCACGCAGTCAGTAAACTGTTGAAATCCAAACTGCTATCACGTAATATAAAGTTACGTGTTTATAGAACCATAATCATTCCGATTGTTCTATACGGATGCGAAACATGGGCTCTCAAAAAACGAAAAGAAAACAAATTCCGGGTATTCGAGAATAAAGTTTTATGGAGTATCTTTGGCGGTAAATATAATGAAGAGGCAGGATAATAACCACGCAAACCTACAATAGTGAGAGTAATCAGGTCGCGAAGACTAATATGTCCCGGCCATGTGGCGAGAATGGGCAACGATCGGACGGTGCGCAGAATTCTTGACGGATGACCACCAGAAAAGAAACCGGTTGGACAGCCGTGACGGAGATGGGAGGACAATGTAAGGTTTGACCTTGAGGAGATCGGATTAGATGGTTAAGCGTGGAACGAGAGTGCACAGGACAGAGGGCGATGGTGCAGCCGAATCATTGAGGTCATGAACTTCCGGTTTCCTATAGGCCAATAAATAAATGGGCCCCTCGATAGTATAGTGGTTAGTATACCCGCCTGTCATGTGAGAGACCGGGGTTCGATTCCCCGTCGGGCAGCCTCTGGCGCAAGACTAATGACCTTGTCCGGAAAAAACAAATCATTATGGAAAATTTAACAAGCCTCCGGACTTGCTAAATAAGGCCAAGACCGGTTTCCGGTTGTAGTGCCGATGATGATGATAGGCCAATAAATAGTAATAGTAATAGTATAGTACAACGAACAGGGATGGGGCATTAATCAAGTGAAATTGCAAACACCGCAAAAAGAAAAGTGAGTTATAGTCGGCTACTAAATTCCTGAAAAAAAGCTGCACGAAACCACTAAAGATCGTTTGTTTACACATATTCCAAAGCTATAGGTTTATCAGTGACTCAACAAACCTTCGACGAAATAAAAGTTTGTCCTAAGATTAGGTAGGAGGAAAGTGTGGTGGTTCGTCCGCCTTCTATAAATTTGAGTTGGTGTAGTTATTATTTTTGTTTTTTTTATTTAGTCCAAAAATAAATGCATTCCAACGTATAGCATTTCTTCAACCACATTTGTAACTATTAGAATAATTTTATAATACCACCAATGCAATAACCCTAAGAAAATGCAGACTGTTCCCTTTTTGCAACTAAAACAAAGTATGTATTTTTAGAAAGTAGGGTGAAAGTAGATGCAAAAGATACGAGGGCAGGTCAATAAGTCCTTAGAAAATACGGACGATTTTCTTTTATTTTCTCATTTAGTTGATCTAATAATGAGGCACAATACTGTCCTGTTAACGTCTGTCCCGTTTCCAAATAGTTAATGAAAATAATGGCACGTGCATCCCAAAACACAGTAGCCACAAGCTTTCCAGCTGATTTCACCGTCTTTGTTTTCCTTCCGTTCGGCTTTAACAATACACTGTTTTGACTGTTCTTTCGTCTCGGGAGTGTAGTGGTGTATCCATGTTTCATCTACAGTTACTAATCTGCGCAAAAACTCATCGGGGTTGCGACGCATGCGCTCCAAAAGAGCCTTAGAAGAAAGCACGCGGAGAGTAAATGCGGCACCCATCTTACAGACATTTTACTCACGTCCAATTTTTCGTGCAGCTGTCTCATGAGCAGTGATGCCTACGAGCGAGCTGTTTAATAAGTAATGAGCTCGCTAAACACAAACCGTTTTCCATATTATAAACGCCATCTATTGGATATTCTAAAGACTTTTTGACCTCCCCTCGTATAATAATTGTAATATCATCCATCATCAAAATATGCCTAAAAATGAGTAAAGAGCGATATTTGGCATAAAACAAATCATGTAGCCGAATGACAACTTCAAAAATATTAATTCGCTTATTAACATACAAGAAGACCGACTTCCCAAGAAGCTGATTGAACTCTTGCATCAGGGTCTCGATGAACCTCGGCACAAGTTAATGCAAATAAATACCGCTCAGTACGATGTGAACTTCGCAGTGGATTCATTATGACCATTAATTACTTAGTTACTTCCTTCACCCACGCTACAATTGGGAATTCGTATTGGTTTCCAGTAGTCGTATCTTCAATTGATATCGATCACCACCAAGTACGTAAGAGTTTACGCCATTATTGGATACGGCAACTATTCCTTAATCTAATATTCTAATTCATTTGTAACATAAAAAGGGAGAGGAACGCCTAAACGGAATAAAGAAATTACAATCATAGGGGACTGATCTGACGCTATTACTACGTGACCGATAAACAGTTGAAAGAAAAGACGAAGTTCTACTGGAAATCGTAAAAAAAAACCTCGAGGCGGATGTGACTAATGATAGAACGTAAAATATGGATATTTCGAGAACGAGAACGAGTTAAAATGTAATATGTTAAAATGGGCTTAACATTTAGTCTAATATTATAAAAAAAACCTTACCCGTACTTTTTTTTTGCAAATGAATGCGTTAAAAAAAAGAAAAGGAAAGAAGCATATTTATTGTCCCACAATTTTTTTTAATAACTGAAGGCACTTAAATAATTAATAACGAAATGCACAGGGAAATAAATAAAATATTGTACTCCGGTATTGGTAAGTAGACGGCGCAAAGCTAATAACCTTGCCCGTAAAAATAAATTATTATGGAAAATTTATCAAGCGTCGAAACTTGCTAAATAAGGCCAAGACCGGATCCCGATTGTAGTGCCGATAATGATGATGATTGGTAGGTAGGGTCCCAAAGTCCAGCCGCCCGGCGAAATATCATCCCATTAAGCTATAGGCTTCGTGAAATGTTGGGAGAAATTCTTGAGCATCTTTCGGGGATTGACTCTGTACTCCGGTATCGGAATGTAAATACATAATTCGCCAAGCCAAAAATCTTTCTTGCATAACATAAAATTTGTTCTGTCATGTTATTATTATTATTGATTGGCCTGTAGTAACCCGGAAGTTCATGACCTCACCGACTGGACTCCGCCATCGCGCCCTGTCCTGTGCACTCTCCTTCCACGCTTGACCATCTGATCCGATCTCTTATACGGATTAAAAAACGTCAACACAGAAATCATCTACAACAAAAATAATAAAATTGCGAAGAACTAAACAAAAATTGGAATCGACCTATTGAATCTTTAGAACGATAGTTGGCTGCAGGTGGAAGAAAAGTGCTATTATAGACCCGCAGGAAATTGGACAAGTGAAGTGTCCAGAGAAAAAGAATGTTTGACAAGAGTCGTAGCAAAGGACAGCAAGCAGAAATAGAACGGTATGACGGAGCTAATCATAGAATATGCCCACAATTGCCCGGATTACTTGTTAGCAGAATAACAAATGAACTCCATTCCGCTCCGCGATTCAATATCTGAATAGAAAATTCCGTGGGGATCAAGGGTTATACATGGCTGGACTGAAAAGTTTCCGACCTCAACGTGAAGATATCAGCACTCGTCAATAAAATGAATGTAGTTATGCATCTTTGTGAGTTATTCACCAAAATTTCAGCCATTTTGGACGCGTAGTTTTTATTTGACAGTCGTTTGTGTGAGTCGTTGTGAGTGTTTTTGTGAAAATGGACAAAATTGAGTATCGTGCTGCCATTAAATTTTGTTTTTAAAAGGCAATACGCATACGTAAATCAAAGATGAGTTGGGATTTGTGTACAGGGACTCTGCAGCATCATTTACCACCGTGAAATTTTGGGCAGCTCAATTTAAACGTGGCCGTGAGAGTTTGGGAGACGATAAACGTTCGGGACGTCCAAAAACTGCAACGATAACATTGCTAAATTTCACCAAATGGTGCTAGACGACCGCCGAATTAAACTGAGAGAGATAGCAGACGCTATGAAAATGTCCAAAAAAACGTGTTTGTCACGTAAGTGTGTCAGTGACATCATAGACAAAGATAGCTTACATGAGGTCATTGATACACTCAAACAGAAAAACGCCACCCGATTCTAAACTCGGATGACCCCCAGAACGGTAATGCAATTAATTGCATATTTCAGAGCAATTGACAAATCGTATAAAAACAATTAATTACATATTCCGAAACGATTACCAAATAATACAAAAGCAATTAATTGCATATTCCGGAACGATTAACAAATCACAGAAAAGCAATTAATTGCATATTTCGTCACGAATGACAAAACGCAAAAAATAATTGCAAAAGAATTAATTGGCTCAATTCGCAATTGCGGATGTTGAACTGTGGTGCAAATCGATGAAGAAATATTGGCTGACACCGCAGTACAAAACAATTGCGAATTAAAATCGAAAATCGGAAATTAGGTCATTGCGAAATGAAATTGCATTATCGTAATCGGGAAGTGTTGACCCCGAGGTGTCGAGAAGAGGTGAAAGTCGGTAAGAAGTCAGTCCGGGTTTGGTCATGAAAGTCGGTGTTTGGTCGTAAGAGTGGAGGTTGGACGCTAAGTCAAAAATAAAAATAAAAGTACGAAGTGAATGTTACTTGAAGTAAATAAAGAAAGTAAGCAAAGTAGTTAGATCAAAGAATACGAAGTGAATGTTACTTGATGTAAAATAGAAAAACTAAGCAAAGTGGATAGATTAAGGAATACGAAGAGAACGTTACTTGATGTAAATAGAAAAACTAAACAAAGTGGTTAGATCAAGGGATACGAAGTGAATGTTACTTGATGTAAATACAAAAAAACTAAGCACAGTGGATAGATCAAGGAATACGAAGTGAATGTTATTTGATGTAAATAAAAAAAACTAAGCAAAGAGGATAGATCAAAGAATACGAAGTGAATGTTACTTGATGTAAATAGAAAAATTAAGCAAAGTGATTAGATCAAGGAATACGAAGTGAATGTTACTTGATGTAAATATGAAAAACTAAGCAAAGTGGATATTAAACCGCTTCTAAAAGAAAATTACGAATAGATTTAAAAAAAAAAAAAGAAACGATCATTACAAACAAAGAGCTAAGTAAAGTGCATATTAAACCTTTGCTCAGAAAGAATTGTGAATAGACTTAAGGAAAAATAAAAATAAGTGTGAACTGAATAAAATAGAAAGACGAATGACTAGGCAAGTTAATGTAAACATAAGATACAATAAAAACTGACAATAAAGAAAGAAAACTACGAGTTTTGATTTCCTGGATTCTTCTATTTTGGTGTTAATGGAAGATTGGGTCGACTTTCCCCTCGAGTCGTGATTCTCGGATTCCAAATAGAACCCGAAAACTATAACTCGCGTTGGGTGCCGCGTTTGCTCACGTTAGACCAAAAACGTGTGCAAATGAACATTTCCAATGCTCTGTTGGCGCAGTTTAGGCGCAATAAATCCAGGTTTTGGCACCGATTAATTACTGTCGATGAAACTTGGATATACCATTATACGCCCGAAACAAAAATACAGTCGAAACAGTAGACTACAAAGGGGAATCAACTCCAAAAAAAGCAAAAACTGTTTTTTCGGCTGGGAAAGTGATGGCGACTGTTTTTTGGTGTAGTCATGGAGTTATTTAATCGATTATGTTCAAAGAGGAAAAACCATTACAGAAGCATACTACGCATCATTATTTGACCAACTGAAAGCAGAAATTGCGTAAAAACGGCCACATTTGCAGAAAAAGAAAATCCTGATTCACCAAGACAACGCACCGTCTCATACCTCAGCGGTTGCCATGGCGAAAATCCACGAATTACGGTTTGAACTGCTTGACCATCCACCTTACTCACCAGATATAGCCCCAAGCTACTTATTTTTGTGCCCTAATCTAAAAAATGTGCTCGGAGGACGGAGATTTTCGTCAAATGAGGAGGCAATCACCTTCGTGAACAGTTATTTTGCAGAAAAAAACGCCGAGTACTATTTGGACGAGTTAGCTTGGCTGAGAGAGGTGTGTAAAGTTACAAGGAGACTATGCAGAAAAATAAAAATAAGTTTTAAGAATAAATGAGTTGTATCTTTGTTAGGTCGGAAACTTTTCAGTCCACCCTCGTATTGTTGATTTGGTCCAATCCATAGGTATTTGTTCATTTCTAATGATTTCGTTGAATATCTCAGTTAGAATAGGTTTAATCACTGGCATTGTAGTTTTCAGCAGTTCATTAGTTACTTGGTCTGATCCTGGTGCTTTGTCGGATTTCTGTGTGTTAATTGGTTTTTCAGTTTCTTCATTTAATATTATTGATATTGTTTCTGAATCGGTTATTATGTTTTCCATATCGGTTTGCGGTTTTTGTTTTCGATAGGGATCACGGTAATCATCATCATCATCATCGGCACTACAACCGGGATCCGGTCTTGGCCTTATTTAGCAGGTCTCGAGGCTTGTTAAATTTTCCATTATAATTTATTTTTACGGGCAAGGTTATTAGCCTTGCGCCGGATCACGGTAATACCTTGTAGCAATTTTCATAATTTCGGGTCTTTTACTTGTTGTGTTTCAGTCTTCGTTATTCATGTTTACCTTCAAAGATTTTTTTATGTTTAACTCCTCAAAGCTTCCTTTAGTCCCCCAGGTTTTTCTGTAAAGGTTCTGATTGTTTTTTGTCTATGTGCTCTCCTGTCTTTTCAAATGTTTTCGTTGATTCTTTTACTTATTTCTGAAATCTTTATGAGATCTGTTTTTGTTTTATTTCTTTGCAGGAGTTCTTTCCTTTCTTGCAGAAGTTCCCGGGTTTTAGTAAAATACATTTCTTACTGTTGTTATTTATTCGCTTTGTTTCCGTTTTTAGATATCAGGGTATTATACGAATATCTGTCTTGTACTGCAGTCTTTTCAAATGTGTTGGAGTCCATTATTGATTTTAAGTTATTTACGAGAGATAAGTTATCTCCTGTACGTGCTAAGGCATTGTTTTGATATTTGGAACCCTTCTTTATCTTTACATTATTCCCTGTTATTGACGCTCGAATCATCCTGTGATCAGAGTAAAAATTTAGATTATTTATTATAGATACGAGGAGGCCCAAAACGTATTAAGATTTAAGAAAACAAATAACTCCAAGCCTTGGTTTGACAATGAGCGCTGAACGACGATCGAGTAAGGTAAACGCATCGGGGTGATTCACACGACAACGAGACTTTTCAAACGGAAAAAACGAGCATAGGAGAAGAATCGAATCGAAAAATTGTAGAAAATGCTAAAGCTAAGAACATACGAGGGTGATTCTTTGTTAGGTCGGAAACTTTTCAGACTACCATCGTATATTAGGTACACAACTAAGTTCCCGCTGTTTATCAACAGATGGCTCCAGCAATAAGTCGATCGATTTCGACATACCTAAAACGTCATGAACCAAGCTTAGATATAAGGTAAACAAACCGCTTCGACACGGTAGTGATTTTGTTTTGGTGTCATATGCCTCACTACTTTCTGAAATTCGCAGGGTCGAAAACGCGCAACGTCGTTTTTTGCATTTTGCCCTCCGAGGATTGAATTGGGAAAATCCTCTGATTCTACCACCATACACGAACCGTTTTCACCTAATTAACCTTAACACACTTGAAGAGCGTGGAATTCATGCCGACATCCTCTTCATCCATCGTCTACTCTCAGGCTCAATCAACTGCCCAAACCTGCTCATCACATTGTCCACTAATCCCCGAAATCTGCGAAACCCTCGTCTCTTCTATCTGCCCATCCACCACACTTCTTATGGCTCTAATGAACCCATTTCACGAATGCTGAGGTGGGCAAACTCTCACCCCGCGTTCTTCGATTTCAAGCTCACCTCTTCCACTCTCAAATGCCGTCTCTTCTCTTACCCCCCTCGACTCCACCCCGCCTACACTCTCCCGCACTCATACCACACCCTAGGATCCGGCTCATCCTTGCCCTTCTCTGTCCTACCATCATCATTATCGGCACTACAACCGGGAACCAGTCTTGGTCTTATTTAGCAAGTCCTGAGGCTTGTTAAATTGTCCACAATGTTTTTTTTTTTTTGCGGGCAAGGTCATTAGTCTTGCGCCAGAGGCTCCCCGACGGGGAATCGAACCCCGGTCTCCCGCGTGACAGGCGGGTATAGTAACCACTATACTATCGAGGAGCCAACTCTCTGTCCTACCACTTAGACTATTATTCCTTCCATCTTTGTTTAGTTCCCCATTCCATTTTTCAATTACTTTAAAGTTAGTCCACCACCCCCAACACGCATGCCTTCATTTTTAATGTAGTTCGTAAATCTATATATAAGTTTATATGTTTATACGACTTGTACTAAGCGAAATAAACTGAGGGTTCTGCCCTCTATTCATTTTGGTTGTGTGAAAATGCCTAATTTTGTACTAAATAATCGTCATTTGCGGGAAGTGTTGATTTTCTTTCTTTCACAAAGTTCATGGAGATGCTGCTCTAGGTGAAACAACTTGTCGCGATTGGTTCCGGCGCTTCAAAGACGGTGATTTCAATGTTGAGCGTGAAGGAAGGCCAAAAACCTTCGCAGACGCTGAATTGGAGGCATTGCTCGATGAGGATCCATGCCAAACGCAACAAGAGCTTTCATTAGCATTAGGGATTGCCCACCAAGCGTTGGGAATGATTCAAAACCAAGGAACTTGGGGTCCTTATGATTTGAAGCCAAGGGACATTGAGCATCGTTTTTTCACCTGTGAACAACTGCTTCAGCGGCCAAAAAGGAAGGGTTTTCTTCATCGCAACGGGGTGAATGATGAAAAATTGATTCATTACAGTAACCCAAAGAAAAGAAAATCATGGGGACTGCCGGGCCATGCTTCAACGTCGTCGGCCCGCCTGAATATTCACGCTGCGAAAGCTATGCTGTATATTTGGTGGGACAAGGCCGGAGTTATTTATTATGAGCTGTTGAAACCGAACGAAACCATCACTGGGGAACGGTATCGACTTCAATTGACGCGATTGCGGCACTGCGGGAAAAACGGCCACAATATGATTCTACACCACGACAACGCTCGGCCTCACGTTGCCAAACCCATTAAAACCTACCCGAAAATGCTCAAATGGGAAGTCCTATGCCACCCACCATATTCCCCAGATATTGCGCCGTCCGATTATTACTTGGTCCCTTCGATGGCACATGGTCTGGCTGATCAGCAGTTCCGCTCATATGAAGACATCAAAAAATAACTTGATTCGTGGATAATCTCAAAAAATGAACACATTTACTGTAACCGTATTTAAGCTCTGCCAGAAAGATGGAAAAAAGTTGTAGCTAGCGATGGGCAATACTTCAGATGATTTATTTGTAACCATTTTTGCACAATAGTTGCATTTTCATTTAAAAAAACAGCGAACACTTAGTTTCACTCCTAATATTTTGGCGGGAAAAAACCGATACAAATCCGGCATGTGTTCAAATTGATCTAGAGGTATCTTTCGAAGATTTCCTTCCTACCGGAAAAAAGACTATTACCTCACTCCCATATAATCTTTCTTATTTTTCCTAAGCCACCTATCTTATCCATCTCATCCCCACTTTCACATCTACCCTGCATTTTAGAATATTATAGGGGTTATAATAAGCATTTTTATATGTGCACGTTATTATAAAAAAAATCTGTAAAATGGCATCCAATCAAAAGGAAATCTGTGAAACCGCATATGAGAGAACTACCGTATACACAAGTTGCTTTACGGAAACGAATTGGATGGAAATCTATGAAACGACCTTGCAAAGCGTGCACGGAAAACGTGATGAAATGTATGCAGGGCAAATCAAAAGTAGATGGAATAAGGACATAGGCAAAACGTTTTAGCTGAGCTTTCGAATTCCAACAGACAATTGATTAAGTAATTAAAAACATGTTACGTTCGAAGATAAACAATTCCGAAAGTTAATGAGTCCTCCGCTTCAATATTGATGGCAACTAGTGTAATATGGCTTTTCAATTAAACGAGGAAGAGAAACGAATGATCGATCCTGATGGATACTTGTGTATTTGTGTCCGTTTTGTTCCCACTATTGATGCGTGGATACGCGGACGCGTCTTTAATCCTTCCGAACAAATCCAAAGGTTGCGCCGCACGATTGTATCGATTCACTAAGGACGCAAGTGTCAATACACACACGAAAAACAAACACTATTGATAGTAATCAAATTTGCTAGCTGGAGGAAAACGACCAAATCGCGGTCCGAAAAAACAATGCAGCGGCAAAAGAACTTCTTGCTGAACCGTAGTCGTAATTGAAAACACTATTGCTAAATTGTATACCATATTTATTATGCTACAATTTCTCTCCACCAGCTACTAACGGACTGACCATCTACTTGATTTCTGTCATCTCACTACTATCTACTGTATCTTATTTCTTTCACCAAAGTCTGCATGCATCGGTTTTTATTACAGATTCCTTGCTGGGGTTTGTTTGTTCTATCCGTCTGGCTAATTCTAATGCTAACAAGAGTTTACATGCACTTCAGATGGGGGACAAAGTCCATGGGAATTGGATGAGAATTGGTTGGGAATCTGCATGGGACTTTGGGTTTATTTGTATACCATAAAACATCTGGTTACAATGCATATGGAGATATGCATTATAATGTTTAAATTGCCGAAATTGTATGTATGCAAACCAAATAGACATTTGGTTCGTTTAACAGGTGTTCGATTGGACATAGGATGCTTATGAGGATATGCATTGCGGTGTTTAGTTTTTAGGAATTATGTGTGTGCATGATAAACGAACATTTGGTTCGTTTATCCAGTATTTGTATTAACCTTTGCATTTTGGAAATTGATAAGTGAACATTGATAATTGAACACGCACACGTGATAACTGGACATACAATGCATATAAAGATATGCGTTGTCATGTTTGAATTTTAAGGAATTAAATGAAAAATGCGACAACTGAACGTTTGGTTCACTTTGATCAACATTGGATTCAATGTTGATTTGGGGATATAGGTTAGGGGGTCATGTGTATGTGGGAAGGAAATGGTAGGGCTTCTTGGAGCACTATACTAGCACAGGGAGTGCATGCGAGAAGATGTGATATTATGCTCGATGTGACAATCGCATATAATAAGGGTTTCACTTGATGAAAGAATAATTAACCTGTGGTTGAACACATGGACACACCTCCAAATTTAAGCGCCGTTTCCTATACTTCCCCTACTAACCTGCCTCCACGCCACGTCCCGCCCCTTGCTCTAGTAACGTTTTTTTAATAAATTAAGGTTTTATATAAGTTAATCTGTAAGTATTTACTTTATATAAGCTTGCATTGAGCCAATAAATGGGGCAGGGACACACTAAATACTAAACATACGCGGGTGAACCAAATATAAACGGTAATTTTACTTGTTTGCCTAGCAACAAGTTGCGAGCTAGATAATCTTGTGCATGGCTGCTGTTTGGTTTATCAAGAGTGGGGGAACCGGCTTGGCTAGTGATCGCGCTCGACTCTGTAGTCAGTACAGCCTTGCTTTAGGATTTAAAGTTAGCAAAACTGAAGTTGACTTGTATACTTTATAAATCCACATCCATTGCTGATGATTACAATATTGAACTTATTCAGCTCTTAACACATGTTGAGTTTAATTATAGTTCCTATAAGAAAATCGATCTACAACAACTTGTTGGTTTTTCTAATACGAGGGTGAATCAAATATAAACGGCAATGTTACTTTTTTGCTTAGCAGCAAGTTGTGAGCTAGATAATCTAGTGGGTGGTTGTTGTTTGGTTTATGTAGAGTAGGGGAACCGGCCTGGCCAGCGGTCGCGCTCGACTTTGTAGTCAGTACACCCATTATCGAGCGAGAGGTACATACGTCTGTGGCGCATTGGATTATTATGAAATTTTTAACAAATGAAGGCGTTAAACTCTCGGAAATTTTTTCTCGATTGAAGGCACAGGTTGGTGATGATACACTGTCTCAGAATCGTGTGTACACGTGGGCCAGAAAATTTAAAATCTACTTGGAGGAAAAACATTCGAAAGTGATGAAGAGGAGCACGTGCGCAATTATCTAACAACTCGCTCTAAATCTTTCTACGAACAAAGGATATTAAAGCTTCCAAATCGTTGGCAAAAGTGTGTAGATCACGCAGGGGTCTATATTGAAAAATGTTGTTAGTATAGTCAGTGCGTAACATTATTCAATAAATGTATAAAAAGAAATTACGATGTATATTTAACTCACCCTTGTCTTAGAGATATTGCACTTAAAGCCACGAATGCTGTGTGGATACTTGATGTGAAATTGTCACGCTCTCAGACCGACTCGGCTCAGTAGAACGTAATAGTGGACAAAATTGAGTTCGCTGGCAAAATTCATAAATTGGATTTAGAAGCTGTGATGTTAAAGGTTGTGTAGTCAGTCAGGGAAATTATTTTTCTCTGTATAGAGCTTCACACCTCACATCGTATGTTAAAGGATATCATCCAGCAAACCGTATAAGCTATGAACAGATCATAACTGCTACAAATAGGGCTCTTAAACAATGACAGTATATTCTCTCGGGGAATCAAATAGGTAAAATAAGAAGGCACACAACAACAATGCAATCAACAAGTTTTTTAGGTGGGAAATGTAATCAACAAGTTTATTAGGCGAGAAATTGGTACACGTGGTCAATGCCTCCTTGCATTTGAATGTCCAAACGTAGGTTTAACTGACGATGCTTGCTGTTGTGCAGTTCGGCAGAATTACTGATTGGTGGGTAGGGTCCCAAAGCCCAACCGCCCGGCGAAATACAACCCCATTAAGCTATAGGCCTCGTGATATGGTTGAGAGAAATTCTTGAGCATCTGTCGGAGATTGCCTGATGGACCCGGTCGAAAAAAAAATAGCATCTCAGGGCGCTGACTCAGCGCTATATGTTCGTCCATCCTGGGAGAAGTAAAAGAAGAAAAATTTTTATTACCAAGATTATCAACAACAAGTTCGGTTCCCTTTTTATCCCATTCATTAGTCGCAGACAATGGAACATTGGCAACAATCTCGAAAAAAGGCTAGTACTTTACCAAGTTAAAATCCTGGTGCTATACACCCTACTGGGATCGCGTCAGTACAATCTTCAATGGTGGATGTAAACTTTCCCACAGGTGCGGTTTCGCGCGACCTACGTGAATCCAACTGGAAAGAAATAGCCGGACCCTAAAAATCGTGCGCCAGAATAGTCGCGGTTTTTTAGGCTAATTATAGAACCTTTTCACAGAAAACTTTTCCCTCCTATTAGAAAATCATTCGCAGTCAACCGATCCCAAGGTCGGGTCGGTAAATCTCATTTGCACAATTACCCTTATCATCCAAAGTAATAGAAAAGGCCATTAATTCCGAATTAATTAACTATTGGGTGTTTAGACAATAAAAAACTTGATGAGTCTAGAGCCGTAGCACTGAACATCTCCTTTCGATTTCGTCTGACGCGTAGAGCACGGTCGGCCAATTAACACAACAAGGTCGCACCGACTGAGATGCAATCATAAATCGATATGTGTGTAAAATCATACAAGAAATAAGGTTAACCACGCCATTGATTTCCATGCGGAGAACGCGCAGTTTGTAACATTGATAAGAAAATACGAATATTTAGTGCAACAGCTTAAGGAGAAGATGCGTGCAACAGCCTAACGGGAAGATGCGTGCCTCAGTTTAAGGAGAAGACCGATACCAAGCGAAATGAACTTAAATGAACTGAAATTGTTCAGGGATATAATTAGTGCGAATGTAACGTAGCATGAACGAATATTGCAAAGTTCTCCCCAAATAAACAGAGGTATGGTTGCTTCGACCAACTAATCTACCAATTAATCTGCAGTGTGACGCTATACACACCACACTGCACTTACTGCAAGGATAAAGAGGGTAATCTGATCACAGATCCTGAAGACATTCTAGAGCGATGGGATGTGCATTCCAGTGAATTGCTAAATGGTCAGGTCACAGAAGAATGGGAGGCTTCACCAATGCAAGATCAAAACTAAATGCTGTTGCCACGAAACATGGAGGAAACATTGAAAGCCATTAGACAGCTCAAATCAAATAAAGCCCCCGGGGCTGATGGCATACCAGCTGAGCTGATCAAACAAGGAGGGACAGCGTTACATCACACAATTCATGAGATCGCGGAGCGCGTATAGGAGCAAGAGGGATGCCGGAAGATTGGCGTCGTGGATTAATTTGCCCCGTACATAAGAAGGGAGAGATCACAGTGTGTCGCAACAGGAATATAACATTGCTGAGTACCGCCTATAAGATACTCTCCTCTATCCTACAAGATCGGATAGCTCCATACACTAAATTCGTCATCATTGGTCAATATCAGTGTGGCTTTATCCGAGGCAAATAAGTGATTGATCAGATATTCACCCTTAGGCAGGCGATGGAAAAATGTCAGGAATTTAAGATTCCATTATATCATCTATTTATAGACTTTAAGGCCGCCTACGACAGCATAGCCAGGGTAGAACTATATAGTGCCATGAGGGAGTTCGGCATTCCAAACAAATTGATACGGCTTTGTAGGTTGTCTATGACCAACGTAACTGGTCAAGTAAAAATAGCCAGATTGCTGTCCAAACCAATAAACATCTTTAATAGACTCCGATAAGGGGACGGTCTGGCCTGCCCCCTCTTCAACCTGGCGTTGGAGAAAGCAATCCAATATATTCCTTTTTTTCTCGATGTATCATTCAACTTTGTTATTTATTTATATATATATATATATATCATCATCATCCGCACTACAACCGGGAACCGGTCTTGGCGTTATTTAGCAAGTCCTGAGGCTTGTTAAATTTTCCATAATGATTTGTTTTTTTCCGGGCAAGGTCATTAGTCTTGCGCCAGAGGCTCCCCGACGGGGAATCGAACCCCGGTCTCCCACGTGACAGGCGGGTATACTATATATATATATTTGATTATATGATCCTGCAACCAATTTTTATTTTGCTTTAGTTTACCTTGGTCATGCGGTACGGAGTTCTTTCATCATCACCATCATCATTGGCACTACAACCGGGATCCGGTCTTGACCTTATTTAGCAAGTCTCTCCACCGGTATCCGGTCCTTATCCGAGAGTTGTTAAATTGTCCATAATACAAATTATTCCGGGCAAGGTTATTAGCCTTGCGCCACTGCGTAGTTCTTTATCGAGTTCAATATAACTTTCATTTGTAAGTACAGTATTTGTCTAGCCATCGAATGCGTATTTTTTTACACTTAGTTCATTTTCACCAGCTTCGAAATTCTCCTTTTTATTTTGCAGATTTTGCTTTTGGGCGCTGTGGGAATGATGCAACTGCTGGAGGTGCTGAACTAACAACCCGAGATCGACAATATCTCAGTTTGGGGCATCTATGTTAGATTCATCCCACTGGACGAATTAAAAATAAATTATTATGGAAAATTTAACAAGCCTCTAGACTTGCTAAATAAGGCCAAGACCGGATCCCGGTTGTAGTGCCGATGATGATGATGATGATATATAACTTTACAAAATAAAGAACGTAAGAACTTACTTAACTAAGCTGAACAGATCATATTATGGCGGCAAGAGTAGTGTCGGGAGGTGGGGGAGGTTAGAGAGGAAAGTGTAAAAAGCGCCGATTAACATTTGTGGTGAGAATGGTTTAAGAGGCGGTGCTTGAGAGTTAGGTAGAGAGGTCGAAATCGAACAAGGTGGAGTTCGAGTTGACATTTTTCAGCAACCGCGAAAGGGTTCGTTGAAACCATCATTTGGTGCGGTGAGAGGGAATGTAGAGAAGGCGGGAATTATGGGTATTACGAGGGTTTGTGTTCAGAGGAATTAAATTAAAAGGGTAGGTGCAATCGACCGAGTCGGAGAAGATCCGATGAATGGACACTACGTAAGCCAAGAGCCTGCTCTCCTCAAGAGTTCTGAGGCTGATTAATTTGAGGCGGTTAATTAACGGGGCGGGATTAAATGGTTTTCCCATCATTCCCATCAGGGTTTTATTAAACAAATATAAAGAATTTTTTTCTATAGTAGTTGGGAACGATACTGACGACCAGAAACGAAACGTCAAAGGAAATTAACAAAAGACTACATTCGGGCAACGCTAGTTGGCATGCAGCCAGTAAACTGTTGAAATCCAAACTGCTATCACGTAATATAAAGCTCCGTGTCTATAGAACCATAATCATGCCGATTGCTCTATACGGATGCGAAACATGGGCTCTCACAAAACGGGAAGAGAACAAATTCCGCGTATTCGAGAATAAAGTTTTAAGGGGTATATTTGGCGGTAAATATGACGAGGAGTCAGGACAATGGAGGAAACTTTACAACCACGAATTGGAAGAGCTATACCGCAAACCTACAATAGTGAGAGTGATCAAGTCACGAAGATTAAGATGGGCCGGGCACGTAGCGCGAATGGGCGAGGATAGGACCGTGCATAGAATTCTTGACGGTAAACTAACGGGGAAGAGACCGACAGGACGGCCGCGACGGAGATGGGAGGACAATGTTAGATTGGACCTCGAGGAGACCGGATCGGATGGTCGAACGTGGATGGAGAGCGCACAGGACAGGGAACAATGGCGGAGCCGAGTCGGTGAGGTCATGAACTTCCGGGTTCCTACAGGCCAGGAAATAATAATAGTAGTTGATTAAATGACTTGTGAGAAGGCGTTACCGATGTCGGATATGCACTTGTTACCATGAAAGGTGACTAAAACGGACGTTTGTTGACATAATAATATAAAAGAAAACAAAAGATTACGTTCTGTTTCACTCTTTATTTTCTTGTTCGATAATATGAAAATGAAATTGAACAATCAAACAACTGAACTAAAAAAGTCAATAGCAAATTCAATCATGGAAGGAATTGAAGAAAAATTAGAACCAATTATAGCAGAACACAAGCAACTAAAGACAAAAGTAGTAAGGTTAGAGAAATAATTAGACTACCTGATGGGAGGTTATGAAGGGCAATATAACCTTGTTATTTTCGGCTTGAAAGAGGAAGAAAAAACTACTTCAGAACTACGATAACTACGAGTGGTTGGTTGGGTCCCAAAGCCCAGCCGCCCGGTGAAATACCACACCATTAAGCTATAGGCTTCGTGAAATGCTTGGGAGAAATCCTTGAGCATATTTCTGAGTTTGGCTGATGGACCCGGTCGTGAAAAAGAAATATCTCAGGGCGCTAACTCAGCGCAATAGGTGCGCCTCTCCTGGGAGAAGTAAAATAAAAACAAAATAAGAAGACAGAAGGCGAAATTTAAATTCAACGACAATTTAAGTATAAAAGTAAAAGATTACGAAGTAAACAAAATATACCTTATTGGGAATATGAGCAATGTTGGCAAACCAACTCTTAAATATCTTCTTTACATAAAAAGCTTGCATAAAATTAATTTTGTGGTATCCTCAAATATAAAAGCACAATCGCATTCGGAAGAAAAGGATCAGGATAAGAAACCGAAGTATCGGGGAAGTACATTATCCCTTGTTGGAAAGTTGGACTACATTAAATTTGTAAATTTATTTAAAATAATAAAACCCAAATAAATATAATATTAAGAAATAATAAGAATAATATTGTTAAATTCATTAAAAATAAGAATAATATTGTTAAATTCATTAAAATCAAGAATAATATTGTTAAATTCATTAAAAATAAGAATAATATTGTTAAATGTATTAAAAATAGGAATAAAATTGTGACGCATATGACAATCAGTACTAGAATATTCTAGAAAGTCCGAACCAAAGTAGTAGAATATTCTAGAAAGTACTGGAAAACTGGAGACTATGAACAATAGAAAATTCGAGGCTATAGAACGGACGGAAACGAAACACCGAATCAGAAGGAGGAAAAACGGTATAAATACGTCGCACGCAGATCAAGAAATAAGAAGTAAGAAATAGTAAGCAGTAAAAGACGCGATAAGTGCGGAAGCGATAAGTCAAGAAATAGTTAAGTGTACGGTAAAAGTAAGTTGTTAACGGTCTAATAAAGTGTTATATTAATTCAAAATCGATTTAACGGCTTTTATTTACTAAAAATAATGAATCCAGCGAACCCTAAGCTCGCTACAATTGGTGTCAGAAGTGGGATTAATTATTGGTGAAGTAAGTAAGTCTGTGAAAGTGTGTTGTGACGATGTCAGATCGACATTTGGAGGATCTACGCGTTCCTGAGTTGAAGAAGGAATCTGGATAGCAGAGGACAGAAGCACATTTTCGACAGCGTCTGCAAGCAGCAATGGGGGAAGAGGGTATTGATGTCGACACATATGTTTTTACGATTGGGCCAGACTGTCCGGATGGAGAAGAAACAGCGAATCAAGATGTTGCAAATGTACGGGAGAAGAGTTCGCCACACTTGGACATTTCGGAGATGCTCAGGATGGTGATGACAAAATTGGACGCGCAAAATTCAAAATTCGACGCGTAAGCTACAGCCATTAACTCAAAACTGGACGCGCAAGCTACAGACATTAATACAAAATTGGACGCGCAAGCTACAGATATTAACTCAAAACTGGACGCGCAAGCTGCAGATGTGAATGCAAAGTTGGATGCCCAAACGCAGTGGATGAAATGTAATCTTCAACACTTTAAGGAATAAATTCGAAACGAAGTAGAAAATCTGGATCTAAAAAACGAAGCTGAATTTACGAAAGTCACCGATGAAATAACGCGACTCGAAAAGAGACTTGAGTGTGTTGAGAGAAATAAGACATCGCCTAGCAATCAACATGACTACAAAGATACAAGGATGCAACCGCCAACCTTCGATGGAACAGGACCCTTCTCCGTATTTATACGTCAGTTTGACGCTGCGGCCAATTATAATAAGTGGTCGGATGAGCAAAAGTCAACATCACTAATCGTGTTACTCCGCGGGGCGGCTGCAGAATTGCTACAAACCATACCAACATAGCAGCAATCAGATTTCCGAGCGGTAAGAGACGGCATTGAAGCTAGGTATGGAGACAACCACATGCAGCAGGTCTACCGCAGGCAACTACGGAGCAGAACGCAGAAACCTGGAGAAAATCTTCTACAGTTGCAGGCAGACATTGAGCGATTGGCAAACTTGTCTTAGTCAAATATGACTAAGGAATTTCTGAATGAGGTAGCACTAGATGCATTTATAAATGCATTCCAAGGTCGGGACTTGCAACAAGCCGTTATGTTTGGCAGGAAAGAAGACGACCAATGAAATACTAGCGTTCGCATTGGCATATGAATCTGCTAAACTGGCTACCAGGAATACATATAGAGTTCGAGAAACGTCCGTCCAGGAATGTTCCTCCCAAAGAATCGGGCATGTACAAAGGAGAACCTCGAGACCTGACATGATGTGTTGAACATGCGGCGAAGTCGGTCACATCTCTGTTGACTGTAGGAAACGTTGACGAATGAATGAAACATCAAGTGAGAATTGTTGTTCATGCGCTAGTTATAAGAGGAGACTATCAACGGACCAACCTGAGGTCAATAGCTCGGAAAACTTGTAAGGGCAGACTTTACGGGGCGAAAGTCGCCTGGTGGAATTTGCAGCCCCAGCATCGTAACTGTATGACAACTCCAACGGAATAACCAAAGTTTGGTTATAACTACGATTGTTAATGCAAGAACAACAACAGTGACAATCGACACTGGAGCAACGAGATCCATAATTCGGCCGGATGTCGTGGGCAAAATAGCCCTTAATAAAAATAGAAGATACGCTTTGAAGACTGCCACAGGAGAATGTTCTACAGTCTACGGAGAAGTCGAGAGCATAATAGTGCTGGGCAATATTTCCATCTCCCACCAATTTTTGGTTGCCGATATTACGGACGAATGCATTCTTGGAATGGATTTCATGAAGGAGCATCAAGTTGTTCTAGATATCGGGCAAAGAACACTGCGAATTGGTAACTTGGAGGTTGCTATTACATTGCAGGACGAACAATTGCGAAGACTGAAATGTTATGTGCGTGGGAGGATGAGATTCCACCTCGTTCAGACTCGGTAATTTGGACCTGTCTCGAGGGTGATCCTGGTGACAATCGATTTTACATCACCGAAGCTGTACAAAATCAGCGTAAGGGGAACATACTTGTTGGAAAAGCCCTTATCGATGCGAAGAAGCACATCGTACCTGTCAGAGTACTAAAAGCAAGGAGCCGGTCGCAATAAGAAAAGGAGAGGTAATCGCAGAATGTGCACCCGTATCAATGATAAACTCAATTCAGACAAGGGGAGAGGACCATTCAATTCAACAGCCCGCTGGTGCATCCTCTATGGTTAATAAGTTGATGTCCGAGAAAATCGGATTAACAGACGGAGAAAAGGCAAGCGTTAAATCACTCCTGAACAATTTTTCTGATATTTTTGTGACAGGAAATGAGAAGTTCGAACGCACCGCTATAGTTAAATATCGCATTGACACAGGTGAGTCAAGACCTATAAGGCAGCCACCTCGTCGACTACCGTTGGCCAAACAATCAGAAGTAGGCACCATGATTCGAGAGATGGAAAAGCAAGGAGTCGTCGAAAAATCATCGAGCCCATGGGCATCGCCGGTAGTGCTCGTCAAGAAGAAGGATGGGACAACTAGATTTTGTGTCGACTACCGCCGGTTAAACAACGTTACGAAGAAAGACAGTTACCCACTTCCTCGAATCGACGACACACTAGATACCCTTTCTGGAGCTCAGTGGTTTTCAATATTGGACCTAAAAAGCGGTTACTGGCAAGTGGAAGTGAAGGAGGAGGACAAGGAGAAGACAGCGTTTACTACCGAAAACGGAGTTTATCAATTCAACGTGATGCCTTTTGGATTGTGTAATGCTCCAGCAACGTTTGAACGATTAATGGAAAGTGTTCTACGGGGACTTACATGGAAGACGTGTCTTGTGTACTTGGACGATATCATCGTTGTTGGAAGGAATTTACCAGAACACGTCAATAATCTGCGCTCCGTCTTCGAACGACTGAGAGAGGCCAACTTACGGCTCAATTCGAAGAAATGTGAACTCTTCCAAAGAAGAGCAAAATTCCTGGGACACATCGTTTCATCTGCAGGAGTTCAAACGGATCCTGATAAGATAGCAGCCGTCCGAGAGTGGCCTACTCCAGAAGACAAGCAACAGTTGAGAAGCTTTATGGGATTAGCCACATATTACCGACGGTTTGTTAAAGGTTTCGCCAACCTGGCTAGAACCCCACACGAACTAACGGGTAAAGACAAGAAATTCAATTGGACAGAAAAGTGTGAGGCAGCATTCAACACATTGAAGGCCGAGTTATGTAAGCCTCCAACATTGGCATTCCCAAGAGCGGATCGCCCATTTATATTGGATACTGATGGAAGTAACATAGGAATCGGAGCAGTGTTGTCACAGGAAGTCGATGGTAAAGAGAGAGTTGTCGCATATTATAGTCGAGTTCTATGTAAGCCAGAGAGAAATTACTGCGCAACAAGAAAGGAACTGCTGGCCGTCGTAGAAGCAGTTAACAATTTCCATAAGTACCTCTACGGATGTCGATTCCACGTTCGGACGGATCATGCCGCCCTGAAATGGTTGTTAAATTTTAAGAATCCGGAAGAACAAATAGCTCGATGGATCGAACGACTTCAAACATACGATTTCCAAATTTCCCACCGTCAAGGAAAGGTTCATAATAACGCTGATGCTCTATCAAGAAGACCATATAAGCCAGATTGTAAACATTGTCATAGAGCGGAAGAGAAAGAAGAGGCGTACGACTTGCGAAATATACAAGTAGAAGTACTAGATGGGTGGACGAGTGATGCTATACGCGCAGCTCAACTTCAGGATGAAGATATGTCGCTAATCCTGGAACACAAAGAAAAGAACGAGCGGCCAACTTGGAACAATATTTCCGACAAGAGTGGAACATTTAAGGCATATTGGGCACAATGAAATTCATTGCTGGTGGAAGATGGAATTCTAAATCGTAAGTGGGAAGCCGGGGACGGAAAATCCCATCGAATGCAGATTCTAGTCCCACCATCAAAAGTGAAAGAGGAACTAACAGAAATGCACGACGGGGCGTCCACAGGAGGATTTGGGAGTTAATAAGACTCTTTCAAAATTACGATCTCGTTTTTACTGGCTTCACATGAGAGATGACGTCGAGTCTTGGTGTAGGAAGTGCACAACTTGCACTGCGACCAAAGGACCAACGGCAAAACAAAGGGGCGCTATGAAGCAGTACAACGTGGGTGCCCCTTTCGAGCGAATTGCAATTGATATCTCAGGACCATTCCCAAAAACAAACGACAACAACTAATACATGTTAGTTATCATGGATTACTTCAGCAAGTGGGTGGAAGTCCTTCCAATTCCAAACCAAGAAGCAACAACCGTCATTGAGCAGCTTGTGAATAATTGGATCAGCAGATATGGAGTTCCCTGGGAGCTGCATTCCGATCAAGGCCGAAATTTCGAATCACAGATATTTCAAGGGATCTGTGCGGCACTGGGAGTAAGGAAAACCAGGACCACACCCTTACATCCGCAGTCAGACGGAATGGTCGAAAGGTTCAACCGAACAATGAAAGAGCATTTATCGAAGGTTAGTAGTGATCACCAATGAGATTGGGACAAATATGTACAAACCTTTCTCATGAGTTATAGATCGGCTAATCACGATACGACAGGCCATTCTCCAGCAAAAATTATATTTGGACGAGAGAAGGATTACCAGCCGATCTGCGATTCGGAATACCTCCAGACGCCATAGATAAGACTGAAGACTACGTAGCCGAATGGAGAAATCGCCTCGATGAGATTCATTTGGTTCGAAAGCAAATCAAGGTATCAAGTGACAGGATGGAAACAAGGTACGACGTTCGAGCCAGCGCATCCGGATTTAATGCAGGCGATAACGTGTGGCTTTATAACCCTCATCGGCAAAGAGGAAGGTCTCCGAAGTTGCAGCAACATTGGGAAGGACCGTATAAGATTCTCACAAAAATTAACGACGTTGTCTATAGGATTCAGCGAAGACCGAACGCCAAGATGAAAGTGACGAATTTTTGTTAACCCAGGAGACCAGTGAACTTAGTTCGGGACGAACTCATCTAGGCGGACGGTAGTGTGACGCATGTGACAATCAGTACTAGAATATTCTAGAAAGTCCAAAACAAAGTACTAGGATATTCTAGAAAGTACTGGAAAACTGGAGACTATGAGATAGAAAATTCGAGGCTATGGAACGGACGGAAACGAAACACCGAATCAGAAGGAGGAAAAACGGTATAAATACATCGCACTCAGATCAAGAAGTAAGAAGTAATAAGCAGTAAAAGACGCGATAAGTACGGAAGCGATAAGTCAAGAAATCGTTAAGTGTACGGTAAGTCACGGTTGTTATTACCGGATTAATAAAGTGTTACATTAATTCAAAATCGATTTAACGGCTCTTATTTATTAAAAATAATTTATCCAGCGAACCCTAAGTTCGCTACAATATTGTTAAATTCATTAAAAATAAGAATAATATTGTTAAATTCATTAAAAATAAGAATAATATTGTTAAATTCATTAAAAATAAAAATAATATTGTTACATTCATTAAAAAAAAAGAAATTTCAAACATTTTTTTAAATACAGCCTCATTTCTTTTTCCCGCAGTAGTATATCGCCACCCTACATGGACAAGTTTCGTGTGCTCGTAAGGCGGTATTTGCGTTTTTGTGTTGGAAATTATAGAACACTACAATAAAAGAAATGTTATCCTAATAAAAGCCGGTATGGCAAGGGAGGACTAAAGGACAGATAATTTCAAAATTAAAAGTATTCGTAATCACACTGCAAAAACAGTGAAAATAATATTATTTATAATTTTCTAAATAAATTTTGTCCCCCGAAACGTTCCATTTCATCTTTAAAATAATCTTATCTGGGGCGAACATGGAGTCTAAATTTTTCAACCCTCATCAGAGACAACAACATCTCAACAAAACAATCGTCAATCAACTTACCCACTCATTCAATGAATCCCTTAAAAAGAGAACTCATGAATTACTCCGCGCCGTTCGTTCCGACTTGGACAGATTCCAGCAATCGACGTCGAAAAACCCGCCTGTTCACTTTACCAGTTCCCTTCGTGATGACATTCTCTGTAAGCTTAACAGCCTAAGTGAGGAGGTCGCTTTGTCGTACTCTTCCACTCATAGCCACCTTATCTCGGCCGATCCTAACCCGTTACTCGAGCTTGTTTTCCACAAACTCGACTTTGTCACTAATGAATTTTCGGCTTTTCGATCTTTGATGGGCCAGCAAGACCCCGCTATAGCTTCAGTACAGTCGAAGCAAACACCCCCCCCCCCCCCCCCCCACATAGCGTATCATCTCTACACGATGAACTCCAGAACGCACCCCCACCCCCTCCTCTTCCCACTCATCTTCCACCCCCTATTTCAACTCCAGTTTCCAAGACTCCCCAAGCTGATTCTCCACTAATAGTCCACTTGGGCACACCTTGGACACCTGCTGAATGGCAAGCTCGGCTCAATAAACTGGAGCTCTGAAATCTAGCAGTTACTTAAAGGGCGCACCTAAAACAGCGAACCCCGCTTGGATTGCTAAGTTCTCCGTGATGAAATTCAGCATTCCTGTAAATGAATGTTACTCGCTTCCTGGCAGTAAGATTAATCCTAGTTTCCGCTTAGACCTCCCCTCCAGATATGACTGGATTTTCCACTCAAAAAAGAACACCCACTGTGGGATCGGCAGATGACGTTATCCCGAATCACCTCCATTAACCCACACAGGGAAATAGCAACAGTACTGACCGCCCCAGATCGACACTCACTCTTCTTCCAAAATCCTCCGGAGGAACCCACGCTCCAGTTACAACTCGCCCTATAAAACCCCTGCCCAAACCCACCATAACGCGTACCCCGTTTCTCAATCCCAGAAGCACGCGCACTCGTCTCCTCGATCCAACCCTAAGACAACCCGCCAAACCCTCTTCCAAGCCTAGTTTCAACCGACCCTCCCGCACTTTATCTCACCTAGACCGCACTCCTTATCCCAAACCCTCCTCCGCACACACCCTCAATGTCGTCCTGCCCAACACCGACCTAACCACTCCCCGCACATCACATCCTGCCCTCAACCCCAGCCCGTTTCCGTTCTTTGACCTAAAAACAGGTGCTAAATACACCAATTCCCAAAGACCGCACACTCTCATACCAGAATGCCAGAGGACTACGGTCCAAAACCCATTCGATCTTACAAAATACTCACTCCTTTCCCGTTGATATATACGCATTGGCCGAAAGTAACCTCACCCCCAGTATCAATAGCCTCACTGACTCTAGCTTTTGCCAAGTAAGCAATGTCAGACATACCCCTTTAATTCCTCAGTCGTCCCTAGTCCACACACCCTCTCAACTATTGATAAGCAACACCCCCGCTTCTCGTATCCTTATACCACGACTACGCAGCCCACAACACACCTCCCCCCTATCAATTTTCTTTCAACTTCCCAAAAGCCAATTTCCGCCTCATAAATGAGTACTTCAGCAATATCACATTCCGCGTAAATGATATAAGTGTAGAGGACGCTACAGCCTCGCTCTACACAGAAATCCACAACGCCATATCCCTATATGTCCCATACTCCCGACACAGATTATCATTTTCATCGCCCCCATGGTATAACCACAAACTACGCACCCTTCGTAACAAGAGGAATAAGTTGTGCAAGACTTTCCTAAACACGCGTTCTCCCCTTGACTACTCCAACTATCTGCGTTACTTTTACCAAACCACCGAGCTTTACAGCTCCCTCTACCACAATTACCTTGCCAACGCTTAATTCAACCTGATCAACGACCCCAAATCTTTCTTCAACTTCATCAACCACCATCAACCAAAATCTGATGCCTTTCCCACCTCCCTTTTCTACGACTCAACTACTACAACGGACTCCCAAATCATATCCAATCTTTTCGCGTCCTTCTTCAAACTTGTGGCAGTGCCGCCAAACCCCACGGTTCACTTACCTAAAACCCCCATAACTACCATCCAATTTCCTAACTTCACTAATGCAATCGCATTAGTACCTGAAAATGATTCACGCATCATATAGATCAAATCTATGATCTTAAATTCTCTGTCAAAGAAAACTTACCTTTTATGCATTCTCTTCTCAAATAATTTCCCGTAAGATTCCTTTCTTTACCTTATCAGGCAGAACCCCCATTATTACAATCCAATCTACATCAGTTTCCGCTAATGCAACAGCATTAGCACCTGTAAATGCTGCACGCATTAAGCTTATCGGATTTATTTTTTTTCAAGCTTCTGCAAAAGAATTCTTACCTGCATGCATAACTTCGCATTTAAATTCCCCTATAAGTTATTTCTTATCTTATCCTAAATTCCCTGTAATGAAACTCGTCGGTTCGTATATCATACGACCGCATATCAGAGAATCTTACCATGAGTTGGCTAATCCCAGCCTCAATATGTGTACAAAAAACGATTTACACACACATCGGCTGGCGACCCCTTTAGCCAGCGATAAATAGTCCAAGGCAGATGCATGTAATTAGCACCATTCACGTTGAGACTAATGCCTTAGCAATGCACTAAGTGCAAACAAAGGAACGCTGTCCTTTGGCAGGCATCTGGCGATACGGCAAACTATAATCGTATTCCCAGCATTTCCCTATTGACAAACAATTTTCAATTTTTGTTCGTCGCCACAAAACGAATTATACAGCATATACAAATGCAAGCAAGAAGTTTCTGCCACCGACCCAAGATACGATCTACAATTTCCATTGTATAAAGTATCGCATCCCATTAGCACCTTTTTTTTCCTAACGTCTATCATAGCGACGTTGCACAGCATAGACATAGATCATGAATCTCCTTTGTCTTTGCCGCCTGCCTGTTTCGTTGTTCCACTGCCTTCGAACCCGTGAAATGTCACACAATCACCTTCTCTCGGAAGAGTTCCCCCACTCACCCACGCTCCTATCTCTTACTGAACCAACCGATAACATCGGTTGAATTGATTCGCGATCTGGGCGTCCTATGCGACAAGGAGCTCAAATTTACCGCACATATTGATTACATAATCCTCAGGGCCAACGCCGCCCTTGGGTTTGTCAAACGCTGGTCGAAGGAATTCCTTAACCCCTATGTCACCCGATCACTCTACACAACTTTTGTCCGGTCACTACTCGAATACGCTAGTCAGGTCTGGTCTCCGTATCAAGTGACTCACATTCGCAGGATTGAGGGTGTTCAACGTCGTTTCTTGCGTTTTGCCTTCCGCGGACTAAAATGGAAAAATCTGCTGATTCTACCACCATTCACAAGCCGGCTCCCTCTAATCAATCTAAACACACTTGAGAGCGCAGAATCCATGCCGACATCATCTTTGTCCATCGCCTTCTGTCTGGCTCAATCAATTGCCCAAGCTTGCTCTCCACTTTAACATTGCATACAAATCCCCGTGACGTACGCAACCCTCGACTGTTTTACGTGCCCGCTCATCACACTTCTTACGGCGCTAACGAACCCATCTCGCGTATGCTACGACAGGCTAACTCTTTCCCCACCTCCTTCGATTTCAACATCACCACTCCCGCTCTTAAACGACGTGTCAGAATAAACCCATCCTAATAACGGCGAGGTGCGTAGCATTGATATTACAACAGTATGAATAACGATGACTACCTTAAGATCTTAGATGAAGAGATCGTGTATCATAACCAAGATAAATTTGGCGAAAAGTTCATACTGCAACAAGATAATGCAGCAATCCACACAGCCCGGAAGGTAAAAGAGTGTGTCGAGCGTAACAACGTTTCGGATTCCTGACTCGCCAGCATTGTCTCCAGACCTCAACATAATTGTGAATGTATGATGACATCTGTCCAGACCTGTGTACCAAGGGGGACGAAAACAACATAAAAATAAATGGGAAACATTGATTAAAACAACATTTTAAACCTCTTCCATCAAGAGTGTCAGATGTTGTAAGTAAAGAGGGAGGAAGTACTCATTACTAAAGAAAAAGTAAACATTGTAACAAAAATGAATATGATAACATCTGTCCAGACCTGTGTACCAAGGGGGCGAACAACATTTTAAACCTCTTCCATCAAGAATGTTAGATGTTGTAAATAAAGAGGGAGGAAGTACTCATTACTAGAGAAAAATTATATCATTGTAAAAAAACTCCCCCCACGGGGTAGAAACCGTGACTTGGTGCGTGGACTTAAATTACAATGAATCACTCAGGCTATGCTGACGGAAGCATACGCTTCTAGTAGGGTCACCCATGTCAGACAGGCTAGCGAGGAGTAACACACAAATAATCTGCCACCCCTAATCCAGGGTGTTACGCGTCACCGTGCCCATTGGATGGTTTGCTGCCAGGGGTGTACCGGCTGTATTATAAGGACGCCTCTCTGACAGCGGGTCGAATCAGCACAGTAAGCAGACCTTACCATATTAAAAACAGGCATCTGAAATGGCGCACTATTTGAAACCCTAAGACTCGTTGGAACCAAAATGAAAAAACCGATATACACTAAACAATCTCACGAGAAACCCGGTGGGCGTAGGTGTGATGAGTCGACACCACGATAAGGGAACGAATCATGAAGAAAACACCGACTCGGGAAAAACGGAAAAGCAGGACATACGCATCGGCACGTGGAATGTTCGGTGTACCGGTCTGAAGTGAGCGTCAAGATACAAATGTATCGATAGGGAACGTTTGTTGTGATCGAGCCCTTATATTTTTTTTTATTTGTTGCTATGACATCTGTCAAACATATTTAGTATGCATCAAGTCATTGTACAAACATCATTTTTTTTAATCCTGTTAAAAATGTCGAATTTTGTACCAGAAAATGATGATTTGTGGAAAGCATTAATTGTTTGTTTTCATTTGAAGAAAAGTGCTGCAGAGTCGCATCGAATACTTGTCGAGACTTATGGTGATCACGCTCTATCGGAAGCAACATGCAAAAGATGGTGTAAGCGGTTCAGAGATAATGATTTTGATGTGCGAAATGAAGAACGTGGAAGATCACCAACAAAGTTTGAAGACGCCGAATTGGAAGCAATATTGGATTAAAATGACACTTTAAGTCAAAAACAAATGGCACAAATGTTAAATTTTGCACAACAAACAATTTCTGGCCGTTTAAAAGCTATGGGAAAGATCCAAAAGTGTGGAAACTGGGTGCCACATGAATTGAATGATAGGCAGATGGAAAAGCGAAACACGACACGTGAAACGTTGCTTCTACGACACGAAAGGAAGTCAGTATTGCATCGAATTGTGACTGGTGATGAAAAATCGATTTATTTTAAAAATCCTAAACGCAAAAAATCATGGGGACATCCGGAAGAAGCGTCAACATCGACTGCAAAGCCTGATCGGTGCGGAAAAAAGTCAATGCTCTGTGTTTGGTGAGACCAGAAGGGGTATCATGAACTTCGGTCGACCGGTTTCTTACTCGATGTATTTTGCTCCGCGGATTACATCCTCGTCGGGGTTTTCTGACTCCTACTCGAAGTAGACTGTTCTAATTAATTTTCCATATACATTTCCAATTCTCTTCCCCTCATCTCTAAAAAAAATTCCCTTCATAATCATTTTCATTCTCTTATCTGTAAGAGAAATTTTTCATTTCGATTCTCATTTCCTTATCTGTATCTTTGTTCGAAGGATCGATCGTACCGCCACTTCTTTCTCGATCCTATCATGGGCTTTGTTTACGTTACCCATCTGGCTTACGACAACAGAGTTTTTGTGGGCTTCCGATGGGTAACAAAGAAACCGTGGGATTTGGTTCGTAAATCGCATTTCCCAGTCATAAACATCTAGCGTGGGATAGGCGTTACGACGTTTATGATCGCAAGAATTGTTGGTCGGCGGGCGAATCGGTAGGCCTTTGTTTGCGCACGTGCGCTTGTCGGCCTGGGATCATGCGAGGAATTTTGGGTGCTAATTGCTATTAGCTACATGAGGAGATTATTCTGTTTGTTTTCAGAACAAGCGTCTAATGGATGCATTGAATTCAATATTAGGAAATTTTGAACGTTAAGTTCGATTGGTTTTTACTATTGAATTCAATGTTGTGTCATTTGGAATGTTACCTTTGTTTCAGGCAGAAAGAAGGACTTTGAGGAACGCGTCTGTCGGCACGTGTAATGGATATAGGTGAGTATGTTCCTTGGTGGAACGACGATATCTCAACCTATACTGTGTTGTGTGGTTCGTAGAACCGCCACAATGTTTTTTTACTTTCCCAAAATACCATTTTTACCTTTAAAAAAAACGCTCACTTCATACCGGTACACCTGATAATTTTCAGAATAAGTTTTTTTCCCCGAAACATTCCGTTTCACCTACGAGGGTCGCCTTTTATATTTCGGGATTAGAGAACAAAAACAAATATTGATCATCGAAAATCACTTTATTGTTTTTCAAAATATTCCTCATGAAGATCTATACACTTTTGCATGCGTTTGAACCAATTGTCGAAGCACTTTTGCCACTCTGATTGAGATATCTCCAACACATGCATTCTGAATGCAGCAACCGCTTCTTCAGGTGTCGAAAAACGTTGACCTCTCAGTTTGTTTTTTACGTACGGGAATAAAAAGAAGTCATTCGGTGCCAAGTCAGGACTATACGGCGGATGACCCATCAAATCGATGTTTTGGGTGCTCAAAAATGCAGTTGTCGCAGCCGATGTGTGAGAGCTCGCATTGTCGTGCTGAAGAGTGATCCGTCTTCGGCGGTTGGTTTTCCTGATTTCTTGGAAGACAACTGGCAAACAAATGGTTGTGTACCACTCAGAATTGACCGTTCTGCGTTGTTCTAGTGGTACGGTTGCGACATGTCCAGTTTTTCCGAAAAACAGGCGACCATTTGCTTGGAAGTGCTTCGTGCGCGAACAACTTTTGTTGGATTTGGCTCATCTTGAAACACCCAGACAGTCGACTGCTGTTTACTTTCGGGCTCATACGCGTAAATCCACGATTCATCACCTGTCACGATGTCATAGACGTTCTTCAAAGCACCGCGACCGTATTTTTTGAGCATTTCTTTCGACCAATTGACACGAGCCTTTTTTTGGGCGATTGACAAATTGTGTGGGATCCAACGCGAACAAATTTTTTTGACAGTCAAATGTTTATGCAATATTGAATGTATGCTGGTCCCACTATCGCCTAAGGTTGTCTCAATCTCACGATAGGTCACATGACGATCTTCCAATATCAGTTCGCGCACAGCATCAATGGTTTTCGGAACAACAACTGATTTTGGACGACCTTCACGAAATTCATCCTGGAGTGAACTACGACCACGATTGAATTCACCATACCATCGATAAACACTGGTCCTTGATGGAGCTTCATCGCCAAAAATTGAATTAAGTTCATCCATGCACTGTTGCTGAGTTAATCCACGCCGAAAGTTGTAAAAAATAATCGCACGAAAATGTTGACGATTTAATTCCATTTTTGGGCCGAGATGAATCTTTTAAGTTACTGTAAACAACACAAATAGCGCTCGTATGTCAAACGTTCTGAGTGCGTAGAACCTCAAAAATGTCCAACTTTACGACAGAGCTGTCAATTGGCGGATTGCAACGCTAGGGTTGCCAAATCCCGAAACATAAGAGGCAACCCTCGTATAAAATAATCTTATCTCTTATCTTATCTTATGTCTACTATTTTCAACCCTTTCCGTTCCAGGGACATTCGAATATTTTTTGAGTGGTCTCTCTCTCTCCTCAAAACTTTTGCAGTGGAACATAAAAAAACATAATTAATAAAATAACTTAGATTAAAAAAAATAATAAAAAACTGACAAAAAAAAATTGAGTAGGCGCTGATTAAAACTCAAAACAAGGAAATAAAAGCCCAAAAAGAAAATAAATAATCATCGTAATACTTTTAAAGAGGAAGGAGCTGAGAAACGAAAAGTATATTAATTTAAGAAGATTTGTCGTAAAGGACATAGTGAGTCGTCATCAAGTTTTAAAACAAAGAGGCAGCATAAAATAAATATCATCAAGATAATAAATCAAAAAACTTTAAAAGGCGAAAAGTAAACATAAAAAAGCCTCTAAATGAAAAGTTAAATTAAGAATGACAAAAACAACAAACCAAAATAAATTATAATTGCACTCAAGTGTAAAAGAAATTAAAACGAAGAATAAATCAAGAAAAAAAAAGAGCCCAACACAAAACAACGAACCGGAGAAAACACAACACAAACCCCGAAGGTCGTTAAGAACAACCAGATGATTTTAAGACGGCAACACCAATTGAAGGGGGAAAACAACCCTGTGAGTATCCTTTAAATTCATAGCTGAATATTATAAACATTTTGTGTGCAACATTCTACCTAATAGTGATAACTCCAATGCTTCCGGTAGCCTACGTTTTAATACGGGATTCCGGACGTGATAAATCAATAAAAGAACGGACCAATCCGAGTAAAGAAAGGACTTTACGTCCGCGAGTATTAACTCCTTTGCGGATGAGAGGCAACTATCGGTCGCCACGGCGTTTTGAGCAGCAGGACGAGTGGCGAGTGAGAGGCGACGTTCGATGTTTAATTTGTATTTAAATTGTATATTAAATCATTTTTGTAACCTGTAAGACACTCGACACATCTAAGAAAATCGCCTCGTCTTGCTATCTCACCCGGCCGAAAAAGTCGTCGTCAGCAAAGGGTTAATAGGCTTCCTAGACGAATCGCTTCCGCTTCCCTTGTGATTTACATTTTTATTTTTTTATTTTACTTTTTCTGCACGCATTTTTTATATTCTTCATTTGTGTTGTTAATAACAAAATATATAATACATAAGAAAGGAATGATAGTTGTAAAAGAAAAACAAAATTAGGAAAATATAATAAAGAAAATGTTAAAAAACGATTATTAAAAAAATGTATTTAATATTATAACAAAAAAAAAGTTGAAGAAAGAGAATTCTTTATGTATATCGCATAATTAAAAATTTAAGTAACTAGAAATAAAATAAAAACGTGTGTGCGGAAACATAAATAACAATAAATAATGAATGTGTTTTTATTTATTTTTTTTTACACTAACGCGCGTACAAAAGGGGATTTTGAAGCATCCTTAAATGTCAGAGCACAGTGCGAGCGGATGGAGAGGAAGTGGATAAGGAAAGCCCTGTGAGTAGGGCGTTAGAATATACTCACAGCTAGGCCAGCTTGTCGTAAGAGACGACTAAAGGTCGAGTGGTAGTCGGGGTCCCAACGCCCTGTGTGCCCGGTGAAATACCACCCCATCAAGCTTTAGGCTCCGTGAAATGGCCGGGAGAAATCCCTGGCCATCTTTCGGAGCTTGGCTGATGGACCGGTTCGAGAAAAGGTTGGTTAGGTGGTAGTCGGTCCCAAGGTGAGATACCACCCCGTCACGCTGTACATTCCGCGATATCGCCGAGAGAAATCTTCGACGGTGTTTCGGATGTGTGGCTGATGGCCCGGACTGACACGGAGATAAGGCATGATGGTGCCTTTTGATATAAAGAATTCCGGAGGTAAACTAGTCTCCCATTCGGATCTCCGGGTGGGACTATGTCAGGGGGAACGTCATGCAGATATCATGAAAAATAATGGAACTTTAAGAGGTTCGTCATCGCATAACCGGGCTCGCTCTCTAGGCTGTGCCCACGCTCGACTGGTGACGGCATTTTGGAACATCAGGGGCATCGGTTTCACCAATACGAATGTAAACGCCGTCCACCAATATTTGCAAACAACGAAACCTGATATCCTTGCCCTAACTGAGACCCAGGTCGATTCGTCAACTGATTCGACATATCTTCGTTGCTCAGGATACGGCTTACACTCGAGATTCCGTTTTAAGGGCGGAATCTGCGTCTTCGCGCTGTCCAATCTGGCTTGCCAGAGGATGGAGGCGTTGGAACCCAATAATATGGACATCATATGGTTGAGGATCGTGCTGAGGAATTCCGTTAAATTTCTTTGTTGTCTTTACCGCTCCTCGAATGACGATCGATCGGCGACATTTTTCGAACATCTTTCACATACCGTCGACTGGATACAGATCAACCACCCAGCTTCTGAAATTATTGTCCTTGGCGATTTTAACGTGCCCAATTCCGCCTGGTTGTTCTAACAGAACGGACGAGGCTGGGAAACAACTTGACTCAACTCGTGGGGGAGCCAACGCGAGTACCGGATGCCCGAGGTGATTATGCGAACACCCTGGATCTGTTTTTGACATCTGAGCCAAGTATTTATACCGTAGAGGTTTCTCTGCCACTGGGAAACTCTGATCACTGATTGGTATCTGTCGCGCAAGCACTTGCATATCTAGCGAATAACCGGCATAGGCAGCTTCGCGATGTATGGAAGTATGGGGCTGCTAACTGGGACAATTTGCGAGATTTCTTTGCATTCCTTCCATGGTCCGAGGTGTGCTTCGGAAACTCCGATGTTAACGCTTACGCGGAGTCGGTATCAGAGATTATTCTTCTGGGGATGGAGATGTATATTCCACATTCCATCTAACGAAGTTCGTCTGATAAACCTTGGTTTGATAAAATATGCGAGCTGATTACAGCGGCAAAAAATAGAGCTTTTAAGCAATGGCGCTTCAATCCCACCGATGTTAACAACGAATTTTGTTAGAATCAGAAACGCGTGCAACCAGGCGATTGAAGAAGAAGAAGGCTCACAACGACAGGGTGATCAGTAAGCTCCTTCGGTGCCCAACTGGTTCGCGCTCCTTCTGGTCAATGGCAAAAACTGTCAGCGGTAACATCGCATCCTCCTCTTTCCCTCCGTTGGTGACAGACAGCGGGACGTTAGTCACGAATTCAAATGATAAAGCTAATGTATTCGCGAATTCAAACCTCGATCCCGGCCTTTTGGAGCCACCTGTGATCGCGCCGGTACGGTCTTCGATGCGGGATGTGAGATTCCGTCCGCGCACTATTCAACGCATTCTACGTGAACTGGATTGTAGGAAGGCAACCGGCCCGGACGGAATACCAGCAATAGTCCTTAGGATTTGTGCTCCAGAACTATCGCCGGTTCTTGGCAGACTCTTCCGCTTATCATATGCACGGAGGACCTTTCCTGCATGCTGGAAAATTGCTCGAGTTCAGCCAATCCCAAAGACGGGAAAAAAGTGTCTCCCACAAAATTATCATCCGATAGCATTACTGTCTATGTTATCTAAGGTAATGGAAAAAGTCATCAATACAAAGTTAATTAACTATTTGGAGTGCAACGGACTTTTGAATGATCGTCAATACGGATTCCGTGGCAGGCGGTCCACGGAAGACACTTATAACCGATATATGGACATCTGCGATGCGAACGGCATGGTGAGTCAAGGGCGGTCGCATTGGATATCTCCAAGGCTTCTGAACGCGTCTGGCACGGGGCATTGCTGAGCAAACTTCGTTCACATGTACTTTCCCAACAGCTTTGCGACTGAACGAGCAGCTTCCTCGAGAATCGATCGATCCGGGTTGTTGTGGACGGCGAGTGTTCGGAACTGTATCCTGTTAATTCAGGGGTGCCTCAGGGTGCTATTTTGGCTCCAACCTTGTTTTTGCTTCACATAAATGATTTGTTGGAGACAACGGATAACAAAGTGTTCAATTTTGCGGATGATAGTACGCTTGTTTCCTCCTTTTCGAGTGTTCGGCCGATCGGTGCATCTGCGTCGCATCAGCTGAGATGTAGACAGATTGACTCTCTGAATCAGGATCTAGATAGGGTCCTGCAGTGGGGAAGGGCCAATCTCGTCGACTTCAATGCAGCGAAGACACAATATACAACATTCACAAAGAAAAGTGGATCATCGGTTCCACAGCTAAAGATGAATGCCAGGGCCCTTGAGGCTGGGGAAAGTTTGAAATTGCTCGGCGTCACGGTCTGTGGGAATGTATCATGACATAAACACGTGTCGAGTATCGCCAGGTCAGACTCACGAAAACTGAGCTATCTTTTTAGAGCCAAGAAATATTTTACTCCGGCTCAACTTCTTCTCCTATATGAATCCCAAATTAGACCCGCGCTCGAATGTTGCTCTCATGTTTGGAACTCGGCTCCTAAACATACCCTCGACCTACTTGAGACTGTACAGAGACGAGCGATCCGCCTGATCGGGGACTCGGCGCTGACGTCGGGACTACAGTCGCTATCACATCGAAGGTGCGTAGCCGACCTCTGTCTGTTTTACAGATATTATCACGGGTACTGTTCTTTGGAGATTCGTGGTATTGTTCCACGCAATTCGGCTTATATGCGCTCCACAAGACAATCCGACGGATCGCACCCGTTTGTGGTTCATCTCCCGACGGCGCGAACATCCCTGCATCAGAACTCGTTCCGTTACAGAGCGGGGAAGCTGTGGAACTCCCTTCCCACGCGAGTGTTCCCGGAGCATTACAACCTGCAACTGTTCAAAAGGAACTGCAACAGTTATTTGATGCTATCTCGGGGCGCCCACTCGGCGCTATAGGTTCGCCTCTCCCGAGAGAAGTCTAATATAAAAAAAAAAAAAAAAATTGATATTACAGCAGTACGAATAACGATGACTACCAAGATAAATTTGGCGAAAAGCTCATACTGCAAAAAGATAATGCAGCAATCCACACAGCCCGGAAGGTAAAAGAGTATGTCGAGCGTAACAACGTTTCAGATTCCTGACTCGCCAGCATTGTCCTCATTGACCTCAACATAATTGTGAATGTATGATGTCATCTGTCCAGACCTGTGTACCAAGGGGGACGAAAACAACATAAAAATAAATGGGAAACATTGATTAAAACAACATTTTAAACCTCTTCCATCAAGAGTGTTAGATGTTGTAAGTAAAGAGGGAGGACGTACTCATTACTAAAGAAAAAGTAAACATTGTAACAAAAATGAATGAATAACCAATATAGACTAAACAATCCCACGAAAAACCCGATGGGCGTGGGTGTGATGAGCCGACACCACCATAATGGGACAAATCATCAAGAAAATGCCGACTCGGGAAAAACGGAAAAAGCAGGACATACGCATCGGCACGTGGAATGTTCGAACGTTATATATACCAAGGCGCGATACAGACGGTCGTAGAGAAAGCGAAAGAATATAAAATGGACATCGTCAAGCTTCAGGAAGTCCGATTCCCATATTAAGTAATCGAAACCAACGGGGTTACACTGGCGTGTGGAGGTACCGATACACATAACCTAGAAGCTAGCTTCATCGTAAACAATAAGATTACAGATGTGAAATTTATTAAAGACCGAATGTCGGTGCTAAAAATACAGGGCCCATGGTATAATTATGTATTTATAAACATACGCGCCCTAACAGAACCTACGAACGAACAAACGAAGGACACGTTCTACGAGACCCTAGAGGAAGTATTTGATGGGATCTCTTCATTCGACGTTAAAATACTTCTCGGGGACCTCAATGCGCTAATTGAAACGGAAGATATCTTCCAGCCAACTATAGGTAAAGACAGCCTACACGACGTTTCAAATGATAATGGAATTCGAATTGTCACGTTCGCAGCGTCAAAAGATCTGGTAGTAAAAACCACGATGTTCAAGCACAAGCAAATCCATAAAGCCACACGGATATCACCCGACGGCTTAACGCGCAACCAAATAGACCGCTTCCTCATAGACAAAAGACACCACTCGAACATCCTTGACGTAAGATCATATAGAGGAACAGATTGCGACTCCAATCACCTCCTAGTAATGGGCAAAATTATAAGTCGGCTCGCAGCAAACCCACATGGGCAGTCACGGCAGACGAGCAAAAAGTTCGGCATTGAGTGACTAAAAGACCTGTGCGAAAGGGTTGAATATCAAGACGAACTAACGAATAGATTTAGCATCCTAGAGAATTGGAGCAGTGGGGAACAGGAAGCTAATAGTGTGGACACTAAATAGACATCGATCAGAGACACAATCAAACAACAGCCCAAAAGGTATTAGGATAAGAAAACAATTAAATCCAAACCATTGGTTTGACAATAAGCGCAGGGCGAAGATCGAACAACGTAAATGCCTCAAAGTGATTCACTTAGGAAGATATGATGAAGTCAACACAGAAAGATACGCGACGATTCGGAATAAGACAACGAGATTTTTCAAACGCAGAAGAAGCGAATGGGAGAAGACTCAGATCTAAGAAATCCTGGGAAATACCAGATCAAAGAATATCAGAGGTATGCCGGCATAAATTCAATTAGAAATGGCCACCGAGGGAGAGCCAAAATAATTCGAGACACAAACGGGTGTCTGGTCACAGAAACAAATAATATCGTGACAAGATGGAAGCAGTACTTTGAAAATCTGCTCGATGTGCGCCCCCATCAACCACAAATAAACGCACCAGACGTACATACATTTTATTTACTTTAAGTTGTGGAATCATAATTCGCTCGCTCGCTCCTCGCTCCGGCGTTCGCACACGAAGTTGATCGTAACAAAGTTACTGAGGAGGGAGTAGTGTCGCGTTTCTAACAGATACACACACAATACACAAGCAAAAATAGTGAAGAAGAGCGAAAGGAAATTCGAATAAGCAAAGCATCAGAGCCGTATACCATAGCAATAACATAACAATTCCACATCAGTTGAGTGTACTTGAGTTTAGAAATCGAATTCGTACACGCGGCAGTGGCCTGGTGTGTTGAGCATTGGTTCCATTTTTTAGTGATTCTAACCGTGATAGCGTCGGTTCGAATCACACGCTCTTCACTATCGTCGCAAACGCTATAGTACCTCATAAGTTGGACCATGCCGAAGAAAGAAAAATCCCAGTTTTCACCAAGAATAACGATCTGGTCGCAGAATCTAGACAAGCAGGTGCGTCGCTTGTCGGTGGTATTGAGCTCATTAAGGGTGTAACAAATTGAGACCTACTTCTTTCTGACTACCAATACATTATTGCACATCCCAATATTTTGTCGAAATTAATAAGTCTTCAGGGTCTATTAATGAGAAAGTTTCCTAACCGAAGGAATGAGACGTTAGGAACAAATCTCGTTGAAGTGGTCAAGAAGTTCTCCGACGATATCACTTATAACGCAGTCAGAGATGAGCACCTGCATTCACTGACAGAACATTTGGATATACCCAAAGGATCATGGACAAAGCCTCAATAACACATAAGCAGCGAGTGGAGAAATTCAATCAACACCTTTTTAATCTTTTTTTCTCACTTCATATGCTTTTAGTATTTATTCATCTTTTGTCTTTCGGCTCGTTCTCCATTGCATTGTTATTATTTTTCTTCAATAGACACAACGAAGCTTTATTAAAACTATACTTAACGAAAATAACTTAATAATGTAACCCACAAAATTTGAGTCATTCCAACATTAAAATAATGTTCCTACCACCTAATTAATAATCTTGCACTAGCTCTGGATCTAACATAACACTGTTTCACACAACCCGGCATTTTTTAACTACACCGTGGCTACCTATACTACACTCCGTACTATTTAGCTAACATTTAAAATTTATAACCGTATATCCGTCCTAAACTGGAATTCATTTCTCATATTTCGTCAGAAATATAACACTGGACGTCGTCAATAGGGTACAAAAACGAGCAGAGAAATTCATTATGGAATAACCCTAGCCTTTTAATACCACTATTAGAACACAAGCGCTGCCTATCAATTTCCTATAGATATTATTCGGTTCGCTGTTCAACTGAGCTTGGTGAATGCATAATCCAAATATTTTCCCATAATATCTTTGAATCAAAGAGTGCGCATCAGGTCGCGTAAAAAAATAACAGACGTATGGATAAACTCAAATATTCTCTAAACAAATCATTCGAGTGTGAAACACTCTGCCTATAGAGAAAAAAAAACCATCGCGCTTAAAAACTAGATGTCATTGTTGAGTTTTTAGATATTTGAAAATGAGTATTAATTTAAGATAGCTTTTAAAATATTGCATTTATCCATAAGTATGTAGTAAATTTATGTGAGAAATAAAACAATGTATCATATAACAAACTGAGAAAATTAGACAGAGAAACTAACCCGAATGCGTCCGTCTATGGATATTGAGAGTGGATTTTTGTGTAAAACGTTTCAAACAGATATCACATTGAAATGGTTTTTCGCCAGTGTGTGTTCTCATGTGGATATCTAAATAGGGTTTCCGACAAAATGCTGAACTGCACTGACTGCACTGGAACGGTTTATGAATGCTCCAATAACCTAAAATAAACAGTGACACATTAATATACATAAAAACATAATAAATTATTAAATACCAATTTTGTTAAAGAAATTATCTGCAACTAAATGTATTTTAAATAACATATAACATTTATTTATAATGCAATTTTATTCATGTCATCCTAAGGAAATTTTGAAATACAATTCTAAGTAATTTTGACCTGACCATTACCTAAAATGCAGGCTGAGACTTAGATGTGCCCTATATTAGACACCAATAATTAGTATACATACATATGTTAATAACAAACAAAACATTTGTGATAAACATCAATTTGTTCTCTAAATGTTATTTCCCTTCTAATTGTTTAGAGTTTTTTTTTCTTTTTATTGTTTAAAGTTTTCTTTTTTTTTTTTTTTTGTTAAAGAATTTGCATATAATATGCTATACAAGAAGAGTTCGTCCTGGAAATATCCAAATATTACTTTGGGAAAAAATCAATTACTTTTTCGTTAGATGTCCGTAGTGAAATGTATCTCGTAAAGTACTATATTAATCAACCAAATTCTGACTTACTATATATTCGTTGGAGAAATGAAATTTCGTACCTCCCTCAACACAGAAATGAGTGATTTATAAAAACAAAGCGAACGAGGAGACAGCTGCAGGATATAAAAGGCGAGCGCGGCGGTGAAGCGGACGGCTCCCTCAACACAGAATTCATTTACTCTAATATACGTAGCAACACCTCCGGTTGTTTGTTAAAAAAATTTCCCCAGATATCCTCTTCCTTTCAGAGACCTGGCTCAAAGCATATTCCCGAGTTTCCATTCCCAATTACACTTTTGTTTCTAACCCCAGAACTAATGGGTCTCGCAGAGGTACCGGCATCTTAGTACACAAAAAATTTTAATTCAGTGAAATTAGATTCACCGATATATTCAGCATTGAATACACGGCAGTTAAACTTTTTTGTGAGAACAATAAAATGCTCGTCTTAGCATCCATTTATATTCACCCTCCACGAAAACCAGATTTCCCAGATGCTGACATTTCTTAGATAATCCAACAGTCTGTTCCCGCTCCATTTATAATCGGGGGAGACTGGAATGCTCGTCATACAGCATTCAATGATAATAAATGCAACAAATATGGTCGTCAGTTGCTAGCCCTCCTCCCGTCTTATCCATATACATACATTGACTCCTCATTACACTCAACTCGTGTCACTAGCCCAGCCAAGTCAACAATCGACTTATTCCTCAAACCCGATGATGTTCACCCAGCGGGTCTACCTACAGTCTCCTTTATATTTCCTTCTGATCATGGTTCCGTTCACACCACGATCCAAATCCCCTCTCTCGACCCACTCTACTCGCCAAACCCTGTCCCAAATTTCTCCAAAACAAAATGGAGAAACGTTAATAGAGACATAGCGATAAGTTTCTCTAACTTGTATATCCCGGAAGCATCTAACCTACTCCCTACTGAAACTGATCAAGCATCTGTAAGAATAGAGTAAATTCTAAAGGAGGCTCTCAGCAATAACACCCCGATAACCATTCCTCACAGCTATTTAGGAAAGCCTTTGCCCAGCATCCTAACCAAATTATTGCGCCTTAAAAAGCAGCTCCCCCGAAAGCTTCATACAAGATAATGCCCCTTTATTAAAAGCCAGATTCAACTCCTATCCACTCTGATAAACGAGCAGTCTAAAAAGTTCGCAGATGAAACCACACTTAAAAATATCAAACCAAATCGTGATCTTTTCAAAAACATCAACCAATTAACTGATCGTAAATATAAACCCCTTGGGCTCCTCGATAGTATAGTGGTTAGTATCCCCACCTGAGACGCGGGAGACCGGGGTCCGATTCCACGTCGGGTAGCCTCTGGCGCAAGACTAATGACCTTGCCCGGAAAAACAAATTATCATGGAAAATTTAACAAGCCTCAGGACTTGCTAAATAAGGCCAAGACCGGTCCCGGTTGTAGTGCCGATGATGATGATGATGAAATATAAACCCCGAATTGATCATCTCATCAACCCAATCAGCAATAATATTGCCCAATCCGATATGGACATAGCAAATTGCCTCGCAGAACACTTCTCAAAGATTCATCAGCAAAATAATTCCCTCTCAACTTCTGGCTTCGAGGACACCATAAACGAATACATCCCAAACAGATTATTCCCATCTTTTGCTCCTTTCATCGGTGAATTTAACAACACAAACATAGCTTCACACCCCTTAGACACCAAAGGAAGATGGACCCACACCATGATACCTAATATAGAAACATGGGTGAAAAGGAAACATGGCGAACTGAATTACCACTTGACTCAGTTAATATCAGGACATGGATGCTTTCGGCAATACTTGCACAAGTATAAGCATGTGAATCATCCATACTGCTTGAATTGCGAAGGCAAAATAGAAAATGCGGAACACGTGCTCACAGAGTGCGTGAGATTCGAGACCGCATGAACGATTTTAGAGAGACATATGAGACGGCCAGTTACTCCGGTAGGAGTAATAGAATACATGCTTGGTTCAAAACAGGCGTGGTCCGTAACAAATGGTATTCCTGTGAAATGATGCAGCAGCTGCGACGCGACGAGCGGAGTAACAGGTAAACTCCGTCCCGCCCCGCGATGGAATATCTAAAAGAAAGTTCCGCGGGGATCTACGGGAATATGAGCCTGGTGGGAGGTGGTTTTAGTCAGTAAAAACCCGGCATGCCTCTGGATCGATCCAGATATATCTTTTGAAGATTTCCACCTTCCTACCGAAACCAAACACAAAAAAAAAACCCTTTGCGAAGAACTTCCTCGAGAATTGATCGATCCGGGTTGTTGTGGACGGCGAGTGTTCGGATCTGTATCCTGTTAATTCGGGGGTGCCCCAAGGTTCGATTTTGACTCCAACCTTGTTTTTGCTTCACATAAATGATTTGTTGGAGACAACGGATAACAAAGTGTTCAGTTTTGCGGATGATAGTACGCTTGTTTCCTCCTTTTCGAGTGTTCGGTCGATCGGTGCATCTGCGTCGCATCAGCTGAGATGTAGACAGATTGACTCTCTGAATCAGGATCTAGATAGGGTCCTGCAGTGGGGAAGGGCCAATCTCGTCGACTTCAATGCAGCGAAGACACAATATACAACATTCACAAAGAAAAGTGGATCATCGGTTCTGCAGCTGATGATGAACGGCCGGGCCCTCCAGGGTGGGAAAAGCTTGAAATTGCTCGGCGTCACGGTCTGTGGGAATGCATCATGGCATAAACACGTGTCGAACATCGCCAGGTCAGCCTCAGGAAAACTGAGTTATCTTTTTAGAGCCAAGAAATATTTTACTCCGGTCCAACTTCTTCTCCTATATAAATCCCAGATTAGACCCGCGCTCGAATATTGTTCCCATGTTTGGAGCTCGGCTCCTAAACATACCCTCGACCTACTTGAGAGCATACAGAGACGAGCGAAACGCCTAATCGGGGACTCGGCGCTGACGTCGGGACTACAGTCGCTATCACATCGAAGGCGCGTAGCCGACCTCTGTCTGTTTGACAGATATTATCACGGGTAGTGTTCTTCGGAGATTCGTGGTATTGTTCCACGCAATTCGGCTTATATGCGCTCCACAAGATAATCCGACGGATCGCACCCGTTTGTGGTTCATCTCCCGACGGCGCGAACAACCCTGCATCAAAACTCGTTCCGTTACAGAGCGGGGAAGCATGAAACTCCCTTCCCACGCGAGTGTTCCCGGAGCGTTGCAACCTGCAACTGTTCAAAAAGAACTGCAACAGTTATTTGGTGGCATCTCAGGGCGCCTACTCGGCGCTATAGGTTCGCCTCTCCCGGTAGAAGTCTAATAAAAAAAAATAAAAAAATTAAAAAAAATACATTTTCAATTAACAGGGCACATCTCGAAATCATGATATTTTCAACTAAGCTTTAAAAACTGCAACAGTTATTTGATGGCATCTCGGGGCGCCCACTCGGCGCTATAGGTTCGCCCCTTCCGGAAGAAGTCTAATAAAAAAAAAAAAAAAAGTCTGTTGCTTTTCGTCAATGAAGATAATACCACGTCCATCCCAAAGCACAGTAGCCATAAACTTCCCAACTGATTTCATCACCCTTGCGTTCTTTGGAGCCTGTTCGCCTTTAACAATCCAATATTTTGACTATTCTTTTGTCCCGGGAGTGTAGTGGTGTATCCATGTTTCATCTACAGTTACTAATCTGCGCAGAAACTCATCTAGGTTGCGACGCATCCGCTCCAAAAGTTCTCAGCTGAGAGCAAATGCGGCAACCATCTCGTAGATATTTTTTTTCATACCCCATTTATCATGCAAAATTGAAACATGAAACAAATTGAAAAGTGACAGATACGTAGTGAGAAATGATACTTACTAAAAACAGACCATTGCTAAGATACAAGCGCCATCGTAGGCGTTTCTAAGGACTTATTAACATACCCTCGAACCTGTGACACGATCAACCTGGGTGCCAATTACATGTGAACATGGCCCGTCATCTTCGACGTTAATTGAAAATAACTGCACAAGTCATTATTACCGGCAAACAATCTGGTTCGATTAGTCACAAGATGTGCAGAAAACATCATCAAACATTCCCAACAATGTTATCAAGAGAATAGCCACAGCCTTCCTTGAATACCATCGAGGTAAACGTCCATTCGCCATTCCTACTGTAGCGCTTAAGAATTCAAGGATACCGATTCTACACCTACTCTGAATGAGAACGCATATTTAAGCAAAAAAATCAATCATCGAGGATTGTTGCAGGACAGCAACAAAGCATAAAACGATTAAAGATTCAAAATAAAAGGAGAACATCAAGCAGCCTCAAATGTCACTCGGAAATGCCAGACTGGTTTCTGGGGCGTGATGTTAAAATGCTAGCAGTGATTCTAAAAGACAAATTGATATCAGATGGACTGCTCGGCACATTACCAATCAAATCGGATCATTCCTACAGTTTGAATTAAGATGGTGACTCTATGCCGGACTCACCGAAAAGCCTACACATAAAGATGGATGATATGCACGGAGAATGTTATCCTCCCATATCAATGAAAACTGCTACCAGCAACACACGACATCTATTCGATAATACATCATCAATGATGACATCAAACAGTCACTCTACATTGTTCACCAGTAATCTAATGCTCACAGCAACTTCGCGTGTTGGAACAATTGATATTTCAGGGAGCGGTTGTATAAGCACAAATACATTCAGTCTATCGATTGCTGATAATAATAATATCTCACCAACTCATTTGCGGCCTGTAACAAGAAGAAATTCTTCGAATAAAATACATTCAAGCATTAAGCGCCTAAGCTTATTCATCAATGAAAATCCAACTATGAGGTTACAACAGAAAATTCTGTTGTGGCACTGAATGCTGCTAATTGCTGAGTGGTGGAGAGTGGAGAATGGACTGTTCATGCACAGTTTTTTGTTACTGTTTTTGTTTTAATTACTGTTTTGACAGTCCATTTTTAATGTTTGGTTAACCAAAACCTTTGGGTGCCTTCAGTATCTGCTTTATACAGTTTGTTGTTTTACGTAATGACATAGTCTATCGTGTAATAAAGTGAAGGATCTCATGAAGACGATCCACCGGATTAATACTTTTGTTTCATTTGTTCAACGCGTTCTTTTGAATTTAATTCGTAAATGTATCGATTGTTGGTTCGGCAATTAAAGTTACAATGCCCAGTGCGGTGTTATTTTGGAAACCATCCAGAGGGCTACAACGCCGAACATTGGATGTTCGATTTGGCGGGCTACAACGCCATGATATACATTATTTTCTGTCTCGTCGAGGATTGGCTCGACGCAGAACAAGGATATATATAAAACACCCTAAACTGGAATACCTAAAACTGGTACTGACTACTGCGTACAACAGCTGGCTTTTTATTTATTTTTTTCTTTCTGTGAGCTCCTTCTGAGCCGCATTCTTCTAAACAATTGGGTGACTTCCCTCTGAACCGCCACAAAAACTATATGGATAACCCCCTTACGAGCCACCACTATGATATGTTAGGTGAGTTCCTTCCGAGGATCTCAAGAATACGACAAAAGAACAATTCGTGCAGCCCACTCGACTCAATCTGTGTGCCACAATTCCTCCTTTATTTTGTTTTACACTAACGCGCGCACAAAAGGGGATTTTGAAGTACACTTAAATGTCAGAGCACAGTGCGGGCGGGTGGAGAGGAAGCGGATAAGGAACGGAGGTGTCGATGTATATTGATCTTGAATGTCTGGACTTCACAACGGCCAGGAAACACATGATCGGGCAGAATATTCTACATTCGTGTGGTTCGACTAAATAATGGCTCTCTAGGTTTATTTGTGCGCCTAAAGTCCACTTTCAACATGAATTGATGCGCATTTTCAGATTGACGGATATCGCGGAGAAATGTCTGAAGGGGCGGAACACATTCAGCAAGTTCAGTTGAGCAACGACCGTGCTAATACCTATAGAAAAGAGATAGGCATGATACATTGCACCTGTGTTCTAACGACGGAATTGATCGACTTACGGCTGAGTCCCCAATTGTTAGGTCCAACATTTTACACTTTCTCGTGAACACACGCTGCGATCTACACATTCATTTCATCATTTCTTTGCACACAGACCCTAGGAATCCCGTGTGTTTGCGATTCAGCACTCATATTCTTATCATCGATATCCCCTTTTCCCATCATAAAAAAAAAACCTGCGTTCTTCTTCACTTCACGTGGCAAGTCGATCTACTGCAATCCACTAAAATTGTTTTTTACCTACGTGCACAAGCCACACAATTTTTCGCGTAATTTTCTTCTTTTTTTGATAGATTTGCCCCAAACTAACCCCGGTTTCATAAGTGAGGCACCGTCTTAACATCCACTTCGACTTGCTGGAACAAAACAGCCTCGCGCCCACGAGTAAGCGCGCTACTACTTGATTTACGTCTGAGTTATGATTTCACCGACATATCAGGAGATGTGGGTATCTATTGTGGTGCTGGGGCGGCTCTACGAAGTACAATAATACATATCTGATAGTAATTAATTTTTCACAACCAGTGTCGTTTTTGTGCTAATTCCGAACTAACCCACAAATTAACGAACGACATCAAAGTTAGCACCAACAACGGTCTTTTCTCGTCGGAAATCTGTTCTCATCAGTTGGATTTAGCCACTCAAGATCAATAGTTATGTATAACGGGATCATAAATCAAATGTATATGTTTTTCTATTTCAACAATAAATAATGTTAACAATAAATAATAGTGCTTTTTGATATGTGTTAACATCATCATCATCATCGGCACTACAACCGGGGACCGGTCTTGCCCTTATTTAGCAAGTCCTAAGGCTTGTTAAATTTTCCATAATGATTTATTTTTTCTGGGCAAGGTCATTAGTCTTGCGCCAGAGGCTCCCCGACGGGGAAACGAACCCCGGTCTCCCGGGTGACAGGCGGGTATACTAACCACTATACTATCGAGGTGCCATGTGTTAACGGTATACGCCAAAAATGTCAGCAGCCTGTTTGGGGGAGGCTTGAAAAATGAATAACCTTGATTACCGTTCCGGAATAAACACCTACGTTTTGAATGGTTTGGAAGGAGTCTGCGCCTTCGTTATCAATAATAAAACACGAAAGACTTGAAACGAGGTCGTTAATTGACCGAAAGACGACGAAAAACTACAACTTCCGAAAACTGTTTAAAATGTTTCAAATAACTAAGGCAGTAATAATCTCAGAAGATAAGGGATGGTACATTGAATCGAAGTAAAATTTAAATTTAAAAACCTTTCCTTAACACCAAACTTTACAATTTGCGGCATTTATGTAAAATATTTAATTCAATAATTTTGTACAGTATATAAAACAAAAACGAACAACTATAATATTCATACAACTTAATTCTTTGACGGTTTGACTCCGATCCCTCTTCTGCCTTTCGCACGTATATCACTGACAACTTGACAAACATTACCGCCTTTTACATTCAGCCATCCTGATACCCGGAATCTGAACCTATTGTACTAAGACAATCACCTGAATATGCTCATGACATCGTTAGATTCAATAACTTGTATACATTCGTACATGGGGAGAAGGTGAACTCTTTCCGCCACCATGTTCAAGGCAATCATCCCTTGCCTACCGTCCCCATAGAATCCCACGGTATCATAAAAGTAATAATAATAAATAAAGTTTCACTGTAGAAATGGGCATGTACTGTGCTGGGTTCATTTGAACAAGTACTTTAAAACGCTGTGTCTCTCTTAAATGTACACTACGTGTAATTAAATTGCATCCTGCTAAGTTGGAAAAAGCTGTTTAAGCCTGGTAAGGTTTATTATAGAGGATCTTTGTGGATTATAAAGTCTTATAGACATCCTTGCAACACTTAAAAAATAAAGAACAATTAAAGTGACACCGTTCAATATCTTAATATAGTCTCGTTGAAATGTTATCTACTGATATTTGCATGTTCACAATAGCATATTAAATAAATAAATATTAAAATGTTCATTCTTACCTGTATGTATACGTTTGTGAGTATTTAACGACGATTTCTGGCTAAACCGCTTTAAACAAAGTTCACATTGAAAAGGTCGTTCACCGGTATGAGTTCGCATATGAACTTCAAGATACGGCTTTCGACAGAACGCAGCATCACAGATCTTAAAATTGATACATGAAATAATAAAAAATAATATAATTCACATCTTACGGTACACTGGAATGGTTTGCTTCCAGAATGTAGCTTCATATGCACATAATAGCTGCTCGCTGATGAAAGCACCTTACCACAAACTTTACATGCCTGCGGCTTACTTCTAGAATGAGCAGGTCCAGAACTGTTTGTGTTCGACAAAGGTATTGCCATAACATTGCCCTGAATTATTCCTGGTTTTAATGAATCGCCAACAGAAGATGAAGAGCTCTGTTGTTGAGCCTATAAGTAAAGCAAGAAACGAAAACTATTGTATAAACCAATAGTATGGATTCTTACCATTATTTCCATAGCTTTCGAAACTACATATCTTAATGCTAAGGATCGATAGGATAGATACATACATGGGCGGCCGCTTTGTAAATTGGTACACTATATACCGGAGGTATCACCCCGCGCCCGCAGGATCATTACATATTGTTGCGCTACCAACGTTCATGATAGTTTTTAATGGCGCCATGCTTCCACAGAGGTTGGCCACCACTGCTATACACCATGATGAATATAGTCTGATAAGATTAATGGATCTTGACGTGGTGCGGGGGTTAAACTACAATGAATCACCCAGGCTATGCTGACGGAAGCATACGCTTCCAGTAGGGCCACCCATGTCAGACAAGGAGTAACACACAAAGATCTACCACCCCTAATCCAGGGTGTTATGCGTCACCGCATCCATTGGATGGTTTGCAGCCAGCTATGTACCGGCTGTATTATAACGGTGCCTCTTTGACACCGGGTCGAATCAGAGCAGTAAGCAGACCTTACCATATCAAAGAGGGGCTCTGATATGGCGGACTGTTTGAAACCCCAAGACTCGTGGGAACAAAAATGAATAATCAATATACAAAAAACAATCTCACGAAAAACCCGGTAGGCGTAGGTGTGATGAGCCGACATTACCATAGGGGAACAAGTCATCAAAAAAACACCGACTCTGCAAAAAGAAGACATAGGGAAAAACGGAAAAAGTGGGATATACGCGTCGGGACGTGGAATGTTTGAACCTTAATAAACTAGGCGCGATACAGACGGTCGTAGAGAAAGCGAAACAATATAAAATGGAAATCGTTGCGCTTCAGGAAGTCCGATTCCCACATCAAGAAATAGAAACCAACGGGTTTACACTGGCGTGTAGAGGTGCCGATAACATTATCTCGGAACCGGCTTCATCATAAGCAAGAAGATTACGCCCCATGTAAACGATGTGAAATGTATTAATGACCGAATGTCGGTGCTAAAACTACAGGGCCCATGGTACAATTATGTATTTATAACCGTAGACGCCCCACAGAATCTACGGACGAAGAAACGAAGGACACGTTCTACAAGACCCTAGAGGAAGTATTTGATGGGATCTCACCATTCGATGTTAAAATCCCCCTCGGGGACCTCAACACGAAAATTGGAAAGGAAGATATTTTCCAACCAACTATAGGGAAAGAAAGCCTACACGACGTTTCAAATGATAATGGAATTCGAATTATCACTTCGCAGCTTCAAAAGATCTGGTAGTAAAAAGCACGATCTTGAAGCACAAGGAAATTCATAAAGCCACCTGGATATCACCCGACGGCGTAATGCCTAACTCGATAGACCACTTTCTCATAGACAAAAGACACCACTCGAATATCCTTGACGTAAGATCATATAGAGGAGCAAAGTGCGACTCCGATCATCTTCTAGTGATGGACAAAATCAGGAGTCGGCTCAAAGCAAACCCACATGGGCAGTCACGGGAGACGAGCAAAAAGTTCGACATTGATAAACTGAAAGACCTGCGCAAAAGGGCTGAATATCAAGACGAACTAACGAATAAATTTAGCATCCTAGAGAATGGGAGCAGTGAGGAAGAGGAAGCCAGTAGTGTGGACACTAAATGGACATCGATCAGAGACACAATCAAACAAACAGCCCAAAAGGTATTAGGATTTAACAATTAAGTCCAAACCTTGGTTTGGCGATGAGTGCAAGGCGAAGATCGAAGAACGTAAACGTCTCAGAGTGACCCACTTACAAAGATATGATGAAGTCAACGCAGAAAGATACGCGACAATTCGAAAAGAAACAATGAGACTTTTCAAACGCAAGAAACGCGAATGGGAGAAGACTCGGATCGAAATAATCCTAGAAAATGCTAGAGGAAAGAACATCAGAGGTGTGTATCATCATCATCATCATCATCGGCACTACAACCGGGATCCGGTCCTTATCCGAGACTTGTTAAATTGTCCACAATAATTTGTTTTTCCGGGCAAGGTAATTAGCCTTGCGCTCAGAGGTATGTATGCCTGCATAAATTCAATTAGAAATGGCTACCGAGCGAGAGCCAAAATAATTCGAAACGCAAACGGCTGTCTGGTCACAGAAACAAACAATATCGTGACAAGATGGAAACAGTACTTTGAAAACCTGCTCAATGTGCGCACCCATCAACCACAAATTAACGCACCAGACATACATACAGCCGAGCCTCAGATCCCAGAGCCCTCTTTCAACGAAGTTGTAGACGCAATAAATCGATTGAAAAACAACAAGGCTCCCGGAATTGACTGCACCGGCAGGTCTTGTAAAGCATGGACGAGAGGCAACCGCTCGAAAGATCCATCAACTCATCACAACAATACGGGATAAGGTAGTCACTCCGGAAGAATGGAAAATCTCAATAGTCGTCCCCATTTTCAGAGGAATATCATTGCTCCCAACCACATATAAAATATGAGAATTACGGCGAGAATTACACCGTACACAGACGAAATACTGGGAGACTACCAATGCGGATTCCGTAGGAGCCGGTCAATGAGCGACCAAATGTTCACAGTACGGCAATTGTTGGGAAAGGAGCGGGAATACGGAGAGAGGGTTCACCAACTTTCCGCTGACTCAAAATATGGGAATACGGAGTGACGGTTCACCAACTTTTAGTTGACTTCAAAAAAGCCTACGACTCAGTCGCAAGGCTAAGACTTTACCATATTGTAGTTCAGCTGGGAATCCCAAAAAAAAAATATGCCGACCTCATTCAAATTTGCATGAACGAAAATAAAGGGCGAATTAGAATAGAAACCCACCTCTCAGAAGCATTTGAAATCCGGGACGGACTAAAGCAAAGGGATGGCCTCTCACCATGTCTTTTTAATCTTGTGCTCGAGTATGTCATAAGAAAGGTACAAGACGACAACATGGTCGTATCATCCCTGAACGGGGTCACACAAGTGCTCGCATATGCGGATGACATCGCCGCTTTGGGCGATAATCTAGAAACTGTAAGTAAAAAGAGTGAAATCATCATGCAAGTGGCATAAGAGGTGGGTCTAGAAATAAATGAAGACAAAACAAAATACATGATTACGGCGAGAGCAGGTGGACCTCAGAGAACACACATAAACGTCAGGGGCAAGATATTTGAAAATGTCAAAGAATTTAAGTACCTGGGAACAATACTGACAGCCAGGAATGAAATGTCGAAGGAAATTAACTACAGACTACACTCCGGCAACGCTAGTTGGCATGCAGCCACTAAACTGTTGAAATCCAAACTGCTATCACGTAATATAAAGCTCCGTGTCTATAGAACCATAATCATGCCGATTGTTCTATACGGATGCGAAACATGGGCTCTCACAAATCGGGAAGAAAACAAATTCCGCGTATTCGAGAATAACGTTTTAAGGGGTATCTTTGGAGGAGATTAAGATGGGCCGGACATGTGGCGCGAAGGGGCAACGATAGGACCGTGGGAAGAATTCTTGACGGTGGACCAACGGGACAGAGGTCGGCAAGACGGCCCCGACGGAGATGGGAGACAATGTTAGGTTTGACCTGGAGGAGATCGGATCGGCTGGTCAAGCGTGGAAGGAGAATGCACAGTACAGGGAACGATGGTGGAGTCGAGTCGGTGAGGTCTTAAATTTCTGGGTTCCTACAGGCCAATAAATAGTATTAGGTGTACAACTTTGCTTCCGCCGTTTTTTTCCGAAATTCGAAGCTTTATGTAAAAAACTGGTTATACATTTATGATTCAAAGTATTGTCCATCGCTGGCCACTACTTTCTCCCATCTTTCGGGCAGCATACGAATCCATTTTTTTATATTAAAGCAGAAAATTAAAACCTGCAAATGACGAAAATTTGGCTCGTAAGCTGACATGTTTAATCGAGATTAACTTTCTGACGCAGACACAAATCGTCTAATATTTCGATGGCGTTATGTTTACAAATACCTAAGCTTATTGTATGACATCTATGATCTATTTATTTCAACTACCACTTACCGCTAAAGCCATCTATTGCAAAACGGCGGAAGCACCTAATAATAGTAATGTAGAAAATTAGGTATTTTTTACCAAAGAGAACGGAGAAAACGTATGCACACACCTAGTATATGTGGTTAGACCACGATGTGGGAAGGACAGAGGCTCTAAGTTATAACTAGATAGATTTAAATCGGAAATATCTGTATCAGTTATTATCTGGGTTTCGCTAAGTACAAGAATTGCTGATTTCTCTTTAGAAATGTCGGCAGACACAAAGAAGATATTCCATCGTAGACAGCGAATGTTGCAATGATCGACGCGAAACTTATGTTCCATTAAAATGACCCGGCCAGGAAAACCAATACAGCCTCAGAAAAGTAGGGATCTGCAATAGAAGAGCGAAAGCATTTACTACGGGTGTTATGCCCTTGTAGTAGCTGCCCCGCTGGATCCCTGCTGAAATCCGGGTCACATAAGTTCCAAGACGAATATTACGCCACTCAAATATCAAGAACCTGTGGGGGTGAAAAAGTATTTGAAGTCAACGTATGAGTCTGGTTCACTTACACCACCAACGTCACTATGCAATTGAAATGGGATCCGCCGCAAACCGTTCACCGAGGAGAAACATGAATATAGAAACACCAAAATTTGTTTTGTTGTAACTTTATTTTCTTCTATTGTTGCTTTTTTGTATTTCGAAATAATTTTTGTTTATTTACATATGTACACTTTTAATTTTTGTAGTTGAAATTTTTGATACAATACAATTTCGGTTTCTAGCACTTATTCCCGTTTAATTTAATTTTGTAAAAGACTTGTGTGTGCTCACTCTACGAGAGATGAATATCGACTCTGATCTAACGCCGTCCGACTGCGATGACGATTGAGATGTTACTAACTCGAATCAGGGGTGAAATTCGTATTTCATTTCACACACAGGACAACCAAAAGAGGCCACGTCTCCGCTCTCTCAGCCCCACGCCCGTCGAAGTGTGGTAACTTCTGTTAATTGGTAATTGACGGACGTGGAGAATGAGAAAACAGGAACACGATGTGCTGTGATCTCGAGGTAGCCTTGGTTGTGTGTGTTGGTACCAAATGCAGCTACTGACATGACCCACTGACCCAGTGTTACGGCTGTGGTGTAGTCAGAGCGCATTGAACCATGTAAAAACAGAACTGCGAAGGAGAGGAGAACCTAGCTGGTGCTATTCACCTGCAAAAAGAGATCGTTGATCCCAAGCGAATGGGTGATCTGGGAAAAGTCAATAGGACGCCGAATCGGCTAGGGAATTAATACCGTGGGAAAACTCTATGGAGGGTTGGTAAATGCCCAAGCCAATGGATGATGCTGCAACCGCGTCGCTTGGTTTGACTTGGTTGTTGCTAACCAATACGAATGGAATTTCCGGTGGAAATCCCATGGTTAGAGCAATAGTGTTGCCGTATGGCGAAGATAGTAGCTAAACTCAATTATGCATTATCTACATAGGATTGTCCTCGGGGAAAACATGTATTTCAGGTGAACAGCATATAAGGGAAATAGGTATGTATGACGCGCTGAAAGCGGTCGAAATGAGGTGGAAATTGTGGTTGAGATTGTGGGTTGGTTCTCATGTAGAATTGAGATACCCCACAAACCCTCTAATGATTATAAATCAATCAAGAGTATGATGTGTGAGAGACGTAACAGAGGAACGAAAAAGCTAAAACCCTATTACGAATAGAGGAAGCCAAAGGCAGACAGACCACGACAAACAGGGTATTTTGTATTATCTTCCCCTTCCTTGTTAGGGGAAGATAATACACCACAGCGGTGTAGGGCTCAGAGCTACAGTTATATACTTTCGTAGCCTAGCTTCATTCCTCTTCTAAGAATGAAGCTTTCATTATTTAAGGGAGGAAAGTATTGTTACGGACCTACCTAGCGTCCAGGTCCCCCCTAACATCCACAAACCCCCTTTCGTTAGTTTCCCCTCTCTACCTCTAAAAGGAGAAAAACTCGCCAAGTAGCTAATTTGCATAAGCTACTTTGTGCAAATTCTACTTGGTAGAGAAAAAAAATAATAAAACGGCGTTGGCGCCAGATAAAAAAGAAACGTCAACGGCAAATAAACAAATATTTGACATTCAACGTAAAACTTCGCTAGAACTGGAGAATAAATTTATTTGTTTTCAAATCGAAGCCGTTTAGTATCGATAATGATGACGAAGACGAGAGCATTCATCTCCACAACGAAGTAAATTCAAATAAGTAAGAAATATAAAGTCTGCAACAAAGTATACACGAACGTCAAAATACTTTAAAGGGCCTTCAAGGAAAAATTAAGAACATTGAAAAGGAAACAAGTGAGCTCAAAAGAATTATCTGAAAGGGAAAGCCGCCACTACAGGGGTGCATTACTTCAACGCCCCATGCACCCAGACGCCGAACAACCAGCAGCTGACAAGCAACAACTGCAGCGAAAAAAACAAACGCCAGGAAAGGAAAGGGTGGCAATTTTTTCCGCACTACACTTCACTCGCCGTGTATATTTTCATATAGCGATTGCTTTGGCTAATCGATCGTGGACTTCAACATATATCCCACACTGCGAGGTCATAATTGCTTTTTGTGTTGCGTCGTTACAATAGCGTTACTTTTTTAACCGAGTAGAATAGTATCCCCAACTTAAAGTGCAACTACCCCGCTGTGTTTATCTATGTGCACAATCAATCCAGGATCAACAATTGTTTTGTTGAATAAAACACTGATAGTTGATGGTAGCATAGTGGCTTTGGCACACATGAACTTTGTTGCATCCCGCAATTTCTCTTTTCTCCACGTTTCCAAGAATATCATCCGAACCTGGAGAGTAATCCTTAAAAAAATGAACTCGATGTTTATATGATTCTATTGACAGGATCTTAATCTCATTCTCGTACACAGAAATCGCCTTGCTTGTATATAATTCGAAGTGGCTTCGCTACTCTGGACTCTGAACGCCTGAAGGACGGTACATTCAACTCCTGAAGAGTTCCATAATTTTAGTCAACTCAGAACTGAGGCTGCATGGATTCCCAAAAGTTTACCATACGGCTTTAAATGAAATTACCGTTTAAAAAATTTTGAAATATAGAACTAACATTCCCTGATATTAAATAAATCCTAGTTACGCATCTTGGTACCATTTTACCATATAGATGTATAGATAGTTTAATATCAGTCACGTTATTTTATGTCCGAATAGCCACCTGAGTGGCCTAACCTCCTTGAGAATTTTAATACTTAATCGATGTTATGTAAAAACATTTAATAAATTTAAACTAAAACAAAATCTGAAATTAAATGTTATATATCTTCGACTCCATTCCGGAAGAGCATCTAGGTAAAGGAAGACCCCACTCGCACTTAAATGAAAGGTCACAACTAAATTTGGAAGAAAAAACTCAACGCAGTTAGCTAGAACACAGACGTAAGGGAAGCTATAGGGAGGGGTATTGGTGTTGAAAAACTAGAGTATTGGCGCGGTGGAGAGAGGGGGGTAAAGGGATGACGGAAGTTTGAAAAGGAAAGGGGGCGAGGGAAGGGTGGAGAGAGAAAAGGTGATAAGGTGAGGGAAGACAAGTAGAAATGGAGAGAGAAAAAGAAGTGGGAAAGGGACAAAGTGACGAAACGGGATTAGACAAAGATAGTGAAGATAAACAGACCGGAGAGTGGGAGTTTTTTTCTGAAGCTCAGATCTACACCACACTGTAAGGCTATCTAAATAAATAAATTATCTAATAAGTTCATTTTGTCTTATAGTACTTACCAACAATATATGAGATTGCAAGATATTATTTTTATTATCTATTGTGGTTATAACTGATCTCTGTTGTTGTTGGGTATTTTGGTTATCCTGCGATGTCTGTTGATGGATATGATGAGAATTTTGTGCATTATTTGGATCAGTTTCATGAGAAAGCGGTGGGCATGTAGAATAATATGTCAATGGTTCTGATTTGATTTGCTGTTCAAACATGCTTATTGTCGCCAATAAATCTGTTGTAGGAGGTACGGGCATACGCCCGACCCCCCAATGAGCTGGATAACTTATTTTGGATTGCGTTATTTACATTTTACGACAAAATTTATGTATTTTGATTAGAAGTTGAACAAGTCTAACATGCAAAGCTCTGTAAGAAAAAAATAGAAAAATATTTTTGTTTTAGAAAGGATATATTTAAATAACGGAAAATAATCTAATATTTATAATAGAAGTACATTTTTATTCCCATTGCTATTAGTTCAATTTTACTACTTGAGATTAGTCAATATTATCTGAATTACATTTTGTAAGACAGAACAAAATAAGGCAGCATACCATAAAAGTGCTGTCATATTCATAAAAGACAGTTAACAACATTACGGGTTCGCAACTACTATTCGTGTTCCAAGCGGATTGTTTGACCAATATGACGTTACTCCTTCAATTTTTAGGAAGCATATTGGTGAAATTTCAATCTTATTGGGCAGTACCACATGAAAAGTCCGATTTTATAGTAAAAATTTAGAAGCCAATAGTATTTTTCCGTAAATTTTTATTCAATCATATTGAACAGGCAGGGTGAACAATAAAAAACAAAACGGATTTCTGTTTAAATTAAAGATTTCTATTTTATTACGTCCGAACGGCACGAAAGCTGGATGCTAAGAAGAAAGGAAGAAGTGAAAGTTGACAAATGTGAGTTTGGCGCTTCTTGGTGTGAATGACAGTTGTGTGCCTTAAGGGCCTGAATGCAATGAGAGGAGTGAGTGTTATAATTTAGCTTTGACTGCGTACAATTTGAATACAATTTTTTAATTTGTTTAACACTCCCACTAAAAAGGTAACTTCAAATTGATTTCGCAGTTACGATGTTTTCTGACTGTGTTGTGAATTGCGTGATAAAATATTGTTTGAGTTGTTGTATGTGGTGACGTTTTAGTTCCTCTAGTGGAGTTTTTGTAGACCCTTGGCATCTTGTATGTTGAGCATCCTTCTTTGTTCCTCGAAAAATGCTCTCGTCAGGGGCTTGGTCATCAAATCTGCTTGCTGGTTTTTGGAGGCGGCATGCTCTAAAGCAAAGATTTTGTTCTCGAAACTGTCACGTATGAAGTGATATTTCACGTCAATATGTTTGCTCCTTTTGTGGAACTCGGGGTTTTTGATGAGCTTGATGGCGCTCATGTTGTCGATGAAGAGGGTGCTCTCCAGATCTTGGCACAGGTTGAGGTCTTCGATGAGTCTCTTCATCCAGGTGACGTCCTTCACAGCTTGAGTTGCAGCGACATATTCTGCCTCAGTGGTAGAAAGTGCCACCGTCTTCTGCTTGCTGGAACTCCATGACACGGTTGACTCTCCAAACTTCAGAACAACGCCAGACGTTGATTTTCGGGTCTCGACATCTCCTGCATAGTCTGCGTCACTGTAGGCCTGGAGATTGTTTGTCTGCTCGGCTGGAAAATAAAGACCATACCCAACTGTACCTTTCAGGTACTTGAGTATCTTCTTTACCGCACTCCAGTGGATTTTCTTCGGGTTCTCAAGATGCTGGCTGGCACTGTTGACTGCAAAGGTGATGTCCGGTCGGCTACCTACGGAGAGATACATAAGGCTTCCCACGGCTTGTCGATATGGAAATTCTGGCGCCTCCCTGTCACCATTTTTGTGCATTTCTGCACTCATTTGATGATGATGGTCTGGCGGAATTGCAACAGCATTTGCGTGCTCCATGTTGAAGCGCTGCAGAATTTTCTTGCAGTAGGCCTCCTGGTGGAGAAGAATTGAACCATCTGTCATACATCCCTTGTAGTCCAAGGTAAGTGCTCAAATTTCCAAAAGTAATATCGAAGTCCTGGCGAAGTTAGTTTATTAGTCCCTCAATCATTTTCTCATCTTTTGCAGCAACTGATTCTCAGGATCTCCGTTGGTGAAGACACAGTAATCGACTCTGGTTGGACGTAGTCCAGCTTTGGCCAGGAACTTCGTGAGGTGTTTGTACCAGCATCTCGACGCCTGCTTGAGTCCATACAAACTTCGGATGAGTTTGCACACTCGGCTGGTATCATCTTCATAACCTTTTAGCTGCTTCATGTAGATGACTTCTTCTAGCTTTCTGGCAACAAGCCTGGCCTTGTATCGTTGGATGCTACCATCAGGGAATTGTTTCACCTTGTAACACCATCGATTGTCGATCACCTTCTGATCTGGTGGTGGTTCCTCCAGAAACCAAGTGTGATTCCTCCTCATCCATGGCTGCTTTCCATTTTTCAGAGTCCTCGTATTTGATGGCGTCATCGTAGCTTTCAGGATCAAGTTGGCCAGCCACTGAAATCAAACCAGAAGGATACCGAACCGGTTGGTGAATTTGGTTCCTGTTTCTCAGATTGTAGTTTTGCAGTGGTACAGGTTCTTCCAGTGGCTCTTCATCATCCGTTAGCGCATACAAGGGTTCTTCAGCTTCGCTTCCAGAATGTTCACCACCGTTCACTAAGTTCACGATCTCTGGCTCCTCATCAATTTCAGCAACTTGAGGAACACTCAAGGTCATTGTTGCTGGCTCATTGTTTGACTTGTCTGCTGAAAATCTTTGTCCAGTGAATTTCACATCTCGAAAGGTGTTTACCTTGTTTTTAGTAGGAAACCAGACTCGATACCCTTTCGTCGTTTCGTCGTAACCTACAAATATGCCCTTTTTGGCTTTGACATCCCATTTCTTTCTCTTTTCCTTGGGGATGTGAACGAAAACTTCCTCACCAAAAGACCTGAGTGAGGCAAGGTCTGGTTTCTTTCCCAGCCAGAGGTCGCAAGGTGTTGCCCCATTTTTGCTGCTGGTTCCAGTCCTGTTCAAGGTGTAGGCTGCATAGAGGGTTGCCTCTGCCCATAGCTTCTTTGGGAATTCTCCTGCATGAAGAATAGTCCTGGCCGACTCAACAATTGTCCTGTTCTCGCGTTCTGCTGACCCGTTTTGCTCTGGTGTGTAGGGAACCGTTGTTTGGTGTATCAAACCGAGATCACTGGTGATTTTCTCCACGTCCATGTTGGCAAATTCTAAACCGTTGTCAGTCCTGATGACCTTGATGCCTTTGTCCAGGAGTTTTTCTCCTTGGAGAAGGAATTTCTTCAGACACTGGGCTGTTTCCGACTTCGCCTTGATGAAAAACAAAGTTCTCCAGTGGCTGAAGTAATAACGAGCGCCTCCTATTGATGTGTCAGGCATTGGGCCGCACAGATCAGCATGAACAAGCTCACCAACTCGTTCGGTTTTTGAGATACTTTTTGGAAAAGGCAGCCGGTGCATCTTGCCGAGGGTACAGTCCTCACATTTGACTTTGTCGTCCGTAAAGGGTAAGTTCATCCTCTTCAAAATCCTTCTAACTTGCTCGAAATTCTGATGAGCTAACCTTTTGTGCCAGGTGAGGAGTGTTTCTTGTTTGACAACGACGATTGCCTGGTGCTCATTCGCCACGATTCTAAATTTCATCTCGAAAAGTTCATCAAATCTTTCTCCCACTGCAACGATATTTCCATCTTTCAATAGATGGCAAGTCTTGCTGTCTGATTTTTGAGACATGCCTTTGTCAAGGGCTGCTCGTAGGGAGAAAAGATTGAAGCCTAGATCTGGAACACGGAGGACGTTACTCAGGTATTTCAGCTTCCAGATTTTTCCGTCGAAAACTTCGACCTTGATGTCTCCAGATCCCACAGCTGCGATTGTTTTGCCATCACCAACTCGAACAGATTTTGGCTACTGAAAATGGACGAAATTTGAAAACCATTCGCCCCGATGAGACATGTGGTCCGTAGCACCAGAGTCGAGGTACCAGATGCTGGAACAATCCAGGTTGTCCGAACCGAGAGTCAAAGCATTGATCAGCGCGTCGTTTTTCTTGTTTGAGTGGCCCTCCTTTTCTGCCTTTCTCTCATTAGCTGCTTTTCTCTTGAAACAGTCTTGCTTCCAGTGGCCCGGCTTCTTGCAATAATGACAGGATTTTGAGGATTTCTGCTCGAAGTTCTTTTGTCGTGATTTCCCAGCTATAAAAGCCACGTTGTCGCTTGCATTTGCAGGCTCTAGCCTGGATTCTTCGACTGAGAGTCTGGAAATAAGGTTGGTAAGATTTCTCTCATCGGGCTGTGTTGATTCCCATGCACTGATGAAATGTTTGAAGGTGGAGGGAAGAGTCATTAAAATTTTTGTGATTATCTGCTGATCAGAAATTTTCTCACACATACCCTTCAACCGATGTGCAAGGTTTTCCAATTTGGCAACGTGTGTAGCAATGTTGTGAGCTGGGTCTTTCTGAACACTGTACCATTGTTGAAGTAGCATATGAATGCTGGTCGCCGACTTTTGTTCATAAACAGATGAAAGTTTGTCCCACATTTCCTTGGAAGTCGTGCAGTTGATGATGTGAAGTAGCGGTTCCTCGTCGACTGATGTGGCGATAGTACGCTGTCCAAAAGTGTCCAGTTTTGTCCATGAGGCACGTGCTGTTCGATGAGCTTCGGTTATGTTTTCCTCTGGAAATTCCTTTTCTCTAGAGAGTAGAACGATGCGTACCTGGAACTTCCACGTACTCCAGTTCTCAATGCCTTTGAGTTTGGTTATCCGATTTGATTCGTTCTCCATCGTGGTGTTGTAAAATGTCACTGTTGCACGAGGGCGGACTTACAACACGAGATTTTAAACGAAAAGAATTTAAACAGCACAAAAATATTTATCGTTCCGCGAACCTGGGCCCATAACCTATTGAACAGGCAGGGTGAACAATAAAAAACAAAACGGATTTCTGTTTAAATTAAAGATTTCTATTTTATTACGTCCGAACGGCACGAAAGCTGGATGCTAAGAAGAAAGAAAGAAGTGAAAGTTGACAAATGTGAGTTTGGCGTTTCTTGGTGTGAATGACAGTTGTGTACCTTAAGGGCATGAATGCAATGAGAGGAGTGAGTGTTATAATTTAGCTTTGACTGCGTACAATTTGAATACAATTTTTTAATTTGTTTAACAAATCAAAATAGGATCCGTTGGCATCAATGACATTCTTCCAACGTGATACAAGGTCATATATTCCTTTTTCGTAGGAGTGTTGACTTTCTGAGGCAATGAAATCTTCAAAGGCTTTTATGACCTCTGCTCGGTTCCGGAAGACCTTCTGCCGGCAAAATGATACCAGATTGCGAAAAAGATGGTAGTTCGTTGTTTAGTATTTAAGTTAGGTGTAAGGCAAAAACAAAGTTGTTTTCTGTTCTCCAACTAAGTTCATTAAAATTTATGTAAACAAAAGAATCTTAATGTCGAAAGACAAATTTTCATGCTTTAATGAGTGAATAGAGGGCAAAACCCTCAGTTTATTTCGCTTAGTACAAGTCGTATAAACATATAAACTTATAAATAGACTTACGAACTAACTTAAAAACTAAGGCATGTGGGTTGGTGGTGGTGGACTAACTTTAAAGTAAGTTAAAAATGGAATGGGGAACTAAACAAAGATGGACAGAATAATTGTCTAAGTGGTAGGACAGTGAAGGGCGAGGATAAGCCGGATGCTAGGGTGTGGTATGCGTGCGGGAGACCGTAGGCGGTAAGCGGGGTAGGTTCATGAGGGGTAAGAGAGGAGACGACGTTTAAGAGTGGGAGAGGTGAGATTGAAGTCAAAGAACGCGGGGTGAGAGTTTGCCTGAAATGGGTTCATTAGAGCCGTAAAAAGTGTGATGGGCGGGCAAATAGAAGAGACGAGGGTTTTGCAGATTTCGGGGATGAAGTGGGTGAAGCTCCTGATCGGGTGATCGGTATTCTTTCGCTTGTTGGATCCGGCTCAAAGGACCAACTTTTACTGGTAGGCGGCGTCTCGATTATGTTGCGAGCACGGATCGCCTTATTCAATCAGTGGACTGTATTATTATTTTTTTTATTGTTTATTTTATTGTTTCGGTAGAACCAGAATCTGTTAAGATCTCTTATTACCTCTGCACTGAACTGAACTGAACTGAACTGGTTGCACTCTCCAACTGCCGCTGCTTTTATCCTCTTTTTTGTCCCCGTTCTCTTGTTTGCGTATTGTCACGAGAACCAAAGAGCGAATGGTATAAATTGCCGATCTACGGTGTGCCAGTCAGCAGTCGTGTGCTGCTCCACCCTTGGCTTCGTATGTTACGTCGCCAACACTAAGTTTAGGATTATGAGATTTGGATGTATGTGTGGGGAGAAGGAGATGGTAGAGCTTTTCAGAGCACTACGGGGTGGGGTCAAGGGGGGTAAGAGAAGAGACGACGTTTGAGAGCGGGAGAGGTGAGATTGAAGTCAAAGAACGCAAGGTGAGAGTTTGCCCATCCCTGCATTCGCGAAATGGGTTCATTAGATCCGTAAGGCGTGTGATGGGAGGGCAAATAGGATAGACGCAGGTTTCGGGGATTAGTGGAAAATGTGATGAAGGAGAGCAGGCTTGGGCAGGTGATTGAACCTGAGAGTAGCCGGTGGATGAAGAGGATGTCCACATGAATTCTGCGCTCTTCAAGTGTGTTAAGGTTAATTAGGTGAAGTCGGCTCGTGTATGGGGATAGAATCAGAAGATTTTCCCAATTCAATCCTCGGATGGCAATACGCAAAAAACGACGTTGCACGCTTTCGACCCTGCGAATTTGGGACGAGTAGTGAGGAGACCAAACCTGAGTACCATATTCAAGAAGGGGACGGACAAAGCCTATATAGAGCGATCCGGAAACGTAGGGATTAGAGAATTCTTTCGACTAGCGTTTCACAAAACCAGGGACGGAGTTGGCCTTGAGAATACTTCCATCAATATGTGGGATGAAGTTATGCTCCCTATCGCATAAGATGCCAAGGTCACGAATCGTTTGTACAGGTGTTATCTGTTGGTTGAGTAAGACATGGGAGCGTAGCGCGGGGGGGGATCGTTTACGGGAGAAGGTGATTGAGTGACATTTTGCAATATTTAGTTCAAGGCAATCCTGTTAGCCATACAAGGACAGATTGCTGAATTTGAAAAAAAACTGACTGAACAAGTGGCCCGAATAGATATTATTTATTCTTCCTTGTTCTCAGACAACCCAACATACCACAAATAACTAACTATCCAACTAATTTAACACTAAAAATAATTGCTGTGAATGTGAATTCACTAATCCACGTGGTAAGGAGGGATAATCTCGGTAACCTACTTGAAGCCGAACGCCCCGATGTACTTCTAGCTAGCGAAACCAAGCTAAACCAGAGGCACAAATTGGGCTACAAAAACTATAAAGTCATTAGACAAGATCCTCCACACGCCACACAAGGAGGTGGAGTTGCTGTCTTAATTAAGAAAGGCATTCACCACAAGGTCGTTTATAGCACAGCTGTACACAATTTTCAGTCGCTGGAAGCTTGCATTATAGATATACCTTTGAAAAGTCAAAGGCATCTTACGTGGTATCCGTGTATGCACCTGAAGGTCCTCAGTGTTCGCAATTTATCACCGAACTGGATACCCTTTTTCGTAATCTCAAATTAGACTCGGAAAACAATTATTTTGTTCTGGCGGGAGATTTCAACTCCAAACACAGTGCTTGGGGTGATATCACACCATAGAATTGTACGCCACAAGTACACCATCTTATCCAAGAGGAAACTCCTTTCTGGATTTACTTATGATGGACGAGAGACTAAAATTATGAGACACGGACCTAAATACTCGAAATTGCCTTCGCACAATCGGGTATGATAGTGAACATTACGGCCTCGGCGCCGTTTTACATGTTCCAAACGAACATACAAGACTTGAGCAGTACGACCAGATACATTAGTTCGTTTTCCGAAGAGCACATTGGTCGCGCTTTGATCGCATAATAATAAGAGAACTATGAATGGCGTAGATCCTCTGACTAATAGAAACCTTCGAAATGAGGAAATAGACCATTATCTCTCAACGATGGACAACATTGACATCAAAAAAATGCACCGTTCCATTCCAAAAACGGTGCACATCGAGGAGAATTTTAATAGATACAGAAACTCAACTATTGGTACCCTGTATAGGGGGGATGGGTGCGAACATACAGGGCAAAGTCTCTGATCGCCTTCAATCCGGCGAAGGCCAAGACGATCCTTGTCCCTGTTCAATCCAAGTTGACATGCAGTCTCCACGTGACACCTCTGGATAGCTACTTTGCCACTCGCCAAGTAGTAAACCAATGCATGCAGCGACATCCTGAGAAAGTTTGGCGCAAGGCTAAAAACCAGGTCCGTAAAATGAATTATTATGGCAAATCTAACAAGCCTCGGATATGGACCGAATACACGACGACGACCACGGAAACGAAAATGGCTAAATGATTTAAGAATGTTTACATGGAACGTCCGCTCACTATACATAGCTCGAGCTGCACAGCAGCTAGCCGATGCCCTGTCCGAATATAAGGCTGACATAACAGCATTGCAAGAAATAAGATGGACGGGGAGTGGTGTTATTCAAAGAAAAGAGTATGACATTTATTACAGGTGTCACGCAAAACACCATGTGTTCGGGGTAGGCTTTCCAGTCAGTCAAAAACTGAAGCCATCGGCTTTAATGCGATAAATGAAAGGCTATGCACTCTTCGCGTGCGAGGCAAGTTTAAGAACATAAGCCTCATAAACGTTCACGGACCTATAGAGGAGTCCCCTGACGACGAAAAAGAAGAATACTACGAGAAAGTCGAACGGGCCCTCAATGCCTGCACAAGATACGATGTGAAAATCGTTCTTGGTGATTTGAATGCAAAAATAGGTCGGGAGCAGGTTTTCAGGCACTACGTAGGTTCCCATAGTTTGCATGAGAACACTAATGACAATGGACTACGAGTCATCGAATTGGCAGCATCGAAAAACTTGGCCGTTGCGAGTACCACGTTTCCGCGTAAAGATATCCACAAAGCCACCTGGGTATCACCTGATGGAGCCACTCGCGACCAAATTGACCACGTGTTGATAGATCGCCGCCACTCCTCGAGCCTGATGACGGTACGAACGTACCGAGGTACCAACGTCGACTCGGATCACTATCTTGTTGGTACAGTTTTCCGAACGCGGATTGCCTTACGGAGACGTATTGCATCCTCGGATCAGGTTCGAATCAACACGGCTGCCTTACGCAATGAGAATACCAGTCACACATTTGGTCATGCGTTAAGACTCGCCCTCGAAGAGCTCGACGGAGGGAGAATAAGTCCTGGGGCCAGAATGCCGGGCGTAGAAGAGAAATTGACACGCCTTAAGAATACCGTCATTAGTACTGCCAACTCCATCTTAGGCAGTAGTCGTAGAGATCGGAACGACTGGTTTGATGATGAGTGCAAACTAGCGACTGAACGTAAGAATGCTGCATACCGGGCAATGCAGCAGTCTCATAGGATGCGGGTACGCGAGGATAAATACAAAGAGCTCAGAAGATCTGAAAAAAGACTCCACAGACAAAAGAAAAGCGCTTGGGAAAAAACCTTGTCTGTGAAATAGAGAAAAGTAGAGAGCGAGGTCCGCAGCAGGCGCAAAACTTCTACCAAATAATCCGCAGTATGACGCGGTGCACACCACGCTGTACTTACTGCAAGGATAAAGAGGGTAATCTGATCACCGATCCTGAAGGCATACTGGAGCAATAGGAAGTGCACTTCAATGAATTGCTAAATGGTCAGCTCACAGAAGAATTGTAGGCTCCACCAATGCAAGATCAAGACCAAATGCTGCCGCCACCAAGCATCGAGGAAACATTAAAAGCCAATAGACAGCTCAAATCAAATAAAGCCCCTGGAGCTGATGGCATACCAGCTGAGCTGATCAAACAAGGAGGGACAGCGTTACATCACGCAATTCATGAGATCGTGGTGCACGTATGGGAGCAAGAAGAGATGCCGGAAGGTTGGCGTCGTGGTATAATTTGCCCCATACATAAGAAAGGATATATCACACTGTGCAGCAACTGTAGGGGTATAACATTGCTGAGTACCGCCTATAAGATACTCTCCACTATCCTACCAGATCGGATAGGCCCATACGCTAAAGCCATCATTAGTCGATATCAATGTGGCTTCACCCCAGGCAAATCAGCAATTGATCAGATATTCACCCTTAGGCAGGCGATGAAAAAATGTCGGGAATTTAAGATTCCATTATATCATCTGTTTATAGACTTTAAGGCCGCCTACGACAGCATAGCCTGGGTAGAACTATATAATCACATGAGAGAGTTTGGCATTCCAAACAAATTGATACGACTTTGTAGGTTGACCATGACCAACGTAACTAGTCAAGTAAAAATAGTGGGATTGCTGTCCAAACCAATAAACATCTATAATGGACTCCGATAAGGGGGCGGTCTTGCCTGCCTCCTCTTCAACCTGGCGTTGGAGAAAGCAATCCGTGACTCTGACGTCACAACTAGAGGGACTATTATCACCAAGTCCAGGCAGATACATGCCTACGCAGCCGACATCGACATCATTGGTAGAACCGAATCGGCGGTACAGGAATCCTGCACCCAGATCGAGCAGGCAGCACAAAAACTGGGACTGCACATTAATGAGGGAAAAACTAAGTACATGGTGGCAACTTCTGCGAAGAGAAGACCTAACGTTGGTCAAACTATCAGGGTAGTGGAGCACGAATTTGAAGTAGTACAATCAAAGGATTGTAGGTAGTTAAAGAACTACCTTGAGTCAATAGTATCAGCCGATAACAATATGGAAGAAGAAATACGCGTACGGCTGATTAAATCCAACAAAGCCTACTATGGTCTATCAAGGCTCTTTAAATCCCGTAATTTATCCAGAACATCCAAGCTACTACTGTACAAGACCATGGTCTTACCAGTACTCATGTATGGATCCGAGACCTGGGTGCTTAATAAAAGGCACTCTGAAACTCTTGGCCGCGTTCGAGCGAGAGGTCTTAAGGAGAATTGTTGACCCCGTATGTGAAGGAGGACGATTCCGGAGACGCTACAACCATGAGTTGTACGCAATCTACCTTGAAGCTAATGTTGTAAGAAAAATCTAGCTCGGTAGACTGCGGTGGGCGGGACACCTAGCTCGAATGAGCGAAGAGGGGCCTGCCCGGAAAGTCCTTTGTGGGAGGATGTATGGAAGAAGACAGCGCGGCAGGCCTTGTCTCCGGTGGAGAGATTTGTTAAATAAGGCCAAGACCAGATCCCGGTTGTAGTGCCGATGATGACGATGATAGACAGTAAAGCGCTCTGCTCTCCCAGTTGAAACTGCTCTACAGACAGTTCACCGATCCTTATAGCCAAGAAATAAAGACAACTAAGTAATTGATTAGAAACGTTCAAAAGTTGATCCGTGACAACTACAGATCAGTAATTAACGAAGAATGGAAACACAAAATTCTCTCCATTAAAACCAGTGGTGGGAATATGTGTCCGCAAATAAATAAAGTATTTAGAAGATTAGATCATAATGAAATTCCCTGCCCTCGAGTCCCGAGGACTCCCTAGAATTTTCAAATATTGCTGAACGCAGGACTCACGCCGGAACACATCAACTCCAACGAAAAACTAATAGTAGTCGAGGATCCGCAAGAGAAAGCGAACTCCATTGGCGCCTGTTTCGAGGCAGTACACAAAGTGAATGAATCCATTCATTCTAACCTCTATATCGAAAACAGAGCTATCCCAAACCATATTTCGCTGCACAATGAACGGCAAAGTTGACATTCCGAAAACAAAAGTTTCGCCATCTTCAGTGAAAACATAGAGCGGATGCACCGTTTAGAAATTTGCACACAAATATATTTGTGAACAAGAATGAACTCATGGACATCCTTAGATCCGTTAAAAACAAGAAATCCTCTGGAACAGATGGTATTCCGAATACTGTCTTAAACATCTGCCTCCGGAAGCGGTGAAAATTTACACTACCTTGTTCAATAACGCTCTAAATAATGCATACTTTCCAAGACGTTAGAAAATAGCACTAGTCCATCCTATCCCCAAAAAGGGCAAGGACAGGCGCAATCCGGACAATCTCCGCTCGATTAGTCTGCTTCCAAACATTAGCAAAATATTCGAGAAAATCATAAATAAAGCATTGATAAACTGGTGTGATGAAAATGACATCATTCCGAACAACCAGTTTGGGGTACCTTGGTATTTGGATGGACCAATACCTATACTTCGATATGCACATAGCAGCTGTCCTCTCCGCAGCTAAAAGTGCATATGCAATGACAAGAAGTCTGTTTCGAAATAGTCTTCTAGATCACAAAGTTAAAATAATTTCGTACTCAGCATTTATTCGTCCAATATTAGTGTATGGTTGCCCGGTATAGTTTAACGTTTCCGCATCCTACATGGAAAAGTTTCGCATGTTCGAGAGGCAGTGCTTGCGTTCCTGCCTCGGATTACATAGAACACCTGAGTCTCAATACAGGAAATTCTATCCTAATAAGACACTGTACGACAAATCAGAATTGAATAGGATAGACCATTTCCTTATCAAAATTATTCGTGGTTACACTGCAAGGGCGAAAATAATCTTATCTCGGGAGCATATTACCCCAATGACAGGTACTTGGAGAATACACTCCAAAATGGGTTTATCCCACCTGAAGCCTTCCCTCTCTTGGATAGAAAAGGTCTTATCCAAAACAAGCACGGAGTCCCTATTATTTACCACGTGTTTCGTGGCGCCAGGGACAAACGGATTCTTTATAACAGTGATATATCAAATGTTGCAGTTCACTTGCGCTTTAGCATGGCAAGGGGCGATCGAGATAAATCTATTGTGACGCATATGACAGTCAGTACTGGAATATTCGGGAAAGTCCAAAACAAGCACTGGAATATTCTATAAAGTACTGGAAAACTGGAGACTAGAACATCCAAGATTATGGAACGGACGGAAACGAAATGAGAATGTGAAAAACGATAAAAAGACGTCGAGACAGCTGATGGGGGACAGACAAGAAAAGAGAAAAGGAGCAAGCAATTAATAAAGTGTGATATTAGTTAGAAATCGATTTAACGGCTCTTATTTATTCAAAATAATCAATCCAGCGAACCCTAAGCTCGCTACAATTGGTGTCAGAAGTGGGATTGATTATCGGTGAAGTAAATAAGCTGTGAAAGCGTGTTGTGACGATGTCAGATCGACATTTGGAGGATCTTCGCGTTCCTGAGTTGAAGAAGGAACTTGAGGACCGGAATCTGGATAGCAGAGGACAGAAGCAAATTCTTCGACAGCGCCTACAAGCAGCAATGGACGAAGAGGGTATTAATGTTGACACATATGTTTTTGCGATTGCGCCAGACTGTCCGGGTGGAGAAGAAACACCGAGTCAAGATGGTGCCAGTGTAACGGAGAAGAGTTCGCCACAGTTGGACATTTCGGAGATGCTCAGGATGATAATGATAAAATTGTACGCGCAAGCTACAGATGTTAATGCAAAGTTGGATGCCCAAAATTCAAAATTGGATACGCAAGCTGCAGATGTTAATGCAAAGTTGGATGCCCAAACGCAGTGGATGAAATGTAATTTTCAACACTTTAAGGAAGAAATTCGAAACGAAGTAGAAAATCTGGATCTAAAAGTCACCGATGAAATAACGCGAATCGAAAAGAGACTTGAGTGTGTTGAGAGAAATAAGACATCGCCTAGCAATCAACATGACTACAAAGATACAAGGATGCAACCGCCAACCTTCGATGGAACGGGACCCTTCTCCGTATTTATACGTCAGTTTGACGCCGCGGCCAATTATAATAAGTGGTCGGATGAGCAAAAGTCAACATCACTAATCTTGTCACTCTGCGGGGCGGCTGCAGAAATGCTACAAACCATACCAGCAGAGAAGCAAACAGATTTCCAAGCGGTAAGATACGGCCTTGAAGCTAGGTATGGAGACAACCACATGCAGCAGGTCTACCGCATGCAACTACGGAGCAGAATGCAGAAACCTGGAAAAAATCTTCAACAGTTGCAGGTAGACATTGAGCGATTGGCAAGCTTGTCTTATTCAAATATGATTAAGGAATTTCTGAACGAGATAGTAATGGATGCATTTATAAACGAACTCCAAGATCGGGACTTGCAACAAGCCGTTTGTTTAGCGGGAAAGAAGACGACTAATGAAATACTGGCGTCCGCATTGGCATATGAATCTGCTAAACTGGCCACCAGGAGTACATATAGAGTCCGAGAAACATCTGTCCAAGAACGTTCCTGCCAAAGAATCGGGCATGTACAACGGAGAACCCCGAGACCTGTTATGAAGTGCTGGACATGCGGCGGAATCGGCCACATCTGTTGACTGTAGGAAACGTCGACGAATGAATGAAACATCGAGTGAGAATTGTTGTCCATGCGCTTGTCATAAGAGGAGACTATCAACGGAACAACCTGAGGTGAAGAAACACATTGTACCTGTCAGAGTACTAAATGCGTCCGAAGAGCCAGTCGCAATAAGAAAGGGAGAGTTAACCGCAGAATGTACACCCGTGTCAGTGATAAGCTCAATTCAGACAAGGGGAGAGAACCATTCAATTCAACAGCCCTCTGGTGCACCCCCTGTGGTTAATAGGCTGATGCCCCAGAAAATCGGATTAACAAACGGAGAAAAGACAAGCGTTGAATCACTGCTGAACGATTTTTCTGATATTTTTGTGGCAGGAAATGATAAATTCGGACGCACCGGTATAGTTAAACATCGCATTGACACGGGTGAGTCAAGACCTATAAGACAGCCACCTCGTCGACTGCCGTTCGCCAAACAATCAGAAGTAGGCAACATGATTCGAGATATGGAAGAGCAAGGAGTCATCGAGAAATCATCGAGCACATGGGCTTCGCCGGTAGTGCTCGTCAAGAAGAAGGATGAGACAACTAGATTTTGTGTCGACTACCGCCGGTTAAACGACGTTACGAAGAAAGACAGTTACCCACTTCCTCGAATCGACGACACACTGGATACCCTTTCTGGAGCTCAGTGGTTTTCAACATTGGACCTAAAAAGCGGTTACTGGCAAGTGGAAGTGAAGGAGGAGGACAAGGAGAAGACAGCGTTTACTACCGGAAACGGACTTTATCAATTCAACGTGATGCCTTTTGGATTAAGTAATGCTCCAGCAACGTTTGAACGATTAATGGAAAGTGTTCTACGGGGACTTACATGGAAGACGTGTCTTGTGTACTTGGACGATATCATCGTTGTTGGAAGGAATTTACCAGAACGCATCAATAATCTGCGCTCCGTCTTCGAACGACTAAGACAGGCCAACTTAAAGCTCAATTCGAAGAAATGTGAACTCTTCCAAAGGAGAGTAAAATTCCTGGGACACATCGTTTCATCTGCAGGAGTCCAAACGGATCCTGATAAGATAGGAGCTGTCCAAGAGTGGCCTACTCCAGAAGATAAGCAACAGTTAAGAAGCTTTATGGGACTAGCCACATACTACCGACGGTTTGTTAAAGGTTTCGCTAACGTGGCTAAAACCCTACACGAACTAACGGGTAAAGACAAAAAATTCAATTGGACAGACAAGTGTGAGGCAGCATTCAACACATTGAAGGCCGAGTTATGTAAGACTCCAACATTGGCATTCCCAAGTTCGGATCGCTCATTTATATTGGATACTGATGGAAGTAACACAGGAATCGGCGCAGTGCTGTCACAGGAAGTCGATGGTAAAGAGAAAGTTGTCGCATATTATAGCCGAGTTCTATGTAAGCCAGAGAGAAATTACTGCGCAACAAGAAAGGAGCTGCTGGCTGTCGTAGAAGCCGTTAAGAATTTTCACAAGTACCTCTACGGACGTCGATTCCACCTTCGAACGGATCATGCCGCCCTGAAATGGTTGTTAAATTTTAAGAATCCGGAAGGACAGATAGCTCGATGGATCGAACGACTTCAAACGTACGATTTCCAAATTTCCCACCGTCAAGGGAAGGTGCATAATAACGCCGATGTTCTATCAAGAAGACCATGTAAGCCAGATTGTAAACATTGTCATAGAGCGGAAGAGAAAGAAGAGGCGTACGACCTGCGAAATGTACAAGTAGAAGTACTAGATGGGTGGACGAGTGATGCTATACGCGCAGCTCAACTTCAGGATGAAGATATGTCGCGAATCCTGGAACACAAAGAAAAGAACGAGCGGCTAACTTGGAACGATATTTCCGACAAGAGTGGAACATTTAAAGCATATTGGGCACAATGGAATTCCTTGCTGGTGGAAGATGGTATTCTTAAGCGTAAATGGGAAGCCGCGGGCGGAAAATCCCATCGAATGCAGATTCTAGTCCCACCATCAAAAGTGAAAGATGTTCTAACAGAAATGCACGACGGGGCCTCCGGTGGACATTTGGGAGTTAATAAGACACTTTCAAAATTGCGATCTCGTTTTTACTGGCTACACATGAGAGATGACTTCGAGTCTTGGTGTAGGAAGTGCACAACTTGCACTGCGACCAAAGGACCAACGGCAAAACCAAGGAGCGCTATGAAGCAGTACAACGTGGGTGCCCCTTTCGAGCGAATTGCGATTGATATCTCAGGACCGTTCCCAAAAACAAACGACAACAACAAATACATGTTAGTTATCATGGATTACTTCAGCAAGTGGGTAGAAGTCCTTCCAATTCCAAACCAAGAAGCAACAACCGTCATTGAGCAGCTAATCAATAATTGGATCAGCAGATATGGAGTTCCCTGTGAGCTGCATTCCGATCAAGGCCGAAATTTCGAATCACAGATATTTCAAGGCATCTGTGCGGCACTGGGCATAAGGAAAACCAGGACCACACCCTTACATCCGCAGTCAGACGGAATGGTCGAAAGGTTCAACCGAACAATGAAAGAGCATTTATCGAAGGTCGTTAGTGATCACCAAAGAGATTGGGACAAATATGTACAAACCTTTCTCACGGGCCATTCTCCGGCAAAAATTATATTTGGACGGGAGATACGATTACCAGCCGACCTGCGATTCGGAATACCTCCAGACGCCATAGATAAGACCGAAGACTACGTAGCCGAATGGAGAAATCGCCTCGACAAGATTCATCATTTGGTTCGAAAGCAAATCAAGGTATCAAGTGACAGGATGAAAACAAGGTACGACGTTCGAGCCAACGCATCCGGATTTAATGCAGGCGATAACGTGTGGCGCTACAACCCTCGCCGGCAAAGAGGAAGATCCCCGAAGTTGCAGCAACATTGGGAAGGACCGTATAAGATTCTCACAAAAATTAACGACGTTGTCTATAGGATTCAGCGAAGACCGAACGCCAAAATGAAAGTGGTACACTGTGACCGACTGGCGATTTTTGTTAACCCAGAAGACCAGTGAACTTAGTTCGGGACGAACTAATCTAGGTGGAGGGTAGTGTGACGCATATGACAGTCAGTACTGGAATATTCGGGAAAGTCCAAAACAAGCACTGGAATATTCTATAAAGTACTGGAAAACTGGAGACTAGAACATCCAAGATTATGGAGCGGACGGAAACGAAATGAGAATGTGAAGAACGGTAAAAAGACGTCGAGACAGCTGATGGGGGACAGACAAGAAAAGAGAAAGGAAGCAGGTAATTAATTAAGTGTAATATTAGTTAGAAATCGATTTAACGGCTCTTATTTATTCAAAATAATCAATCCAGCGAACCCTAAGCTCGCTACACTATAAATGACCGATCCCATCCCAACTGGTGGTGGATTGACAATGAAGAAAGGATTTAATACCCCCAAGTAAGAACTTCAGACGCTACGCCTTCCCTTCCCATTCCTCATTTCCCTTTTCATATTTATTTATTCTTCCTTTTCATTTCAATTTTTCATTTAGATTCCTTTTCGTTTATAAATCTCTTTCTGTTAACATTTTTGTTAATAGTTTTTTTTTTGGAAACTTTTATTTACCTTATATTATTAATTTAAAAAAAAAAAAAAAAAAAAAAAAAAAAACAATACAGAACTTAAAATATTCGGTTAACAGGAAATATATAAAAATATAAAAATATTATTATACGCCGAAAGGCATTACACAAAATTGTATCGTGTAATTTAGAGTGCTCGTGTAGAGCCAGTAAATTTTTTTAAGAATAAGAAAAGATTGTAAAATAGATTTAGCATTTTAGTCCTAAGTAAACATTTGTTAAATTATTGTACAATAAATGCGTTATTCAATCAAAAAAAAAAACCTTTCCTTGTTTACCACTTCATAATTTTAAATTGTTAATATCACATAACAGATATTCGGGCGGTAGTCAAGATAACGTATGGTCGCTTTATCCGAAATCAGAGAACCAAATATTTTCTGTTACCTTGTGAGCACAGCTGTTACTCAGTGAAGAATTTCAATTAAAACATATTAAATTCAGAACCCTTAACAGAGTTGTATGGAGAGAAACACAATTTGCAGTAAAATCGAGGCCACATGTTGCCTTATTGTGATAAAAAAAAAAAACATGATTCGTTTCAACTACTGATCAATCCTATCTCGAAGAAGTGTGTAAGATATTAATAAAAACAGTGCATTCGTTTTGACAAAAACGCCCGAGTTTTAAGGATTAATAAAACGCAAAACAAATTTCCTTAACGTACTTATAATGATCTGGTCTAACTCCATAACGATATTAAACAAAAGTATTTAAATTAGCTAATACTTAGAGAACGACAGGCGATAAACAAATACTAGTCAAGTGGGCAGCTCCCACTGCATATTTGTGCATATGCCGGGAGCGACTTGAGACCTTGAGAAAATACGTTTGACATCTTATTTGATACAAACAAAATATTTAAGAAATAAATTTCCAAACCCACATGAGTCCGCAGTTCACAGGTGTACAAATCTTCGACGCTCCCAGATACGCTGCAACTTTGTTTCTTTACAATTGGTGATTAATAAAAAAACAATAAAGAAATGTTTATAAATTCCCAAAAATATTAATAAAAAATAACAAAATACAAAATTTTTAGAAAAAAAAAATCCACACATTTTAATGGTTTTCAATTGTTTATATAATTTAAGTAGAATATTTATTTAAAGCGAATAAGCACGCAAACTAAAAGAATACGGCCAAATTCTACATAGAAATGTGCGTTTAAGAACCATAGTAAAATGTTTACTGCCGGTGAAAACATATTACATTGCAAAAAACCTATTCCCAAGCAAGAAGTCATGAAACAATTGGCTCCAATTTAACTAAACTCATCTAAATACTTCCAGAATATTAAAAGATAACCGGGTAAACTACCACACCTTAGGTCTCTTCTACTCCACAGAACTCCCTCGCAAAAAAACATCGCGGTTTCAGCGACATCTTAGTCTTAAAATCTGCGCTTCAAAATTCCGCATAACAACAAAATATACTTTCTTAGAACTTAGAAAACAACAACAACAAAAAACAATCACTGTAGTTCATTTTTACTTTCATTCACTTCCGGTTAAAATCGAAATTAACCCAACAAAAAGGAAGAGTTGCGAAGTGAATACCCTAACATTAAACATAGTTGCATTTAGTTAAGCAACTTGTGCGTAAAACGTTAATTGTTTACTGGTCCTATTTTAATTTGTTCCCCATCAAGTAATTTTGTTTTCAACTAAAGCAAATTATCAACTGACAAAAAATATGTGAATATATATATACAGAGCCTGTATATATATACACACATGCGTGCATATACATACAGTTCATATCATCAGCTTTTGGTGAGTGAATCCGTTCCGATCTCAAAAGGGAGGGCATATAGGTAATCCAACATTCCGCTGCAAAATGTTCATAGCAGATTGCTTCCAACGAATTATATCCAATTGCAGAATGTATTTTCACAATCGCGAGCACACAATGTCCCTGCGTTAGCTTAACCTATCGTGATTTTATTCACTTACACTTATTTTGATCACATTATATTTATCGACAGGCATATAGCTAAGAAAAAAGATGCAGTTTGAAAAAATCGCCTGTATGCGCAAATCTAGATGCAAATATGCAAATGTATTGCGTATATGCGCTCCGCTAAGCGGATGATGGGGACAGCAGTCATAGGCACACAAAGTCACGTTGCTATGCGTTGCCTTGCGTTTAAAAAGCGCTGCGTGCATGGCACATGTTCAACAACTTGCTCACACAAGGTGCTTAAATTGAAGCGAATTCTTACAGGGTGATACTTTATTTTAGAAGTTCTTTATTGTTTTCAAAGCCAGAGATTTTTAAAAAGTAATTTCTACGGTATCGGAATATATTATAGGTTGAAATAAAGTGGTGAGTTATTATTTCTCCGCCGCTATTTTATTTACTTGTATTTCGTCATTCGTGATGGCGCCAATGTATGATCAGCTTATATTTTTGGATATGCTTTATTATTTATCTATACGAGGGTTGCCTCTTATGTTTCGGGATTTGGCAACCCTAGCGTTGCAATCCGGCAATTGACAGCTCTGTCGTAAAGTTGGACATTTTTAAGGTTATACGCACTCAGAACGTTTTGACATACGAGCGCTATTTGTGTTGTTTACAGTAACTTAAAAGATTCATCTCGGCCCAAAAATGGAATTAAATCGTCAACATTTTCGTGCGATTATTTTTTACAACTTTCGGCGTGGATTAACTCAGCAACAGTGCATGGATGAACTTAATTCAATTTTTGGCGATGAAGCTCCATCAAGGACCAGTGTTTATCGATGGTATGGTGAATTCAATCGTGGTCGTAGTTCACGCCAAGATGAATTTCGTGAAGGTCGTCCAAAATCAGTTGTTGTTCCGAAAACCATTGATGCTGCGCGAACTGATATTGGAAGATCGTCATGTGACCTATCGTGAGATTGAGACAACCTTGGGTGTTAGTGGGACCAGCATACATTCAATATTGCATAAACATTTGACTGTAAAAAAAATTTGTTCGCGTTGGATCCCACACAATTTGTCAATCGCCCAAAAAAAAGCTCGTGTCAATTGGTCGAAAGAAATGCTCAAAAAATACGGTCGCGGTGCTTCGAAACACGTCTATGACATCGTGACAGGTGATGAATCGTGGATTTACGCGTATGAGCCCGAAAGTAAACAGCAGTCGACTGTCTGGGTATTTCAAGATGAGCCAAATCCAACAAAAGTTGTTCGCGCACGAAGCACTTCCAAGCAAATGGTCGCCTGTTTTTTTCGGAAAAACTGGACATGTCGCAACCGTACCACTAGAACAACGCAGAACAGTCAATTCTGAGTGGTACACAACCATTTGTTTGCCAGTTTTCTTCCAAGAAATCAGGAAAACCAACCGCCGAAGACGGATCACTCTTCACCACGACAATGCGAGCTCTCACACATCGGCTGCGACAACTGCATTTTTGAGCACCCAAAACATCGAGTTGATGGGTCATCCGCCGTATAGTCCTGACTTGGCACCGAATGACTTCTTTTTATTCCCGTACGTAAAAAACAAACTGAGAGGTCAACGTTTTTCGACACCTGAAGAAGCGGTTGCTGCATACAGAATGCATGTGTTGGAGATACCTCAATCAGAGTGGCAAAAGTGCTTCGACAATTGGTTCAAACGCATGCAAAAGTGTATAGATCTTCATGGGGAATATTTTGAAAAACAATAAAGTGATTTTCGATGATCAATATTTGTTTTTGTTCTCTAATCCCGAAATATAAAAGGCAACCCTCGTATAATCATTAATTAACTTATTGCAGCGAGCTTAGGGTTCGCTGGATTAATTATTTTTAATAAATAAGTGCCGTTAAATCGATTTTGAATTAATGTAACACTTTATTAGTCCGTTAATAACAACCGTTATTTTTACCATACACTTAGCGCTGCATTCCGGCGACTGGAGAACAGGTTCCAGCGCCAGCCCCAGTTCCGCGATCTATATGAGAGATTCATGGAGGAGTTCATCGAGCTCGACCATATGGCTGAGGTGGACACCACGAGCGCGGACACCCAGCAACAGGGTTTCATTATCCCACACCATGGGGTATTCAAGGCATCTGACCAGACACCCAAGATATGCGTGGTGTTTAACCCTTATGTCAATGACCGGGTACCCGGGTACCCATTTCGATTTTTTTAAATGTCAATTTGAATGTAAAAAAAAAATTTTTTTCATTGAAATTTCGTAATTATCATTCAGAAACGTTTGAATGGAGATGATCTAAGACATGGGACCGAAATTCGTCTACTAGGCCGAGCAATCGTGAAATTGCGACGATATGATTACTGTCGGTAAAATTGGTCATTGACATAAGGGTTAAAGGTTCCTTCCAGCCGGAGACTGGAGTCTCAATCAACGAATGCCTCTACGTTGGACCAAAGCTCCAGAGTGACATTTTTGATGTCCTGCTGCACTGGCGCGCGCACCGATACGTCTTCTCCGCGCACATTGCGAAGATGTACCACCAAATAAGGATCGATGAGCGGGATCGCCATTATCAGCAAATCCTGTGGCGACCGTCGACCACCGGCGACATCAAGATCTACTCGCTGAACACTGTTACCTATGGACTCGCGAGCTGCCCATATCAGGCAATACGAACGCTTAAGCAGCTGGCCCCCGACGAGGGCGAACGCCTCCCCACAGCAGCACAAGTGCTCACGGAGAATACATACGTGGATGACATCTTCGCTGGCTCGGATAAACTCACAGGGGCACAGCTACTGAAGCAGCAGCTCATCGCACTGCTGTCGGCGAGCGGCTTCCCCCTCAGCAAATAGAGCTCCAACCACCCCTCGCTGCTCCCCTGTCAACCAGCCGAGTTCGGCGCATGCCCCACCTGGCCCCCAGCTGAGGCCCACTCAATTTTGGGGATCCAATGGCAACCCCTGGTGGACTGCTTCACATTCCATCTCCGAGACTCAACGGGTGACGCGGCCCACACCAAACAGGGGACACTCGCATTCATCGGCCGCCTCTACGACCCCCTGGGATGGAGCTCCCCCGTTGTGGTAAGATTCGAGATCTTCATGCAGGAACTGTGGCCCCTGGGACTCGGGTGGGACGAACCCCTGCCCCCCTCGATGGAGTCCCGGTGGCGTGAACTCGTCGCGGACCTACGGCAACTACCCGCACGCTGCGTCAACACCCACCCATCGGTGGAGCTCCATGGATTCGCCGACGCCTCACAGGCCGCATACGGCGCCGTCATCTACCTCAGAACATTTGGCGCCCCGTCGAAATCATCATGCACCATCCTCGCTTCCAAGACCAAGGTGGCCCCTTTAAAGCAGGTATCCCTACCACGTTTGGAGCTGTATGCCGCATTACTGCTGACGCGCCTGATGAAGCGCGCCCTCACCATCATGTCAACCCAGAGCGCCCCAGTCCACCGCTGGTCAGATTCCACCGTTGTCATATCATGAATCCATGGTGCGCCGAGCCGATGGAAAACCTTCGTCGCCAACCGGGTCTCCGAAATCCAGACGACTCTACCGGGCGCCCACTGGCATCACGTCGCCGGCGTCCGGAATCCCGTCGAGTTGGCGTTCCGCGGAGCGTCAGCGGATCAACTGCCCTCGGCGTCACTATGGATGGACGGCCCCGAGTTCCTCAAAGGCAATACACCGTGGCCTGCACCTATACCGTCGTCCCGGAGATGGACCTGGAATCACGCCCCGCAACCAGCCACGTCATAAGCGCTCCACGAGAGGACAACGAGCTGCTGATGCGATACTCCCAGCTCCCCAGACTCCTCAGCGTGACGGCAAGATGCGTCGAATTTGCCCAGGAACTGCAGAAACGAACCACGCCGGGGAGGAGACCATGCCCGAGCCCCGACCGAAGCATTCCCGCCGAATTAACCCCTTCGCAGATGGACTCAGCACTCAAGCTCTGGGTCTGCTATGTTCAGAGAGTCTGTAGCGGTTCCGCCAAACCCTACGGTCTACTTATCTGAAAAACCCCCATAACTACTATCCTACTCCCTTAAGTTTGCTAATGCAACAGTATTAGTACCTGTAAATGCTGCACGCATTTAAGAGATCAAATCTATGATCTTTAAGTCCCTGTAAAGAAAACTTACCTTCATGCATTCTCTTCGCATACCACTGCTCCTTAAGATTTCTTTATTAGCTTACCAGGAATTTCCAATCACTTTCGGCGTCTACGTCGCCAGTCAAATTTCCTTAAATAAATTCCTGTAAACAAAATAATTCGGATTGCATTCAATGTAACCGTCATGACAGGGACCATAAATACTGCGCCGTCTATTTTTCCCAGCCGCGCCATGTGTACAACAATGCACCCTTAATTTAAAAGAACCAACTTCACAGCTGAATTTCTTTTAACAACGATTGAATATCGTTGAGTCCTTTACCATCCTTCGACCCGAGCGGGTCGAGGCTCCATCGCTACCCTGGTGCGCACAGGGAAGCGATAATGTAATAATCGTTTGTGTGGTTGTCCCCGCGAGTCAGTAAGAATTTTCTCCTTAATTAAATACACAAGTTTCAATTATTTTACCGTTTGTACTTTGCCTTTGTGTTAACCGTTCGTGTGTAATTAAAATTATTGTCCTTCAGTGTTTGTTTAAGATTAATTAAAAATAAAAAACCTCTCAATAATAACAGTGACCAATGTTTCCTTTTACCTTTCCTGTTTGTGGACGTTGTGTTGCAGTTTCCGAGCGTTTTCCGCGGAACTTTTGTGTTTCTCTTGTTGCGACGACGGGCCAATTAATTAACTTATGATGGAGGAGGAAGTGAATCGAGTGTCCGTGTTAGGCACATTACTTCCTCCCCACAAGTCCACTTCCACCGGGAGAAAGCATCGCTCACCAGGAACTCATCCGTTACTAGGGACACCCTGCTCATGCGCCTCAACCTGTTCCTCGACCCGAACGGCCTTTTGCGTGTCGGGGGGAGACTGCGCCACTCCCTACTACACCCCGATGAGAAGCACCCCCTCATCCTCCCCTCCGGAACCTTCCTCTCACTGCTCCTCGCCCGATATGCCCACGACAGGACCCTCCACGGCGGCACACAGCTGTCACAACCATCTACGGCAGCGATTCTGGATTCTCCGAGGACGACAACTGGTCAAGGAAGTAATCTTTCGCTGTCTCCGCTGCTGGCGACACTCATCCTCCCCGACCCTTCAACTCATGGGGGACCTGCCGGCTACCCGAGTGCGACCCACTAGGACCTTCCTACACAGCGGAGTCGACTACGCCGGACCGATGGTTATCAGGTGCTCAAAAAGTGGAACCAGAAGCACGTTCAAATGATACATCGCCGTGTTTGTATGCTTCGCCACCCGCACGGTGTTCCTGGAGGCCGCCTCCGGGTACTCAACAGAGGATTTCTTCCGGGTCTACCGCCGCTTCGTGGCCCGAAGAGGAATCTGTGCAACACTGACCAGTGACTGCGGCACCAACTTCATCGGCGCGGATAAAGAATTACGGGGGCTATTCGCCCAGGCAACAAGGCAAACGGCTCCATCAACCCCTCACTTCGGGGGAATCTGGGAAGCCTCTGTAAAGCGCACCAAGTTCCATTTGAGGAGCGTTATCGGCGACGCAGTCCTAACCTTCGAAGAGCTCTCCACCCTGCTGGCCAAAGTGGAATCCTGCCTCAACTCGCGCCCCCTCTAGCCGCTGAAGGATGACCCGACCGACCTGATGGCGCTCACAACCGGACACGTTCTTATTGGAGGCCCGATGTCGACCATCCCGGAGCCTTACACACTTCAACCCCCCATATCTCGGTTGTCGCGATCAAAGTCGCTACGGAATATGTGCGAGCATTTCTGGTCGCGATGGTCCGCAGAATACCTCCAGGAATTACAACACAGGCAAAAGTGGCAGAGCCGAACCCCCAACGTCGCAGTGGGGCAACTGTGCGTGAACAGGGCTGAGCTGGCACCTGGCGCGAATCCTTAAGGTGCACCCTGGCTGGGGCGGACTGCTGCGGGCACCCTAACGAAACCCGTTTCCAAACTAAGTATCCTCCCATTTGAGGGGGACAGAACATCGGACCAGCACCGATCAGCGGATGGACATCGCCGGCGGTAGCCGCCACCCCCCACGGGCATAATGATTCTCCAATGATTGGCGAAGGCGGGTGGAATGTTGCGGATTGGCAGTTGGATGTGCTGGAGAAATCTAGTACATTCGCAGTATACCAGTTGCGCGGCAGCTGTCGCGGACCAGCTGGCGGATTGTCACCCATGATGACGTCAGCAGCGTCCCTTTTTTGAATTGGGAGTTATGCCCAGTCGTCAGTCTGCAACCAACCTTCATCGCGAGTTACATCGAAGCAAGCATCATCTGCACCGGTCAAACGGAACAACAAGTTATTCATTGTCGTTGTTGTTAACCAAACTTAAAATGCCAAATAAACTAACTCAATCTCACAAAGTAAATTGAATTGTTGTGTGTTATTGTTGAAAGTAAAACACTGAATTGTAAAACTGTCGCGTCATCATCACACTCGGTTTGTTGCACTGTAGACGAGCTTTTCTCTCCCCCGTTGCTGCCGGACGAGTTCGACGGCCCTTGTTCGTTGTGGCCGTCCATCGGCGGCCAACGAATCGCCCGCACCTCTGCCCAACATATAGATAGCATAGTAACAACGATCTTTATAACACAGCAGGTCTCGAACGACTTCATAGAAAACCTTCCTAACAATCCCAACCCGATAATAACAAACCTACCATCACCCTCCTCCAATACGGGAACTCACTACCGTAATCGGCTCCAAATCAGTACCCTCTTCACTTCAGGCAGACTGGTTAACGATCTAAACGAGGTCGTGTACCACAACACCGAACTGGCACCCAATCATTTCAAATACAGCAACATCCAACCATTCTCCAAGATTCTTACTTTTAACACACAACCGAATGCCCCCCCCCCCCCCCCCAATAACAACCAATACTTTTACCGTACACTTAACGATTTCTTTACTTATCGCGTCTTTTACTGCTTACTTCTCACTTATTACTTCTTACTTATCGCTTGCTTTACTTTCTACTTCTTACTCATCTCCATGATCTGTGTGCGACGTATTTATACCGTTTCCTCATTCTGATTCAGCGTTTCGTTCCGTCCGTTCCATAGTCTTGAATGTTCTACTGTTCATAGTCTCCAGTTTTCCAGTACTTTCTAGAATATTCTAGTACTTTGTTTCGGACTTTCTCGAATATTCTAGTACTGATTGTCATATGCGTCACACTACCCTCCACCTAGATTAGTTCGTCCCGAATTAAGTTCACTGGACTTCTGGGTTAACAAAAGTCGCCAGTCGGTCACGATATACCACTTTCATCTTGGCGTTCGGTGGTGGAAGTTCTTGACCTTCTTCCAAATTTTCTACTGCTCTCCTTTTTGCGTCAGCTCTAGCCTGCCGCCATTCTTTATTTTCCTGACGACGGAATTACTCTTGCATTATAGGGATCCCATGCGAATAGTATAAGAGAAAATGCATGTGCACACCCTTAAGCTCTTCTGGAGTTTGCACATCACGTAAGTGATCTAGATCTTCATCTTTAATTACTCGCATATCATCTGGTATTGGAGCATCCGTCGATTTCATAAGCGTATCCAACTGGTAGTTCCGCATCGTTTCAAATAACTCGAGCGGTTTGTTCTTTGGAGCTGACAGTAAACACCAGCGTGCGTCGTAGTAATAGACTTTCCATAGATCGTCGCACGTTAATTCTGGTTCCACGTGTTCTTCTCTATAGAACGTAATGAACGGCACCTCTAGCTGTTGATTACGCCTACAATCTAGGGCTTGCTTGATCTTTCCCCCCGTATGTGGTGGCTTACAATAGCGGTCTCGACCTCCAACATCCGCTGATCTCTCTTGTTCGGAAACAGTTGATTTACAAAACCCCTGTTTGTAAATCCATTCAGCTTCATCTTGTACCTCATTGGGTCCCTCTGGAACAGGCGTAACCGGAACTTCGCGCAATTGCATTCGCTCAGGGATATCCGTTTTACGGATTTCATTGTCCAAATCCGTGAAGTGACCCCTTTCCAATTCACTAGGTTCGTATTCGGGTTCATATCGGTCCTCGTCATAATTAGTGAAATCCTCATAGTCGAAATCTACACCGAAACTGTCCTGACCTTCTTGCAATGACGCGTCAGTGACTAGAAGTCGTCTTTTCTTCTTCTTCTCAGCATTTGGCCTTCCTTCGTTGTTTACAATAAAATCCTCAGCATCAGACTCCGATTCCTCATCATCATTGAAATATTTTGCCGCCTTAGTTTCCCTGTGACTACGTTCAGAGCGGCGTTCAACATCGTCTTCGTCGTCGAATAGCTGTTCGGCTAGAGCCTCACATGCTGAACCTTCATCGACGTGCTGTTCCTCTCCATCACTTTCTTCGTCCTGTGTACGACGCAGGCGCTTGGAACGCTTTCTGCGTTCGAATTTCAAACCAAGATTACCTTCAATAAGGTCACAGTCGTCGTCTCCCAGTAGGTCGTCCAACTCGTCATCATCATTGTAAATCCGTTTCGGGGAACGGCCTGAGGCATCAGTGTATTCGCCATCACTGCCGTCCTCTTCAATCGGGTTATCATCGATGAGATCCTTCAGTTCTTCACGTAACACATCATCGTCATCTTCCTCCTCTTCCTCACTACTGTCGGCCATAGCTCTGCTCTTCCTGAGTTTCTTCCTTTCATGCGGCTCCAATTCCTCCTCATCCTCAGATTTATACGCTTCCGAGTTCCAGAATTCTTTCATACACGGCATCCAATTTTGCATTAACCTCTGCAACTAGCGCATCCAATTTTGCACCTCGGGCGTCCAATTTTGCATTAACGTCTGCAGCTTGCGCATCCAATTTTGCCTTAAACTCTGCAGCTCGCGCGACCAATTTTGCCATAATCATCCTGAACATCTCCGAAATGTCCAACGGTGGCAAAGTCTTCTCCGTTACATTGGCACCATCTTGACTCGCTGTTTCTTCTCCATCCGGACAGTCTGGACCACTCGTAAAAGCATCTGTGCCGACATCAATATCCTCTTCCTCTATTGCTGCTTGCAGACGCTGTCGAAGAATTGGCTTCTCTCCTCTGCTATCCAAGTTCCGGTCCTCCAAATGTCGATCTGACATCGTCACAATACACTTCCACAGACTTATTTATTTCACCAATAATTAATCCCACTTCACATAATTTTTTTACTTCGATTTTTTTACTTTACGCGTCTTTTACTTCTTACTTCTCGCTTATTACTTCTTACTTATCGCTTGCTTCACTCTCTACTTCTTACTCAACTCCATGATCTGTGTGCGACGTATTTATACCGTTTCCTCATTCTGATTTGGCGTTTCGTTTCCGTCCGTTCCATAGTCTTGAATGTTCTACTGTTCATAGTCTCCAGTTTTCCAGTTGTTGCGGATTGGCAATTGAATGTGCTGGAATGTACTGGAGAAATCTAGTACATTCGCAGTGTATACCAGTTACGCAGCACCTGGCACCAGCTGGCCGATTGTCACCATCGATGAGATCATAGCGACCCTTTTTGAATTGGCAGTTGTGCCCAATGAGTCTGTCTGCAATCAACCGTCGCGGCGCTCACACAGTCAGACGGAACAGTAAACCATTCCCAGTCATTGCCATCCGCAAAATACCATTCATTGTGCATAATAGCGTTCCCTAAGCAATAAAGAACAACTTGACATTACAATAGAGAACAACGTGTTATTATTAATTGGTTCCAGTTCAATTGGTGACGTGCTCTTCTACATTGACCGCGCTGCTCTCTCTCCTTTGCGACAGCCATTGTTCGTTGTGACCGTCTATCGGCGGCCAACGAAACGCGTACCACTCCAACTAACATTTTCTGGTCCTTCGAGCCGGATCCAGTGCCTATTTGGATCTACCCCATCGCCGCCCAGTTCGCGGCACAACATACCCGTGACAGGTACACACGTCAGAAGATCATTAAAACTTCGAAGTGCCCTTAAACTGTGACCACTTTAATATCATCCCTTAAATAAAGTACATACAGATGTATCTATCCATACAAAACTGAAAGGAAGGGTTACGTCACCTGGAAATAGAACGAGCATTGAAAATTGTAGATCATCGCCGCCAAAAGAGCGCCAAAACCACAACACACTACAGATAGTGCACCATCAGTTGTAGACACTGCAACTAGATCGACAACCGCCAGTCACCTCGACACAAATCAAGGAACTGAAGCTGCAACATTCATGAAATCATAATATCTGTAGGATCTGAAGGTATTACTAAACGTTTTGTATCTGTTATTCATAATCAAGCAAGCAGCAACATTTGCTGAAGTATCAATTTAACTTTCAATCCAATCGTCTGTGAAACAAACACAAGATGTCTGACTGGGACACTGTTACGGTTTTACGTAAATGGGCTCCGAAATCACCTGCCGTCAAAATGAAAAGTGCTATTAATCAGGCACGTCGTCAGGGCGTTCAAGTGGATACTCAACAGAAACTTGGTGCCGGTACTAATAAGCAGCACATCAACACTAAAAACACGGCTAAATTGGACAGGGAAACTGAAGAACTTAAACATGAAAAAAAAAACCTTTAGAAGTCGGCAAGATCATTCAACGGGGACGTCAAGGGAAAGGATTGAGTCAAAAGGACTTGGCAACAAAAATATGTGAAAGGAAACCACAGGCAAAGGTAGAAGCCGATCTACCGAAGCTGCGCCCAGTGCAGCAACGAATGCTGGCGACATCTGAACAAAATGCTGGTGAATCCCTGAAGGGAACGGAGAGTGCTCAACGGAAACGGGGAAAGGAACAGGACCCTAAGCCTAACCACAGTGAGAGTGATAAGCAGGAAGAAAGTGATACATCGAGTGAAACTGGTGACGGGGAAAGTGATTCGACGCCGAAACCTGGTAACGATGCTCCACGGACTGGTGCACCGGCCATCTCCCCGCCAGCAAGTCTTCCGCCGCCAATGATGTTTCGGCCACCTCTAAGGCGTCCGGAAACCCCACCAACACCTGACATGTGCATGTCGCCCGGCCCCCCACCCGGATCGTCATCACGGATGATGCACCAGGAAAATTCGCCCCGTAGGTACACCGAAGCCGTGACGACAACCACTGCGGGACCACCCCAGAAGGGCAATGAACCCAACCAACCTATCAATGAACAAATCACGATTGAGAAACTCATCGCCGCTCAGTTCGCGGCACAGACTACCATCGCTCGCACCTTCCTCAACATGCAGGAAAAGGGACAACTAACGACTACCAGCATAGAAACCACAAAACGAGACCTCCACACCGAATGGGAAGCCATCCGCAGGCGACATAACCAAATCATTTACATGGCACCCCCTGAGTACCAACAGCATCACTACTTCGCGGAGGACTTCATCGGCGGGACCGAAGAAATATACCTCGAGGAACAGACGAAGCTCCTCGAGGCCCAGAACGCTCTCGATTAAGCCTCCCCAACCGTGGCCAATCGCCGCCACCCTAGCGAGCTGCCCCCAGTGCAGCTGCCAATGGTCGCCACCAACCCAGCGGAAAGGGAACCGCACCCCAGACCAGTAAGTCCCGACCAAGAAACATACCAGAATGCCGCCGGACCAATGATCCACCAGACCCGTGTCCCGATACACGGACTACCGCCGGAACCCCTAAGGCAACAGGCTCCCTGCACATTCTGCGGGGCCTCACACCCTATCTACGCTTGCGAGGGCTTCCGATCACTCACACCTGGCCGTCGGAAGTCCTTCGCACATAAAAGAAACCTGTGCACCAACTGTTTGGGTCGCCACCGCCCACGTGACTGCCATTCCAGCAAGACGTGCCGTCGATGCCGGCGGAGACATCTCACTCTGCTGCATGTCTTGACTACCGCCATCGACGGGACAATCTCACCGCCGCTCCGGGCCAAAGGATCCGCCTCCCGGATCGACCGCCATGAAGGGGCCTGCGCACACATAGTCAGCACCCCTTCACAGCATTCCGCGTTGCTACCACCAGCGAAAGTCACCGTGACGTCGGAGAACCAACGGAGAATTGAAGTCCGTTCACTCCTGGACCCCTGCTCCAGCGGCACCTTCATGTCGTCGTCACTCGCCCGAAGGTTGCATCTCCGACGCCAAGCAGCACCCGTCCCCACCTACGGTGTTGGGGGCACTCGTGGCCTTGCCACCAGAACACACGCTACCATCAGCATCGCTCCTCGCCTCCACGGCTCCAAACAATGGACACTGGGGCCCTTCATCCTGTCAGGGCTATCAGCGTATGAGCCACCACCACAATCAACGACGAGGGATCTCTCGTTCGTGGCGGATCTGGAACTTGCAGATCCAAACATCGCCCCCGCCGATAAGTTGGACATGATCATTGGAGGAGACATGTGCCCCACTCTCATCCTGGAGGGTCTAAGGAAGGACCCACGTTCCGGCCTCGTCGCCCAGGCCACTGAACTGGGATGGGTGCTAACAGGCGCAGCACCCACCATACCATCCAGCCTAAAGGTGACGAGACCTGTCACCAGCCATCATATGGCCATTCCTCGTGGGTTGCGAATTTACAACTCCGACCCAGAGGAACTGGCCGACCCTACGACTGATGATCGCAGCTCCCATCAGAAGACCAAAAGGAGGTCTCGGCGGCATCGGCCCCAGGGGCCACCTACGAGGCCCATGCAACTACCAGCCACCGGTCACTTGCGCGACCCAACTACAAGACATACCCCCCGCCCGCTGAACCATTGCAGGGGCAAGAGGCAATCGAGGAACCAGGAGCTTACCCACTCGAACACTTCAAGGTATCCCACCACACCCAGGACACCACGTGGTCAAGCTCCTGCCCGGGTCTAAAACTACCCAGGCCAACCGCTGCCACGTGCAGCCGCCAAAACAGGACCAAGGGCGGGCAATGCCCCGTTTGGCGGGCGGCGCTCCCCAGCAACCAGCGGTCTCCCGAACTCCAACAAGAAAGCACGCCTCTCAGGGCATCAACAGAGGCTGCACCCCAACGACTCCGGAAGGTACTTGGCCCGTGACTGCCATTCCGCCAAGCCACACGGACAGTGCCAGGGACGCCATCGCACCACACTCCACGCGACAGTCTCACACGCCAGCGGCCGCATCCCGCCCGCTACTAACTTCGGACGGGCGCCAACGGGCGCATCACCTTTCACCACCACTGGCCTCGACGTAGCGAGACCCATCACCAGTCATCACGTGGCCATTGATAGTGGGTTGCGACCTTACAAATCCGACCCAGATCAATTGGCCGGTCCCGTGACCACAAAAGTCACCGGACGCCTTCAATGGAAAGGATCATCCTGTCGCCATCTACCATACAGGCCATCTCAGACCGCCAGGCCTTCAGCGCTCCTCAGGGCGGGCGGCCCCGTCCCAACCGACCATCCACGTGACGGTGGACAGCAACATCCGACCACCATAGACTCAACGACAAAGGCCACCAGCAGACCGCACACTGCCGGCCCCTAGCCACCGTCCCCTGGAACAAAATGATTCGCCAATGATTGGCGAAGGCGGGCGGAATGTTGCGGCTTGGCAATTGAATGTGCTGGAAGGTACTGGAGAAATCTAGTAAATTCGCAGTGTATACCAGTTACGCAGCAGCTGGCACCAGCTGACCGATTGTCACCATCGATGAGATCATAGTGTCCCTTTTTGAATTGGCAGTTATGCCCAATGAGTCAGTCTGCAATCAACCTTCGCGGCGCCCACACAGCCAGACGGAACAGTAAACCATCCGCAAAATACCATTCATTGTGCATAATAGCGTTCCTTAAGCAATAAAGAACAAATTGACATTACAATAGAGAACAACGTGTTATTTTTAATTGGTTCCAGTTCAATTGGTGACGTGCTCTTCTACGTTGACCGCGCTGCTCTCTCTCCTTTGCGACAGCCATTGTTCGTTGTGACCGTCCATCGGCGGCCAACGAAATGCGTACCACTTCAACTAACAGCGTATTTCTTCGTCCATATTGTTATCGGCTGATATTATTGACCTAAGGTAAGTAGGGGATTCATCATCATCATCGGCGCTACAACCGGGAACCGGCCTTATTTAGCAAGTCCTCAGGCTTGTTAAATTTTCCATAATGATTTGTTATTTTCCGGGCAAGGTCATTAGTCGTGTGACAGACGGGTATACTAACCACTATACTATCGAGGAGCCGAAGTAGGGGATTGCACTATTTTAAATTCGTGCTCCACTACCCTGATAGTTTGACCAACGTTAGGTCTTCTCTTCGCAGAAGTTGCCACACATGTACTTAGTTTTCCCCTCATTAATGTGCAGTCCCAATATATATAAATCCCATTAAATCTTAAGCACATGTAAAAAAGAACTATGTGAAAAATGTTAACAAATAACATGGAAACACTTATTATGTATCCAATATATTATAAGTTAGCTGTATTACTTATTGTAACTCTTAATTTTTGGTCAAATAAATGCAGGAAATTAAAAAAAAAAACAAGTTTTGTGATGTCTAAAAAGCGACCGACCCAATTTTATATTAATTCTGGGGAAAAAAGATCATGTTGAAAAAATAAAGAAGAAACATAGAAATGAAAAAAAAAGTATTTTCCTATATAAAAACTAAACTCAGGTCATGTCTCTTTGCTTGGGATTGAAGAAATTTGATAGTGACCTCAATAGAATACCACTAATCATAAATGATATCACAATGTTCTCTAAATGAAAGTTATCAATTAATTTATTAGTCTTAAACTTTGTAATAGATTAATATTGTGTTTCGATTCCATCTGAGTGAGTATTGAAATTAGCATATCCTCGAGCTGTCATTATGTTGTCATGGCGTGTAGTTTGGTCAGAAACTCAATTGGAACGAGTTGGAAGAGCTTAGTGTTTTTATAAATTTTACGAGAATTAAGGTAAGAGGTATAGTCCTATCGCTTTTGTATTCGATGTAAATATTTTGCATATGTGTTAATAAAAGTTTTTTTTTATTATTTGTCAAAGGAATACTTCCACATTTTGTAAAAAAATTCACGTACAGCGCGTTCCGTGGAAGTAAAGAAAACTACAAGCATCCTCACATATTAATTGAATCTCACCACTGACATAGAAAGGTGTACAAATATGTCCGAAATACCGAATATTGATGGCATAATATCCAGACTTTTGGAGGTTCGTGGCGCCAGGCCTGGAAAAAATGTCCAACTATCGGAAAACGAAATTCGTGGCTTGTGCCTTAAATCACGAGAAATATTTTTGTCCCAACCGATATTATTAGAGCTGGAAGCGCCATTAAAAATCTGTGGTGATATTCATGGACAATATTACGACTTGCTGCGCCTCTTCGAATATGGTGGCTTCCCACCAGAATCGAATTACTTATTTTTGGGTGATTATGTTGATCGTGGCAAACAATCTTTGGAGACGATATGCTTACTGCTTGCATATAAAATAAAATATTCTGAAAATTTCTTTTTACTGCGAGGAAATCACGAGTGTGCCAGCATCAATAGGATATATGGATTTTATGATGAGTGCAAGAGGCGTTATTCGATAAAATTGTGGAAAACATTTACTGATTGCTTCAATTGCCTGCCAGTTGCCGCAATCGTTGACGAGAAGATATTCTGCTGTCATGGTGGACTGAGTCCTGATCTGTCATCAATGGAACAAATACGACGCATTATGCGGCCAACAGATGTGCCGGACCAGGGTTTGTTGTGTGATTTATTGTGGTCTGATCCGGATAAGGATACAATGGGTTGGGGTGAAAATGATCGTGGCGTCAGTTTTACGTTTGGAGCGGAAATTGTCAATAAGTTCTTACAAAAGCACGAATTTGATCTGATATGCCGTGCTCATCAAGTTGTTGAGGATGGCTATGAATTCTTCGCCAAGCGACAATTGGTCACACTTTTCTCGGCCCCGAACTATTGTGGAGAATTTGATAATGCTGGTGCAATGATGTCTGTAGACGATTCGTTGATGTGCTCTTTCCAGATACTGAAGCCCGCAGATAAACGGCGCTTTGTGAATCCGAATTTTGGTGGGTCGGGTCGGCCCGTAACTCCATTGAGAGCTGCAAATAAAAATAAATAAATTCATGTTGCCTTTATTAAGATTTAAAGTAAATTTATTTCTATTCACAAAATTCTACGTTATAAATCATTTCTTTTTATATATACTAAATGTAGTTTCATTTTTTGTTCTCAATCACTTGCACTCTTCCTATTTCGCGAACCCAGAAGGAGTGCATAACAAGAAAAAACAATGAGATAAATAATTTGTTTGCCTTAAATTTGTTAATTCTCTATGATAAAGTACATTGTATTGAAATACGAAATAAACTTGCACATCTAATAATGATAAACGTAAAGAATACAACACACTTCACGACACATAAGTAATCAATCTAATATAGTTACTTGTTGTTTTAGAGAAATGTACCACAACATCGTAGTAATTGTGTGCGCATTATATCGCTTACGTAATTGCCTCTGAGCATTGGGAACGTCCTAACCGAGCATTTTAAGACAATTATGTTTTGTTAAGGAAGGCGTAGTCCTTTCGCAATGAACTTTGAACAAATAAACAAAAACATCGCTTACACTATTTTTAATTTTGCTTAATTTCCAAGGATTTTATTTTACATGCAAATGCGCATCGCTTACACTGTGACTCCGCAACTGATCAGATTCATCTTCAGTCTTACGATTTAGTGTCCAATATTTTTCTACCTTTCTTAGATTCCATTTCTGAATCGTCTCTAATCATTTAACTAATCAGACGATTATTTGTCTTATCAGCAATTTAGGAGCCTACGCATCACAACGCGACGTCTAAAATAATTCTAATTGAGTAGTTTATGTCCGCTACGAAACGAGTCTTTTTCAGCTCTTATATCTCTTGTAAAGATGAAACACGAGCTTCCGAAAGCACATCCGGATAGATTATAGTATCTGCAGTATATCATTACGACGCAACACTATACACCCCAGGCAGCGGATGTCTGTCTTAAACTTGGACGTATCTCTGTTATGTTGGGGCTTTTCGCTCAGTCTGTTTACTAACAACTTTCTGACGCCATGGATTCACTATTCGGAAACAAAGGTCTAAACGTCGATCTGAAGTGTTCACCAATAAGGTCGTCGTCTCTTCAATCTCATTATCATCATCATCATCATCATCGGCACTACAACCGGGATCCGGTCTTGGCCTTATTTAACAAATCTGAGGCTTATTAAATTTACCATAATAATTTGTTTTTCCGGGCAAGGTTATTAGCCTTGCGCCAAATCTCACTTTAATGAAATAGATTTCATGATATGATGAGCTGGGCGTTAGAACCACAGCTAGGCCAGCTTGTCGTAAGAGACTACTAAAGGCCGAGTGGTAGGTGGCATCTCAACGAACTGTCGCCCGGTGAAATACCATCCCATTAAGTTATAGGCTGCGTGAAATAGTCGGGAGAAATCTGTGGCCATCGTTCGGAGCTTGGCTGATGAACCGGTCCCTAGGTTAAATACCACCCCGTCAAGCTGCACATTCCGCGAGATCGTCGGGAGAAATCTTCGACTATGTTTCGGATGTATGGCCGATGGCTCGGACTGCCACGGAAATGACTCATAACTGATTGTACCTTTTGGCGCAAGACTAATGACCTTGCCCGGAAAAAACAAATCATTACGGAAAATTTAACAAGCCTCAGACTTGTTAAATAAGGCCAAGACAAGCTCCCGGTTGTAGTGCCGATGATGATGATGATAATGATGATTGTACCCTCTGAGATAAAGAATTCCGGAGGTAAACTAGTTTCCCATTCAGATTTCCGAGGGGCACTATGTCAGGGGGAACATCATGCAAATATTTTGATAAATAACCGAACTTTAAGAAATTCGTCATCGGGTAATCGCGTTCGTTCCCGAAACTCTATCGACGTTCGACTGCGTTATCAGTCATTTTGTAACATCAAAGGCATCGGTTTCACCAATACGAATGTAAACGCCGTCCACCAATATTTGCGAACAGCGAAACCTGATATCCTTCCCCTAACTGAGACCCAGGTCAATTCGTCAACTGCTTCGATATATCTTCGTTGCTTGAGATACGGACTTGAATTCGAGGCCCCGTTTTAAGGATATAGTCTGCGTCTTCACGCGGCCCGATCTGGCTTGCCAAAGGATGGAGGCGTTGGAACCCAATAACTTGTGGATGGATATTTGATGTCAACATTCATTATTTTGGGGGGATGGGAACGAACATACAGGGCAAAGTCTCCGATTACTTTCAACCCGGCGAAGGGCAGGACGATCCTTGTCCCTGTTCAATCCAAGTTGACATGCAATCTCCGCGTGATACCCCTGGATGGCTATTTTGGCACCCGCCAAGTAGTGAACCAATGCATGTAGCGATATCCAGAGAAAGCTAGGCGCAAGGTTAATAACCTTGCCCGTAAAAACAAATTATTATGGAAAATTATAATACAGGGCAAAGTCTCTGATTGCTTTCAACCCGGCAAAGGCCAGGACGATCCTTGTCGCTGTTCAATCCAAGTTGACATGCAGTTTCCACGTAACACTCCTGGATAGCTACTTTGGCCGCGCCAAGTAGTGAACCAATACATGCAGCGACATCCTGAGAAAGGTTGGCGCAAGGCTAATAAGCAGGCCCGTAAAAACAAATTATTATGGAAAATTTAACAGGCCTCGGATATGGGCTGGATACACGACGACGACCACGGAAACGAAAATGGCTAAACGATTTAAGAATTTTCTCATGGAACGTCCACTCACTATACAGAGCTCGAGCTGCACAGCAGCTAGCCGATGCCCTGTCGGAATATAAGGCTGACATAACAGCATTACAAGAAGTAAGATGGATGGGGAGTGGCGTTATTTAAAGAATCGAATATGACATTTATTACAGGTGTCATCCAAAACACCATGTGCTCGGGGTAGGCTTTCTAGTCAGCCAAAAACTGAAGCCTGCCATCATCGGCTTTAATGCAATAAACAAAAGGCTATGCATTCTTCGCGTGCGAGGCAAGTTTAAGAACATAAGTCTCATAAACGTTCACGGACCTACAGAGGAATCCCCAGACGACGAAAAGGAATAATACTACGGGAACGTCGAACGGGCCCTCAATGCCTGTTCAAGATTATTATTATTATTTATTGGCCTGTAGGAACCCGGAAGTTCATGACCTCACCGATTTGGCTCCGCAATTGTTCCCTGTTCTGTGCGCTCTCCTTCCACGTTTGACCAACCGATCCGATCTCCTCGAGGTCCAATTTAACATTGTCTTCCCATCTTCGTCGCGGACGTCCTGTCGGTCTCTTTCCCGTTAGTTTACCGTCAAGAATTCTATGCACGGTCCTATCGTCGCCCGTTCGGGCTACGTGTCCGGCCCATCTTAATCTTCGCGGCCTGATTACTCTCACTATTGTAGGTTCAAGGTATAGCTCTTCTAATTCGTTGTTGTGGAGTTTCCTCCATTGTCCTGACTCCTCGTCATATTTACCGTCAAATATACCCCTTAAAACTTTATTCTCGAATACGCGGAATTTGTTCTCTTCCCGTTTTGTGAGAGCCCATGTGTCGCATCCATATAGAACAATCGGCATGATTATGGTTCTATAGACACGGAGCTTTATATTACGTGATAGCATTTTGGATTTCAACAGTTTACTGGCTGCATACCAACTAGCGTTGCCGGAGTGTAGTCTTTAGTTAATTTCCTTCAACATTTCATTACTGGCTGCCAGTATTGTTCCCAGGTATTTAAATTCTTTGACATTTTCAAATATCTTGCCCCTGACGTTTATGTGTGTTCTCTGAGGTCCACCTGCTCTCGCCGTAATCATGTATTTCGTTTTGTCTTCATTTATTTCTAGACCCACCTCTTCTGCTGCTTGCATGATGATTTCACAGTTTTTACTTACAGTTTCGAGATCATCGCCCAAAACGGCGATGTCATCCGCATACGCGAGCACTTGTGTGACCCCGTTCAGGGATGATCCGGCCGTGTTGTCGTCTTGTACCTTTCTGATAACATAGTCGAGCACAAGGTTAAAAAGACATGGTGAGAGGCCATCTCCCTGTTTTAGTCCGTCCCGGATTTCAAATGGTTGTGAGAGGTGGTTTTCTATTCTAACTCGCCCGTTGTTTTCGTTCATGCAAATTTGAATGAGGGCGGCATATTTTTTCGGGATCCCCATCTCAACCACAATATGGTAGTCTTTGCCTTGCGACAGAGTCGTAGGCTGTTTTGAAGTCAATGAACAGTTGCTGAACCGTCTCTCCGTATTTCCACGTCTTTTCCAGCTATTGCCTTATTGTGAACATCTGGTCGCTTGTTGACCGGTTCCGACGGAATCTGCATTGGTAGTCTCCCAATATTTCTTCTACGTACGGTATGATTCTTGCCAGTATGACATTTGTTAATATTTTGTATGTGGTTGGGAGCAATGATATTCCTCTGTAATTTTCGCAGTCAGATCTGTCGCCTTTTTTGAAAATGGGGATGACTATTAAGGTTTTCCATTCTTCCGGAACGACTTCCATGTCCCCTATTGTTTTAATCAGTTAGTGGATCTTTCGAGTGGTTGCCTCTCCTCCATGCTTCACAAGCTTTGCCGGTATGCAATCGGGAGCCTTGTTGTTTTTCAGTCGATTTATCGCGTCTACAACTTCGTCGAAAGAGGGCTCTGGGATCTGAGGCCCGGCTGTATGTACGTCTGGTGCGTTTATTTGTGGTTGATGGGTGCGCACATTAAGCAGGTTTTCAAAGTACTGCTTCTATCTTGTCACGATATTTTTTTGTTTCTGTCACCAGACCACCGGTTGTGTCTCGGATTATTTTAGCTCTCCCTAGGTAGCCATTTCTAAATGAATTTATGCCGGCATACATACCTCTGATGTTCTTTGCTCTGGCATTTTCTAGGATTTTTTTCGATCCGTCTTCTCCCATTCGCGTTTTTTGCGTTTGAAAAGTCTGGTTGCCTCTTTCCGAATTGTCGCGTACCTTACTGCGTTGACTTCATCATATGCTTCTAAGTTGATCATTCTGATGCCTTTACGTTGTTCGATCTTTGCCCTGCACTCATCGTTAAACCAAGGTTTGGACTTAGTTGTTTTCTTAAATCCTAATACCTCTTGGGCTGTTTGTTTGATCGTGTCTCTGATCGATGCCCATTTAGTGTTCACACTATTGGCTTCCTCTTCCTCACTACTGTCATTCTCTAGGATGCTCCATTCGTTAGTTCGTCTTGATATTCAGCCCTTTTGCGTAGGTCTTTTAGTTTATCAATCTCGAACTTTTTGCTCGTCTCCCGTGACTGTCTATCTGGGTTTGCTGCGAGCCGACTTCTAATTTTGGCCATCACTAGAAGGTGATCGGAGTCGCAATCTGCTCCTCTGGGGCCGCCTACGACAGCATAGCCTGGGTAGAACTATATAATGCCATGAGAGAATTCGGCATTCCAAATCAATTGATACGACTTTGTAGGTTGACCATGACCAACGTAACTAGTCAAGTAAAAATAGTGGGATTGCTGACCAAACCAATAAACATCTATAATGGACTCCGACAAGGGGACGGTCTGGCCTGCCTCCTCTTCAACCTAGCGTTGGAGAAAGCAATCCGTGACTCTGGCGTTACAACAAGAGGGACTATTGTCACCAAGTCCAGCCAAATACTGGCCTGCGCAGATGACATCGACATCATCGGTAGATCCGGTTCGGCTGTAAAAGGCTCCTTGACCCATATCGAGCAGGCGGCACAAAAACTGAGACTGCACAATTATGACGGAAAAACTAAGTACATTGTGGCAACTTCTGCGAAGAGAAGACCTAACGTTAGTCAAACTATCAGGGTAGTGGAGCGCGAATTTGAGGCAGTGCAATCCTTTAACTACATTGGGTCAAAAGTATTAGCCGATAACAATATGGAAGAAGAAATACGCGGATGGCTGAACAAATCCAACAAAGTCTACTATGGTCTATCAAGGCTCTTTAAATCCCGTAATTTATCCAGAACATCCAAGCTGATACTGTACAAGACCATGGTCTTACCAGTACTCACGTATGGATCCGAGACCTGGGAGCTCAATAAAAGGCACTCTGAAGTCTTAGCCGCGTTCGAGAGGAAGGACTTAAGGAGGATTGTTGGCCCCGTATATGAGGGAGGACGCTTCCGGAAACGCTTCAACCATGAGTTGTACGCGATCTGCCTTGAAGCTAATATTGTAAGCAAAATCAATCTCGGTAGACTCCGGTGGGCGGGACACCTAGCACGAATGAGCGAAAAGGAGACCGGAAAGACCTTTGTAGCAGGGTGTATGGAAGGAGACAGCGCGGAAGACCTTTTCTGCGTTGTAGTGCCGATGATGATGATGCTGTTTCATTATTTTATTATTTAATAATAAAATATTGTTGATTATTTTGGTACCCGCAGTATCCTACCGTCCGAGCCAAATGTAAATATGAGGTTATAATCGGGGGATACTCCTTCGAGATGACAACTTTTTATATTTGCCCGCTGGTTTTAGATCCGACTCTGGAGGGTAGTGCCTTCCTTCGGTTAATTACCTTTTTCAGCTCGCTGGTTTTCAAATTGAGGCGTTTCCAAACAAAGAACAAACTAACAACTTGTGACTTAAACTTGTTACTTAAGTTTTATTATCTTTAATTAAATTAAGCTATTACATTAGTTTATTTCGAGTAACAAGCCCGCCGTTCCGTGGCGAGGCTGCAACCTGTTACTCTTAAGATAGACGGCTCCCTTAGTTCTTTTGCAACCACTCTTTATATACCACAAAATCGGGTGTAGAACAGCAAACGATGCATTTCCTTTAGCCTGGACTTTGATCCAGAACGCATGACCTGCATTGACACCGATTTTCCCACATTCGCCGTCGATATGGCTTAATTATCATTTGAACTTAATTGGCCTTCGCCAGCCACATCCGCTTAAACGTTTTCTTAAACGATTTACTTTGTTCCGGCCATTCCGATCATTCATATTGTAGCGAGCTTAGGGTTCGCTGGATTAATTACTGTAAAATAAATAAGAGCCGTTAAATCGATTTTGAATTAATATCACACTTTATTAGTCCGTAATACAACCGTTACTTATACCGTACACTTAACGATTTCTTTACTTATCGCTTCCGTACTTATCGCGTCTTTTACTGCTTACTTCTCACTCGAGACTTATCGCTTGCTTCACTGTCTTATTTATAACTCAACTCCCGATCTGCATGCGACGTATTTATACCGTTTTTCCTCATTCTGATTTGGTGTATCGTTTTCGTCCGTTCCATAGTCTTGAATGTTCTATTCCAGTTTTCCAGTACTTCCTAAAATAATCTAGTACTTTGCTTCGGACTTTCTCGAAGATTCCAGTACTGATTGTCATATGCGTCACAATATGTTAACTGTGTCCGGCAAATCGAAATATGATAAATTGTATCCGGTGTGGGCAGTGCGCCGACGTCAAACACGACAGGCAGCGTCGGCTTTGCGTTTGCTTTATTGCTTTTATTGCTACCGTGATGCTGCCTGTGTCATGTGCCCAGTGTAGGTCCCAGTGGTGGACGTAAAGTCGCCTATAATGCAATTTGATGCCATGTGGGGCGTGGCCATAGGCGCCAGATAATCGTCCGACCCGGCGAGCGTGTAACATGAGTATTCATAATATGATGAGCGTGTAGCTGTGGGTAAGGAAGCAATCACTGGGGTAGTAGATTGAATATCCCATCGTATATATGAACATTAATTGCCTGTGCAAAGACGAGTCAATTAGTTAATGAGCGGGAAGAAGCGTTAATTGTTTGAGGATTGCTTTCTGTGCAATATGAGTTATGGGGTTGGTTGATTAATGAGTGAGGGGTGTTATGTAGCGAGATGCGAGATGACACCATGTGGTTGAGGGTCGTGCTGAGCAATTCTGTTAAATTTCTTTGTTGACTTTACCGCTCCCCGAATGATGATCCACCATCAGATCAGCCACCCGGCTTCTGAAATTATTGTCCTTGGCGATTTTAATGTACCCAACTCCGGCTGACTGGTTCATACTAACAGAACGGGCGAGGCTGGGATGCTAGCGGAAATGTTTGTAGTTAGTCGCAATTTGACTCCACCCCGTGAAGGAACCCACGTGAGTGCCGGATGCCCGAGGTGATTATGCGAACACCCTGGATCTGTTTTTGACATCCAAGCCGAGCATTTACACCGTGTAGGTTGCTGCGCCGCTGGGAAACTCAGATCACTGCTTTATATTGGTCACGTAACCACTTGCACTTCAAGCAAACAACCAACCTACACACCTTCGTCATGTTTGGAGATATGGAGCTACCAACTGGGACGATTTGCGAAATTTCTTCGCGTCCTTTCCGTGGTTAGAGGTGTGTTTTGAGGACTTCGATGTTGACGCATGCGCGGAGTCGATCACAAAGATTAATTTTCTCGGGATGGAGGTCTACATTCCGCATGCCATCAAAGAAATTCATCTGATAAACCGTGGTTTGATAAAAAATGCGAGCAGATTACATCGGCAAAAAATAGAGCTTTTCAACAATGGCACTCCAATCCCATTGAGGTTAACAACGATTTTTTTAGAATCAGAAAAGCGTGCAACTAACTATTGATACCGTGAACAAGGCTTAAAATGACCGAGTGACCAATAAACTCCTTGGTTGCCTAACTAGTTCGCGCCCTTTGTGGTCAATAATAAGCCAGCAATAACTTCGCTACCTCCTCTTTTCCTGCGTTAATGACGGACAGCGGGACGTTAACCTTAGACGAGGGATGTGAGGTCCCGCCCACGTACCATTCAACACTTTCTGCGTTTTTTGAATATTTTATTTCTCCTAGGAAAGGCGAACCTATAGCGTTGATTCAGCGCTCTGAGACGCAATTTTTTCTGGGTCGGGTCCATCGGCCAAGCTCCGGAAGATGCTCAAGGCTTTCTCCCAACCACATCACGAAGCCTATAACCTAATGGGGTGTGTTTCACCGGACGGCTGGACTTAGGACCCTACCTACCACTCAGTAATTGTGCCGGACTGCATAATAGCAAGACTTGTCAGTTGAACCTAAGTTTGCACAATCAAACGCGACTTAACAACTCTGCCATTGAGGCGGCGTGAACCGGACTGTAGGAAGGCAATCGGCCCGGACGGAACACAAGCAATAGTCTTTAAGAACAGTGCTCCAGAACTATCGTCGGTTCTTGGCAGACTCTTCCGCTTATCTTATGCACGAAGGATATTTCCTACAGGCTGGAAAATCGCTCGAGTTCAGCGAATCCCAAAGATGGGGAAAAAGTGATGGAAAAAGTCATCCATACTGCGTTAATTAAGTATTTGGAGTGCAACGGACATCTGAATGATCAGATTCAGTGGCAGTCGGTCCACGGGAGACCTTTTGACCCTTATAACCGATATACGGACATCTGCGATTGAGGAGCATGGTGAGTCAAAGACAGTCGCATTGGATATCTCCAAGGTTTTTGAACGCGTCTGTCATTTCTGAGGGAAGATCGTTCATACGGACTTTCCCAGCAGCGTTTCGACTGGACGAAGAGTTCCCTCGAAAATCGATCGACCCGGGTTGCTGTGGACGGTGAGTCTTCGGATCTATATCTTGTTAATTCCGGGCTGCCACAAGGTTCTATTTTGATTCCAACATTGTTTTTTGTTAAACAAATTAAAAAATTGTATTCAAATTGTACGCACTCAAAGCTAAACTATAACACTCACTCTTCTCATTGCATTCAGGCCCTTAAGGCACACAACTGTCATCCACACCAAGAAACGCCAAACTCGCATTTTTCAACTTTCACTTCTTTCTTCTTAACATCCAGCTTTCGTGCCGTTCGGACGTGTAAAATATATATCCTCAATTTAAACAACAATCGCGTTTTATTTTTATTGTTCACCCTGCTCTGTTCAATATTTTTGCTTCACATAAATGATTTGTGGGAGTCAGCGGATACGAGAGTGTTCAATTTTGTGGATGATAGGAGGGTGAAACAATTATAAACGGTAATTTCTTTTTATATATTTATTGAATAATGTTACGCACGAACTATACTATCAACATTTTTCAATGTAGTCACCTGCGTGATCTACACACTTTTGCCACTGATTTGGAAACTTTAATATCTCTTGTTCGTAGAAAAATGTATTGCGAGTTGTTAGACGATTGCACATCCTCGACTTCTTCATTATTTTCGATTTTTTTTTCCTCCAACTGATTTCTTCAAGGGTGCGAACAAAAAATAGTCATAGGGAGACAAGCCTGGGCTATAAAGAGGGTGTTTGAGAGTTTCCCAGCCCGTTTCTTTCAATGTATCCAATGGTCAAGGGCGTGGTGTGAGGCCTGGCGTTATCATGAAGAAGGATGACATCTCGAATGGGCATACCTCGACTTTTGTTCCGATAGCCACTTCTGATGAGATTTCTCCAACTGTTAAGCGACGATCACTTTCAATAAGCTCTCGAACGGCGCGGTTGTTGTCATCTATACGACTTGTCCTTGGACGTCGATTATGACTTTCGTTTTCGATATGTGCTCGCCCACTTTTAAATGCTCTGGCTCACGTATACATACGACCATCACCAAACTGTTTCTTCAATCGAAAAAAGATTTCCGAGGGCTTATCGCCTTCATTTGTTAAAAATTTTATAATAATCCGTTGGGCAACAGACGTATGTACCACTTGCTTGCTCATGGCTATCATCATCATCATCATCGGCTCTACAACCGGGATCTGGTCTTGGCCTTATTTAACAAATCTCTCCACCGGTCCCGATTTCGAGCCGATGTCATCCAGTTTGGCACTCCCAGGCTCTGGGCGTCCTGGTCTACGCTATCCCTCCATCGCAGACAAGGTCTGCCGTGCTGACTCCTTCCATACATCCTGCCACAAAGGACTTTCGGGGCAGGCTCCTCTTCGCTCATACGAGCTAGGTGCCCCGCCCACCGGAGTCTACCGAGCTTTATTTCCTCATGGCTATACCGACTACAAAATCGAGCGCGACTGCTACCCAAGCCGGTTCCCCAACCCTTCACAAACCAAATAACAGCCACGCGCAAGATTACCTAGCTCGCAACTTGTTGCTCAGCAAAAAAGGAAAATTACCGCTAATATTTGATTTACCTTCGTAGTATGCTTGTTTCCTCTTTTTCTAGTAACCGGCCGATTTGTGCCTCAACGTCGCGCCAGCCGAGATATAGCCATATCGACTCTCTGAATCGTAATCTGGATAAGGTCCTGCAGTCGGTAACGGCCAATCTTGTATAACTTCAATGCAACGAAGACACAGAACAGAATAGAACATTCACAAATAAAAGTGGATCATTGGCTCCACGGCTGATGATGAATTGCCAGGGCCTCGAGTCTGGGGAAAGCATAAAATTGCTCGGCCTAAGGGTCTGTGGAAATGTATCGTGGCATAAACACGCGTCGACCATCGCCAGATTTGCCTCTGGAAAACTGAGTTATCTTTTTAGACCCAAGAAATATTTTACTCTGGCTCAACTTCTTCTCCCGTATAAATCACAAATTAGACTCGCCCTCGAAAATTGCTCTCATGTTTAAAGCTCTGCTCCTACTTGATCTACTCTGACCTACTTGAGAGCATACAGAGACGATCGATCTGCCTGATCGGGGACACGGCGCTGATGTTGGGACTACAGTCGCTATTACATCGAAGGCGCGTAGCTGACCTCTGTGTGTTTTACAGATATGTTCTTCGGTGATTCTGTTACGGCCACAACCACCCATCCCATAATACTTATTTCTTTGGAGCCAATCTCCACCACTAATTGCGATACACGCCAATAACACCCACTTAAAGGATGAGACACTCCCCAAGCCATAGCATTACCCCATGCATCAAATGGTCCCACATTAATGCAATACCAAACAAATTGAACTAAACGTTCAATTTGCTCACATTGAAAACTTAGATAGGATAATCGAACCACAGGTTCGCCATAAAAATCCCCTAAGATCCAAATGTGCGGAGATGTCTTTCTTCAAACAAAATCATCGAGAATCCTAAAATGCGCGCCAGCAATTTTATGATCATCTAGAAATATGGTTACCCAAAACCATTAAGACAATCAGCGTCGTTTTCCGTTTTAACCAAACGAAGTTAAAACAAACAACTCGCGCCATAAAACGAACTACATGTACGTTTATCGCCGACCGACACAAAGGATCGTAAATGCTCTTCGGCAAGATCCTTTGTTGATTGTTCTTTTGTGTTTCCCCTTTTCGATCCCAAATTTGGGAAAGACAAGGAAAAGAAAACCCTTTATCTGCAGGATAAGAAAAGTTTTCGTCCGATGAAAAAACGGACATCGAGAGGTGTGTTTTGTGTCAAGTCCAGAACGCACGTAAGTTTGGGGTTTTGAGGTTGGTTCGGGACAATTGACCAAGACGGTCAAGGTGAGAAGGATTGTTGGTGTTGTATTCGTTGTGTTTCAATAATTGTGAACGCGTGAAATGAAATAAAATATAGTTAACCTAGTTCCCGAAATAATATATGTTTCAATAAGTGTGAACGACTTAAATTAAATAAAACATAGTTAACCTAGTTCCCGAAATGATGTATGTTTCAATAAGTGTGACCGACATAAACGACATTAAATATAATTAACAATAGTTTTTAAAACAAGACATGTTCAAATAAGTGTAAACAAGTTAATTGAAATAAAATACAGTTACCATAGTTCCTGAAAAAATACAATATTTTAATAAGTGACAACGCGACGGAAGCAAAAGATTACGCATTGCAAAAAACTATAATACGAATGAAAAAGTTCGAATATATGTTATATTAGCTGACAAGTGTTTGTTTTAAAGGTATGCAGTGTGTGTGGTGAAGAAACTTCTCAACAATAGTAGTATTGTCCGCGCAATTCGGTTTATATGCGCTTCACAAGGCAGTCCGACGAATCGCACCAATTTGTGGCGGGAATATCCCTTAATCAGAAATCGTTCCGTTACAGAGCGGGAAAGCTGTGTAAGTCCCCCCACTCACCAGTTATTTGGTGGCATTTCGGAGCGCCGTGTCGGCGCTATAGGTTCGCCTCTCCTGAGAGAAGTGTTACATACAGGATTCACGTGTGCATACGCATGCTCAAATTACTGTAAACAATCGAAAAATGCCCATACTACAACCTGAAACAATATCTTATAGCATATGCCCTATACCCCAAGAACCTTCAAGGAAACAATATCATTTGATGCATCTAACGTTTCATGCAAATTGCTATATGCAACTCGACAAAACTCATCACCTTGAAATCTTGCAATTCCTATCACATTCGACTAATCTAGGCTATCACCTCATACCACTTTTCTATTCCCATACTAAATTACAATTCTGCAATTCCCGTGTTCCATCCTGGCACATGCCTTCCATTCACATCGAAATTTCCCCATGGCTTTGGAGCTGCAGCCAGAGTAGGCGTAATGTCGCCGCCTCAGGGCGAATGGCGGCAAAACTGCAACGTCGCAGTTCCCATTGTCATTGCCTTCGACTGGGCTGGCATCAGGTGACTGTCTCAGGGTGAGAGATGAATCGTGGGAAGGAATGTGAAATTCTGATTTGATTTTGGGTATAAATAGGGAGTTGCAGTGTAGGCAAAATTTATTTAGAATCCGACGGCACAAGGGTTGCATTTGATTGTAATTCAACAAACTAAAACAAATATAAAATAAATAAACACTAAAAGGAAACATAAAAGGCTTCTCTTTTAATATACCATCGACTCATCGGGAACACATCCAGAGAGGTTGGGCACACTCTTTACACCTCCGGCTGGGATAGGCACCCACATGAAGGTAAAGGCCTAAGCCTAAACAGAGGTAAGCCTAAAATCAGAAATATATTAATAACACACTCAACCCAAGAGACACGTCCGCAAGTCCTGGTGAACGGACTTACATACCCCAGCCACCCAACACACGGGCTTAGAGAGTCGGAAGCCCTCCACAAATAAGTGTTGTTTAGAAACATACAACAGAAGTATATTAAAAAAATCCCACATTAGGAGTCATTAGGAGTTCACATCTGCTTTCCACACTGGATAACTACCACTTTACTTTATGGCTCTGAAAGTTATTGTTAACCAGAACTATTATATCAATTCAACACTGGTAAAAGCGATAATCTCAACAAACTACAGGAATCATAGACTTTCAGATTATTCAATTCAACGCCGATACTCTCTAATCCGTTATGGAATTTTCCACGAAGCTGTTTTCCTTCTTACTTAAATGTGTACTTTGTTTACAAAAATCATTCACATACCCTAAAGAACCAATAAACAAAATATTCGATGGGAATCTTACCTTTCATCTAGATCTCAACTTAGCTGCAATCATGAAGTACACACGCTTTTTTCCACACTCTGCTTAACTTCATATTTCAATTATCGGCATAAGTAGCAGAATGCAAGGAAAAATCACCAGTGGGACAAAACGTTTCTTTTTTGCAGCTTGTCAATACAAAACTTAAATCACTTTTAGACTATGTGTGTTACTGATCCGGCTCAAAGGACCAATTGTTTCTTATCCGAGTCGAAGGACCAAATGCTTCTGATCCGGCTTGACGGACCATTTGTTTATGCTGTTTTAGTTAGAGATGGATGACTGGCTCCCTGCCGATCCGCGAAAACCTTAACTGCGTAGTAGACTATATTTCTCCCAGTGCCGGATGGTCAAAAAGGATACCAGCAAAGAAACACGCCAAATGTAAAAAAACGCCTTCCCGTTAAATCCGAACGCTGATTCTACCGTGTGCCACCGGCTCGATATGCTGTGGCTAAGCACCTATCGCTAAGCCTACACGAGGGGGAAACAAGCCTCGACCACCCCTTACCGCTGGTTGAGGGGAGTGCTCCGGGGTACCTATAAAGTAAAGAAGTGCGATTGAACGCCCCTTACCATTGGTGGGAGAAGCGTTCTCGAGTACTTGAAAAGCAAGAAATTTGTGGATTGAGAGAAACAACTTCCCTGTAAAAATATAGCAAATGTTTCCTATTCTAAATATGAGGACAGGTCAATAAGTCTTTAGAAAATGAGGACGATTTTCACTTATTTTCTCTTTTAGCTGACCTAATAATGACGCATAATACTGTCCCATTTCCAAATAGTCAATAAAGACATTACCATGTGCATCCCAAAACACATTAGTCATAACTTTTTCAACTGTTATCGCCGTCTTTGCCTTCTTTGGAGCCCGTTCGCCTTTAGCAATCCACTGTTTTGAGTGTTCTTTCGTTTCGGGAATGCAGTGGTGTAGCCATGTTTCATCTACAGTTACTAATCTGCGCAGAAACTCATCTGGGTTGCGACCCATGCGCTCCAAAAGTTATCAGCTGAGAGCAAATGCGTCACCCGCCTTGCAGATATTTTTTTCATACCTAATTTATCACGCAACATTGAAACATGAACAAATTGAAAATTGACAGATACCTAGTGAGGAATGATGTTTACTAAAAACAAACCATTAGCGATGCGTCGAGCGCCATCGCACACGTTTCTAAGGACTTATTGATCTACCCTCGTATGATTTATTTATAAGAGTGAAAGTCTTATGCTATCCTTAAGTTCTTGAGTTCCTACTTAAACAAGACAAGGACAAATGTGTCCTTCATTCTGGTCATCTTGCGACAACCAGAATCACCCGTGAGGATGTTGGGCCCTGTCTCAAGATATCTGAAAAAGAAACAGGGGGTTAGGTATCTAACGATACTGTCTACAAGGCTAGTTCAAATGGTCTCTAACTACTTGGATGGAGGGATGGTGGCAAAGAAATCATACAAGACGGGTAGATAGGTCTTGAGTGCGGTAGTAAACGCAGATTACGTCCTTGGCGTGTGATAATCTGCGCTTTGGTCGGTGTGTGTATTTGTGCCGTCTTGTAGTGTGCGCGTGTGTGTGGTGCGTGTTAGAAGTGGATTATTATAGAGGGGAATGTTGTTGGGAAGGGTGCCTTCTTTTACACCCCCTCTTCCTACGAATGACTATTCCATCACCCGACAGATGGCGCTCTCAAACTGGGTCAATTTTTCGTTTTCAAAAATGATACTAATATCAACATTTCTCATATTCATAAAAAGAGCCCTACTCATAAACGTCCCCACCCCGTCGCAGTAATTCAATAAGATCCCCACCCAATACTTCTCACTAACGTCGTTTTTTACCACCACACAGCCGATCCTCCAAACCCGCTATCACGACATACCCCACTCCCACCCCCAAATCATTCAAACGGCCAATACATACCCCCATTCTCGACGGCAAACCTCCCTCCAATAGAGTCTCTTTTAACCCTAACCCCACCCTTCCCAATGCCTCAAAATCCCTAAGCCCCACTCTCCCAGCTCACCCCATAACACCCCTCGCCACAATAACACCAAACAAATATCCCGATTTCATGAAAGCCCTTTCTACTAACCCATCATACCCGTCAGTCTCCAAGTCCTTTTACTCTCCCAGTTCTATACCACCATCTACCGTGCCAGTTAATTCTAGCCACTTATCGCGTTCCCCCTCCTTGAAATATATGGAAATCCTCTTTTGTCACCCCCATACATAAGAAGGGGCCAAAAAAGGACATTAGTAACTATCGTCCCATCGCCAAACTGTCACATATTTTAAAACTGTTCGAAGGCATTCTTTACAAAGCGTTATGTCTTCGTTGCAAATCCATCATCTCACCTAACCAGCATGATTTTCTTACGGGTAGATCGACCACCCCCAATCTAGTTGGTCTCATTCCACGCTCCCCGTACCTTAGAGAACAGCAACGAAGTCGATGTAATCACAACCGATTTCAGCAAGACCTTCGACCAAATTTCACACAACCTCATCCTCTTTAAGGTATCCTCCCTTGGCTTCGAACCTCTACTGATTAAGTGGATTTCTTCCTATCTTAACGATCGAACCTGCCGGGTCAGATTTAGATCCACCCTCTCCACTCCTTTTCTTCCTACATCAGGGGTTCCCCAGGGCAGTCATATTGGAACCCTCCTATTCATTCTTACTATTAATGATATAGACTCCAGTATCAAGCACTGCTCCATCTCTCTATACGCGGACGACATTAAACTCTTCAAAACGATCCACTCTTCTGTCGACTCCTCACTTCTTCAAATGGATCTCGACAGCTTTTCAACTTGGTGCCAAAATAACTGCCTCGAACTAAATATTGCCAAATGTCACTCAATCACCTTCTCCCGTAGACGCCCCCCCCCCCCCCCCCCCCTCTACGTTCCCATGTCTTACTCAACCAACAGATAACACCTGTACAAAGGATTCGTGATCTTGGCATCTTATGTGATATGGAGCGTAACCATCTCACATATTGATGACATTATTCTCAAGGCCAACTCCGTCCCTGGTTTTGTGAAAAGCTGGACGAAAGAATATATAAAGAATAGCCTTTGTCCCTCCTTATTGAATATGCTAGTCAGGTTTGGTTTCCTCACTACTCGTCCCAAATTCGCAGGGTCGAAAGCGTGCAACGTCGTTTTTTGCATATTGCCCACCTAGGATTGAATTGGGAAAATCTTCTGATTCTATCCCCATACACGAGCCGTCTTCACCTAATTAACCTTAACACACTTGAAGAGAGCAGAATTCATGTGGACATCCTCTTCATCCACCGGCTACTCTCAGGTTCAATCACCTGCCCAAGCCTGCTCTCCTTCATCACATTTTCCACTAATCCCCAAAACCTGCGTCTCTTCTATTTGCCCGCCCATCACACGTCTTACGGATCTAATGAACCCATTTCGCGAATGCAGGGGTGGGCAAACTCTCACCTTGCGTTCTTTGACTTCAACCTCACCTCTCCCGCTCTCAAACGTCGTCACTTCTCTTACCCCCCTGACGCCACCCCGTAGTGCTCTGAAAAGCTCTACCATCTCCTTCTCCCCGCACATACATCCAAATCTCATAATCCTAAACTTAGATTCATACAAAACAATCATCTAAATTGAAAATTCGCGATAAACGAATCAAATGTTCGTTTATCGCCCTTGCACCCAACTCCCCATAATCACACACCAGTGTAAACCCGTTGGTTTCGATTACTCGATGTGGGAGTCGGACTTCCTGAAGCGCGACGATGTCCATTTTATATTGTTTCGTGTTTTCTACGACCGTCTGCATCGCGCGTGGTTTGTATAACGTTCAAACATTCCACATGCCGACGCGTATTTCCCGCTTTTTCAGTTTTTCCCTACGTCTTTCTTTTGCCGAGTCTATGTTTTCTTGATGGTTTGTGCCCTTATGGTAGTGTCGGCTCATCACACCTACGCCTACCGGGTTTTTCATGGAATTGTTTTTTGTAGCGAGTAGCGGGGAATTGTGCGTCACGATGGAGCGCTTCATGGGACAACAGCGTGCTTTTTGTGTAAAACAATTTGACAAAAACAACGATTCCTATGTACTGTACGACGCCTATTTGAATTGAATACGGATAACGCCGTTTAAGTTAGTGTCCAAGTGTTAATTTAATCAAAGCTTGGCTCAAGAAGTTCGAGCAAACGGGATCGACAACGAATATTAAACAAACAGGGCAGCCACGTTCAAGAAGAAGCGATGAGAACATTCGGGAGGAGATAGCCGCGATACCTCGCAGCATGTGTCAGCGAGTTTTCCAAAGTTTGCGTAGTCGATTGCAGGGCATATCTCGACGGTCATTTTAAGAAAAAATTTTCAATAAACATTCATTACGTTAAATAAATGATCAACAAAATAACATTTGTAGTTTTACTTCTATTCATGTTTCAAATGTGCAAAAATGTATGGCCCACCCTTTATATTGATTATTCATTTTTGTTTCCACGAGTCTTTGCGGTTTCAAAAAGTCCGCTATATCAGAGCCTTTCTTTGATAATGGTAACGTCTGCTTACTGCTCTGATTCGACCCGGTATCAGAGAGGCGCCATTTTAATACAACCGGTATACCCCTGGCTTCAAACCATCCAATGGGCACGGTGACGCGTAACACCCTGGATTAAGGGTGGTAGATCTTTGTGTGTTACTCCTCGCTAGCCCCTCTGACATGGGTGGCCCTACTGGAATCGTATGCTTCCGTCAGCATAGCCTGAGTGATTTATTGTAGTTTAAGCACCACATCAAGGTTTCTACCAAGCGAGGGGAAAACTTTGGCATAGTTGCTAATAATTATATTGAGTTTATCCATAGCTCTAAGAATGGGTGTGTATCCTTCGTTAAATATCCCAGCAGCGATGTATGCTGCTATTTCAACAATTTTCAAACCAGAATGCAGGTGTTTTGGAAACAACCGCCTAGCTGTTGCATTAGAACTTTCATTAGTGTTGTGTGTGTATGGTCAGTCAAGCATCTTTGTATTAAATCATCTCTAGATAAATCTTCATAAATTGGTAGGAGATGTTCTTTTACTGAAACTAATAGGACAAAAGAATTATACAATTATACTGAGAAAGAAGGGTTGCTCCACCCGAAGCGCTCTGGATCGCTAATTTTTCCTCTGGCTTATATTACTCTCATTATACGAGGGTAGGTCAATATGTCATTGGAAACGCCTACAATGGCGCTCGTAACATTGCTAATGGTCTGCTTTTAGTAAGCATCATTCCTCACTAGGTGTCTGCCAATTTGCAATTTGTTTCATGTTTCAATTTTGCATAATAAATTGGGTATGAAAACAATATCTGCGAGATTGGCGCCGCATTTGCTCTCAGCTGAGAACTTTTGGGGAGCATGCGTTGCAACCCAGATGGATTTCTGCGCAGATTAGTAACTGTAGATGAAACATGGATACACCACTCCAATCCTGAAGCGAAACAACAGTCAAAACAGTGGATTGTTAAAGGCGAACGGGCTCCAAAGAAGGCAAAGACGGCGATAACAATTAGAAAGGTTATGGCTACTGTGTTTGGGATGCACATGGTATTATCTTCATTGACTATTTGGAAGTGGGACAGTATTGTGCGTCATTAGTAGGTCAGCTAAATGAGAAATTAAAAGAAATCCGTCGTTATTTTCTAAGGAATTATTGCCCCTGCCTTCGTATTATACTTTCGATATATGAAAAAAAAATCGGATTTAATTTTAATTTTTGGAATTTTTAAATGGTTTTCTACCTAAATTTAATAGATTTAGCATGAATAAAAAACCGGTTGTGCTGTGGGCCGTCAAAGTGGGTTTGCAGTATTAGAGTTTAATCGACACTGTTTTATTAGACGACATGTTCATACATCAGTACTGGAAAAATTACTCCCTTTTTCGACAAAATACAAGGTAATATATTTATTTAACGTAACAAATTTTTGGCAAGTAATAAAATTATCAATAAACCATAATTGTTTAATAAAATGATTGGGTGGTAGATGTTCACATATAACACGGTTTTAAAGACATCATTCCAAGCCTCCGAAACATTCCTCCGTTGTGTGATTTCCAAAAGCTAAAAAACATGAGAATATGAATGTTAGTTAGTTTGTTGACATTATGCAAACTTACCTTCGCAAGTTTCGCAGTACTTTCTAGGCTCTGGAAGAATTCTATTCTTCTTTGAACCTGGCATAATCGCGAGTTCCTCAATGGAGTCTTTTCTGTCGGACTCCTGCAGTGGGCAATCCTCAGTTTCATGTAAGTCAAATTGATCACATATATCACAGAACTTTCGTGGTGCTGGCTTTCGCGAAATCTCTTTGAAGAAATAAAATCTGTAAAACGAACGAGCAACAGCGTTAAGTAAGCTATAAAAAGGAAAGTTTAAAATAATAACTTTAGTTTAACTTAATTTAATTATAAAAAAATATGATGACAATTCAGTCTACTTAGGGCCAATAACATCCTGATATAATTCCAGATCAGATGTAATTTGCTGTACTGTTACACTAATTAATCTTAAGTTTATTGCTTAAGGGGTGCAGTAGCAAAGATTCGTAAGTAAATCATGACTATTGGTAGTAATTTTTATCAGTCATAATCTGTAGTGGCGCAAGGCTAATAACCTTGCCCGGAAAAACAAATTATTATGGACAATTTTACAAATCTCGGACAAGGACCGGATACCCGTGGAGAGACTTGCTAAATAAGGCCGGATCCCGGTTGTAGTGCCGATGAGGTTGATAATCTACACACGTAATGTACACATCCTTGGTAATCTGTGAATCACGATTCCGGAGAGGTTGCGCAATACTTGTGTTTACTCTTAGATTTTTTAAGTATTTGTTATTGGTCCATTAAAAATATGTATGTACATCTTAATGGTATTGTGGGGCTTTTCAGGGCCCGAAGAGCCATGCATCGCTCGATCCCCACCATTTCCAGCAATGCGACTTACCTTGAAGTCGAATCTTCAGCAAGATTATACAACCTTGCTACGGCCTTAATCGCCAACCAATTCGCTGGAATTAATTCGGTTATCCCAAAGGATAACCGACATAAATACCTTATAGGCAGCTTACCTTTCTTTGGGGTTTTTTTCCAAACCCCTTCTCCACGATCATTCCCGAAAACATTAAGTCCACGGCAAGGCTTATCACCTAGCCGTGGCATCAAAAATTTCACCCTCGGGCATGCATTGCACCCTGTGCATCACGTCCCTATTACCTTATGCTACCCACGTCATGCCATGAAAACAAAATCAACACAGAGTTCCTAATGTGCTTGTTTTGTTTGTCCATGTCACCTCTAAGCGTGGGGTTACCAAGTCTCACCAGTTTGCCACCGTCGACAAGGTTTCGGCCGACGCAAAGCAAACATTTCCCGCATTTTCAGCAATAGCTGGTTTTCCATTATCGGTGTCCACCGATCATGGACCGCAAACAAGCAACGAATTGGATGTGGCCATCAAGTGTTTACTTTTAACAACTGGCAAGGGCTGCACCCTATATTCGTTTGCAATACCTAAACGTCGCATCCATATCTTCCGGATTGTTTATGGTACATCGGAATTTTCTATTAACGGCCGCCAACTGTCCGCGGACCTGGAAAATTGCATGTCCATCAACCGAATGTTGATTTATGGCCTCTCCTCGGGCAAGCAGATCTTCGGTTCGTTTTTCACACCAGAAGGGTCTGTTGCCGGCAAGCATTACACAATCAGTTGTGTACACAGCCGCAGACCCATGCAATGTTGGCGAACGCAAACAATGCATACCCATTACCCGATCATGGAAATAGCGTCTCTGTTGACATAGGATCGCAGAGACCTATCCCTTGCTTAATGATCATTACCAGGAGATGCAATAACGACGCCCGCATCTATTTATGTTCACCGGACGATCGTATGCGACGCATACACATACATGCGAAATGTACGCCATATTTCCCAATCCAATCACGATTGACTGCCTCGAGTTGATCGTATAGCTCCTCCCCTTTTATGGCTTTTCTTTGCGATGTCATTCTGATGGTGGCGAATGGACGTCAGTCAGAAATTTTACGCCAAGGCATATGCTCGCGCAGTAGGGAATCTGTTTTGAATCGCGAAATCTACATCTACGGAGTCTGTTTTGAATCGCGAAATCTACAATCACGGAGTCGTCGCAATTATACCGATAACTTCCTTTTCGAGTTTGTTTTTCTTAAAATTAGCCATCCCGTGTATCTTGGCACTTGGAACTATAGTGTATAAAAAACGTGGATTTTTCTCCGGTACGGCTGGAGGTGTGAATAGAGATAAACTTAAGTTCTAGTGGAGATAAAAGGACCAAATATACCATTGACCGAAATGGTTAATTGATATTGTTTTAACCTTTATAAAAAAACCGTAAAGGACATATTGTCGATCAAATAAATTACAGAATACGTGAATCAGTGTGTGTTTGTTATTTTGATGTTCGCTCCGTTTGGGAAGTGTTTTTCGAGACACCCTTTGGCCGAAGTTCCTCAATTATAAGTGGCGGTGTTGCTGAACCCCATGTCCGTGAATGTGTAGTAGCAATACCCTACCACAGTATCATTTCTACACATTTTTTATTCCTCCGATTTCATTTTTAGAGAAACGCGCGTATAAAGGGATTTTGAGGTACCCTTAAATTGCGTTGGTGGTATCGTTTGCTCTGGGAAATGTTTTTTTCCTTCAATGCTAACGGTTAATGTTGTATGTATTGTATGGCTAGAATAAAACAACCTTTTGTTGTGCCTTGTGTTTATTGACTGACCCCCACCCAAAGAGGGAGCTTACGACTTCCCCGTTCGAGAGTGTAATACATATTCATACATACATAGGTACTTTGATGTTGTTATGCCTCGCAACCATTCTTCCTTAATATTAAGGCAAGACTTGCTGAGCGGAAAGTTATAAGTATGAGATGAGTATAAGTTATTAAGTAAAAGACTGTTTTGCCCTTTTACTAATATATGTAATTTTATATATTATCAAAAAGGCCCGCTGTACTTATGCGAAGATCTTTTTGCTTGAACAATCCACTCTGAATCTAATCCCTTTGCAACCACTTCTTTTATACTTAAATTATTGGGCAAAAATTGAAAACGATGCAACTAATTCTCTTCCACTCAACCAGACCCCACACGCAGGTTATTCCACCCTGACGCAGTTTCGCTTAGTCGGCTTTGACCCGCATGGAGTGCATTCGCCCGACACGAGTCATTCGTTTTACTCAGTCGACACTTGATCAGGCCGTGGCCTTGATTCAAGTATTCGTTCCGTCACCTTCGAATCAGCATCTATAAGCCCCGCGTTCAACTGCGCAAGCAATTTTTTATGGGGTACGGCAATTGTTATCATCCGCTGCACTCTTGCCGCGATTATGAAGACTTCCGTGTTTTTTTTACACAAACGCGCGCACAAAAGGGGATTTTGGAGTACCCTTAAATGTCAGAGCACAGTGCGAGCGGAAGAAGAAGAAGTGGATAAGGAAAGAAAGTATCGATGTATATTGGCCTTGAATGTCTGGACATCACAGCGGCCAGGAAACACATGATCAGGCAGAACATGCCGCATTCGTGTGGTTCGGCTGAAGAATGACTCTCTATGTTTGTTTGTACGCCTGAAGTTCATTTTCAACGTGACCTCATGCGCATTCACAGATTGACGGGTATCACAGGAAAATGTCTGAGGGGGCAAGTTCAGCAAGTTCAGTTGAGCAACGACCGTGGTAATACCTATAGAAAAGAGATAGGCATGATATGTTGCGCCTATGTTCTAATGACCTAATTAAATGACACAGCTGAGTCCCCAAAAAGATCCATTGCTCGTTTTTGCATCCTATCGAGCACATGTAGTGCAGTTTTGGATGCGCCTGATCAAGTGTGGGAGTTGAACTCCATTTTGGGACGAATATACGCCTTGTAAATAGTGACCAAATTGCATCTCTTAAGGAACCCCATACATTTGGCCGCACTTTTCGCAGTTTCAAAAATGTGGTCGCTCCAATTAAACGTCGAATTAATTCGAATGCCGAGGATTGATAGCTCCTTGGCTTCGTCGATGCAAGCTCTTATTTCCGAAGATTATTCAAAAGAAGTCCTAGAGAAAAGGAACGAATTATAACCCAAACTTCTAGTAAAAGAAGGAATGGCAACTATGTCGTTCTAAACTATGATAACGCTAAAACGGAAGAGAGATCATTCAACTTCGCCTGCTACAACAAACGAACCAAAGAAACAGAATTCCACTAAGACCAACAGGATAAACACATTTGACATGATAAGAGAAAGAAGCAACTCTCTTTCAACTCCTTCCTCCAGCGAAGAAACCATAAGAAATATCCATCAGCCACCGCAATAAACCAACAAATAAACTAAACTAATTTATAAGAATAAAATATTTCCCAAGACGGCTGATCATCGTACGAAATTAGACCAACACTGAGTGACAACATGACAACAGACATTTTAGGGCTGTCAGAAGTAAAAAAAATGGGCTCTACTATTAAAGAATACAATGACTATATCCTGTGCTATATTGGCTAAACAAAAGGGCTCCATGGAGTTGGGTTCCTTATCACTAAAATATACAAAACCAACATAACAAACTTTACAGGAATGCCCGAGAGAGTGCCCATTTTGCAACTAAAATTCGGTGAACTTTCTATATCATTAATTCAAGTCAATCCACGAACAGAGAGATCGAGTAAAGACGACCTCAACCCTTTTTACCAAGATTTAGACAAAATACATTCTCTGACTGAGAACAAAATAATAGTAGTTTAGCGTTTGCAACGATAGTGAAGAACGTGTGATTCGAACTGACGCTACGACGGTTAGAATCACTAAAAATTGAACCAGTGGTAAACATATCAAGCCACTGCCGCTCGTCAACTACACTCAACTGATGTGGAATTGCTATGTTATTTGCTTGGTATACGGCTGATGTCTTTGCTTATTCGATTTTCTTTCTCTGTTGTTCTTCACTATTTGCTTGAATACTGTGCGTATATCTGCTAGAAACGCCACAGTAGCGATGGGATTAAAAAAAAAGGTCTCTAATATTGAACAATATAACAACTATATTCGGGGGGATGGGAGAGCACACATGGCAATGTCTCTGATTGATTTCAACCCGGCGAAGGCCAGGGCGATCCTTGTCCCTGTTCAATCCAAGTTGACATGCAGTCTCCACGTGATACCCCTGGATAGCTACTTTGGCACCCGCCAAGTAGTGAACCAACCAATGCGTGCAGCGACATCCTGAGAAAGATTGGCGCAAGGTTAATAACCTTGCCCGTAAAAACAAATTATTATGGAAAATTTAACAAGCCTCGGATATGGATCGGATACACGACGACGACCGTGGAAACGAAAATGGCTAAACGATTTAAGAATTTTCTCATGGAACGTCCGCTCACTATACAGAGCTCGAGTTGCGCAGCAGCTAGCCGATGCCCTGCCCGAATATAAGGCTGACATAACACCATTACAAGAAATAAGATGGGCCGTGAGTGGTGTTATTCAAAGAAACGAGTATGACATTTATTACAGCTGTCATGCAAAACACCATGTGCTCGGGGTAGGCTTTCTAGTCGGTCAAAAACTGAAGCTTGACATTATCGGCTGTAATGCAATAAACGAAAAGTTATGCACTCTTCGCGTGCGAGGCAAGTTTAAGAACATAAGTCTCATAAATGTTCACGGACCTACAGAGGAGTCCCCTGACAACGAAAAGGAAGAATACTATGAGAACGTCGAACGGGCCCTCAATGCCTGCACAAGATACGATGTGAAAATCGTTCTTGGTGATTTGAATGCGAAAATAGGTCGACAGCCGGTTTTCAGGAACTACGCAGTTCCCATAGTTTGCATGAGAACACTAATGAGAATGGACTACGAGTCATCGAAGCAGCATCAAAAAACTTGGTCGTTGCGAGTACCAGGTTTCCCCGTAAAGATATCCACAAAGCTACCTGGGTATCACCTGATGAAGCCACAAGCAACCAAATTGACCACGTGTTGATAGATCGTCGCCACTCCTCGAGCCTGATGACGGTACGAACGTACCGAGGTGCCGACGTCGACTCGGATCACATCTTGTTGGTACAGTTTTCCGAGTGCGAATTGCCTTACGGCCGCCTCCGCGGATCTGGTTCGAATCAACATGGCTGCCTTACGCAATGAGAATACCAGTCACACATTTGGTCATGCGTTAAGACTCGCCCTCGAAGAGCTCGATGGAGGGAGAGTAAGCCCTGAGGCCAGAATGCCGGGCGTAGAAGAGAAATGGACATGCCTTAAAAATACTATCATTAGTACTGCCAACTCCATCTTAGGCATTAGTCGTAGAAATCGGAGCGTCTGGTTTTATGATGAGTGCAAACTAGCGACTGAGCGTGAGAATGCTGCATACCGGGCAATGCAGCAGTCTCATAAAACGCGGGTACGCGAGGAGAAATACAAAGAGCTCAGAAGATCTGAAAAGCGACTTCACAGACAAAAGAAAACTGCCTGGTAAAAAAAACCTTGTCTGTGAAATAGAGAATGGTAGAGAGCGAGGTCCGCACCAGTCCCGGAAGTTCTACCAAATAATCCGCAGTGTGACGCGGTACACACCACGTTGCACTTAATGCAAAGATAAAGAGGGTAATCTGATCACCGATACTGAGCGCATTCTGGAGCGATGGGAAGTGCACTTCAATGAATTGCGAAATGGTCAGCTCACAGAAGAATTGGAGACTCCACTAATGCAAAATCAAGACCAAATGTTGCCACCACCAAGCATTGAGGGATCATTAAAAGCCATAAGACAGCTCAAATCAAATAAAGCCCCCGGAGCTGATGGCATACCAGCTGAGTTAATCAAACAAGGAGGAACAGCGTTACATCACGCAATTCATGAGATCGTGGTGCACGTATGGCAGCAAGAGGAGATGCTGGAAGATTGGCGTCATGGTATAATTTGTCCCATACATAAGAAGGGATATATCACACTGTGTAGCAACTATAAGGGTATAACATTGCTGAGTACCGCCTATAAGGTATTGTCCTCTATCCTACAAGATCAGATAGCACCATACGCTAAAGTCATCATTGGTCAATATCAGTGTGGCTTCATCCCAGGCAAATCAGCAATTGATCAGTTATTCACCCTTAGGCAGGCGATGGAAAAATGTCAGTAATTTAAGATTCCATTATATCATCTATTTGTAGACTTTAAAGGCCACCTACGACAGCATAGCCAGGGTAGAACTATATAATGCCATGGGAGAGTTCGGCATTCCAAACAAATTGATACGTCTTTGTAGGTTGACCATGACCAACGTAACTAGTCAAGTAAAAATGGTGGGATTGCTGTCCAAACCAATAAACATCTTTAATGGACTCCGACAAGGGGACGGTCTGGCCTGCCTTTTCTGCAACCTGGCGTTGGAGAAAGCAATCCGTGACTCTGGCGTCACAACTAGAGGGACTATTATAAGTCCAGGCAGATACTTGCCTACGTAGATGACATCGACATCATCGGTAGAACCGAATCGGCGGTACAGGACTCCTTCCCCTAGATCGAGCAGGCGACACAAAAACTGAGACTGCACATTAATGAGGGGAAAACTAAGTACATGGTGGCAACTTCTGCGAAGAGAAGACCTAATGCTGGTCAAGCTATCAGGGTATTGGAGCACGAATTTGAAGTAGTGCAATCCTTGAACTACCTTGGGTCAATAGTGTTTAGTCAGGGCAGAACCCACATATATTCAGCTTAGTACAAGCGAAAAAACTTAACTATCTTAAAACTATTCTTATATATATAAACTATGGTTAAAAAGAAAAAAAAAGGGGGGGGGGGGGGGGGTGTATGTTTGGTGAGTTGGTTACTGGGTTTATCCATCAATTATCACTCATTCATTCACCTCGCTTAGTACAGGATGTAAGAGTGTAGACGGGGAGTGGGCATGGTCAGGAGGGGGCAGAGAGGAGATTTGCCCACCACAGCATTCGCGAAATGGGTTCATTAGAACCGTAAGAAGTGTGGTGGGTGGGCTGATAGAAGAGATGAGGGATTCGCAGGTTACGGGGGTTAGTGTGAAGTGGAATGATGGAGAGTAAACTTGGGCAGTTGATTGACTGGCGTATTCAAGAAGGGGGCGGACGAAGGCTATGTAGAGAGAACGGGAAACGTAAGGATTAGAGAATTCTTTAGACCGGCGTTTCACAAACACAAGGACAGAGTTGGCTTTAAGATTAATATCATCAATATGCGGTATGAAGCTAAGCTCCCTGTCAAATAAGATCCCGAGGTCGCGTTTCGAGGGTACAGATATCTGCTGGCTTTGCAGGAAGTAGGGGCGTGGGGGGCAGGGGGACGTTTGCGGGAGAAGGTGATGGGGTGACATTTGACAACGTTAAGTTCAAGGCAGTTATTACGGCACCAAGTTGAGAAGCTGTCGAGGTCCGTTTGGAGAAGTGAGGAGTCGAGAGGAGAGGTGATCGTTTTGTAGAGTTTGGCGTCGTCCGCATAGAGGGAGATGGATGAGTATTTAATAATTGAGTCAACATCATTGATGGTAAGGATAAATAGGAGGGGACCTAGATGGCTGCCTTGCGGAACCCCTGATGTGGGAAGAAAACGATTGGACAGGGAGGATCTGAATTTGACACGGTAGGATCGATCTTTCAGATAAGAAGATAACCACTTGATCAATAGGGGTTCGGAACCTAGGGAAGACAGCTTAAAAAGGATGAGATTATGGGAGATTTTGTCAAAGGCCTTGCTGAAATCGGCGGTGATTATATCGACTTCATTGTCATTCTCTAAGGCACGGAGACTATGGGATGAGAACTCGATCAGATTCGTTGTGGTCGACCTGCCCGAAAGGAAACCATGCTGGTTGTATGAGATGATGGATTTACAAGGGAAAGATAACGCGTTGTAAAGAATTCCTTCGAACAGTTTGGAGATATGAGACAGTTTGGCGATAACAATATGGCGGAAGAAATACGCGAACGGCTGATCAAATCCAACAAAGCCTACTATGTGAGGGAGGACTATTCCGGAGATGGTACAACCATGAGTTGTGGGCGATCTACCTTGAAGCTTATATTGTAAGCAAAATCAAGCTCGGTAGACTCCGGTCTACGCCATCTCTCCACCGCAGACAAGATCTACCGCGCTGTCTCCTTCCATACATCCTGCCACAAAGGACTTTCCGGGCAGGCTCTTCTTCTCTCATTCGAGCTAGGTGTCTCGCCCACGGGAGTCTAAGAAGATTGATTTTTCTTACAGGATTAGCTTCAAGGTAGATCGCGTACAACTCATGGTTGTAGCGTCTCCGGAATCTAGCACTGGAGCACAACATCATCATCATCATCGGCACTACAACCTGGAACCGGTCTTGGCCTTATTTAGCAAGTCCTGAGGCTTGTTAAATTTTCCATAATGATTTGTTTTTTCCGGGCAAGGTCATTAGTCTTGCGCCAGAGGCTCCCCGACGGGGAATCGAACCCCGGTCTCCCACATGACAGGCGGGTATACTAACCAATATACTATTGAGGAGCTCTACATACACTTGTTTAAATTTAGCAAAATTCTTTTATGGGTCGCCTTTCAAAACTAGAGGATCTAGATCTGATCTTAAACTCCATTTTGTCTGTTTGTTATTGTTTGCTTGCACCGCACTTGCATTTAGGTAATCACTTCTACTTTTTACTTTACGCTATAACCGGCTGTGCCATGATGTGTATGGTTACAATAAGGCAACCTTTTGATGTACCTTGTGTTTATTGACTGACTCCCAACCCAAGAGAGAGCTTACTCCTTTTTAGTGGGTGGGTGTAACACATACACATACACGCTATTAATGTACATCTATACAACAGTGATCAGTTAATACTCACGGTAACATGTCTCCGGAATGAGATTCCAGTTTTTTGATTTTGGCTTGCAAATCATCATTTTTATTTTGCATATCGGAAATAATGGAGTTTAAGAACTTTATTTGGGCAACTTTTTCTTTCATGTCCGTTTCCTGAAAATGTCAATTCATGAATGAAGTGAGTTCCAATAAAAGTTTTTAAACAATACAAACCGATAGTCTGTGGGCATCTGGACATTGATCCGCCACTTCTTTATCTTCTGCTCTATTCGATAAAGTGTTTGGTTTAGCTCCTGTTGAATGAGTCGCTATAGGTGTTGGTAAAGCGCTTTTCTTTTTTTCATGTAAATTACTTCCTGGGATTGTTGGTAAAACATTTTGTTCGACCTGATTCGTTATTATTGGCTGTTTGTTATCGTTTGAATGACCCATTGCATTCAACGATTCACAAGATTGGACATTTGTACTTTTCAACTCTGCAAGTTTTTGAGAAAATGTACTTAAAACATATAAGGATGTGTTGAGTAAGGTCTCGGTGTCTTTTGTTAAGTGCTGAATGCTGATTGCGTTGATATTGCTGGAGAATCCGTCTGTTTCTTTGCCAAAGTTGATGATGGAAGCAATGCTGTTCTGGACAAATTGTTCGATTTTACTACAGAGGGGCGTTATGGCTTTGCCTGCTTCATAAATTCTCTCATCTAGTTGTTTCATATATTCTAAGTAGGTATTGTAATTTGTTTCTGGATGGGAGGTTACATGAGTCCCATGTAACTGTCTAAGTTCTCTTTGGATGGACATCAATTTGAAATAGGCATGCGTTAGATTCCTGAAACGTCTTTCTAGATCTCTAGTCTGACCCATATGTGTCTTGAGAGTTTCGTATAGTTCTGAGTCTATCAGTTTTGAATCGTCAGATTTATTTTTGAATGAATTATAATTTTGTGCTTTTAGTACATCTGTCTTCTCTAGATCGTATAAGATAGTATAAAGGAAGTGTTTAAATTGCAGTGAACTTAACGTGTTTGACAGTTTAAAAGGGACTAGCGTTTTAACTGGTCTACCTTGGAGACGCCGATTCCAAATGTTGGCTTTCAAAAATGTCGTGGCATGATTTGCAATGCCCGTAAACGGTATTTCTAGTGAGCTAGGTGATGCATGACCGTTAAACTTTTTGTACGTTTGTTTGAAGGTATCAATATTGTGAACGAGATCTATGAAATCGAAACGTATTTCGCTGTCAGTGTCATCGCACTCTTTATTGGAAGGAATATTATTGTTTAGTGTTTCTATTTTACTAGAAAGGGATTTAAATATATTATGGATTTTCTGAATTTGATTATGTAAATAGAGATTTTGCAACCACGTAGAAACACAGCTTGGATCGGATTCTGATATTGGTATTTTGGAATCTACAATTTGATCTACGCAATTAGCTACTTCGGATTCTGATTCAGAATCATTCAGCTTGTGCTTTAATACAATGAGTTGTGCTTGAAGTTTTTTATTTAATTTGAATAGATCATCACAGTTGACGATTGGATTTCTAGGGTTATTATCGTTTATAGCTACTTCTGATTCGGAGTTGTTAATTAGTGTACACAATGTGATGAAATCCTTAATAATTTCTTTAAGCTGATTGAGAACATCGCCAGATACTGTTGTTTTGTTTGATGTTCTACTTAGTTCCAATTGAAAAAAATAGTCGTCTTTCAGTTTCAAATCAGATTTGATCTTTTCGTTCATGGCGTGCAAATCTGATTCTAGTTCAGTGTTGACGTTAACATCATCAGGCATGTCCTTCTCAATCCGATTACTTCCTTGTTCTTGTAAGGAAAATAACGTCAAGGAATCAAATAAAGCATCGAAGTATGCATTAGTGTCTTTTAGATTTTCCGAATCTTCATATTCTTCGTCGATTTCCTTTACTGATTCTACAGTGCTTTTCTCCTGTTTATATTTTTCAATTAATTCCTCATAATTGTGTTTTAAATTCAGCAAATCTTGAGATATGTTTAGGTTTTCTGCTCGAAGTTGTGAAATTGTTTCATGATTAGTTTTCAAATCTGCTTGTAGCTGGTCATTGGCATCAGACACGAATTTATACTTTGACTTGATGCTTTCAAACTCACGACCGATGTTCGATATTTCTTCTTTCTCTTCTGGCGTCTCCTTCTCCTGTGCATATTTCTGAATTAAATCGTCGTAATTAGATCTTGTAGCTTGTAGATCATGTAGAAGTTTCTGATTTTCAACTTGTAGCTGCGATGAGATTTCCTGAATCGATTTCAAGTCGTTTTGCAGTTTTTCATGGGCATCCAACATGTCCTTGTATTTTGATTTAGTTACTTCAAGCTCACTAGTGATATTGGTCTTTTCTAGTTTCTCCATTTCACATCTATTAAGGGATTCCTCATAATTTGATTTAATGTCTTGCAAATCTCGTGATATTTTTTGATTTTCGTCATGTAGCAGTGATACCTTTTCTATATTGGATCTTAAATCATTAGTTAGTCTATCATTAGCCTCAGCCACCTCTTTATATTTTATTTTTAACTCTTCAAATTCACTAATGATATTAGACTTGTCTTTTTTCTCCTTTTCAAATTGGTCCATCAAGTGTTCCTGCTGGAACTTGGTATTGTGTAGATCCTGCTGTAATTTCAAGCTTTCAAGCTGGTGCTGTGATATTGTGTCTTGATTAGCCTTTAGGTCGTCTTGTAGTTTTCCATTGATTTCAGTCACATTGTTGCACTTGGACTTTATATCGTCCAGTTCGCTGATGATACTGAATTTTTCAATAGTTAATGATTTGTTTTTATCCTCGTGACTCTTTAATTCCTCTAGGAATTTCTCATTTAATTGCGATGCTTTATTGTAATTCGCTGTGAGAACATCGAACTGACTGGATATGTTTAAATTTTCGATTTCTAATTGTTTAAGCTTATCCTCGGCGTTTTTTAATTGCATTTCTATCCTTTTCCGATCTTCAGAATGATCTACTTGAATAGTCTTATTTTGGGACGTTAGTTCTTGTTGGATTTTATCATTTAAACTTGACAGAGTTTCGTATTTCTTTGTTACATCTTCCAAATTGTGGGAAATCTCAAATTTCTCCGTTTTCAACTGTTTTATTTCTTCCTCTCTATTTTTAACATCATCCTGGAGTTTAAGGCATGTTTCGGATAACATTTTGTTGTTTGAAGTGAGTTCATGAACATCACAAGATAATTGGATCTTTTCCAGTTCAAGTCTTTTAATCATTTCGTCATTGTCCCGTAATTTGTGCTGCAAAGTGTCATTCAGGTCGGATAATTTACTACAACTTGAGACGACATCGTTATGGTTGATTGAAGTAGTTAATTTTTCCACTTCCAGCTGATCGATCTGTTCCTTACCAATTAGTAATTGTTGCTCAAGTTTCTTATTACATTCCAGAGAGTCATTTAATTCTGATGATATGTTATTCAGCTTCATTAAAATATCACTGTTTTCTGAACGCAGCCTTTCTAATTCGGCTTCAAGGGTGATTTTCAACTGATCATTATTTGCAGAGAGGTCTTTACATTCAACTTTTGCAGAATTAAGATTTTCAAGAATAATGTTTCTTTCCGAGTTTATTCGTTTGATTTCTTCGTCTTTTGCAGTAAGAATAGTTTCAATATTTTCACATTTGCTAATCAAATCTCTATTGTTTGTCTCGGTTACAGTTAGTTTTTTTATAGTATGTACAAGACTTTCAGAGATGTCATTCAGGAATTTATTTGAAGTGTCATCCTCAGTATATTTATTGACTTCCAGGTATCGACCCAATTTATCTTGTAAGAATGGATTTTGTTGAATTAAATCCTTTATAGCTTCAATACAGTCCGGAAGTGAAATTCTGCTTGATGATAGATTTGAGGTGTAGACCTCCGATTGGTTAAGAGGTGATCCTAAAACATTTAAGGAATATATATATATATAGTTGTAAAGAAAGTGAGTATATTATAACAGAAAATGAATTCTTTGTTGGCTTATAATCATCATCATCGGCACTACAACCGGGAACCGGCCTTGGCCTTATTTAGCAAGTCCTGAGGCTTGTTAAATTTTCCATGATTTGTTTTTTCCGGGCAAGGTCATTAGTCTTGCGCCAGAGGCTCCCCGACGGGGAATCGAACCCCGCTGTCCCACGTGACAGGCGGGTATACTAACCACTACACTATCGACGAGCCCTTATAATGCACACGATTTTAGGGCAGCAGGAACCAGACGAATGATACTGAATTAAAAGACCACTTGTTCACTGAGATACGCGAGTTTAATTTGGTGGTAAAGAGATAGAAAATCCAAGGCTTGATGTGAATCTCAAAAATTTTGTTATTCGTTATTTCGACTGTATCATGGGCAATCATAGACTTTGCGAGAACTGGCATCTAGTAATAGAGCGAAGAGCCATTTAATGAATTGCTAAATAGCCAGCTAACTGAAGAGACATTGTCAGATATAGATGTTGTGGTAACAACACATCGAGAAGATTAGCAAAAGTACAATCTAGCATTAAAAAAAAAAAAAACCGGTTACCGTGGATATAATAAAATACAGTGCCGTGAAAAATTATAAACTCAAATGTGAATTTTTAGATTTCTTGGAATGAGTAATTCATTTTTATGAGTAGTTTTGTGACAAAATATTGTCAACCGCCACCAACCCTGTGTTAGAATATACTCAGAACTAGGCAGGTTTGTCGTAATCGGCGACTAAAGATCGAGAGGTAGGTGGGGTCCCAACGGCCTGTCTACTATTGCTATTTATTGGCCTGTAGGAACCCGGAAGTTCATGACCTCACCGACTTGACTCCGTCCTCGTTCCCTATCCTGTGCACTCACCTTCCACACTTGACCACCTAATCCGATCTCCTCAGAGTAGCGAAGCCACTGCGAATTATATACAAGCAAGCCGATTTCTGTGTAGGAGTATGAGATTAAGATCCTGTCAATAGAATCATATAGAACATCGAGTTCATTTTTTGATGCATTACTCTCCGGTTCAGATGATATTCTTGGAAAAGTGAAATTTCGGGATGCAAAAAAGTTCATATGTGCCAACAAAGCCACTATGTGAAATGAATACAGAATATCGCTACCGGCAACTATCAGTGTTTTATTCAACGAAACAATTGTTGATCCTGGATTGATTGACCAGATAGATAGACACAGCGGGTTAGTTGCACTTTAAGTTGGGGATACTACTCTACTCGGTTAAAAAGGTAACGGCATTGTAACGACTCAACACAAAAAACAATTATGGCCTGGCAGTGTGGGATATATGTTGAAGTCCATGATAGATTAGCCAAAGCAATCGCTATATGAAAATATACACTGCGAGTGAAGTGCAGTGCGGGAAAAATTGCCACCCTTTCCTTTCCTGGCGTTTGTTTTTTTCTCTTTTTCGTTCCTCTGATACGTCTCTCACACATCGATACTCTTGATTGATTTATAATCATTAGAGGGTTCTTAGTGTTTGAGTGGCGTAATATTCGTCTTGGTAATTATGTGACCCGGATTTCAGCAGCGACCCAGTGGGCAGCTACTAGAGGGGCATAACACCCGTAGTAAATGCTTTCGCTCGTCTATTGCAGATCCCCACTTTTCTGAGGCTGTATTGGTTTTCCTGGCTGGGTCATTTCAATGGAACATAAGTTTCGCATCGATCATTGCAACATTCGCTGTCTACGATGGAATATCTTCTCTGTGTCTGTCCACATTTCTAAAGAGAAATCAGCAATTCTTGTACTTAGCGAAACCCAGATAATAACTGATACAGATATTTCTGATTTCAATCTATCTAGTTATACCTTAGAGCCTCTGTCCTTCCCACATCGTGGTCTAGCCACATATACTAGGTGTGTGCATATGTTTTTTCCGTTCTCTTTTTTAAAAAATACGTAATTTTCTACTATTACGAATACTATTTATTGGCCTGTAGGAACCCAGAAGTTTATGACCTCACCGACTCGACTCCGCCATCGTTCCCTGTCCTGTGCACTCTCCTTCCACGCTTGACCATCTGATCCGATCTCCTCAAGATCAAACCTTACATAGTCCTCCCCCCTCCGCCGCGGCCGTTTTGCAGGTCTCTTTCCGTTGATCTACCGTCAAGAATTCTACGCACGGTCCTATCGTCGCCCATTCGCGCCACATGTCCGGCCCATCTTAATCTTTGCGACCTGATTGCTCTCACTATTTTAGGTGTGTAGTATATCTCTTCCAATTCGTGGTTGTGGAGTTTCCTCCATTGTCCTGCCTCCTCGTCATATTTACCGCAAAGATACTCCTTAGAACTTTATTCTCGAATACGCGTAATCTGTTTTTTTTGTTCCCGTTCTGTGAGACCCCATGTTTCGCATCCGTATAGAACAATCGGCATGATTATGGTTCTATAGACACGGAGCTTTATGTTACGTGACAGCAGTTTACTGACTGCGTCCCAACTAGCGTTGCCGGAATGTAGTCTTTTGTTAATTTCCTTCGACATTTCGATACTGGCCGTCAGTATCGTTCCCAGATATTTAAATTCTTTAACTTTTCCGAATATCTTGGCTCTGTCGTTTATATGTGTTCCCCGAGGACCACTTGCTCTCGCCATAATCATGTATTTTGTTTTGTCTTCATTTATTTCTAGGCCCACCTCTTCTGCCTCTTGCATGATGATTTCACTGTTTTTACTTACAGTTTCTAGATTATTGCTCAAAACGGCGATCTCATCCGCATATGCGAGCACTTGTGTGACCCCGTTCACGGATGATCCGACCACGTTGTCGTCTTGTACCTTTCTGATAACATAGTCGAGCACAAGGTTAAAAAGACATGGTGAGAGGCCATCTCTCTGTTTTAGTCCGTCCTGGATTTCAAATGGTTCTGAGAGGTGGTTTACTATTCTAACTCGCCCTTTGTTTTCGTTCATGCAAATTTGAATGAGGGCGGCATATTTTTTCGGGATTCACGGCTCCACTAAAATATGGTGGAGTCTTTGTCTTGCCACTGAGTCGTAGGCTTTTTTGAGGTCAACGAACAGTTGGTGAACCGTCTCTCCGTATTCCCACATCTTTTCCAGCAGTTGCCGTACTGTGAACATTTGGTCGCTCGTTGACCGGTCCCTACGGAGTCCGCACCGGTAGTCTCCCAGTATTTCTTCTGCGTACGGTGTGATTCTCGCCAGTATGACATTTGTTAGTATTTTGTATGTGGTTGGGACCAATGATATTCCTCTGTAGTTTTCGCAGTCAGATCTGTCGCCTTTTTTGAAAATGAGGGCGACTATTGAGGTTTTCCATTCTTCCGGAGTGACCTCCTTATCCCATATTGTTTTAATTAATTGGTGGATCTTTCGAGCGATTGCCTCACCTCCATGCTTCACACGCTCTGCCGGTATGTGGTCGACTCCGGGAGCCTTTTTGTTCTTCAGCCGATTTATTGCGCCTACAACTTCGTTGAAAGATGGCTCTGGGATCTGAGGCTCGGCTGTATGTATGTCTGGTGCGTTTATTTGTGGTTGATGGGTGCGCACATTGAGCAGGTTTTCAAAGTACCGCTTCCATCTTGTCAAGATGTTGTTTGTTTCTGTGAGCAGACAACCGTGTGCGTTTCGAATTATTTTGGCTTTCCCTCGGTAGCTATTTGTAAATGAGTTTATGCCAGCATACATACCTCTGATGTTCTTTGCTCTGGAATTTTCTAGGATTTTTTCGATCCGAGTCTTCTCCCATTCGCGTTTTTGCGTTGGAAGAGTCTCATTGTCTCTTTCCGAATTGTCGCGTATCTTTCTGCTTTGACTTAATCATATCTTTCTAAGTGGATCACTCTAAGTCGCTTACGTTGTTCGATCTTCGCCCTGCACTCATCGTCAAACCATGGTTTGGCTTAATTGTTTTCTTAAATCCTAATACCATTTAACTGTTTGTTTGATTGTGTCTCTGATCGATGCCCATTTAGTGTCCACATTATTGGTTTCCTCTTCCTCACTACTCTCCAATTCTCTAGAATGCTAAATCTATTCGTTAGTTCGTCTTGATATTCAATGCTTTTGCGCAGGTCTTTTAGTTTATCAATGTCGAACTTTTTGCTCGTCCCCCGTGACTGCCCATGTGGGTATGCTGCGAACCGACTTCTAATTTCGCCTATCAGTAGTAGATGATCGGAGTCGCAATCTGCTCCTCTGTATGATCTTACATCAAGGATGTACGAGTGGTGTCTTTTGTCTATGAGGAGGTTGTCTATTTGGTTACGGGCTACGCCGTCGGGTGAGATCAATGTGACTTTATGAATTTGCTTGTGCTTGAACATCGTGCTTGTCACTAGCAGGTCTTTTGACGCTGCGAAAGTGATGATTCGAATTCCATTATTATTTGAAACGTCGTGTAGGCTTTCTTTACCTTTTGTTGGTTGAAAGATATCTCCCTTTCCAATTTTCGCATTCAGGTCCCCGAGGAGGATTTTACCATCGAATGATAAGATCCCATCAAATACTTCCTCTAGGGTCTCGTAGAACGTGTCCTTCATTTCTTCGTCCGTAGATTCTGTTGGGGCGTGTACGTTTATAAATACATAATTGTACCATGGGGCGTGTATTTTTAGCACCGACATTCGGTCATTAATAAATTTCACATCTTTTACATGGGGCGTAATCTTATTGCTTATGATGAAGCCGGTTCCGAGGTTATGTGTATCGGTACATCCACACACCAGTGTAAATACGTTGGTTTCAATTACTTGATGTGGGAGTCGGACTACCTGACGCGCCACAATGTCCATTTTATATTGTTTCGCGTTTTCTACGACCGTCTGTATCGCGCCTGGTTTATATAACGTTCGAACCTTCCACGTGCCGACGCGTATATCCCGCTTTTTCCGTTTTTCCCTACGTCTTCTTTTTGTCGACTCGGTGTTTCCTTGATGATTTGTTCCCTTATGGTAGTGTCGGCTCATCACACCTACGCTTACCGGGTTTTTCTTGAGGTTGTTTTTTATATATTGATCATTCATTTCGTGGGAACACTCTGGGGTTTCAAATAGTCCGCCATATCAGAGCCCCTCTTTGATATGGTAAGGTTTGCTTACTGCTCTGATTCAACCCGGTGTCAGAGAGGCGCCGTTATACCCCTGGCTGCAAACCATCCAATGGGCACGGTAACGCGTAACACCCTAGATTAGGGGTGGTAGATCTTCGTGTGTTCCTCTTCGCTAGCTTGTCTGACATGGGTGACGCTGCTGGAAGCGTATGCTTCCGTCAGCATAGCCTGAGTGATTTATTGTACCTTAACCCCCCGCATCAACTTAAGGTTTCTACCAAGCGGGGGCCAACGCCCTGTCGCGCAGTGAAATACCAATCCATCAAGCTATAGGCTCCATGAAATGGTCGGGAGAAATCCCAGCCATATTTCGGAGCTTGGCTGATGGACCGATTCGAGAAAAGGGTGGCTTAGGTGGTAGTGGGCCCCAAGGTGAGATACTACTGTCACGCTGAACATTCCGGGATATCGTCGGGAAAAATCTTCGACTATGTTTCGGATGTATGGTACCTTCCGAGATAAAGAATTCCGGAGGTAAACTAGTTTCCCATTCAGATTTCCGTGGGACACTATGTAAGGGGGAACATCATGCAAATATTATGATAAATAACCGGAGTTTAAGAAATTCGTCATCGCATAATCGGGCTCGCTCTCGAAGTTCTATCGAACGCTCGAATGGTAACGGCATTTTGTAACTTTAGGGGCATCGGTTTCACGAATACGAATGTAAACGCCGTCCACCAATATTTGCAAAGGGCAAATATCCCACTACTTGGGATGGAGTCAGTCTCTTTTAGATTTATCTCTTTCACTAATCACCATACTGAGACGTAGGCTATCTGGAACATTAGAGATATCGTTATCGTGGAGAATTCGTTTATCCCTGGCACCGCGGAAAGCGTGGTAAATAATAGGGACACCTTGTTTATCTTGCATAAGATCTTTTCTATCCAAGAAGGGGAACGTTTCCGGGGGAATAAAACCCATTCCGGAGAAAACTTTGCAGATACATATCGTTGGGATAAAATGCTCTCGAGATGAAATTATTTTCACTGCACATTGCCGTTGTAGTGTGACCACTGATAATTTTGATAATGAAATTGTCTATCCTGTTTAGTCCTGATTTGTTATACTACTACTACTATAATTTATTGGTATATAGGCACCCGGAAGTTCATGACCTCATTGACTGGGCTGCGCCATCGCTCCTTACCCTGATTTGTCATACAGGATTTTATTGGGATAGAATTTCTTATGTTGCGACTCTGGGGTTTTATACATTCCGAGGCAGGAAGCTTATAGCATTAAGCACGGATAGTGAAGATGGTGAATTGAACACACGGAGAAACGGGTGATAAGTGAAGCATTGGAGCATCAGGCTACTGCCGCGTGTACGCATTCGAATTCTAAACTCAAGTACACTGATGTGGAATTGCTATGTTATTGCTATGGCTGATGCATTTTCTTCTTCGATTTTCTTTCGTTGTTCTTCATGATTTGCTTGTATATTGTGTGTGTATCTGTTAGAAATGCCACAAGCTCTTCTAACCATACGGTATTGAAGGCCTTTTCAAAGTTAACCAAACATGCCCCTGTGCATTGCGGGTTTGCCTTGCTCCACTGTATGTCGGAAACAAATTTTGTCGAGAGGTGAACTGTATCGTGTTGCGATCTAAAACCGAACTGGTTGTTCGGAATGATACTGTTTTCATCAACACCTGTTTATCAATGCTTTATTTAAAATTTTTCGAATAGCTTGCTAATTGAGAGAATATTGACTCGACTGCTTCTGTCCTTGACTTCGACTTTCTAGATGCCAATTCTTAAGTTCATGTCGTATCGATTTTGGAGAGCCCTATTTTCAAAGTCGCAGTTTGAATGAACGGATTCGTTCGCTTTATACTCTGCCTCGAAACAAGCACCAATTGAGTTCGTTTTCTTTTGCAGATCCCCGATTATTATTAACTCTTCGCTGAAGTTGAGGTGTTCCACGGTAAGTCCTGCATTTAGCATTGTTTGACAATTTTCCGGAGTCCCCGAATATCGCAGACATGGAATGTTAATATATTTCGGTCCTGTGAGTAGGGCGTTAGAATATACTCACAGCTAGGACGGCTTATCGTTAGAGGCCACTAAAGATCGTGTGGTAGGTGGGGTCCCAACGCCCTGCCGCCCAGTGAAATACCACCCCATCAGGTTATAGGCTGCGTGAAATGGTCTGGAAAAATCCCTGGCCATCTTTCGGAGCTTGGCTGATGAACCGATTCGAGAAATGGTTGGTTTAGATGGTAGTCGGTCCCAAGGTGAGATACCACATCGTCACGCTGTACATTTCGCGCGATATCGTCGAGAGAAATTTTCGACTATGTTTCCGATATATGGTTGATGGCCCAGACTGAGACCGAGATGAGTCATCATTGTATCTTCTGAGATAAAGAATTTCGGAGGTAAACTAGTTTCCCATTTGGATCTCCCGGGAGGACTATGTCATGGGGAACATCATGCAGATATTATGATAAATAACTGAACTTTAAGAACTTCGTCATCGCATAATCGGACTCGCTCTCGAGGTTCTAGTCATGCTCGACTGGTAACGGAATTTTGTAACATTATGGGCATCGGTTTCACGAGTTGGAATGTAAACTCCCTCCACCAATATTTGCAAAGAGCGAAACCCGACATCCCTGCCCTAACTGAGACCCAGGTTGATTCTTCAACTGATTCGACATATCTTCGTTGCTCAGGATACGACTTAAATTCGAGATTCCATTTTAAGGGCGGAGTCTGCGTGTTCACGCGGTCCGATCAGGCTTGCCAAAGGATGGAGGCGTTGGAATCCAGTAACATCGATATCATGTGGTTGAGGGTCGTGCTGAGGAATTCTGTTAAATTTCTTTGTTGTCCTTACCACTCCCCGAATGACGATCGACCAGTGACATTTTTCGAACATCTTTCATGTACCATCACTGGATACAGATCAACCACCCGGCTGCTGAAATTATCGTCCTTGGCGATTTTACTGTCCACAGTTCCGGGTGGTTGGTGCACTCCAACAGAACCGACGGTGCTGGGAGGATGGCAGAGATGTTCGCTGTTAGCCATAACTTGACTCAACTTGTGGAGGAACCTACGCGAGTGCCGGATGCCTGAGGTGATTATGCGAACACCCTGGATCTGTTTTTGACATCCGAACCGAGTATTTATACCATAGAGGTTTCTGCGCCACTGGGAAACTCAAATCACTGCTTGGTATCAGTCACGCAACCACTTGCATTTTAAGCGAATAATCGACCTAAGCAGCTTCGCCATGTATGGAGGTACGGGGCTGCTAACCGGGACGATTTGCGAGATTTCTTTGCATTCTTTCCATGGTCGGAGGTGTGCTTCGGAGACTCCGATGTTAACGAGTGCGCGGAGTCAGTCACAGAGATTATTCTTCTCAAGACGGAGATCTACATATCGCATTCCATCAAACGAAATTCATCTGATAAGCTTTGGTTTGATAAAAAATGGGAACAGATTACAGCGGCAAAAAATATAGCGACTGATACTGCCAAGAAGGCCAACAGCGCCAGACTGACCAATAAACTCCTTGAGTGCCCAACTGTTTCGGGTCCCTTCTGGTCAATGGCAAGGGCTGTTAGTAGAAATTTCGCTTCCTTGAGGGGCAGCGGGACTTGAGTCACAAATTCAAAAGATAAAGCTAATGTGTTCGCCAATTTATTTGTTCTATTTTTCCTCGAATTCAAACCTCGATGTCGGTCTTTTGGAGCCACCTGTGATCGCGCCGGTAAGGTCTTCAATGCGGGATGTGAGGTTTTACCCGCATACTATTCAACGCATTCTACGTGGACTGGACTGTAGGAAGGCAACCGGACCGGACGGAATACCAGCAATAGTCCTTAAGAACTGTGTCCCAGAACTATTACCGGTTCTTGCCAGACCCTTCCGCTTATCTTACAGACGGAGGACATTTCCTGCCTGCTGGTAAATCACTCGAGTTCAGACAATTCCAAAGAAGGGAAAAGTGCCTCCCACAAAATTACCGGCCGATACCATTACTGTGTATGTTATCTAAAGTGATAGAAAAGGGCATCAATGCCGCGTTAATTAAGTATTTGGAGGGCAATGGACTTCTGAATGATTGTCAATACAAATACCGTGGCAGGCGGTCCACGGGAGACCTTTTGACCCTTATAACTGATATATGGCCATCTGCGATTGAGGGGCATGGTGAGCCGAGAGCGGTCGCATTAGATATCTTTAAGGCTTTTGACCGTGTCTGGCACGGAGCATTGCTGAGCAAACTTCGTTCATACGGACTTTCCCAGCAGCTTTGCGACTGGACGACGAGCTTCCTTGAAAATCAATCGATCCGGGTTGCTTTGGATGGCGAATTTTCGGATCTGTATCTTGTTAATTTCGCGGTGCCTCAAGGTTCTGTTTGTGTTCCAACCTTGTTTTTGCTTCAGACAAATGATGTGCTGGAGTCAACGGGTATTAAAGTGTTCAGTTTTGTGAATGATAGTACGACGATTGTTTCTTCTTTTTCGAGAGATCTGCCAATTAGTGCGTCAACGTCGCACCAGCTGATATGTAGCCAGAACGACTCTCTGAATGGGGAACTGGTAAGGTCCTGCAGTGTGGAAAGACCAATCTCATCGACTTCAATGCAGCGAATATACGATGGATACATTCACAAGGAAAAATGGACCATTGGTTCCACAGCTAATGGTGAATCATCTAGAAAAGGCATACAATTGCTCGACGTCACAGTCTGTGAGACTGTATCGAAACATAAAATGTGTCGAACATCGTCAGCTCCGTCTTTGCTAGACTGAGTTATTTTTTAGACCCAAGACATATTTTACTCCGACTCAACTTCTTCTCCCGTATAAATATCAAATTAGACCCGCGCTCGAATATTGCGACCCATATCTGTTTTACAGATATCATGAGGGGTACTGTTCTTCGGAGGTTCGTGATATTGTTCCGCGCAATTTGGAAGACAACCCGATGGATCGCACCAATTTGCGGTTCATCTCCCAACGGCGCGAACATCTTTGCATCAGAACGCGTTCGGTTATAGAGCGGTGAAGTTTTGGAATTCCCTCCCCGCGCGACAGTTTCCGAAGCGTTGCAACATGTAACTGCTCAAGAAGAACTGCAGCAATTATTTAGTGGCATCTTGGGGCGTCGACTCGCTGTTGCAGGTTCGCCTCTCCTGGGGGAAGTATTATAAAAAAAAGTAGAGAGTTTGGGCAATTCCAATAGGACAGAACAGAAATTATCAGAGCCGTACACCAGGGTTTAAAAGACTTAGCAATTCACAGCTTAAGTAGCAAGTTTTAAAATTCCCCACGTATATTGTGTGTTGACGAATTGGTCGTGAACATTTCATAGCGCAGGTTCGAATCCGGTTCCTCATTTTGTCGCAGTACGGTATAAGTGAGCCGTTTCTCGTTTTATTTAGGAATTATTAAGGCAGAGATAGAAAGATGTTAAAAAAAAACTAAAAACGATGCATCCTATGTCTCATATATAAGAAAGCAGATAGAATAGTATAGTGGTTAGTATACTCGTCTGTCACGCGGGAGACCGGGGTTCGATTCCCCATCGGGGAGCCTCTGGCGCAAGACTAATGACCTTGCCCGGAAAAAACAAATCATTATGGAAAATTTAACAAGCCTCAGGATTTGCTAAATAAGGCCAAGACCGGTTCCCGGTTGTAGTGCCGATGATGATGATGAGATAGAATAAAGTAAAAACTTATTAAGTGCCCCTTAATCGTAGGTTTATAGAAAGACGGCAGAAGACTGGTAAAGTTGAATTCAATGCCTAACATAAAAGAAAGCATATGGAGCAATGCCACAGTAGAAAAATTGTTAATTACCATCAACAAGTGTTATATGCTGATGCCCGTATGACTTGGTTTGACTTGGAATTGCAACAGCTCACATAAATCAGGAATTAAATCCAAGCTCCAAGCCTTTCCATCATTTTACAAAAAGAATTTACAAGACTCAAACTCAATTGAGTCAATTGAATATACGTAAAAATGTGTGGACGTCCTAGTCCTTTTACCAACTATCGACCACATCTGGTTAAAGCTAATAATGGACAGGACATGTAAATTATTTTTAAGTTGTTTGTGTTCTGAACACTTACAATATTGGAAATTATTTAAGCCGGTCTATTAATTACTGTATCTTGCTGATTCAAAGGAACACCGTGTCTTTGGCAAACAAATAATGCAATGTTGTTTAAATTCTATTATATTCTAGAAAATATTGTTTATAAAAAATTAGTTACCTGTGCTTAACGAATGAAGCTTTTGCTCTAGGTCATCAATTCTTTCTTTGTATTCTAGAGTTTGGGCCTGTAACGATATGGTCGAAAATATTATTTTTTTATATGTATTCGATTGTGGAATAAGTAGGCAGCGATGACATTTATCCGTCCAAAATCGCAGTTACAAAATTTGGGATAAAAAATATGTAATTGCACCACAATAGTGTTTTTAATTCATTAGTACGGTTATAAATGAAAATTTGGTTTAGTATAGAGAATAAGTTAAATTCTACTTTTTATTGTATATTGTTTATCTGAAAATAATCCAATGCTCACACTTGTGCCATAAAGAAAATCAATTTAAATTTTATTTTATTTAATCAAAATATGTATACCAAAAATGTTTGGTTTTGAATTAAAAAAAATATATTGTAACCGTATCTGTATATCTTTCCCCCAGTTGGTAGAAACCTTGACGTGGTGCGGGGGCTTAAACTACAATGAATTATGCTATGCTGACGAAAGCATATGCTTCCAGTAGAGGCGCCCATGTCAGACAAGCTAGCGAGGAGTAACACACAAAAATCTACCACCCCTAATCCAGGGTGTACGCGTCACCGTGCCCATTGGATGGTTTGCAGCTAGGGATATACCGGCTGCATTATAACGGCGCCTCTCTGACACTGGGTCGAATTAGAGCAGTAAGTAGACCTTACCATATCAAAACGGGGCTCTGATATGGCGGACTATTTGAAACCCCAAGATTCGTGGGAACAAAATGAATAACCAATACAAACAAGACAATCCCATGAAAAACCCGGTAGGCGTAGGTGTGATGAGCCGACACTACCCCCCTTATGGTATCAAATCATCAAGGAAACACCAAGTCCGCAAAAAGAAGACATCGGGAAAAACGGAATAAGCGGGATATACGCCCCGACACGTGGAATGTTCGAGCGTTATATAAACCGGGCGCGATACAGACGGTCGTAAGGAACGCGAAACTATATAAAATGGATATCGTCGCACTTCAGGAAGTCCGACTCCTACATCAAGTAATCGAAACCAACGGGTTCACACTGGTGTGTGGAGGTACCGATACACATAACTGTGGGGGTTCTTTTAGGCGCCCGAAGAACCACCCATCGTCCTAACCAAACTCCCCTTTCCCAACCTACAATCCTAATACCTATCATAAGCAGCTTACCTACAGATGAGCAGTCAAGCTCCCCTGTAACAATACTTACCTGAAAACATAAGTCCGCGGCAAAATCACCTAGAATGATTGCCGTTTGCTATTTGGCTATCGCATTAGCATCTACAGACTTTCACCCAGGGGCATGCTTGCATCCAACCCATCATGTCACAAAATCTAATTCGGTTTTCTCATCATGTAACCGACATTAACACCCGAACATGTCAATACGCATAGCTGAGAAGCATTTTCCCATATACGTGCATGACATGTTCACCCTTGCCTTATCGGCAGACCCATCGGTGGATCGTTCGATCGACAATATACAGCACAGCCCATCGCTGGCTACCTACAAGAGAAATCAAGTGTTGTTTAATGTAAACACACACTCGACCTATCGACCGATGAGACGTTACCAATTTGAGTGTAATTAAAGTGATGCTACACGCAATAGCAAAGGAGTAAACAATCATTGCCCCCATGTCCATTAGGTTTTCAACAACTGCAACCAATTTTCCATTATCGGCCACCAACCGATCATAGAATTAGACACGAACATGATTGTTATTTAAACAATCATACCCATGACCATGTCCCACGATACGTTCCTTTAAAAGTAAACATGCTCCCATGCATTCTAGCCCTCTCCATCGTAAGCTAAGTTTTGTTGACATAACATCAACAGAAAACCTTATTCCCTATCGTTTATGATGGCAAGGCAGCCAGCCTCCGTATTCGGTCATCTATTTGATCACCCGCGTATTTCGATTTTCTTTTGTGCACCTTCGCATCTCCGTTGGTCCTCGCTTTCAACGAATGGGTTTTCAACTAGACCTGTACGGTCACCATGGAAATTTTCCAACAAAACTCAAATCGATCGACACCAATGAAAAGATCGGAGTTACTCCTCCCGAATCGATGGAAATTCACCACCACTGCAGCTAGTGGATGTTGAGTGCAACAGCCACTCGAGGAGTCAAATTTGAATCGCCCAACGAGGCACCGGTGGAGGTTTTTGCGCTGTCATAGTCGGGAGAGTCATTAAATTACGTATCAAGTTCAAATTCAAATTCTTTCAGTAAATCGCGTTTTCCCGCTGGTCATTGTTCATCGTGACCTTTTAGCACCGAACTCGTTTTAAGTGATTAAGCATGCTCAAGAAGCAGATCGGTTGAGCAGTTGAGGGCATATATGTTTTGCGACGAGAAACCCAGAAGGAAAAAAACAAATCTACCTGCGTTGAATAATTCAAACGAGAACAATTATTGTAAAAAAGAAAGGAAATTGTCTTTTTTATGCTGGTGTAGTGTTTGCCCCTTTTTGAGTGTGTGAAGTGTTATTAATGTACAGAGTAAATTTTAGACAAATAAGTGAATAATTTTTGTACAGAGTGAGTGTTTTATTTTCCTTTCGTTTACTAGTGCATGGTGAGCGGCGGACTTTCAACTTCCGCGGACAATTTACCGAGAACAATTCCCGACGACGCTATATTTGGTGGGTGCGAAGCGAATCCGTGCCGTACGCCGGCATATTATATATCTTCCGACCTACAGACGGTCGTAGAAAACGCGAAACAATATAAAATGGACATTGAGGCGCGTCAGGTAGTCCGACTCCCACATCAAGTAATTGAAACCAACGTATTTACACTGGTGTGTGGAGGTACCGATACACACAACCTCAGAACCGGCTTCAACATAAGCAAGAAGATTACGCCCCATGTAAAAGATGTGAAATTTATTAATAACCGAATGTCGGTGCTAAAAATACAGGGCCCATAGTGTAATTATGTATTTATACACGTACACGCCCCAACAGAATCTACGGACGAAGAAATGAAGGACACGTTCTACGAGACCCTAGATGAAGTATTTGATGGGATCTCATAATTCGATGTTAAAATCCTCCTCGGGGACCTCAACGCGACAATTTGAAAGGAAAATATCTTTCAACCAACTATAGTTAAAGAAAGCCTAAACGACGTTTCAAATAATAATGACATTCGAATCATCACGTTCGCAGCGTCAAAAGATCTGGTAGTGAAAAGCACGATGTTGAAGCAGAAGCAAATCCATAAAGTCACATTGATCTCACCCGAATGCGTAGCCCGTAACCAAATAGACAACTTCCTCATAGACAAAAGACACCACTCGTACATCCTTGACGCAGAATGCGACTCCGATCATCTTCTAGTGATGGGCAAAATCAGGAATGGGCTCCAAGCAAATCCACATGGGCAGTCACGGGGGACGAGCAAAAAGTTCGACACTGATAAACTAAAATAACTGCGTAAAAGGGCTGAACATCGATACGAACTAACGAATAGATTTAGCATCTAGAGAAAAGTGAGGAAGAGGAAGCCAATAGTGTGGACACTAAATTGACATCGATCAAAGACACAATCAAACAAACAGCATTAGGATCTAAGAAAACAATTGCCTTGGTATGACGATGAGTGCAGGACGATGATCCAACAACGTAACCGCCTCAGAGTGATCCACTTAGAAAGATATGATTAAGTCAACGCAGGACGATACGCGATGATTCAGAAAGAGACAATGACACTTTTCAAATGCAAAAAATGCGAATGGGAAAAAAATCGGATCGAAAAAACCCTAGAAAATGCCAGAGCAAAGAACATCAGAGGTATGTATGCCGGCATAAATTCAATTAGAAATGGCCACCGAGAGACAGCCAAAATAATTCGAGACACAAACGGTTGTCTGGTCACAGAAACAAACAATATCGTGACAAGATGGAAGCAGTACTTTGAAAACCTGCTCAATGTGCGCACCCATTAACCACAAATAAACGCATCAGACGTACGTACAGCCGAGCCTCAGATCCCAAAGCCATCTTTGAACGAAATTGTAGACGCAATAAATCGATTGAAAAACAACAAGGCTCCCGGAGTCGACTGCATACTGGCAGAGCTTGTGAATCAAGGAGGGGAGGCAACTGCTCGAAAGATACTCCAACTGATTAAAACAATATGGGATAAGGAAGTCACTCGGACGAATGGAAAACCTTCATAGTCGTCCCCATTTTCAAAAAAGGCGATAGGTCTGACTGCAAAAACTACAGAGGAATATCATTGCTCCCAATAATATACCAAATACTAACAAATGTCATACTGGCGGGAATCACACCGTACACAGAAGAAATTCTGGGAGACTACCAATGCGGATTCCGTAGGAACCGGTCACCGATCGACCAAATGTTCACAGTACGGCAATTGTTGGGAAAGAAGCGGGAATACGGAGAGAGGGTTCACCAACTTTCCGCTGTCTTAAAATATGGGAATACGGAGTGACGGTTCACCAACTTTTAGTTGACTTCAAAAAAGGCTATGACTCAGTCGCAAGACAAAGACTTTACCATATTGTGCTTGAGCTGGGAGTCCAGCTTCCAACTTTACTTTTATTTGTTGAATTTGAGGGCAACCTCTAAAGTTAACAGGGTGGTCTGTATTCTTGCAGAGGACGCGGGATAACTCATTCTTATCCGGAGGCTATTCTTTGCCCAAGGGGCATTACCCAATAATTCCGAAAAATATGCCACCCTCATTCAAATCTGCATGAATGAAAATAAAGGGCGAGTTAGAATAGAAAACCACCTTTCAGAACCATTTGAAATCCGCGACGGACTAAAACAGAGGGATGGCCCTCACCATGTCTTTTTAACATTATGCTCGAGTATGTCGTCAGAAAGGTACAAGACTACAACATGCCCGGATCATCCCTGAACGGCGTCACGCAAGTGCTCACATATGCGGATGACATCGCCGTTCTGGGCGATAATCTAGAAACTGTAAGTAAAAACTATGAAATAATCATGGAAGCGGCGGAAGAGATGGACCTAGAAGTAAATGAAGACAAAACAAAATGCATGATTACAGCGAGAGCAGGTGGACCCCAGGGAACACATATAAACGTCAGAGGCAAGATATTTGAAAAAGTTAAAGAATTTAAATATCTGGGAACGATACTGACGAGCAGTAACGAAATGTCGAAGGAAATTAATAAAAGAGTGCATTCCGGCAACGCTAGTTGGGACGCAGCCAGTAAACTACTGAAATCCAAACTGCTATCATGTAATATAAAGCTCCGTGTATATAGAACCATAATCATGCCGATTGTTCTATACGGATGCGAAACATGGACTTTCACAAAACAGGAAGAAAACAAATTTCGCGTATTTGACAATAAAGTTTTAAGGAGTATCTTTGGCGGTAAATATGACGAGGAGGCAGGGCAATAGAGGAAACTCTACAACCACGAATTGGAAGAGCTATACTGAAAACCCAAAATAGTGAGAGAAATCAGGTCGCGAAGATTAAGATGGGCCGGACATGTGGCGCCAATGGGCAACGATAGGACCGTGCGTAGAATTCTTGGCGGAAGACCAACGGGAAAGAGATCGACAGGAGGGCCACGACGGGGATGGAAGCACAATGTTCGGTTTGACCTTGAGGAGATCGGATCAGATGTTCAAGCGTGAAAGGAAAGCGACCAGGACAGGGAATGATGGCGGAGTCGAGTCGGCCATGAACTTCCGGGTTCCTATAGGACAATAAATAGTATTAGGTGTACAAATAAGTTCCCGCTGTTTGGCAAAACATGGATAATTATGTAGAAATTGTCAGATGTCAAACGTAATATTGTGAGTCTGAATATGTGTAACAACATAACCTCAAAATATTAGTGAATTTGTATCAGCTATATATAATTTTTTTCGTGCGTCATTTGCGGGATCTTTTGATTTAATTTGAAGTAATCTGTCGCTGAGGCGCATCGATTGCTTGTAGAAGCATATGGTGAGGCTGCTTAGAGTGGGGGAAATTGTCGTAAGTGGTTTCAAAAGTTTAAAAACGGTGAGTTTCACGTGGAAGACAAAGAACGAACTGGAAAGCCGAGAGTGTACGAAGACAAGGAATTGGAAGCCATATTGGAGGAAGATCCATCCGAAACGCAAAAAGAACTTGCACGTACATTAGATGTACAAGGAAATTGGGTTACATACGAACTAAAGCCGAGAGACGTTGAATGCCGCCTTTGCAGAAGTGAAATGCTTCTTGCCAGGCAACAAAAAAAAAAAAAAAGGGATTTTTGCATCGTATAGTCACTGGTGATAAAAAATGGATCCACTACGATAACCTAAAGAGAAAATCATGGTGACCACCTGGCCATGCTTCAACATCGACAGCGAAACCGAATATTCATGGGAAAAAACACATGCTGTGTATTTGATGGGATCAGATTGGTGTTGTTGAGTCCCGGTGCGTTTACCGGGCACGAGTCGATACGGAAGAAAGAGCGAACGAGTGACGACAAATAATGCAACTAAGAAATTATTGATTATAACGAAATTACTTTATTTCTAGTATGCAAAATGACGATATATTTCAAAACTTTCATTTATATTCAAAATAGGGATCCTGAATTGATAACGAACGAACAACGCACATTCAAACGACAACGAATAATAACAAAAACTAATGTTGACAAACAAACGAAAAACTAACTAATTTACATATTTACATGACAACGAACAACAAATAACAAAACTGGCAGTAACGAAAACAAAAAGTGCTGCCAAACATGCAGGTAATTACAAACTATAACGAATTATTAACTAACAATTATAACAACTAAGGAAATCTCTAACAAAACAAATTATATACGAATTAAGACTAAAATATGAATTAAATTATTTAATAATTACGATGTTGAGTCAAGCCAGGCTGCGACAGGTGTCGTGTATTATGAATTGCTGAAACCTAGTGAAACCATCACTGGAGATCTCTACGGAACACAATTAATGAGATTAAGCCGAGCACTCAAGGAAAAACACGTCCATTACTACTCCAGACATGACAAAATTATTCTTCTCCATAATAATAATCCTCGTCCGCATGTTGCGGTTTCGGTGAAAAACTTTTTGGAAACACTTCATTGGGAAGTTCTACCCCACCCGCCGTATTTACCAGACCTTGCTCCTTCTGATTATCACTTATTTCGATCCATGGCACATGGTCTACACGAGCAGCACTTTACAACATGAAGATACCAAAAAATGGGTCGATTCGTAGATATCCTCAAAAGAAGAAGAGTTCTTCCGACGTGGTATCCGCATGCTGCCAGAAAGATGCCAAAAAGTAGTGTCTAGTAATGTGCAATACTTTGAATAAAACGTATTGTACCGTTCTTTCACAATAAATTCCTAAATTTTTATAGAAAACGGCGGAACCTTATTTATACACCTAATAGTAGAATAAGAGCTTGGCGGGAGGTGGTTTTAGTCGGTAAAAACCCGGCATGCCTCTGGATCGGTCAAGAGGTATCTTTTGAAGATTTCCACCTTCCTACCGAAACCAAAAAAAAAAAAAAAAAACACCTAATAATATAATAGTAGTAATAGGGGATTCAAGAAGCAACGCCCCCAGCAACCAGAACAGCGGTCTAAGGAACAACAACTACCACAGCGACCTGGAAAAGTAACTGTAAGTACTTATAGTATAATCTTATTGTTATTATATAACATAACAATACTCCAAATTATTGACGAACTTACACCTGCTCCAAATGGCATTCCTTAAATACTCTTTAAAAATATACATCCGTTCTTTCATTTCACCTTCCGAAAATTGTCTATCAATCCCTCGCTCAAGAGGAATTCCTAATTGGAAAAACATCCATCGTCTTCATACACAAAACATATCTAAAAATGCTCTGTCACGAACTGTCGCCCTATTGTAAAACTTTTCCATTTACCCATACCTTTTTGAAAGCTTCCTGGAAGACGTGATAAACTTTTATTACAAACCTCTAATTTCTCGTAGGCAATACGGATTTTTTTTTCTGGCAGGTCAATAATCACCAACCTTGCTGAATCCTATAAAAGATTTCTATTGTTTTATAGTATTGGAGATATTGTTTTTGAGGTCTGGAAATATCATTTTTTGTTTATTCTCTGGATATGACCTCAGGAGATTGGCGCAAGGCTAATAACCTTCCCCGGAAAAACAAAATATTATGGAAAATTTAACAAATTTTACTTGCTAAATAAGGCCAAGACCGGATCCCGGTTGTAGTGCCGATGTGATCCCAGGAGAAATTATTTAAATATGTTATCTGTACCTAAATTCCATACCACAGCCTATCATGACTTCTTTACTGTGATGTTATTTCGATTGCTAATAAGCTCCCTACACAAACCATGGTGGTAGCAAGACCTGGTGCTTTCCTAAAACATGTGTAGAAGTGTCTCTTTAGCATCAATTATGCTGCTTTGGATTCCCGTATTTTTGGTATTCTGGTCTAAGCATAGTGTGTTATTCTTTCATTTGCCATCAACCCATTTAACACATTGTATTAATTAATTTTTTGTTTTGCCGGTTTGAAATGAATTGTTTTATGTCAAGTTTTTTTTTTTTTAATACACAACATTTGTGCATTGAATCTTTGAATCTTTAATGCTCACCTCACATTAAAAATCAATATTTTTACTATTGTACTTCAGCCGATGTGAAGAGACATTCAACTTTGTTTTTTTTTTTCTTTAATCGTATAAAAACACTAAATAACGTATATTTTTTCTTATGTATTATTTTAAGCCGATAGCATCTATTAATTTATTCTAAACATAAATGTATTTAATTATATACGAAATAAAAACAACATCTACGACTACTATTACGTGCGCAACTAAGTCATCGCTGTTTTTTTATGAAAATGTAACTTTATTGTAAAAAAATGGTTACAAATTGTTGCGGATTCAGTGGATACAACCAGCAAATTCGCAAGTGAACGCAACCAAATAACAAATGTTAGCAACTAGCTGACATATTCAATTTTGGTTGTCAAGTAAAAATAACAAACTTTCTCTTTTTCGTAAACCTTTAGGCGACACCGTTCGTAGCAATTTCATCAAGATAAATTAAAGCCATCAAACAAATAAAGACAATTTAATTAGTTCAAACAACCCAGATTGTTAGTATTATTTTTGGATGAGGATTATTGGATGAGACTTGCTGCTACAATTGAGGATTGGCGTGGAATTGCTGGAGGTATTCTTTTCCTTTCATTCCTTTACTTTTCTCAGTGTTTCAGAACACAACGTTTCCCCGACGATATTCCTCGGTCGGCAGAGATCACACACAAATAAATCATTCGAAGTATTGCCCATCGCTAGCTACAACTTTTTCCCATCTTTCGGGCAGAGCTCGAATACCGTTACGGTAAAAGTGTTCATATATTGAGGCTATCCACGAATCAAGCCATTTTTTGATATCTTCATGGACGGAACTGCTGATCAGCCAGACCATGTTCCATCGCACGGAACAAGTAATAACCGGACGGCGCAATATCTGGAGAATATGGCGGGTGGGACAGGACTACCCATTTGAGCGTTTCTAGGTTGGCTTTAACGGGTTTGGCAACGTGAGGCCGAGCGTTGTCATGCTGTAGAATCACTTTCGTGCCTCTGCAAGTATTGTGGCAATTTTTAGCTCAGTGCTCAGCTCAATCGCATCAATTGAAGTCGATATCCTTCCCCAGTGATGGTTTCGTTCGGTTTCAATAGCTCATAATAAATAACACCGACCTGGTCCCACCAAATACACAGCATAACCTTCGCAGCGTCAATATTCGGCCGTGCCAATGACGTAGAAGCTTGACCGGGCGGTCCCCATGACCTTCTTTTCTTTGGGTTACTGTAATGAATCCATTTTCCATCACTCGTCACGATGCGATGAAGAAAACCCTTCCCTTTTTACCGCTGGAGCAGTTGTACACAGGCGAAAAAACGACGCTTAATGTCCATTGGCCTCAAATCATGAGGAACCCAAGTTCCTTGTTTTTGAATCATTCCCAACGCATGCAATCGCTTGGAAATGGCTTGGCGGGCAACTCCTAATGCTGATGAAAGCTCTTGTTGCGTTTGGCATGGATCCCCATCGAGCAATTCCTCCAACTCAGCGTCTTCGAAGGTTTTTGGCCTTCCTGCACGCGGACGGTCGTCAACATACAAACCACCGTCTTTGAAGTGACGGAACCAAACACGACGCATTGTTTCGCTTACAGCTGCATCTCCGTCAACTTTGTGGTGCTTTCGATATGCTTCATCCGCAGTTTTCTTCGAATGATAGAAGAAAATCAACACTTCCCGCAAATGACGATTATTTAGCACAAAATCAGACATTTTCACACAACCAAAAGTTTATGTCGCCAAAACAAAGTCACTGCTCAAAGCGGTTTGTTTACCATATGTCTAACCTTGGTTCATGACGTTTTGGATACGTCGGAATCGACCACTTATTGTTGGAGTCATGTATTGAAAAACAACGGGAACTTAGGTGCGCACCTAATACTATTTACATCTTACACACATTTCGCCCTAGAGTCCGGCAAGGAGGTCGACATGGTAACAAGCTATCTCTGCAAGCATTATTATTATTATTTAGTGGCCTGTAGGAACCCGGAAGTTCATGATCCACCGACCCGACTCCGCCATCGTTCCCTATCCTGTGCACTCTCCTTCCACACTTGACCATCTGATCCGATCTCCTCAAGGTCAAACCTAACATTGTCCTCCCATCTCCGTCGCGGCCGTCCTACCGGTCTCTTTCCCGTTGGTCTACCGTCAAGAATTCTACGCACGGTCCTATCTCTGCAAGCATTACGATAAAATTTCCCATAAACTTGTATTTTTCAAACTATCCACCATCGACTTTGAATCCATCCTATTGAAATAGATTTCCTTCTTCAACAATAAGTATTTTGCTACCCGTTGAAAGTAGGAAATAGCCGAAATCGAGTTAATTCCAATAGAGAACCGTGAAGCACTCCAGGATTAATTGAAAGGCGAACCAAAGCAAGCCGCCTATAACAAGTCAAATTAATTTATATCCGGGAGCGTTTTATACACAAAGTTGTTGGAAAATTCCATAAGAATGATGCGTTTCCAGACGCGGTCAAAAGGGTTGAATATAAAAATCCATCACTTTCGAAAACATGGACAGTAAAGCTATTGGCTGGCAATTTCATAAGAAATCTATTCTTGTTTGAACTCGAGGGTATTTCAATAAGTAGGAAACGTTTTCTGTCTATAAGAAATGCGGAGAAGTCTACTAAGAACCGGTGGCAGTTCTAGGGTAGGACTACTACTAGCATTCATTCCGCCCGATCCGACTGCTTTTCTGAAGTCGAGTATAAAGCGTCTTGCGAGGTCGACGCCATTCGAATCCAAATTACGAAAAGATTAGACTAACTGTACTGCCCACCATGGACGTTGGTGAGGCTGGATTCAAAACGGCGCTACGGAGAAAGCCCAATCCAGAACCAAATCTTCAAACCAAGCGATTGAAGTCCAACGAGAATGAGGAAGAATTAATTATTCCTAATAATGTCCATTATACTCGAACAGGGAACAAATTTAAAGAACTGGCGACACAAGAAAAGAACGTCTCTAACAACGAAGACAGCATCGAAAAAGACATTGAGCGAGACAAATGGATTGTCGAGCTATGGAGAAAAAAAAAATGAATTGCAAAAGCAAATACAAGAAGTTCTACAAGCAAAGGAACAACAGCAGAAACAGAAACAACAGCAGCAGCAAGCAGATGAACAACGACAGCAGATACAACTGTGGCGATTCTACGAACCACACCATCCACTATAGGTTGAGATATCGTCGTTCAACCAAGGAACTACTCACCTATATCCAAATTACACATGCCTACAGACACGTGTCCTGAAAAGACCGCTTTTCCATCTGAAACAAAGGTAACATGCATCTGAAAGGCAACAGCCCCACGTATCCACAGATACGTGGGTCACAAACCCGACCAATTGTCCTACGCCTGCACAGCGATCGAAGGACACGACGCAGTATAGAAATTGTGTACCAATCCATTAACTGGATATACACAAACGGTTGGCTCAGTTGCGCCAGATGTCAACAGGCATCACTTTTCCGGCGATAAGCGAATTGTCGGAAATCCTATCCGCCGACCAAACCTTTGTCTCTGCCGCAATATACTTGGCCCAAACAAAGACCAATGCGAGCAGCAGCAATAAACCAATGCTGTTCCCATAGGAATATGTAAACAACGATAATTACATTATCCCATGATCGACTACTGTAAACCACGTGCTCGATTGTTTACGTTAGCAATTCATCAGAGGTGTGAACATTTTGACGATCACAGAACGATCCACAGCAACCAGGCAATAACCTCCGCGCCTGTATGTGTGAGCACGATCTTGACTGGTGGAAAGATTCTCGATGAGAGAAAGTCACTACCAGAAAAAGGGAAAGGAAAATTCTGAGGTGAATGGAATCATCCCCAGAGAAGTTACACAGTCTACATAGAGAACTCGACAAGGGTTGATCAGCCCGACGCGGACAAACGAGAAAAGAACTGCTCGACGAGAAGTTTAGATTTTTAAATACGCGAGTTAACTCGAGTATCCTTGTTGTATCCTAACGTGTGCGTTTGTTACTGTTCGCCATATTCTTCTCGATGCAAAAATGTAAAACAGAAAAGTAAGGAAAAAGAATAAAAACCGTGACACATATTGTGAACTCTTGCCAAACTATTAGTGTAAACTAAAAATATAAAAAAAATAAATAAACGCCACCGAAAACAATTAACAGTGTTTTATTTTTGTGCTGTATTCTCTCCGTGTTTTGTTGGTGAACAGTGTTCGGCGGATCACTTCAGAGACATAGACTAAAATCCACCAAACAACCACCAGCAAACTGGAAAGAGAAGGTGCCTCCCATTATAATCAGTCTCATAGAGGCTTAAGATATCATTAAACTGGGTAAGTTTACTGGCAATAGTTTTAGAACAAAGCGATTGAAAAACAACAATATAAGTTTCTTGTGCGATAACTTGAAAGACGATCACACCGTAAAAGATGCGTTAGGGAAAGCATGTAGCAAGTACTACACGTACAATCCTAAATCAGAAAAAAAAAACCGTCTCCATGCTCCTCAAAGGAGTTGATCCGTCCTTTTCCCCCGAGGAATTGCTCGAGGAATTAATAAGTAACGAAACGGACAATTTAAAATTCACCGATGTAAAACAATTTTCCACCGCCTTCTCCCGAAGTCGCAACCGCAAGTTGCCGTTCTTCATTGTCTCTTTAAGTGCTAACAGTAAAATCGATGAACTCACACATATTAAAGTCCTCAGTTATCAAACAATAAGTTGGGAGAAAATAAAGAAGCCCGAACGCGTATTGCAATGCATGCGATATCAACGCTTAGGCCATATGGCATCGAATTGCAACATGAAATGTAGATGCTTGAAGTGCCTCAACGGGGGAATGGGAAACAACATACAGGGCAAAGTCTCTGATTGATTTCAATCCGGCGAAGGCCAGGACGATCCTTGTCCCGGTTCAATCCAAGTTGACATGCTGTCTCTGCGTAACACCCCTGGATAGCTACTTTGGGACCCGCCAAGTAGTGAACCAATGCATGCAGAGACATCCTAAGAAAGGTTGGCGTAAGACTAATAACCTTGCCAGTAAAAACAAATTATGATGGAAAATTTAACAAGCCTCGGGTATGGACCGGATACACGATGATGACCACCGAAACGAAAATGGCTAAACGATTTAAGAATTTTCTCACGGAACGTCCGCTCACTATACGGAGCTCGACCTGCACAGCAGCTGGCCGATGCCCTGTCCGAATATAAGACTGACATAACAGCATTACAAGAAATAAGATAGACGGGGAGTGGTGTTATTCAAAGAAACGAGTACGACATTTATTACAGGTGTCATGCAAAACACCATGTGCTCGGGGTAGTCTTTCTAGTCAGCCAAAAACTGATGCCTGCCTTCATCGGCTTTAATGCAATAAACGAAAGGCTATGCACTCTTCACGTGCGAGGCAAGTTTAAGAACATAAGTCTCATAACCGTTCATGGACCTACAGAGAGGTCCCCTGACGATGAAAAGGAAGAATACTATGAGAACGTCGAACGGGCCCTCAATGCCTGCACAAGATACGATGTGAAAATCGTTCTTGGTGATTTGAATGCGAAAATAGGTTGGGAACCGGTTTTCAGGCACTACACAGGTTCCCATAGTTTGCATGAGAACACTAATGACAATGGACTACGTGTCATCGAACTGGCAGCATCAAAAAACTTGGTCATTGCAAGTACCAGGTTTCCCCGTAAGGATATCCACAAAACCACCTGGGTATCACCTGATGGGGCCACTCGCAACCAAATTGACCACGTGTTGATAGATCGCCGCCACTCCTCGAGCCTGATGAGGGGACGAACGTGCCGAGGTGCCAACGTCGACTCGGATCACTATCTTGTTGGTACAGTTTTCAGAGCGCGGATTGTATTACGGAGACGTATTGCATCCGCGGATCAGGTTCGAATCAACACAGCTGCCTTACGGAATGAGAGTAACACCTATAGTCATGCGTTAAGACTCGCCCTCGAAGACATCAACGGAGGGAGAGTAAGTCCTGGGGCCAGAATGCCGGGCGTAGAAGAAAAATGGACACGCCTTAAAAATACTATCATTAGTACCGCCAACCCCATCTTAGGCAGTAGTCGTGGAGACCAGAACGACTGGTTTGATGATGAGTGCAAACTAGCGACTGAACGTAAGAATGCTGAATACTGGGCAATGCAGCAGTCTCATAGAACGCGGGTACGCGAGGAGAAATACAAAGAGCTCAGAAGATCTGAAAAAAGACTTCACCGACAAAAGAAAACTGCCTGGTAAAAAAAAAAAAACCTTCAATCCGTGACTCTGGTGTTACAACAAGAGGGACTATTGTCACCAAGTCCAGCCGGATACTTACCTACGCAAATGACATCGACATCATCGGTAGATCAGATTCGGCTGTACAGGACTCCTTCACCCAGATCGAACAGGCGGCACAAAAACTGGGACTGCACATTAATGAAGGAAAAACTAAGTACATGGTGCCAACTTCTGCGAAGAGAAGACCTAACGTTGGTCAAACTATCAGGGTAGTGGAGCATGAATTTGAAGTAGTGCAATCCTTTAACTACCTTGGGTCAAAAGTATTAGCCGATAACAATATGGAAGAAGAAATACGCGGATGGCTGAACAAATCCAACAAAATCTACTATGGTCTATCAAGGCTCTTTAAATCCTGTAATTTATCCAGAACATCCAAGCTGATACTGTACAAGACCATGGTCTTACCAGTACTCATGTATGGATCCGAGAGTTGGGTGCTCAATAAAAGGCACTCTGAACTCTTAACCGCGTCCGAGAGGAAGGTCTTAAGGAGGATTGTTGGCCCCGTATATGAGGGAGGACGCTTCCGGAAACGCTTCAACCATGAGTTGTACGCGATCTGCCTTGAAGCTAATATTGTAAGCAAAATCAATCTCGGTAGACTTCGGTGGGCGGGACACCTAGCTCGAATGAGCGAAGAAGAGCCTGCCCGGAAAGTCCTTTGTGGCAGGATGTATAGAAGGAGACAGCGCGCCAGACCTTGTCTGCGATGGAGGGATGGCGTAGACCATGACGCCCAGAGCCTGGGAGTGTCAAACTGGATGACATCGGCTCGAAATCGGGACCGGTGGAAAGATTTTTTAAATAAGGCCAAGACCGGATCCCGGTTGTAGTGCCGATGATGATGATGATGATGGGAAGCACAAAATCCAAGCCATTAAAGCTAGTAGACCGAGTATCTTCGCACAAATAAATAAAGTATTTAGCAGGAAAGATTATAATGACGTTCCATGTCTGCGTGTCCCGCAGACTCCGGAAAATTGTCAAACACTGCTAAACGCAGGACTTACCCTGGAACACAACTCCAATGAAGAGCTAATATTGTTAGAGGATCCGCAAGACAAAACGAACTCAATTGGTGCCAGTTTTGAGGCAGTGTATAGAGTGTTCATTCTAACCGCGACTTCGAAATCAGGGCCCTCCAAGAACATATTTCGCTACACAACAATTGGCGTTTCCGAAACGGAAGTTTCACTACTTTTACCGAAAACGATAAAGCGGATTCCCCGCTTAAAAATCTAAACACAGGTATATTTGTGCACAAGGATGAGCTTACGGACATCATTAGATCTATTATTATTATTATTTATTACGATGTTATTAATTACACAGTAACTTAATTCTAAATAGCGCTAGCTGCTAGGGCTTTCGGCTAAACATTAGATCTATTAAAAACAAGAAATCTTTTGAAATAGATAGTATTCCAAACATTGTTTTAAAGCACTTGCCTCTTGAAGCAGTGAGGGTTTACACTGTTATATACAACATTGCTCTAAATAATTCATATTATTCAGCCCATTGAATAACATGCATTTAAAAAACTCCAATAGTCCATCCTGTCCCCAAAAAGGGCAAGGACAGGAGCAATCCAGCCAATCTTTGCTCGATTAGTTTGCTTCCAAACATCAGCAAGGTTTTCGAGAAAATTATACATAAAGCATTGAGAATGGTATGATTCCTAACAACCAGTTCGGTTTCAAATCGAAACACTACACCGTTCATACCGCGACGAAACTTTTTTTAGACATACAGTGGAACAAGGCAAAGCGACAATGCACAGGGGCGGTTTGGTTGACTTTGAAAAGGTCTTCGATACCGTATGGTTAGAAGGACCAAACCTAGGTATGCCCGAATATTTATTGTACATTATCTACGATATGATAATGGGTAAACAGTTTGTGGTGAAATGTGGACATATAATCTCTAACAAGACCTTTCACATAAAAAACGGCTTATAGCAGGGAGCAGTGAATTCTCCCATTTTGTTTGACATTTATATTAGTGATCCAGTGGGTTCTCTCAACCATGCCATTGCATGCACCGACGACATTATTGTGTATAGATCTGGAGAAAAAGATTGATGTTATCAACAGACTTCTGCAAGATGACTACAATGGAATCAAACGTTTTTGCGATGACTGGAAATTCACGATCAATTTCCAGAGAATAGATTATTCTTTTCAGAACGCCCCTGTCCATGGCATCGAGGGATACAAAACGGAATTGGAAGAAATTTACCATTGTAGGAAGTAATAATCTTCCCCTATAAGTAAAAACTGTAGTTAGATACCTTGGTATATGGTTTAATCAGTATCTTTACTTTGATAAGCATATAACAGCAGCTCTTACCGCAGCTAAAACCGCACATGCTATGACAAGAAGTCTCTCCAGTAGCAGTCTTCTAGACTCTCAAATCAAAATAATTCATCCGACCTGTATTGGTGCATGACTGTCCGGTATAGTATAACATAACCCCATTCTACATGGAGAAGTTTCGGGTGTTCGAGAGGCAGTATTTGCGTTGTTGTCTTGGAATGTACACAACCGCAGAGTCCCGACATACGAAATTCTACCCTAATAAAGTCCTATATTACAAATCAGGACTAAACAGGATAGACAACTTCATTATCAAAATTATTCGTAGTCACACTGCAAGGGCAATGTGCAGTGAAAATGATCTTATTTCGGGAGCATTGTATCCCAATGATATGTATCTGGAGAGTACTCTCTAGAATAGGTTTATTCCCGCAGAAGCGTTCCCTTTCTTAGATAGAACAAGACCTGTGGCGTTCTTAACAGATACACACACAATATACAAACAAATAATGAAGAACACCGAAAGGAAATTCAAATAAGCAAAGTATCAAAGCCGTATACCATAGCGATAACATAACAATTCCACATCAGTTGAGTGTACTTGAGTTTAGAAATCGAATTCGTACACGCGGCAGTGGCCTGATGTGTTGATGATTGGTTACATTTTTAGTGATTCTAACCGTCATAGCGTCAGTTCGAATCACACATTCTTCACTATATGGTGGGCGCAATATGCGATAGACCTATCCAAGACAAGCATAGATTCCGTATTACTTACCACGCTTTTAGCAGTGCCAGGCATAAACGAATTCTCCATGATAGCGATAGCTCTAATACTCCAGATCGGCTACGTTTCAGTATGGTGAGAAGTGAAAGAGATAAATCTAAAAGAGACCGATCTCATCCCAACTGGTGGTGGGTGTGTGATGAAGAGAGGGCTACATGTTCCTAAAAATTGCAACGCTCCCCCTTTCTCTTCCTTCATATTTAGCAGTCGCGTGAAAACCGCCAACGAGACAGCACGTGCGCTTCTGGCTCGTGATCCGTACCATCGGATCAATTGTGCAATCCGTTTTGGGAATCTTAGATACACATAAGATACCCAATTGCACTATCGGTTCGGGCGCGAAGTCTTACTGTGAGATCCTAAACAAACAAACAGATCTTCACACAAGCGTCCGAGTGCAGTGCAAAGTTTTCTGTGCGATCCTATGCAAACAAACGGATCTCCGCACACGCGTCTTAGTGCTGTGAAAAGTGCGAGAATATACACGCGAGTAATGTGCAGTGCGGGAAAACTCTCTACCCTTTCCATCCCTTGTGTCTGTTTTCCTTTTTCTCGTACCTCTGTCTGCGTCCCTCAGGCATCGATACTCTCGATTGATTAATAATCTTTTGAGAGTTTTTTGTGCCTGAGTGGCATAATATTCATCATGGAAGGGATGTGACCTGGATTTCGGCACGGATAAAGTGGCGCACCTAATACAAGGGCATAACACATGTAGTGGTTGCTTTCGGTTATCTATTGCTGGTCCCGACTTGCATCTTTTCCCGAGGCGGTATCAGTTTTCTGTGTAGGGCCATTTCAATGGAGCGGAAATTTCGCGGTGATTTGTCTAACAATCGCGGCTTGAGATGCAATTTCTATTGTGTGTGCCCATGTTTCTAGCCAGAATCCAACTATCCTTGCACTTAGCAAAACCCAGGTAATTACTAATACAGATATTTCCGATTTTAATCTACCTGGATATAACTTAGTGCCACTCTTCTTTCCACATAGTGGTATAGCCACATACATACGAAATGATATTGCTTATCAGCTTCTGCCACAATATGGGCTCTGTTCCAACCCAGAATTTAATTTCTCTTGGGTAAAACTACACGTTCGTAAGCATATCATACATTACTACTCTATTTACAGAAGCCCAAACTTGGATAGAAATGCATCCTTTAACGAATTTGATGCTCTGTCTGATTCTATCGATAGAATCTTAACCCTATATCTGCACACTGAAATCGTTATTGTGGGTGATTTTAATGTGCATAACTCTCAGTGGCTTCGTCACTCCGGAACAACAACACCCGAAGGTCAATATGTTCAGCTTTTGCTGATTCAAATAGCTTAACTCAACTTGTCAATGAGCCAACACGGTTACCAGATATATATGGTCATTTCGCAAACACACTGGACCTGTTTCTCACCTCCCACCCAAACAAATACACAATTGAAGTTTCATCGCCCCTGGGCACTTCAGACCACTGTGTCGTGTCAGCTAAATTTCCTCTAACCAACAGTAACGTTAATGAGAAAACTCCCAAAAGAACAGTATGGTTCTACGAGAAAGCCAACTGGGAAGGTCTGAACAACTTTTTTGGGAGGTTAAATTGGTCGTTATTTTTCCTCCATAACGATGTTGACTCTATAGCGGACACATTGATAGACACGATTCTACTTGGCATGTGGACCTTTATTCCACACAGAGTAAAGAGTATCAAACCCAAGAGAAATATGTGGTTCGATTCTGGATGCAGAGAAGCCATTGAGGGTAAGGAGTTGAGCTTCCGGTTGTATAAATCAAACAATACTGAGGAAAACCGGAAAAGATTTAAGAGAGCTAGGAATTACTGCAATGCGTATATTCAACGCGCTAAGTTCTTGCATGACCAGAGAGTGAGACAAAATATACTACACTCTCCCACAGGTAGTAGAAACGTCTGGGCATTCGTGAAAAACATTCAAAACTGAGTCTCTTCATCCATTCCATCGCTTATAGTCGATGACAAACCAGTCACCACTGCAAGAGAGAAGGGGAATCTACTTGCTGCACATTTTACAGCCAACCCAACGCTGCCTGATATCACATCAGTTCCACCTCATCTTGAAAATAAGCAGCACACCATGAGCCAGATTCGCTTCCGAACGCTTACTGTTGCCCGCGCACTCAAAGAGCTAAACGCACGCAAATCCGCTGGTCCGGACAGCATTCCTCCAATCCTCTTCAAGAGATGTTCCTCTTCACTCGCCAAAACACTGCGGAAACTCTTCCATTTGTCTTATTCTACTGGTCGTTTCCCAAATAGATGGAAGTCAGAGAACATTCAGCCAATTCCCAAAAAGGGTGACAAATCACCCCTTTCTTCTCATCGACCCAGAGCACAACTTCTATTCTCTCCAAGGTAATTGAATCTCTCATCAACCTTCAACTTTCGAAATACCTGGAATCAAATGACCTCCTCAATGACCGCCAACATGGCTTTCGTAGCAACAGGTCCACAGGAGATCTGATGGCGTACCTTACCGAAGAGTGGAGCCATTCCATCCACTACCTCAGTGAAAGCAAGATAGTCGCATTGGATATTTCAAAAGCCTTCGACAGAGTTTGGCATCCAGCCCTTTTGTCAAAATTGCATTCATATGGAGTGGACAATTCCCTGATCCAATGGATAAGAGACTATCTTTCTGGTCGTTCAATCCAAATGGTTCTTGATGGTGTCAAATCTGTCTCCCATCAAATTAATGCAGGTGTTCCCCAGGGTTCGGTGCTCTCACGCACTGTCTTACTCATCCAACCCAATTCGTTCGTTTGCTGATGATAGCACGTTGAGTTTCTCATACTCATACGAACACTCCCTTCCAAACTCTTCGAACGTCACTACCAACCCGCAACTTATGCTTGATACATTGAATTCAGACCTCAACAATATATATCAGTTGGGGATTATCTAACCGAGTAGAATTCAATGTCCTAAAAACTCAGTGCTGCCTCTTGTCGTCAAAGGCGAGCCCCAAAATAAATATACTGTATATGAACGGCACTTGCATCGCCGAAGCCAAGGAATTATCAATCTTCGGCACTCGAATTAATTCGACTCTTAACTGGAATTACCACATATTTGAAGCTGCAAAAAGTGCAGCCAAATGTATGGGATTCCTTAAGAGATGCAAAAGATACTTCACTCCATCCAACCTGGCCACTATTTACAAGGCGTATATTCGTCCAAAAATGGAGTTCAACTCCCATATTTAGTCAGGCGCATCCAAAACTGCACTACACATGCTCGATATGATGCAAAAGCGAGCACTGGAACTTATTGGAGACTCAGCCGTAAGTCGATCAATTCCATCGTTAGAACATAGGCGCAACGTATCATGCCTATTTCTTTTCTATAGGTATTACCACAGTCGTTGCTCAAATGAACTTGCTGAATATGTTCCACCCCTTCAGACATTTTCACGCGATAGCCGTCAATCTGTGAATGCGTATCAGTTCACGTTGAAAGTGGACTTCAGGCGCACAAATAAACATAGAGAGTCATTCTTTAGCCGAGCCACACGAATCTGGAATGTTCTGTCTGATCATGTGTTTCCTCGTCGTTGTAATGTCCAGACATTCAAGACCAATGTACATCGACACCTCCTTTCCTTATCCAATTCCTCTCCATCCGCTCGCACTGTGCTCTGACATTTAAGGGTACTTCAAAATCCCCTTTTGTGCGCGCGTTAGTGTAGTAAAAAAAATAATTTCTGTTTTTGATTAATTTAGTTATTTCGTTTTAATGGCTTTATTAATCGTTAGTTATTTTAGTTTTAATCGTTTTGTTTTTAAATGTTTGCTTGTTGCAAAAAAAAATTATAAAATAGAAAACCTATATGTATAGCGCGTTAGCAAAATTGTAAAAGTAGAAGCCCTGATTACACTGTAAATAAAACTATAAAAATCATTGAATGCCGAAAGGCATAAACGAAAAACTAGATATTGAATAATTTAGAGAGCTTGCAAAGAGCCAGAAAGTTAACATTAGAACAATATTTGTAAAATGGGACATGCATTTAGTCCTACATAAAGAAATACACATAATTTGATTTTGATTTAAAATAAATGCCGACTTCAAATCAAAAACACCAAAGCAAAGCCGATACATCAGACATTACATTAATGGGCTGATGACTTTTTCGATTCTCTTTTGTGCCGTATTTTTCACTATGGTCGTGTTTACGTAATGTATTGAAATCGCCACAAGTTCACGGAGGATGTGTTGTAGAGTACCTAAATCAAGCATTGGAGATTGCACTGGCGCGATCACAGGCGACTCTAAGAAGCCAACATCTGCAGCGTTAATACTGGTTTGGAGGAAAAAGTTCTTAAATGATTTATGTTGGTCACTCTAGTAGGCTTTGGGGGATGGGAGCGAAGACACAGGGTAAAGTCTCTGCTTTCAACCCGGCGAAGGCCAGGACGATCCTTGTCCCTGTTCAATCCAAGTTGACATGCAGTCTCCACGTGACACCCTCGGATAGCTACTTTGTCACCCGGCAAGTAGTGAACCAATGTATGCAGCGACATCCTCACAAAGATTGGCGCATGGCTAATAACCTTGCCCAGAAAAACAAATTATTATGGACAATTTAACAAGTCTCGGATAAGGACCAGATACCGATGGAGAGACTTGCTAAATAAGGCCAAGACCGGATCCTGGTTGTAGTGGCGATGATAATGATGATGAGTACGTTTTACGGCCGGGTCATACAAGTATGAATTTGCTTGGTGTTTCAATACTTAGGGGTCCCTTTCACTGCCGGTGGGCTATACCTAAAGAACATCAAGGGTGAACTGATCCAGAAACTGGAAAAATTAACCAAAGCCCCCCCTCAAACCGCAACAAAGGCTGTGGTTACTTCGCGTGATACTAATTCCGGGTATCATGTACCAAATAACATTGGGAACAACTTCTATAGGCCTTCTTAGAAATATCGACATAGTCCTAAGGAGGTACGCTAGGAAATGGTTGGCTCTTCCTAATGATTGTCCCAAAGGATACTTTCACGCGCTAGTGAAATACGGAGGATTAGGAGTACCGTCGGTGAGATATCTCGCTCCTATGTACAGACGGAATAAGCTCCAAACCCTGGGGAATAGCTTCCTACTAACCCGCAAAATCACAGACACCTTCGTCCAGCGGGAAATCACGGCCTGCGAGAGGAGATTAGAAGCACGACGGAATAACGTGCGACACCGAATGCAGACCAAGGAGGAAGTAGATGAGTACTGGGCAACAGGACTCCAAGTCTTTTGATGGAGCCGCTCTTAAAGACTCCAACCGAACACCTAACCAACATAGTTGGATAGACGACGGAACGCGATTTCTTTCGGGTAGGGTTTACCCTCGGTCCATTAAATTACGGATCAATGCGCTACCCACAAAAACGAGAACAGCCAGAGGCAGGGGACGAGACAAAACCTGTCGAGCGGGCTGTATGGTGACTGAGACATTCAACCACATCTCTCAGCAATGTCACCGAACGCATGAAGCGCGAATCAAAAGACATGACTGTGTCGTGCATTACGTCAAATGACAATTAGAATCTAAACGATTCACTGTCACCATGGAGCTAAGAATAAATACGAACCAAGGTTTGTATAAGCCAGACTTATTGGCAATTAAAGATAATGAATGCCTCATTCTTGACGCCCAGGTCATATCCGACCAATACGACCTTGATCGAGTCAACAGGAGCAAGGTAAGGAAGTACGTTGGAAATCTCATTGACCCGGTAAAGGCAGAAAACCGGGTCAACAGCGCCACCACACTGGGCATCACCCTCAATTGCAGAGGGGTCTGGAGCCACGAGTCGGCTCAGGAACTCACGTCCAGGGATTTATTATTATTATTTATTGGGCTGTAGGAACCCGGAAGTTCATGACTTCACCGACTCGGCTCCGCCAATGCTCCCTGTCCTGTGCGCTCTCCTTCCACGTTCGACCATCCGATCCGATCTCCTCGAGGTCCAGGGATTTGCTGCACGCAAACGACATCAAACTATTAGCATCTAAAGTGGTCTCCGGCGGTCTGGCGGCTTACCACATCTTTAATAGGTCAACCACAGTGGCCTACCACCGGAGAACGGGCATCGGATAACTGCCTGGCCAACTTCACACCTATTAGGGAAATCCGCCTCCCTTTAATAAATCCGCAGCGGATAATAAAGTGGCGTCTCTGCCCAACAAGAGGAGGAAAGGTGGGGGTTTTAGTGGGTACGGCCTACAACGGGTCTAGTCCCACACTACCCACAACATCAGGTTGTCCCTAAAGGATTTCCTCCACCTACCTCAAAAAAAAAAAAAAAAAAAAAACAAGTCAAATGTCACCTGTCTTGAATGTGTATCGAATATCGTAAAATCTATCTTTAAAAAACGGAGTTATCTTTTTAGTGCTAAAAACTATGTGACTTTTGTATAATTTCTCCTACATTTTTATTTAGGTCTGTGTTTTATACGACTGCTTATTGTTTTGATAGATTTTTAATTCCGATTCATGCCCAGGAATCGACGAAGCTCACTTACGTTGGTGGGACGAGGATACTTCATGAGGGCCTCCACATGGTCTGGCAGTAGGCGTATGCCCTGGTTGTCAACGACGTATCCCAGATAAGTGATTTGCTCTTTGGCGTATTGACGCTTATCTGGGTTGATGACGAGACCCAATTCGCGGAGGCGCTCGAGGACCTGACGTAAGTGGCGTTTGCGTTCGGCGTGGTCTCTGGAGGCGATGAGAATATCATCGAGGTATGCGTGGCAGCAATTGAGACCACGTAATGCCGAGTCGATATAACGTTGGAATGTCTGTGCGGCATTCCTGAGGCCGAAGGTCATCACTCTGAACTCGAAGAGTCCGAAGGGTGTGATGACCGCGGTCTTGAGGATGTCTTCTGGAGCCACCGGAATTTGGTGGTAAGCCCTGGTGAGATCCAGGGTGGTGAAGGCGTTGCAACCTCGTAGTTTATACGAAAAATCGTAGAGGTGTGCAATGGGGTATCTGTCTGGGACAGTTGCTGTATTCAACAGTCTATAATCGCCGCATGGGCACTCCACTATGTGGAGTGGGCTGGCCCAGGGGCTGTCCGACGGTTGACAGATACCTAAGGCTATCATATGATCGAATTCTGCGCGTGCTGCGCATAATTTCTCGGGAGCTAGTCGGCGTGAGCGCTGGCTCACCGGAGACCTCGTGTCTCTATGTGGTGAAACACGGTACCTTTATGACGGCGCTGATTAGGTAGAGGAATTGTTGTACGGGCAAATTCCTGTACCATGACCTGTATTGGGTCTGTACACTTCGTGGCCCTGGATGTTACCGCTGATGATGCCGACAGTGGCAAGGGGGCTGCGGTTGGAGCCATGAGCTTGTTGTGGGTCGTATCGACCAACAGGTTGTGTGCGCCTAATAGGTCGGAACCTATTAGGCGTTCATTAACATCCGCAATGACGAAACGCCATATGATAGGGTGTTGTAGACCCAGTTGAAGTACGTAAGTATCGGTGAGTTATTTACAGCTGACAGTTTAAGGGCGGCGGGCACGCGGTTGCGCGGAGCGAACGATCGCGGGAGGACTGAGATATCGGCGCCGGTATCGACAGTAAAAGCGATATTCAGTTTATGGTCCCGGATGGTTAATCGACTTATAGAAGGGGTGCCGGCCGGTTGCGCGAGGGTGTCGGTCGACAAAATTAGTTTAAATGGCGCCCCTGGTTGATGGGGTCCAGCCACAGGGTGCCTTACAATTGTATGCGCGATCACCGTATCGTTAGTGGTTGACGCACCAAGGGAGGGTAACGGCGTTGGTAGGCGTGTTTTTCCTATTTGGGTTGCCGTTTTGTGGAGGCCGAGGTGGTGCTCGGCGGAAATTGGTCCGCTGAGGGGCATTTTGCGTCCGATTTACGGAACGATTAGCTACGGCGCGATTCTGAGCGCTTCGTTGAACGCTTCTCACCTCCGCGCGAATTTGATTTAGGTCGCGGCGGAGTGAGGTCTGCAGCGCGCGTAGGTTAGAAGTGGTGACATGGGCAGGGAAGCTTCTCGGACGGAATTCGTTGGGCCTGTCCTCTTGGGTCCGCTGTGGGACATTGGTTGAGGCAGGTCTGTTGAGATGAGAAAGTGACTGAGGAGGTTGCTGCACTGGAGCCGTATGAGGGGCTGTTATTGGCAAGTGAGGGTGCCGTGTAGACTGAGCGACGTGTTGAGAAATCGCCGTTACTTGGTACGCTGGAGGCTCAGACTGCTGGTCTGAGCTCTCCATAATAGCGTCAGCAATTTTAGCTAAATAGCCCAAACTTTGGTTGGGTTGGGCTATGAGTGCCGAACGGGCATGTTGGGGGAGACATCTCAAAAAGTGAGGCGTTTTTAGGTCGTCCGTGATCCTAGTCCCCACTATAGAGCGTAAATGGGTTAGGAACATGGACGGTCTCATCCCCGAAAGGTTGGTTACGGACGCTAAACGTTGTTGCCGCAAACTTCCGGGCTCGTCCAGGGCGTCGTGCAGAGTCTCACGCATGTTGCGGTATGGGTTGTGGTCGGCCGACCTAATAATGTTGGCAACATGTGTTCGCTGATGGTATGTATGTTAAAACTTTCTTTCCCACGCATTTGGCATGTAGCAGAACTGAAGTATAATCAATCCCCCGTGTGTCCCTATATCTGCTATGCCCACCATATTGCCTGTGTGATAACTTTTCATATTATAAGGCTACAAGTAAATAACTTTTACATACTCGATAACAGAATTAAAGCAGAATTGTAACAAAGGACACTGCGAACACAAAATACTGAGATTTACTTAGTGCGCATAGGAGGCATGCATCAAAATATTTGTTTCATTAATTGATTCTTTCAAAGTGTAGTTTTCAGAATAGCAGTAAGCAAGTTATTTCTCTTAAGGAAACCGAACATATAGCGCTGATTTTACTTCTTTCAGGAAAATCAAACATATCAAAAACAATCACCCTGAGCTACCATGTTTATTCCAAAATTCCAAAAGGAAACACTGAACTAACTTGTATCATGCAAAGTTAAATAAAATTCTAACTGATATTTAGCAAACTACACAAATATACAATTTCCACATTACTACAATAATGTTTATAAAAAAAAATTAATACTATAAAATCAATAAGTGCAAATTGGAAGCATACTGGTTATTCTGAAGCACATTTAAGGGCAGAGTATTATATTTTAAGCTACTAATATAGAAGGACAGACACAAATTTACATATAAAACCCTCACATTAAAAGAGTGTCTCTAATTGAAACGATTTAATCTTACATTTAACTCATCTCCACAAAAGGTTACTTCTTCCATTGCAAGTCGCAAATCTTCTGTTTTACATTTTTCGTCATTTAGTTGACCCTCCAAACTTGCGACTTGTGCTTTCAGCTGAAAGTAAAACCATATAAACCAGTGACATTATTTCTCAAGAAACATTTCAATAAAAAAATAGACAACACAAAAATCAACAATATCGTTTATTTTTCGTTGTAACAACAAAGTATTTACATTGAAGCTTAAATAAGATAATTTACATGTTTACATACGATAATACTCATTATAATACAAATTCGAATCGTTGTCAGATGTTCAATTTGGTGAAATTTAAATGCTACTTTTAAAGTATATTGTAAACTGTGTATTTTGTAAGTTTCTGATTCTGAATCTACTACCAGAGAATGCACGTCAAATTGTAGAGTAAAAGTGGCATTATCGCCATGGTGATTAGAAGTTGTTTAGATGTAGAGTAAGAAAAGGGTCAGGGTAATTAAGACGCCGTGAGCCGAATTCAACTGTTCCTAGCAGGGATGGAAAGCCCTAAAGTGAGACTCTTCGCTTAACACATATGGCAGTGCACGAATGCCATCGGTTTCTACCAAAAGTCAACAAGAGTCAAGTCGAAGGACAGGGCAGGAATGCCATAGGTTTCTGCCAAAAATAGAAATGAGAAGCAATGCAGATTGTGGTCTGGTTGAATCTGATTTAATCTTCAAAAATTCGGTCGTTAAATACATTTACGAAGCATACCTGTTGCGGATTCACAAATGAATGTACCGGAGAAATTTAGTACGCTCATATCTGCTGGCCATGTGACAACTGTCACCCGCCAGCTGACTATGCGCCAGTGAACAAGGGGACGCCACTTAAGCGTCAAATTTCAAATCGACTCAACGGTTGCTTGCTAGCTCGATTCATCACCTTGGGCGTTCTTCTCCAGTTTTTTTTGAGACAGCGTGTGGGGGTTCTTTAAAGTTATGCAAAGCACCACCCACAATTCCAACCCCAACTCCCTTTGCCAACCTGCAGTTACCTGCAACATTTCCTTCCCAATGACATTTAATGCACCTCACCCAAAACTCCCTGTAAAGAATTCGCTAACAATTCATGCATTTTACGCATTATCAATATTCTCTGAAAAGAATTCTTTACATGCAAATGATCAGCATAACTTAGGAAACCTTATCGGCGCCCCTGTCAGCCAGCGTACCCCGCCACACATGTGTGCAGCACATTTTCCTGGCTTATACACAGTGTCGGCAGCCTTTTGTCCAATCGACAAAAGCAGCTTGCGGATCTAGCGTCTAACCGCCAAGATTTCTCCAGCATATAAACATGCATACAAAGAATCCGACCCTTTCCGACAGCAAGATACAGTACACAATCACCATTGTTAAGGCTTTCCCTTTGTTCTTTCATCCTTTCTCTGTTTCGTTTTTCCCATGAGTAAACAATGGATCAATTACTACACTAGCTAAGATCGATCCAGAGAGATCCTCTCCAATTCACCCTCAGGTGTGAGGGACTCACCACGAGTCTCTCGAGGTTATTCCTTGAGCACATGGGTCGTTTTTCAGCCACCGTAGGGTGTACGCGGGAGTGCACACACCCCAAGTCGAAAGTCAACCGCCATAGCCCTCAGAGTCGGAGTTAGACGCTCGCGAAACTAGTGGATTTGTGAAAGGAACTAAACAAGAACGGTTGTGAATGTAGTGCCCAGATCGAATGATAATTTAGCGAACTATGTATTAAAGTGTCATTTGTGACGATTCCTTCGGTTTCATTTAGAAAAAGGATCATCATCATCATCGGCACTACAACCGGGAGCCGGTATTGGCCTTATTTAGCAAGTCTCTCCACCGGTATGCGGTCCATATCCGAGACTTGTTAAATTGTCCATAATAATTCGTTTTTCCGGGCAAGGTTATTAGCCTTGCGCCATTAGAAAAAGGATACCGGTTTAATAATTTAAGGAACTATGTATCAGAGTGTCAATTGTGGCAATTCAAAATAAAAATAAATAATAAATGTTTTTAAAACCAGTTAAAAACAAACCAGCATTATATTCCCTTCCGGTGTGAATGGCTTGCGGCGTTACTCGGAGTTTTAGACAGTGAACGCGTAGGGGTGTTTGTGAACCCTTGTCCGTGCTGCCACACCGACAAATTACCCCCACAAACGAATTTTCATTCATTAGTTCAATCATCATGTGGGCACATTCGCTCGTAGCCGAGCTCGACCTGTGGACGCCGCCTCATCGCCTAGCCATCACCGTTTGGACTACTCTTACATCACCCTGTGGGCACATTTGCTCGCTGTCCAGCTCGACTTCGGGACGCTGCATTATCGCCTAGCCATTGCCGTTTGGACTACTCCTACATCATCCTGTGGGCACATTCGCTCGTTGCCCAGCTCGATCTGTGGACGCCGCCTCATCTCCTAGCCATCACCGTTTGAACGTTGCACAGAGTGGACGCAACCTATCAAGGATCGCATTACTTGGTCCTTCCAGCCGGATTATTATCGCCCATATCGCGCGATAAACTGAACCGCGATCGACTAGTGTGAATATATAATTGACAAAGACTCGGGGCACTTTTGCTGATGGTTCGCTCTCCTTCAAGTGGCCACAATGTCCCAGATTGAGGAACTCATCGCTGCCCAGTTCGCGACACAAGACCAGATGTCGCGCGCGTTCCTCAATCTAAAGAAAAGGGGGCCACCAACGTTGGCTCAGTGGAGACTCGCCAACAAAACCTAGCGGTCAAATGGGATGATATCCGGAAGCGGCACGGGGAAGTTATACCCCAGAATTCAAGAGTCATCGCTATTTCGCGGAGGAATTCTTCGAGTCGGCCGAGGAAACGTACCTGGACGAGCAGGCCAAGTTCGTCGACGCGCATCACGCCCTCACCTTAGACTTCCCGGCACCATCCAAGGCCCCCGCCACCATCAATACACCTCGCGCCCATCCCCGTAAACTGCCTCCAGTGCAGCTACCAACATTCTCCGGCAGATACTCGGAATAGAGACCATTCAAGGACCTATTTCAGGCAGTATTGGCAGACCACCCACACCTCAAGGATGTGGAACGTCTCCACTACATAAGGTCCAACCACTGGGCCGACGCCGCCAGACCCATCAAAAACATCCGTCACGGAGGAAAACTACAATCGGGCTTGGGAAAAAGTGGTAGAGCACTACGACAACACTCGTGTCCGTGGGCGCTCTTTTTCAAGTACCTGCTCTCTACAAAGAATCTGCTGTGGGCCTACGTCAACTCCGCGACGCCACCAATGAAGCTGTCGATACCCTGGATGCACCCATAAGCACCTGGAACGACATAGTCGTCTACCTGACCGCCCAGCGCCTGGATCCACGCACTGGGCGCGATTGGCAAACAGCGGAAGGAAACACCACGGAGCCCCCACATACCAGCAGCTCGACGATAGCTAAGAACCAGGATCGAGGCGTTGGAGTTTGTTGAACTGCCCAGAATTACCGTCGATCACACCCAACGGGCCAGGGACGACCAACCGGACCCCAACCAGAGATCACACCCTATTCCAGGCTGGTACGGCCTTAACCCCAACGCCCCGCCCATCATCACCCACGGAAGCGGGTACCAGTCCCAGAGGCGAAGGCGACCAGACCCCCAGTGTCGGCGCACACCCTAGCCGCTCCTCCTTTGTGGGCGATTCTCCTGGCTACAGCACGCGTCCACATCCAATCAAAACGTCAACGCTGGAGGGTTGCGCCCTGGTGGATCCCTGTTCAGAGATCAAGTTAATATCAGAATCCCTCGCCCAACGGCGGCACCTCCGCCGCCATGCATCCACCACTCCAGTCTATGCGATCGGCGGTGCCCTTTGCCAGACGGCGAGGGCGCAAGCCTCAATCACAATACTGCCTCACCACGACTGCTCGCGAAGCTGGACCACCAACGCTCTCATCCTGACCCACACCTCGGATTACGTGCCACCCCGACGACTCCTGATGCTGGCTCTGCGACCACACAACGCGATAGATTCCAGCAAATGGAGGCAAGGTGCCCTCGCCATCGGCTCTATGGGCCACCCCAGAGATTCACGGAACACACCACCATAGATCACCTGCGCCACACAATCACCGGATGTGCCCCTACTGCGGCGAATAATCATAAGGGCAAAGGGCGATCCTAGGCCACCAAGAACTTCACAACATCGTCGGAGTCGGCCACCATCGCAGCGAAAAACAAGAAACAAAACCTTCTGCGCTCCCTGTGGCGAAAACAATTAAGTGACATTCGTTAACATTAAGCTCCACCCAATTCTTCTGGCACCATAACGAAAAGTTGTCAAGGTCTATCTGGAGAAGGCGAGGATCAAACGGATAACAAATTGTTTTAAAGAATTTGGTATGGTCGGCGTAATGAGAGATACAGGAATGCTTGATAATAATGTCGATGTCGTTTATTGTTAATATGAACAAAAGGAGACCCAAATGATTGACCTGAGCGACGCCAGAGGTAGCACCAGAAAGGATTTGAGAGAACGGAACTGAAACGGACTCTGTAGAGCCGGTTACTCAAGTATGACGAAATTCACATTGTTAATACGAGTTCGGAGCTCAAGGTGGATAGTTTGAAAAGTATCAGTCGGTGCGAAGTTTTATTGGAGACTACTAAAATCCGTAGCGAAAACGTTGACCTCGTTGCCGTTCTCTAGGGCTAGGAGTGTTACGGAAGTGAATTCGACTAAGTTGGTGGTGGTAGATACCCCACTAAGAAAGAACCGCGACGCCTGGGTGAAATAAGGGATTTGCAGTGGAATCATAACCTTTGGTAGAGAATGCTTTCAAAAACTTTGGGAATGCGGGAGAGTTTGGCGATGAGACGATAGTTTGAGATATCGCGCTTTTGGGCCCTTTTTTGTGCACGGGGATGACAAATGATGTTATCCAAATATTAGGGAACTCACCTATAGAGAGCGACAGACTGAAAATAGTCGAATGAGGGGAAGTGAGAACGGAGGAGCATTTTTAAGGAATATAGCGGGGGGACCATCAGGCCCAGGGGTGAATTCTGGGTTAGTTTGTTTTCAATCATGGCTGGATCAATAAATCGAGAAAACAATGGATTATGAGAGAAATTTGGTAAGTAACTGAAATAGGTGCGGTTGGGAACAAAAGAGTCGTCTGTGAAGGATTGTCTGAAAAAGGAGGCGAAGAGATTCGAAATGGCATGTGAATCCGTTGAGGTTTCCAAGTTATAAGAGAGGGAGGTGGAATAATCATCGGATATGATTTATAAATTGAAAAAACGTTTTTGGGTCATTTATTAAGTTAGATTCAGTTTTTGTTAGGTATTTTTGGTAAAGGTCATCGTAGAGTGCGTTAAATTGAAGATAAGTGCCAAGTGTAGTTGTTGTAGTCGCAGACGGAGCGATTACGGAGGAAGGTAGCCCACAGCTTGTTCCGTTTATTACGTAATGAACGAAACTTGCAATTAAACCAAGGAGGTGAGGAGATAGTATTTTTGCGCCTGGAATAGGGAACGTAAAGGGAAATAGATTTAAAGATTTTGGTGTAAAGGTTGGCGGTAGCATCTTCTACGGTAAAATGTTCAAAATTGAATGAAATTTTGCTGAGGTAATTAATAAGGCGAAAGTTCGCTTTGTGGAAGTCATGTGAGTAAATGTCACGGGATGAGGTGGGTTGCGCTACTGAATTATGAAAAAAAGACAGGGTAAGAGGCGGATGTTGAATGTCGATGGTACACAGAACAAGCCGAGAGGGGCTACTGAGGAATTAATAGGGCCCACCGTGAAAATAAGATCTAATGCCTAGGTGGCTTTCCACATTATTAACTTGATATAGGCTTGAATCAGTTAGGCGGTCGGTGAAGAGACATTCCTTGGCACTGGAGGGGGTGGTGATGTAGAAGGAATGGTCATCTGACAGAGTCCATGTAGGTGTGGGAGGTTAAAATGGCCAAAAATAACGACCTCATTCCGAGAGTCGCTTATCTCAATTATGTGGTCGATAGCCTTAATTGCCAGATGGTACGCTTCAGCGGGCTGGGATGGCAAAATGTAGAAGCAGATGACATATATTGTTTTGTGGGGTAATTTTATTTTGACAGAGACATAATCGAGCTCGGGCGAAGAGACTAGAGACGAGGGTTGAGTCAAGGTTATTTTGGAGGTCTACGAGCACCCCGCAGCAGGTGGAGTCAATGGAGGGATGATTCGCAACGTCGTCGCGTCTGAAACTGGTTTCCTCTTACCCCCCCCCCCCCCGCGCCCACGCCACTCAACACCACGCCCCCTCATTTCTGGCCCCACCCCTCAATTTCCGACCCCCTACCAGCCCGCGCCTATACCCTCCACCCACGCTGGCTCACAAATGCCGCACTTACATACAGTCACCCTCATCCAGCCTCCTAACACCCAATTCGCGCAGTGTTTTTTTTTCTTTTCTTTTCATACTCTAGATATTACGTTAGTCCGTATGCTTATTTATACTGTTTGAATTAAGCCAAATAAATGAGGCTCGGCCCTCACTAAACTAAACTATAGTAAAGGAGGGAGAAATAACTCTAGATTGTTGATACTAGGGATTGGGTTGGTTTCAGTTAGGGCGTATATTTCAAAAGGCAAGGAGTGAATCATCTGCAAGATTTGTCGACACTTAGAACCGAGACCTCCTACATTCTGGTAATAGAAAATTAGAGGGAGGTTATGAGGGGTTATGGTGGGAAAAAGATACAGTGGCAGTTCAGGATCCAAAAAAATTATTACGATCGATATATCGATCCATTACGTTGAAGATTTAAGCTCATGGAGTGTATGTTTTGACGTAAGTCCCGGAAGTCCTTAGACACTTTATGCGGTGGTAAGTTCACAATTAGATGAAATTTGATGAAATGTTTACGAAGGCTGCGAACATCAGTGGTTAAACTTCTTGTTGAATGGTGACCATAACGCTGGTTTTGGTTTTTTCCCCGAAGCAGACTGTGTCTGGTTAGTCATGGAGATAGGCCAGGAAGAGACGAATATTCTGGGTTCCTACAGGCCAATAAAAATTGATAGAAATACCCCAAACCTACTATAGTGAGAATAAACAGGTCGCGAAAATTAAGATAAGCCGGGCATGTGGTAAGAATGGGAAACGACAGAACCGTACGTAGAATTCTTGACGGGAGACCAACGGGAAAAATACCAGTGGGCAGGTCGTGATGGAAATGGGAGGACAATGTAAGGCGCGACTTTGAGGAGATCGGATCAGAGGGCGAAGCTTGGAAGAAGAATTCGCAGGATAAGGAATGATAGCGTTGCCGAGTTAGTGAGGTCATGAACTTCCGGGTTCATACAGGCCAATAAATAGTAAAATAGTCAATGTAGTATGTGTACTGTGTCTGTCGCGCAACACAAAATGGGCAAGGACTGTACAAATGCAATGAACATGCGTTCGATAAGTTTACTTCCAAGCATCTGTAAAGTATTAGAGAAGATTATCGCGTATTGCAACGATAGTGAAGAGCGTGTGATTCGAATCGATGCTATCACGATTAGAATCACTAAAAATGGAACCAATGCTCAACAAATCAGGCCACTGCCGCGTGTACAAATTCGATTTCTAAACTCAACTGATGTGGAATTGTTATGTTGTCGCTATGGTATACGGCTGATGCTTTTTTCTTATTCGAATTTCCATTCGGTGTTCTTCACTATTTGCTTGTGTATTGTGTGTGTATCTGTTTGAAAAGCCACAATTTCGTTACTGGCCGTCAGTGTTGTTCGCAGGTATGTATTTGAATTCTTTAACTTTTTCAGATGTCTTGTTTCTGGCTTTGTGTGTTCCCTGAGGTGGTCCACCCGCTATCGCAGTAACCATATATCATAGCGAGAGGACGCCGGAGCAGGCGAGTATGCCGGTGCTCTATGTGGAAGTCGTGATCGAGTAGTAAAGTTCTGTTTTACGTATAGGAGATTGTGTGTTGTGTGTATAGAGATCACATCGGGTTGTTGCGTTAAGCAAGGATAGTGAAGACGGCGATTTGAACATACGATGAAACGGGTGAGAAGCGAAGCAATAAAGCACCAGGCTACTGGCCGCGTGTACGAATTCGATTTCTAAACTCAGGTACACTCAACTGGTGTGGAATTGTTATGTTATCGCTATGGTATACGGCTCTGATGCTTTGCTTATTTGAATTTCTTTTCGGTGTTCTTCACTATTTGTTTGTATATTGTGTGTGTATCTGTTAGAAACGCCACAAGATCATAAACAAAGCTTTGATCAAATGGGTTGATGCAAAGTGACCTCCAGTGTAACGTATAATATCAAGAAACTGTTGTAAACAGGGAACGGTACGTTGTTCGATTCTTTTTAACATTTGCGTTTACGTTAGCAACATATGAAGCGCATTTGCCGACGCTGTTGCGTACGCCGACGATCTTATAACATCGCCGAAAATGGAAATCATAAACAACTGCGTTACTGCAGCGCGTCTTCAATAAAGTGCAGCGATATTGTGACGATTGGAAACTTAAGATTAACTTCCAGAAATGTGAAGCTATTCTATTTAGAACCCCGTGGTATAAAGCCACGAACGACACAAGAAAAAACTGGCTAAAGTTAGTTATCATGGGATCATATCACCACAAACTGGAAACCAGGAGAGTAGTTAAATACCTTGGTATCTAGCTATATCAGTACCTCTATTTTAACAGATATGTGGAGGCTACTTTGGTCAAGGCTAAGAAAACTTTTGCTATGTCAAGAAGGCTATTTTATTGTAACCAATTTGATCATCATCATCATCGGCACTACAACCGGGATCCGGTCTTGGGGTTATTTAGCAAGTCTCTCCACCGGTATCCGGACCTTATCTGAGACTTGTTAAATTGCCCATAATAATTTGTTTTTACGGGCAAGGTTATTAGCATTGCGCCAAGCATTCTCAGGATAACCAATTTGATAGTAGGGTAAAAATTATATGCTATATGGCCCTAATCAGGCCCATTATTATATATGGATGCCCAGTGTGGTCCAATATAGGTCCAAATATGATGGAAGATTCGGGTGTTCGAAAGAAAATACCTTAGAACTTGTCTCAGATTATATCGAACGCCGGAATCTGACTACAAAAGGTATTATCCAAATGAGATCTTATATAATGAACCTTATATAAACAGGGTGGATTATTTTATGATCAAATTAATCAGAGGACATATTACGAGACCAACCTAATTTTCGGAGGTTATTATACAAATACTTTGTATTTTGAGAGGGTGAGCCGTAACGGCTTTGTTCCACCAAAGGCGTTCCTCGAATTTGGTATGAGCAGGATGAATCCGAAGTTCCGCTGATTTATCATGTAGGTAGATCTTCCGTAGGGGCTCCTCGATAGTATAGTGGTTAGTATACCCGCCTGTCACCCGGGAGACCGGGGTTCGATTCCCCGTCGGGGAGGCCCTGGCGCAAGACTAACGACCTTGCCCAGAAAAAATAAATCATTATGGAAAATTTAACAAGCCTCAGGACTTGCTAAATAAGGCCAAGACCGGTTCCCGGTTGTAGTGCCGATGATGATGATGATGATCTTCCGTAGACGGGCGATTGTGCAACGATTAAGTCACGCACACCGAAGAGGAGCTGTTGCGGTTCAATAGAGCTGGTTCCGATAGAGGCCGGGAGTACACTATTAAACAGCACGAACAGTTTTGGGGGTTGAATGGCAAATATAGACCTGTGTACCAAAGTCGGTAAAGTAATTCCAACATCAACCAACTTACACAGATTTAGCTTTTCTATAATTAGGATAAGAAACGATTTAAGTTATATTAAATTAAGGTTTTTAACCAATTACAACAAAAAAAAAGTATACATATATATGTAAGTTAAATTTAAGTTAAAAAAAAAGCACAAATTTTTGGAAATCGTAACACCCGCTCTACTTTATCCAACGACTTTATGGTCGATTTGCCTATCTTGTTTTTTAGTCGATATTTGCCGAATTAAATGTCAATCGTAAGGACATATATATTATAAATCTAACCTTCCGTAGTCCCTAGGTTAAGAATGTTTCTTATACATGGTTATAGCATTGAAGTGTAATCACAATGTATTATAAACTAAAGACAATGCTCAGGGACATTAATTCGAATTTGTATATATGAGATTAAATAATAGTACCAATTGTAATGGTACTGTTTACAAATATTTTATAGATATTAATTACCTCGCTTATAGTTTTTTGGTACTGCAATGCTTGGTTTTGAGCATACTCCAAATCCATTTCTCTTTCTATAGTGAGTTGTTCAATATGATTTTGTTTCTCTTTTAGTAAATCCTTTTAAGTTTTTAAAGAAAAATTAAAAACATATATTACATATAATTGTAATTGCCTAACATTAAGTTATAACAAAATCCTAAATAACAATAAAGAAAATAATTATAACAAACAATTGAAAATACAAACAAAACCATGTTTTAAATAAATAACAAATAACAAAAAAATGTCGTACAAACAATTTTGTGAGTATTATATTCTAAATTTGAAACTAGCCAAAATCCCGAATAGTAAGAGCTTTTATTTAAAATATTATGGCTAATTTAATTTATATACACCCTAATAAAATTATGATATAAATAAATTTGTAAGGGAAAGTTTTTAATAAAAATTGTACTGCTACTACATCTATTATATACAGCGATGTTTTATTTTAACTTCTTACTTGCATAGAAAAAGAATTTTTTGTTATAGGCACGGGCTTTTTTAGTGGCGTTTTTTGCTATAATAAATAAACAGTATTAAATAGAGAAGCGTTATTACAGTGATTGTTTCAAATGTGTTGTACCTGCATGCGCAAGCGAGAAGTATTTGTGGTAGCAACACTATTGAGTGTGCAGATCGAGTTGAGGGAATCTCTAGAACAGGCTCTTGATAGACGGGATTTCTTAGAAGACGGCGATAATGAAACCTTGGCGATCGGCACAAAAATGCCATACTTGCACTCGCATTCAAAGTATCTGTAAAAAAACAAAGCAAACATTATTTGATCAAGTGTATTATTGATTGTTATTTATATTGTACTTGACTCCATCGACAGATCCATCATTCTTTCCTGTTGGCTCATCTAGCTCAATACCACACCAAGTGCCTGAAGCGAATTTAGTTTCGCCAATGAACTTCAAAGTTCCAGGACGACTTCCAAGACCAGACGATATAATCACTCTATCACCAACGGATATTCCACGTTCTACGGAGTTAAAATATAAATATGCATTGTCGTCTTAAAAGTTTAATAATATTATATCAAATAGTTATTAATTCAATTAATTCGAGTCTATGGGAGTAATGAAACACAATGCACCAAGACGAATGAAATGTTCTACACTCGCCAACGAACCTTCAAAAGACCCAGATCGTTCGCTCGTCCGCTTACATCCCAATTATCTTTCCGCAGTACGCGTACCAGCAGGTATACCTGAACAATATAATACAACTCACTTCCCGCGCCGGGTTTTGTTTTGTGAACAGTGCCAACGACAGTGAATAGACAAAGACTAGCGAACAATAATTGTGGTACAGTGGCCTGCGGGCCAAATATGAGGGGTAACCGGTTTCGGGATCTTGCCGAGGACGTAGATTTCGAAATACGCAAAAAGAAAATAAAAAAGAACACTTCCTAGAATCGAGGGACATTTTCCAAATTTACCGATGACATCTGTAATCAATCCGAAATTTTTAATTATCACGGCCAACCAAAGTGATAAACCCATCTCGTTGGTTAATCCATTTGTAATAAAAAAGTTATAGATGATATTAGTCGAGAATACGAGCAAATTACGGTCTTACGCGACGGAAACTTACTCAGCATCATCGGCACTACAACCGGGATCCAGTCTTGGCCTTATTTAACTAATCTCTCCACCAGTCCCGATTTTGAGCCGATGTCATCCAGTTTGGCACTCCAGGCTCTGGGCGTTCTGGTCTACGCCATCCCTCCATCGCAGACAAGGTCTGCCGCGCTGTCTCAAAGGAATAAACAAAGGACTTTCCGGGCAGGCTCCTCTTCGCTCATTCGAGCTAGGTGTCCCGCCCACCGGAGTCTACCGAGCTTGATTTTTCTTACAACATTAGCTTCAAGGTAGATTGCGTACAACTCATGGTTGTAGCGTCTCCTGAATCGTCCTCCCTCACATACGGGGCCAACAATTCTCCTTAAGACCTTTCTCTCGAACGCGGCTAAGAGTTCAGAGTGCCTTTCATTGAGCACCCAGGTCTCGGATCCATACATCAGTACTGGTAAGTAGTAGCTTGAATGTTCTGGATAAATTTCGGGATTTAAAAAGCCTTGATAGACCGTAGTAGCTCCTCAATAGTATACTGGTTAGTATACCCGCCTGTCACGCGGGAGACCGGGGTTCGATTCCCCGTCGAGGAGCCTCTGGCGCAAGACTAATGACCTTGCCCGGAAAAAACAAATCATTATGGAAAATTTAACAAGCCTCAGGACTTGCTAAATAAGGCCAAGACCGGCTCCCGGTTGTAGTGCCGATGATGATGATGATAGACCGTAGTAGGCTTTGTTGGATTTAATGAGCCGTTCGCGTATTTCTTCTTCCATATTGTTATCGGATGCTACTATTGACCCAAGGTAGTTAAAGGATTGCAGTACTTCCAATTCGTGCTCCACTACCCTGATAGTTTGACCAACATTAGGTCTTCTCTTCGCAGAAGTTGCCACCATGTACTTAGTTTTCCCCTCATTAATGTGCAGTCCCAGTTTTTGTGCCGCTTGCTCGATCTGGGTGAAGGAGTCCTGTACAGCTCAATCGGATCCATACATTAGTACTGGTAAGACCATGGTCTTGTACAGTAGTAGGTTGGATGTTCTGGATAAATTTCGGGATTTAGAGAGCCTTGATAGACCATAGTAGGCTTTGTTGGATTTAATAAGCCGTTCGCGTATTTCTTCTTCCATATTGTTATGTGCTGATACTATTGACCCAAGGTAGTTAAAGGATTGCACTACTTCAAATTCGTGATCCACTACCCTGATAGTTTGACCAACGTTAGGTCTTCTGTTCGCCGAGGTTGCTACCATATACTTAGTTTTTCCCTCATTAATGTGCAGTCCCTGTTTTTATGCCGCCTGGTCGACCTGGGTGAAGGAGTCATGTACAGCCGAATCGAATCTACCGATGATGTCGATGTCATCTGCGTAGACAAGAATCTGGCTGGACTTGGTGATAATAGCCCCTCTAGTTGTAACGCCAGAGTCACGGATTGCTTTCTCCAACGCCAGGTTGAAAAGGAGGCAGGCCAGACCGCCCCCTTGTCGGAGTCCATTAAAGATGTTTATTGCTATAGTTGCTGCACAGTGTGATATCTCCCTTCTTATTTATGGGGCAAATTATACCACGACGCCAATCGTCCGACATCTCCTCTTGCTCCACGATCTCATTAATTGCGTGATGTCACGCGGTCCATCCTTGTTTGATCAGCTCAGGCTGGTATGCCATCAGCTCCGGGGCCTTATTTGATTTGAGCTGTCTAATGGCTTTTAATGTTTTCTCAATGCTTGGTGGCGGTAGCATTTGGTCTTGATCTTGCATTGGTGGAGCCTCCAATTCTTCTGTGAGCTGACGATTTAGCAATTCATTGAAGTTCACTTCACATCGCTCCAGAATGTCTTCAGGATTGGTGATCAGATTACCCTCTTTATCCTTGCAGTAAGTGCAGCGCGGTGTGTACCGCGTCATACTGCGGATTATTTGGTAGAACTTCCGCGCCTGGTGCGGACCCCGCTCTCTACTTTTCTCTATTTCACAGACAAGGTTTTTTTCCCAAGCACTTTTCTTTTGTCTGTGGTCTTTTTTCAGATCTTCTGAGCTCTTTGTATTTCTCATCATCAAACCAGTCCTTCCAATTACTACGACTATCTAAGATGGAGTTGGTAGTACTAATTACAGTATTCTTAAGGCGTGTCCATTTCTCTTCTACGCCCGGCATTCTGGCCCCAGGACTTACTCTCCCTCCGTCGAGGTCTTCGAGGGCGAGTCTTAACACTTGACCAAAGATGTTACTGGTATTCTCATTACGTAAGGCAGCCGTATTGATTCGAACCTGATCCGCGGACGCAAAACGTCTCCGTATGGCAATACGCGCTCGGAAAACTGTACCAACAAGGTAGTGGTCCCAGCCGACGTTGGCACCTCGGTACGTTCGTACCGTCATCAGGCTCGAGGAGTGGCGGCGATCTATCAATACCTGGTCAATTTGGTTGCGAGTGGCTCCATCAGGTGATACCCAGGTGGCTTCGTAGATATCTTTACGCGGAAACGTGGTACTCGCAACGGCCAAGTTTTTCGATGCTGCCAATTCGATGACTCGTAGTCCATTGTCATTAGTGTTCTCATGCAAACTATGGGAACCTGTGTAGTGCCTGAAAACCGGCTCCCGCCCTATTTTTGCATTCAAATCACCAAGAACGATTTTCACATCGTATCTTGGGCAGGCATTGGGGGCCCGTTCGACGTTCTCGTAGTATTCTTCTTTTTCGTCGTCAGGGGACTCCTCTGTAGGTCCGTGAACGTTTATTAGGCTTATGTTCTTAAACTTGCCTCGCACGCGAAGAGTGCATAGCCTTTCATTTATTGCATTAAAGCCGATGATGACAGGCTTCAGTTTTTGGCTGACGAGAAAGCCTACCCCGAGCACATGGTGTTTTGCATGACAGCTGTAATAAATGTCATACTCGTTTCTTTGAATAACACCAAACTTATTAGTGAAAGTTAACTCACCAAAAATCTCGGACCGGTTCCTAAAAACAACTAATTTAGGCAATGTGTGTCCCTTCACTGTGAAGCTTCACGAGAAATTGAACGAGTCTAAGGGTATAGTTTACGCTCCCTGCCTAATAAATGTTCCCGAATCAGAAATAATTTCGGAAATGCAATCGCAAAATGTAACACAATTTTACAAATTTTTAAAAGGGGATGGAAATAAAATCCAACGACCATCTGGCCTAATGTTATTTACTTTCTACCTCTTCAAACCACCAAAATCTGTGGATATGGGTTTCTACAAAGTAAAGGTCAACGAATACATCCCCAACCCCATGATATGTCGTAACTGCCAACGACTCGGCCGTACTACAAGACTCTGCACCAATACCTCAATGTGTGAGAAATGTAACCTCCCACCTCATATGCCTGCCGATTGCTGTCGTACTATGTGCGCCAACTGCTCACTTCCTCATTCAGCTGCAAACAAAACCTGCCCCGCATATAATCAAGCCAAGGAAATACTGGCGATAAAAACCACTACCAAATGCTCAATGGGCAAAGCCAAACGCATTTACATGGAAAAAATGTCTTCAAACCCGATCAACTTTCGGGACGTTTCGCAGAAACGCTGAAGTTTAACCCATCGCAGGGACTCACAAAAGAACAAAACAAACCAAACATAATACCAACCCCAACACTCAAAGCCCTTCCAACTACCCCCTCCACATCTAATACAGCAAACAAGATTAAAAATGCATCGCCTCACCAGCCATCAAAACCAATTAAATACAATTTCACCAAATCGGACTCAACAACAACATCACCAACTCAACAAACACCATCAACTCATCTAACATCAACAACTCAACTAACTCCAACCAACCCCTCATAACTACAAACAACTTCTTCAACCCAAAACTACAACCAAACCATCCCACAAGCTTTTCCGTCAATAGCCCTCCGCAATGCACCTCGCCCCCCACGTTTCCGGTAAAAAACAAATCGTCCCTTACTAACACGAAAATAAATAAAAATGTACACATCTTAGAAGATGATGACTTCAATATGTAAGAATAATATTAACATCCAAGCCCCTGACTCTGCTGTTTCTGAAACTGGACACTTGAACTCTGCGCAGAGTACAAGTGCCCCGTCTCAGGAACCGTAGAGACATGTTCCTAACAGCAGACATCCTATCCACCCAACATTATTACACGAATATAAATTTAAGAATACACTACCCCATTCCGCAAAACAATCAAATCTCAAGCACACTATTAGGGCTGAACGCCTACAACCCAAGGGTAAGATCATTACAAAACACACATTGTCCAGTTAACATGGCACCAATCATTCCTAAATCCTATACAGGCTATTCCCATAACTCCTCTTCAAATACATCACATAAGCAAGGTATAGGGTTACTCATTAAAAAAAGGTACTCTACACAAAATTCTCCCCATTATTACAAATATGCAAGCACTCGTTGTAGAAATACAATACCCCATAAATTTCACCTAGATAGATTTATATCTCCTTCCAAATCAGCCGATAAATAGAGATGATTTTCAGTCAATACTCAATCAAACAAACGAGCCGAGAATACTCGGAGGTGACATAAATGCATGGAGTATACTCTGGGGCTCATGGCGCAAGGCTAATAACCTTGCCCGGAAAAACAAATTATTATGGAAAATTTCACAAATTTTACTTGCTAAATAAGGCCAAGACCGGATCACGGTTGTAGTGCCAATGATGATGATGATACTCTGGGACTCACCATCTACAAACAAAAGGGGTGAAATAATAGAAAACATCCTCCTCGCCTTTAACCTTATCCTACTGAATGAAGGATCGCCTACCCACTTCTCTACCCACAACACTCTCACTCACATTGCTCTCCTGAATTGGTTATGTGAACTTCATGGCAAGTTCTAGACGATCTTTACAATAGTGACCATTTTCCCGTGTTAACTATGATAAATATCCAACAACCGATAACCTATCATAACCAATCTCCAAAATACAAAACTGATTCTGCCAATGGGCACTTTTTGAAAAAAACAGTTGATGAATTTCTTTCAAGCTACGCCCATACACCTATTACAAATCATGAAGCTGCAATAATCAATAAAGCAATTAGATCTGCTGCCAACGTTTCAATACTACAAACAAATACTAAAGCTAAACCGGTAACCAGGCAACATGTACCTTGGTTGAACTCCGAACTAACATCTCTCCGCAAATGCAAAATGGCAGCCATCTCCCAATTTAAAAAAAGACCCACAGAGGCTAATCTTGTAACATATAAAAAGACAAACGCTTTATTTCGTAGAAGGATGAAGGATAGTAAAGCAAAAAGACTCCTTCAATTCACTTCGACAATCAACCCAAAATCCTCCACAGCCATAATATGGCATAAAATACGCAGCTTAACCGGAAATTACAATCCGGTAATTATCCCCTGTCTTAATTCCCAAAATACTACAAAATACCACAGACACAATGCAAATATGCGAACTCTTCGCCAAAACCTGGTCGCAACCTCAGACAACCCCAACTTCCATCCCGAATTCAATCGCAAAAGACCTGAGTCCTTTAACAATTTACTATATTTGCAAGCCTCCAACCCTGCGGCCCACCGCATCGAAGAACTCATCTTATTTACTGAATTTGAATCAGTACCTAGTATAACCATAGGGTAAACCCCAGGGAGCGATCGAATATCCTACCCAATGTTGAAACACCTTTCAAAAAATACAAAATTGAGAATCAGTAAAATATCTGAAACATCACATATCCCACAAATGTGGAAAGCCGCAGTCCTAATCCCTATTCCCAAACCGAAGAAAGATAAAGATACTACAGAGAGTTACCGTCCTATATCCTTAATCCCCTGTATTGCAATGGTTTTAGAAAAAATAGTAGCCAAACGTTTGCTATGGTTTATAGAAACAAAGAAATTGACATCTATCAACCAAATAGCGTTCAAATCCAACAGAGGTTGCACAAAAGTAGTAATAGTAAATTTCGATAGAGAATTTACTGAAGTTCTATTTCATTTTTCCGCGCACATAAAGTTAGAATTGATAAACTGTCAAAACCGTCAGTCCCATTAATGATTATCCTGCGCGGGATTCTTTTGAAAACAACATTACCATTCAACCTGATAAAATTAAGCCACATTACATCGTAAAATTAGTACTAATGTAGTTTACATAATGCGTATGATTCTATGACAAGGAAAAAAGAAAATAGGAAAGAAAAATCAAATGTGTCTAACATTTACTTTCAACACTTTTGCTGAATAAACTCGGTGTACTTGGAGTCGGCGACACAGTCAATGACCTTTCCGGAGATGATCTGGCAACTTTCTTTGTTGCATTTTCCAACGGATGTAGAGTTAATTTAGTTAATCGGGAGAAAATTCCTTTCCTAGGTTCACATTGGAAGTACCGTTTACTACCAACACAGCCATCATTTTTACCTAGAAAGAAAGATAATCACACATATATATTCTGTGCTATATATTATTTAAGTAAATTAAAGTACCAATTGGTTCATCCAAAACAATTCCTGCCCATTCGCCAGGAGCAAAGTGTGTTTCGCCTATATACGCTATTTGGCCAGGGCTAGTGCCACCAACCCAAACACGTTGCCCGATAATAAATTGTTCTGTGTCCACTGTTAAGACGTTTCCATATTCTATCAAATAAATAAAAATAATTTACAGATTGTTGTTTTGATTTTATTAACTTTTTTGTTTGTTTGTATTAGTTAAATAATTATGATTTTTAAGCATTAAAAGAAGGAGAGGGAATGTCTGTCGTTTACTTGGCCCAGTATAGTTGATAAACAAAAAGGTGGTTGATATCACTTTAAACTTGTCGAAATCGTTTTTTTCATCTACACAATTTTGATGTGTAGATGCTGGCAACACCGTGACAAACCTGCTGACCTTTTCCTCTTCTCAAGTATCAAGGTAAGTGACAGTAGTTGTATTTGAATAGCTGAAGTGTATGGACATGAAATGGGGAAGTGGGAGCGAACATATCTTGTCCTTGTTCAATCCAAGTTGACATGCAGTCTCCACGTGACACCCCTGGATAGCTACTTTGGCACCCGCCTGTAGTGTGGTCCTTCTCTCAGGTAGCGTGTCTCGTCCTGAAAAGGGCGAAAGATCTCTTTAGACCGCTCCTGAGGGGACCCGTTGCGGTTGCTACCGTGCTTCCGGGGCCTCCGGGAAGAGTAGCACCCGATTGCTGCAAAAGGAGACCTGAAATTCGGCCGGATCCAATAGTAAAAACTGCTTTAATTTGGGATTTAATAATTTATTCAAATTTATTTTAACTGATTGGTGTCCTTAAACGTCGAACGCCAACCTAGAGACTGCCCCGAATCTGTTTTTTTTTTTTTTTTAATATATAACGCTGTCTTTATTGACCATTATAAGTTTAGTTACATAAGTTTACAGCTAACTTAACTAAGTTGTGACAATTTTACTTACAATGTCTAGAACATTTTTTTCAAGTAGTATTTAATTTGAGGTCTTACGTCTAAAGAGATTTATTCCAGATGCAATTTACTAGTAGGACTCCTGGAAAGGTCATGAAAACCAGGATGGATTACCTATGTTTAGAATAAATATTCTTAAAAACTACTTACCTCTACTTAAATCTAGCTTATATCTAAGGTAGTTAAATAAATTCACATTTAGCCATGTACAACAATTTAGCCTAGTCTTAAGCTTAAGTCGAAATTTCATACTTTACATAACCTAAGGAGGGAAGGGAGCGGCAGAGGGAGGTCTCTCCACCGACTGCTCGTTAAAGGAAAGAACCCGAGTAAAGGGTTGAATGTTTGAGTATTTGAAGTGGTTAAGATCTGTTACCCTGTTATGGTAGATGATTTCGTTCGCATCATTTACTAATCTTTTTGCGTAGAAGAGGGCTTTTAAATGGAGTGCATGAAGATAGGGATTTGATGCATTGCGGCTGGGGAGGCTAAGGGAATTGATGAGAGGGTTTGGATTGGCTGACAGGTTTTCAAGGAATCTTATTGATAACTCCAGGAACCTTCTATCCAGTCTCTCTAGGCTGACGGAATGGTATAGCGTGAGGCTGCTGATATATTTGCAGGAGTCGCACTGTCTGAATAGCCCTGTGATTAATCTGAAGCACTTCCTTTCGAATACGCGAAGTTTTTCCATTTGCGAGGGGGTGATATGAAACCAAATAGGACAAGCATAGGTAACTGTGGGCCTGATAATTTGTTTGTATAACAGAAGTTTGACATGATGAGAGAGACCCTCAGGTTTCCATATTACCTGTCGACAAAGGTTCAGCTGGATCCCAGCTTTGCGGATGACATTATTTATGTGGGTCGCGAAAGAGAGATTGTTCTCAAAAGTAACTCCCAAATATTTTAGTGATTTGGATGGTTTAATGAGGGCATTGCAGAGCTTCACTTGGAGTTTTGAATGGTTACGTAGTGTATTGTTGGTACAGTGAATGTTTCTTCCTTTAAATACAATCAACTGGGTCATGTTGGGGTTTAAGCGGACCTTCCATTTAAGGAAGTAGGAAGAAAGAATTTCGAGAAATTCATTTATGCGATTCCTGGCGGTTAATACGAACCTGCTGCTGGAGTAAACAAGAGTATCATCTGCATAATTAAGGATATGAGTACCCGGCGAGAGAGGTTGGGGAATATCCGCAGTGTATAGTAGGTACAAGAGGGGACCCAGAATGGATCCTTGGGGAACTCCTGCTGTTATTGAGTACGTCTGGGAGAAGGTGGAGTGTATCTTGACCTTGAATTTTCTGTTCGATAAATACGAGTAGAGAAACTTGGAAGTGTGATTGTTGAGACGATACGTGGAATGTAATTTGTACAGAAGACCCGCAGCCCATACGCAGTCGAAAGCCTTGGATATGTCAAGGGAGATACACACAGTGGGGCACTGGTCGTTAAGAGCCATAGTGATGTCGTGAGTAAACTTGAGGAGAGCGTGACATGTTGAGTGTTGAGAACGAAAACCGAATTGGAAATCAGGAAGTAATGAGTTAGTTTCCGCGAAGGAGAGTAGGTAATGGTGAATTTTTAATTCAAGTAATTTGCTTAAATTATTAAGTAGTGAGATGGGTCGAAAATTGGCCGCCATCAGGGATGAGCCTGATTTTTTAATGGGGATGACTATGGCAGTTTTCCAAGACTCCGGTATGTGACCAGCATTTATTATGTGGTTTAGCAGGGTCATGATGTATAGTCGATTTGACGGGTTGAGGTTTTTGAAAAGCACATGTGGAATTTTGTCCAAGCCGGTTGAGTTTTTATTGCTATGAGAAGATATCATTTGGTTAAATTCCTGCGGTTGTAAAAAGAAGTTTGTATCGGTGGGTTGAGAAGCTCTATTGTCATTATTAAATTCAGTTATGAAGGGAGTGAATGAGGAAATTAGTTCATGGGATGTATAGCGGTTGACCACTTCCTCAAACTCGGGGTTGCCTAGGCTATCATTTTGCCTATGCACTTGGGAGAAGTGTTCCGCTAAATAGTTTGCTATTTCAGAATCAGAGTACAGAGTATTATTTCGAGGACTAATTAGTCTGTCTATTGAGGTTTGTATTTTTCGACCTGTAAGGCGATTGATGTTTTTGTAAAGATTACGATCGGGTCTGATACTATTTAAAGTGGAGATGTAGTTCTGATCAACGAAAGCATTTAACTGCTGGTTAATGAGGGTAGACAATAATTGAACCTGTACTTTCAGGAGGGGACAAAATCTTCGAAATAGTTTTCGGCGGACCTTTTTTTTTAATGAGATGAGTTTGAGGCTGAGATATGGAAGTGGTTTACCTACGAAGGAGTGTGGCATCCTTGTAGGGGTATTAGAATACAGGGCTTGCTGTAAGATCCCTTCCATCTTACTAGCTGCTTCTTCAATTTCGTTAGGATCCAAGTTATTCGTATCTGTGATGGGAAGCGTTTGAAACATATCGCCAACGGTTTTGTTGACCTTTCTCCAGTTAGTTCTGGAGAAATTATGGACTGGGTTGAGAGATTGAAGCGGATTTAAGAAGCCAAGGTCAATTACCGAGTGGATGGAGGCATGGGGAAGAAGTGCGACACAGTAGGGGGAGATACAGAGCGTAGGATCGCAGATTTTAAGAAGTCTATAGTTGATTGAGTAGAGCTGGAGCAATGAGTAGGTTCCGTAGGGGAGTCGATATAGACGTAGGGGTGGAGAGGTAGGAAAGCAAGCAATTGTTTGCCAAATTTATTGCAAGCGGTGTCGTTGAAGGCGGTATGACGGGCATTCCAGTCGCCTCCGATGATGAATGAGTGGGGGTGGGATTGACGGAATATTTCATCGAAGCCTGAAGATGGGAAGTTAGGGTACCTCTTGGGTTGTAAATAGATGGCTACTAGAACCAAGACTTTATTGTTGTCACAAAGCAGTTTGACAGCAGTGTATTCGACACAGGAGATGTTGCTAAATTTGACTTCGCTGAATTGGAATCTTTTATGAATAAGAATACCGGTACCTCCTTTTGCACCGTCAATTCGAGGAGTTGAAACAAGTTGGTAATTAGGAATAGAAATGCGAGAGTTGGGTTTGAGCCAAGTTTCACAAAGAAGGAGGACGTCTGGAGAAAACTCCTTCACTAGCAGTCGGAGGTGGTGCCTCCGTATATTTGACAAAATTGAATCTACATTGAGGGCAGCCCCGAATCTGAAATTCATCACCCTTATAAGTGAAACCAAATCGAGATTTTCTATCTCGAAGAGATCGAATTCAAAGCTAAATGTCCATTTAAATACTTTGGCTGGAGTTGTGTTTGTTTTTGGAGATAAGAATCCGGTTAGGCGAATTCTCGGACACATGAGCGTGAGGATGGAAATTGAACATCTGGTTCAATTTACCATATTTGCTTCTGTTTGAGGATCTGGGGAAATTGATGTTTTGGATTATAAACGAATATTTGATTCGTTTATCGGGATTTTGTATTTTTTAATTTGGGTGATTGATTTGTTTGAATTATCCTGTAGGTGTTGGAATTTGGATGTATGTGTGGGGAAAGGATTTGGTAGGGCTTCTTGGAGCACTACACGCCAAATAGTGAACCAATGCATGCAGCGACATCCCGAGAAAGGTTGGCGCAAGGCTAATAACCGTGCCCGGAAAAACAAATTATTATGGACAATTTAACAAGTGTCGGATATGGACCGGATGCCGGTGGAGAGACTTGCTAAATAAGGCCAAGACCGGATCCCGGTTGTAGTGCCGATGATGATGATAATGGACATGAAATAAAAGATATATGTACAATATAATGTGCAAAGTGCACGTGTTTTTATTTATTAAACAGCAAATATAACACGGCGCCAACCAGTTTGAAAAGTGCGAAAAAAGGCATACATACAAAAAATAAAATTAAAACAATTTGGCGGGAACAATGCGTGAAATGTGTTATCAAAAGCCAAGTCCATTGTCAATGGACGGTAATGTTGAAGAGAACTGGAGGAAATTTAAAGCTATGCGGGACGTCTACACAGTTGCCGCTAAAACGGACTGCGAGAGTCAGACTTTTATCATGTGCGGATGAACGGGGGATTGGAATTTTCGGGACATTGGGACTCACAGAGGACAACAAGAAATGGATCGGAGCCTTTCAGGCATATTGCGTACCATGAAGCAATGTAGTGTATGATCGAAATAATTTTGTTCACATCATCAGAATGAAGGAGAACCGTTTGAGCAGTTCACAGCGGATATTACCAAGCTAGCGAAAAACTCTTGTTACATAGTAACTCCCCCATCACCTTTGTCCCAGCGAGAGAATCACGGCAATGATCAATTTCGAAAATATTCGAAGATATCATCGCCGGAGAAGGAACTGTGTTTGCATGCACCAGTTATATGTTATATATTGGTTTATGTTGTAAAAGAATGTTAGTGTGATTGAAATTGAAAATGAATGTAATGTAATTTAATATTTTATGTAACATGTGTAAATGGAAATGTACATTGTGTTTTGTATTTGTTGCTGATTCGCCCTGGACACAACCAGCGAATTCGCAACCAAATGCTACCCGTGGCACCAACCTAACAAATGTCAACAATCAGCTGACATTAAAATTAAATCGTCTGCTGTCATTGCTGACATTTTCGCTTCTTCGTTAGCTTGTAATCGACACAGGTCGCATTTTTGGATGTAATCGAAACAAATCAAAGTAATCGCTTTAATAAAGGACATAAAATTTTAAGCAAAATAACCCCGACTGTTACCGGAAAGTAGAAAGATGATTATTTTCAGCATTTGGGACATTTAAAGGTATTCATTCAATTTCAGTTGTAAATGACGCATTGGGTTTCAGGAAACAGACTGCTGACGCCATTGCTGTGTTGCCGTGGTGGATCTCTGCAACTTCTGTAAAGAGTCATCGTCTATGCCCACAACAAAACACGAACCCTTGTTAGTGGAAGGTGTGTTCAACGCCTGTTGGACACAGTATTTAACTGTTATTTGAAAATGCGATCATTTCTAACGGATGTATTTTATTCGTTTTTTTTTTTTTTTTTTTTTTGGTAGAAAGGTGGAAATCTGCAAAAGATACCTCTGGACCCATCCAGAGGCATGACGGGTTTTTTATTAATGTTTAATAAGGTAAATGTTTACTTGTAAAATGTAAATGAATGTTTTAATTCAAAAATGTAAATGGTTTGAATGTCTTGTATGTTATGTATTTTTGTATGTGTTTTAATGCTTTCTCGCTGGGACAAAGGTGGTGGGAGAGTTACTGCGTATCATTCTGAATTTGATACCTAAACAGAACACATGATCAGAGATCGCATAGTCAGCGGTGTAGCAAATCACAACGCGCGACTACAGTTATTAAAACAGGACAGTTTGACTTTGGTAGAAGCAATTGAGATCTGTCGTGTGACAGAAGAGACCGGAATGCACACAAAACGGATGGGCAATGATCGTGCAGCGATGCTGACAACACTAATGAATGTGAGTGATCGGTATGATAAAATGTTAAATGTCAATGCTATTAATTCTAATTCTAATGTCAGACTCAAGAAAAGGAGGGAAGATCAGCAGAAAAACACGGGTTATCAAACCAGTAGAAAACCGAATGTACCATGCATTAGATGCAATCGGTTTAACGCGTTAGAAAAAAGTCCAGCTGAGGGTAAATGGTGTATGTCGCGTGGAAAGTTCAATCACTTCACAATTGTGTGCAAGGAGCGTAAAAATGCAAATAGTTGAAGATTCATCAAGGAGGTTAGTAACAATGAAGATTAATTCGTCTTTGTGGGAAAATAAATCGGTTCCAAAAATTAAAAATTATTACTTTAAGTATGGAGTTCACGCCCTGTAAGTAGGGTGTTAGAATATACTCACAGCTAGGCCGACTTGTCGTAAGAAGCGACTAAAGGCCCAGTGGTACGTGGGGTCCCAACGCCCTGTCGTCCGGTGAAATACCGCCCCATCACGCTATAGGCTCCGTAAAATGGTCGGGTGAAATCCCCGACAATCTTTTGGAGCTTGGCTGATGGACTGGTTCGAGAAAAGGTTGTTTTAGGTGGTAGTCGGTCCCAAGGTGATACCACCCGGCGATATCGTCGGGAGAAATCTTCGACTATATTCCGGATGTATGGCTGATGGCCCGGACTGACACGGAAATAAGTCATGATGGTATCTTCTGAGATAAATAATTCCAGAAGTAAACTAGTTTCCCATTCGGATCTCCGGGGGACTATGTCAGGCGGAACATCATGCCAATATTTTGATAAATAACCGAACTTTAAGAAATTCGACATCGCGTGATAGGGTTCGTTCTCGAAACTCTGTCGACGTTCGACAGATAGGGGCATTTTGTAACATCAGGGGCATCGCTCTCACCAATACGAATGTAAACGCCGCCCACTAATATTTGCAACCAACGAAACCTGATATCCTTGTCAACTGATTCGACATATCTTCCTTGCTCACGATACGACTTGCGTTCGTGATTTTGTTTCAAGGGTGGAGTCTGCATCTTCACGCGGTCCGATTTGGTTGGCAAAGGATGGAGGCATTAGAACCCAGTAATTTGGATTTCATGTGGTTGAAGGTTGTGCTGAATAATTCTGAGAATTTCTTTTTTGTTTTTACCGCTCCCCGAATGACGATCGGCCAATGTCATTTTTCGAACATCTTTCACGTACCGTCGACTGGATACAGATAAAAAACCCGGCTTCTCGAATTCTCGTTCTTGGCGATTTGAATGTACACAACTCCGGGTGGTTGGTACATTCTAACAGAACCGACGAGGCTGGGAGGCTGGCGGAGATGTTTGCTCTTAGCCGCAATTTGACTAAACCTAGGCGAGTGTCGGATCCCCGAGGTGATTATGCGTACACCCTGGATCTGGTTTTGATATCCGCCCCGAGCATTTATATCGTGAGGTTGTTGCGCCACTGGAAAATCTGTGCTTGGTACCGGTCGCGTAACCACTTTCAAGCGAATAACCGACCCAAGCAGCTTCGCCAAGTGGGGAGGTACAGGGCTGCTAACTCAGACGATTTGCGAGATTTCTTCGCATCCTTTCCGTGGTCGGAGGTGTGCTTTAGCGAATCCGATTTTAACGCATACGCGGAGTCGGTCACAAAGATCATTCTTCTCGGGATGGAGATCTACATTACACATTCCACCAACCGAAATTCATCTGATAAGTCAGAGTTTGATAAAAAATGGGAGCAGATTACAGCAGCAAAAAATTGAGGTTTTAAACTATAGGGCTCCATTCCCACCCGGGATAACAGAACGAATTCTGTTAGGATCAAAAACGCGTGCAACCAAGCGACCGATACTGCGAAGAAGGCCTACAACGATAGAGGAACCAATAAACTCCTTGAGTGCCCAACTGTTTCGCATCCCGTCTGGTCAATGGCAGGGGCTGTCAGCAGTAACCTTGCTTCGTCCTCTTTTCCTCCGTTAGTGACGGGCAGCGCAACACTAGTCACAAGTTCAACAAGTAACGCTGGGTTCCCACATTTTTTTTCGCAAATTCAAACCTCGATGCCGGTCTTTTGGAGCCACAAGTGATCGCGCCGGTATGGTCTTCGATGCGGGATGTGAGGTTCCGCCCGCGCACTATTCAACGCATTCTACGTGAACTGGACGGTAGGAAGGTAACCGGACCGGACGGAATGCCAGCAATAGTCTTTAAGAACTGTGTTCTAGAACTAAAACGGGTTCTTGCCAGACTCTTTCGCCTATCTTTTAGACGGACGACATTTCCTGCTTGCTGGAAAATCGCTGGAGTTCGGCCAATCCCAAAAAGGGGGAAAGTGTCTCCGACAAAATTACCGACCGATAGCATTACTGGCTATGTTATCTAAAGTGATGTAAAGAGCATCAATGCCGAGTTAATTAGGTATTTGGAGTGCAACGGACTTTTGATTGGTCGTCAATACGAATACGTGGCAGGCGGTCCACGGGAAACCTTTTGACCCTTGTAACCGATATATGGACATCTGCGACTTTATGGTGAGTCAAAGGCGGTCGCATTCGATATCTCAAAGGTATTTGACCGCGCCTGTCACGGAGCATTGCTGAGCAAACATCGTTCATACGGACTTTCCCAGCAGCTTTGCGACTGGACGAAGAGCTTCCTCGAGAATCGATCGATCCGGGTTGTTGTGGACGGCGAGTGTTCGGATCTGTATCCTGTTAATTCAGGGGTGCCACCGGGTTCTATTTTGGCTCCAACCTTGTTCTTGCGTCACATAAATGATTTGTTGGAGACAACGGACACCGTGTTCAGTTTTGCGGATGATAGTACGCTTGTTTCCTCTTTTTCGAGTGCCTCAACGTCGTACCAGCCCAGACGTAGCCTGACCGACTCTCTGAAACGGAATCTGAATAAGGTCCTGCAGTGGGTCAAGGCCAATCTTGTCGACTTCAATGCAGCGAAGACACAATATACAATATTCACAAAGAAAGGTGGATCATCGGCTCCACAGCTGATGATAAATTGTTCGGTGTCACGGTCTGTGGGAACGTATTGTGGGATAAACACGTATCGAACATCGCCAGGTCCGCCTCTGGAAAACGGAGTTTTCTTCTAGAGCCGAGAAATATTTTACTCCGGCCCAACTTCTTCTCCTGTATAAATCCCAAATTGCACCCGCCGTCGAATATTGATCTCATGTTTGGAGCTCTGCTCCTAAACATAGCCTCGACCTACTTGAGAGCATACAGAGACGAGCGATCCGGCTGATCGGGGACACGTCGCTGAGCTCAGGACTGCAGTCGCTATCACATCTAAGGCATGTAGTGGACCTCTGTCTGTTTTATAGATATTATCACGGGCACTGTTCTTCGGAGATTCGTAGTATTAGTCCGGGCAATTAGGTTTATATGCGCTCCACGAGACAATCCGACGGATCGCACCAATTTACGGTTCATCTCCCGATGGCGCGAACATCTCTTCATCAGAACTCGTACCGTTACAGAGCGGGAAAGCTGTGGAATTATTTTTTTATTTTTATTATAAGCACTTGTGCCGTTAGGGGAAAAAGCCATAACACGATGAGTTATGTATTTCTCCATGTGTTTTCTTTTTTTTCGAAGGACTGCGTCCTACTGTGTGAAACGTATTCTATAAAAGGATCAACGCAAAACAACTAAGGGGATAAATGGTGTCATGCATTTGATTCATGATGAGTTGCTCCTGACTGAGAAAAGGAGCAGAATTGATTGAACCGCAGGTCGTGCCAGTTGTTCGAAAATAATGGTCGGTTGTTTTTAAACTATTAAGATCGTATCTTTAAAAAACCAGATCGGTATGGTGATGATGTCTGCCCTTGTGTGTTGTTTGATTCTTCCAAGGATGTAGTTGTTATATTTTTGTAATAAATAGACAAATCAGTCCGTTGAAAATGATAATACAATTTAGTAGTGATAGAAAACGAAAAAAATTCTTGGTTCGTCTAATGCGCATCGCATGTATCACGGAATATCTTCGGGTAATCTTTTGAAATCCGCAAATTACTAACAACTAGTTTGCGAACAATCTGTTCCCCGACTCCAAGAGCACGCTCTACAGCTGTGTGACGAGAAATTGAATACTAACTATTAAGATTGAAACTGTTAATAAAAACATCCACTGTTGACGGTACGGTGCCATCGTCGACTCGGATCAGTATCTTGTTGGTATAATTTTCCGAGCGCGAATTGCCTTACGGAGAAGTATAGCATCCGCGGATCAGATTCGGATCAACACGGCTGCCTTACGCATTAAGAACACCAGCAACACCCTCGGTCATGCGTTGGGACTCGCCCACGAAGAGGTCGATGGATGGAGAGTAAGTCCTGGGGCCAGAATGCCGGGCGTACAAGAGAAATGAACACGCCTTAAGAATACTGTCATTAGTACTGCCAACTGCATCTTAGGCAGTAGTCGTAGAAATCGGAATGACTGATTTGATGATGAGTGCAAACTAGCGACTGAACGTAAGAATGCTGCATACCGGGCAATGGAGCAGTCTCATAGGATGCGGGTACGCGAGGAGAAATACAAAGAGCTCAGAAGATCTGAAAAAAGACTCCACAGACAAAAGAAAAGCGCTTGGGAAAAAACCTTGTCTGTGAAATAGAGAAAAGTAGAGAGCGAGGTCCGCAGCAGGCGCGAAAGTTCTACCGAATAATCCGCAGTGTGAGGCGGTACACACCACGCTGTACTTACTACAAGGATAAAGAGGGTAATCTGATCACCGATCCTGAAGGCATTCTGGAGTGATGGGAAGTGCACTTCAATGAGTTGCTAAATGGTCAGCTCACAGAAGAATTGGAGGATCCACCAATGCAAGATCAAGACCAAATGCTGTCGCCGCCAAGCATTGGTGTACGTGGTGTACGTATGGGAGCAAGAAGAGATGCAGGCAGATTGGCGTCGTGGTATAATTTGCCCCATACATAAGAAGGGAGATATCACATTGTGCAGCAACTATAAGGGTATAATATTGCTGAGTACCGCCTATAAGATACTCTACTCTATCCTACAAGAACGGATAGCCCCATATGCTGAAGCAATCATTGGTCAATATCAGTGTGGCTTCATCCCAGGCAAATCAGCGATTGATCAGATATTCACCCATAGGCAGGCGATGGAAAAATGTCAGGAATTTAAGATTCCATTATATCATCTGGTTATACACGTCAAGGCCGCCTACGACAGCATAGACAGGGTAGAACTATATAATCCCCTGAGAGAGTTCGGCATTCCAAACAAATTTATACGACTTTGTAGGTTGACCATGACCAACGTAACTAGTCAAGTAATAATAGCGGGATTGCTGTCCAAACCAATAAACATCTTTAATGGCCGACAAGGGGACGGTCTGACCTGCCTCCTCTTCAACTTGGCGTTGGAGAAAGCAATCCGTGACTCTGGCGTCAAAACTAGAGGGAGTATTATCACCATGTCGAGCCAGATACTTGCCTACGCTGATGACATCGACATCATCGGTAGAACCGAATCAGCTGTACAGGACTCCTTCATCCAGATCAAGCAGGCGGCATAAAAACTAGGACTGCACATTAATGAGGGAAAAACTAAGTACGCGGTGGTAGCTTCTGCGAAGAGAAGACCTAACGTTGGTCAAACTATCAGGGTAGTGGAGCACGAATTTGACGTAATGCAATCCTTTAACTACCTTGGGTCGATAGTGTCAGCCCATAACAATATGGAAGAAGAAATACGCGAACGGCTGATCAAATCCAACAAAGCCTACTATGGTCTAGCAAGGCTCTTTAAATCCGGAAATTTATTCAGAACATCCAAGCTATTACTGTACAAGACCATGGTCTTACCAGTACTCATGTACGGATCTGATATCTGAGTGCTCAATAAAAGGCACTCTGAACTCTTAGCCGCGTTCGAGAGGAAGGTCTTAAGGAGCATCGTTGGCCCTGTATGTGAGGGAGGACGATTCCGGAGACGCTACAACCATGAGTTGTACGTGGTTTACCTTGAAGCTAATGTTGTGAGAAAAATCAAGCTCGAGTGGGCGCGACATGTAGCTCGTATAAGCCTAGAGGAGCCTGCAATGTCGGCGATGATGATGAAAGCGAGGAGATCGTCAGGCCCGGGGGAGAATGCGTCCTTGAGCTGGGTTAGTTTTTTTTCTTGGGTGCTCAATAAGAGGCACTCTAAACTCTTAGCCGCGTTCGAGAGGGAGGTCTTAGGGAGAATTGTTGGCCCCAGGGAGGGCGATTCCGGAGACGCTACAACCATGGGTTGTACGCGATCTACCTTGAAGCTAACGTTATAAGAAAAATCAAACTCGGTAGACTCCTGTGGGCGGGACACCTAGCTCGAATGAGCGAAGAGGAGCCTGTAGGGAAAGTCCTTTGTGGCAGGATGTATAGAAGACTACCGCGCGGCAGACGTTGTTGACGTAGACCAGTACGCCCTGATCCTGGGAGTGCCAAACTGAATGACATCGGTTCGAAATTGGGACTGTTGAAGAGTCTTGCTAAATAAGGCCAAGACGTGGTCCCGGCTGTAGTGCCGATGCTGATGATGAAATCTGGATTAATTAAATCCATCCTTTATCTTCTTCTATCTTCTATATATATAAAATTCTCTTGTCACAGTTTTTTTTTGTCCTCGAACTCCTCCAAAACGACTCAACCGATTTTAATGAAGTTTTGTATATATATTCGGTAGGTCTGAGAATAGGTTTTAACTATTTTTTATGCTCATAAGTGCAATTGTTTAATAAATATTAATAATTTATTAATTTTCAACCTCGGTCGATAACTGTGTAAGTGCATCGTCTATTATTATAACAGTTTTGGGCGGCGTTCCGGCTATTGTTATAATAGTTTGGGGGCTGGTGTCTAGGTCATTATCATAACAGTTTGGTGTGTCGGCTGGGTGTTGATGCATAGGCTATTGTTATAGCCGTTTTGGGTGGGGGTGTTATTGGATGGAGATAGAACAGCTCATTCAGTATTTAAGCTGCCACTAAATATTCAAAATAACCCAGTCGCAGTGTGCAACATTCGAGTATCAACATCGGTCGATAACTGTGTAAGTGATAATTGATTAGTTATCCCCACCAGCTGATATTATAACATTATGTAATTTTACCATTTCAGTGTAATCTTCAAGTGAATTTTTTCCTGTCTTAAGGTTTTTATCTATTTTTTATGCTCATAAGTGCAATTGTTTAATAAATATTAATAATTTATTAATTTTCAACCTCGGTCGATAACTGTGTAAGTGATAATTGATTGGTTATCCCCACCAGCTGATATTATAACATTTATTGCCAGGAGACTTGGTGTCATAGAAATCTATTGATACAGTTAGCGATACCACCGAAGCTGTGAATTATCCAACAGAGTTTTTAAACTGATTGGATTTACCAGGCATGCCACCATATAATTTACAACTGAAGGTTGGATCTCCGGTTATTTTGCTTCGTAATTTGAACCCACCACAGTTGTGCAACGGCACGCGATTAGTTATTAAAAAATTAATGAAAAATGTTATTGAAGCCATCATTTTAAATGGCAATTTCCGAGGTGAAAATATATTACTACCGCGAATCCCTATTATACCCACAGATGTACCAATTCAATTTAAACGCCTTCAATTTCCAATTAGATTGGCATTTGTAATGACTATCAATAAGTCTCAAGGCCAAACGATGTCTGTCTGTGGTTTAGATTTGAGCACATCATTGTTTTCACTCGGACAATTATACGTGGCGTGCTCTCGAGTGGGCAAACCATCCAGTTTGTTTGTATTAGCTAAAGATGGGAAAACAAAAAATATTGTACAGTCTGTTGCATTAAGAGACTGATATTGTTTTTTAGTAATATTGTCATAATTAGTGATATGTACATACATTTAATAAATTTAAAAAATAAATGTTTAGTGGTTTGTTTTTTTTATATTCCGTTATCATCGACAGTGCTCCGTGCCTTTTCCACTCATATACCGAATCCTCATACACTTTCAATAAGTTAGTCATTTTTTTCTACCTAAACAATCCCTAGAAATAATGTATATGGCAAAACGAAGTTTGCCGGGTCAACTAGTTTTACTATATTACTTTTGTTAACAAAAAATAATTTGGGACGTCCTGTGGATGGTTCGGCTTCAGAATAATTAGCCGGGAGTTTAAAAAAAAGGTTTTGTGGGGTATTATAAAGAAAGCGCTAATGCTATATGAAGCAATAAAGTTTCTTGAACTTAGTTGCGCACCTAATAGTTATTTCAAATGAATTGAAATTTTTATTATTATAATTACATAACATTCATTACAGACTAAATCATTTTTTGTTAAAATAATTAACGACTAAATTACTTTTTAGTAGAATAATTGTCGCTAAATTGTATACAAAAATTTAATTCAAGAACAAATTAACAAGTTGAATAAAAATGAAGTTTATAAGTTTGTTTGTAGAAAGAAGACATTAGTTAAACCTTGGTGGGGTGCTATAAAGAAAGATTATACGTCTATTAAACAGTAAAGTTTTTTTTAAACTCTATTAGTATAATTACATAGCATTCATTAACGATTAAGTTACTTTTTTTAGAAGAATTCTCGCATAATTGAAGACAAAAATTTAATTCAAGGGCAAATTAACAAATTGGGTAAAAATAAACTTTATATGTTTATTTGTAGAAGGAAGACCTTGCTGAATGGTCAACCCCCTTAATTTAAACGCTTATAAAGACTCACATTCCCTATCCGTAAAATGCAGATTACGGAACTGCATCCTTTCAAGCAGAGCTTCAAAATAAAATGTCGAGAAAAGAGATATGAAAAAATCATTATCACCAAACCAATGTGAAAACTACTCCGAGTAATTACCAATTACATTAGGTCACTCTACATATCAAGAAATGTACGTTTAATTACAAACAGTGGAATAGGTTTGTTCCTAATGCAACGAGACATGAGAGAGGTGACAATAGAGGTCTTCACAAAGAATGCCTTAGAAATGCGGCCAGTTGATTGTACATTTTTTATGTAATAATGAGCTCAACAAATCCCATACAAGTAACACTACAGTGAGTAATGAATACCAGCGCTGAAAACCAGTACAAAACTAGATTTTGGAAATAAGTCGCACTTTATGTGAGCCCATTCCACGTAGCTGCTATATACGTACCTCGAGAAGAGGAAGACCTCGCCGACGAACCATCCCTTTGATTTTCAGAGTCCTTCTGCAAATTTGATAAATTTCTGGTTTTTGAATAATGCACTGCTCGCGGAATATTGCTTTCACTTCCGCTCATGTTAACGTTAGCCATTAAAAAGCAAAACAACAAAAACAAACAAAACAAAACTTCTGCGTATAACTAAACTTTCTCAATTACGTTACTTATATTGCGAAACCAACAAACATAAAACACGTATTTATCGTTCACGCCAACTGCGTTAAATGAACAGCTGCGAAATCAGGCGCTTTATTGTAGATATATTCCCAGGTCGCATTCAGATATTTTCCAAATTGGCTATTATTTCCCCCACCACTCGTATTTGCAATTCATATTTCACCTGAACGATTTCATTCATAGAAAAGTTCCGATCGATCTGTAATTCCATATATGCAGAGGTGTGTTCGACAAGATTTAAAATTTGGCGTAGGTGTCGTGGGAGATTTATTATAATTACAAAAATTTACACATTCCCGTAAAAGGTATTCGAGATTTGCATACACTCTCGTTGCAGTTGGAAAATTAATATCTAAGCTCGCATTTGAAACTCGATTTGATAATAAGTTAGGAATCCGATTTCAATGCGCAATTTGTTGATGTTTATCTTCATATTGTTTTAATGTGCAGTGCTAAATGAGGACGGTAATGCGGTAAAAAAAAAAAGAAAGAGTTTCATTTGTGGGTGTTATTTACAATAAATTGTCATTTTTGTGTATTAGAATAAAATTAGTATTAAATTGAATCTTTTTAATTTGTTTTCTTTTTTGGCTTTTGGAAACTTCTAAATTTTTGCAATTAAAAAACAGAAACTTTATTTATTACGTTTTATGTTTGTTTGTTTAACATTCTTGTGGGATAGAGTCAGTGACTACAACTAAGTAATTCTTGTGGGATAGAGTCAAAGACTACATCTAAAAAGATTTTTATCGGAGTCATTGACCTACTTATCTATTGGAATAAAATAGGAGAAGCAATGAACTTTTCAGTCTAAGTCGTAGCTCAATAATATTGAATATGTTCTCTTAATGCAACAACAATAAAATTATTATTAAATATAATCTTTTTTAACGTTCTTCTTCTTTTATTTGGTTTTTGGAAACTTTGTAAATTTTTGCAATTAAAAAACAAGAAACTTGAATTTTTGTAGATTAAAGTCAATGACTAGAACTAAAAAAACTGTTATCGAAGTCATTGACCTATATATTAGTATTAAATAAGAAATTTGATTTGATTTGATTTGATTTGATTTGATATGAGTTTATTGTCTTTTAATGGGCTACACAGTTAAAGAATAGCAGAACACGGTTAAAAATGAAAGTGCCTTCACCATGACCTCAGTAGGATCATCCCTTTAATACTGGACAACACATAGAAGCGATAGAAGAGAATTCACGTAAAGTCTCGGCAGGGCTCACAAAAGTATTTAAGTTCTATAGTTAATTATTATTATTATTATTTATTATTAAAATTCTACATACAGTTATATAATTTCTAAAGCAATGTTTTCTGCGAAGCCCTAGAGGCTTATTTACAGAAGATTGTATACGAAAAATATACATATACAGACAGTCGTTTTTGGTATAATATTTTAGCGAGCTTAGGGTTTGCTGGATTATTTATTTTTAATAAATAAGAGCCATTAAATCGATTTTGAATTGATCACTAACGACCTTCAATAATTGCTCTTTCATTATTCGGTTGAACCTTTCGACCATTCCGTCTGACTGCGGATGTAGGGGTGTGGTCCTGGTTTTCCTTACGCCCAGTGCCACACAGATGCCTTGAAATATCTGTGTCGCATCTCGCTTCACAAAGTAGCATAGCCAACATCGACTGCCAACAACATAGAAAGACGGCGACCATCGAACATTGCATTGACACCTTAACTGTCATAAGTCGTACGTCACATCATTCGTCCAGTTTCGTCCAGTTATCGTTCTGCAAGGCAGAGCCCCGCCTAATTCGGATTTCATTAAGCCATTAAGGATTTCAACGGTGAAGATCTCGTGACAATGCTTTCAGTTCGTTCGTCGTTCCAAAGCGCAGCAGCCGCAATCGTTTTGCATCGTATCGTTCGTAAAGAACGTGATTTTATATCGTTAATAATAAATAAAAAATAAGTTCGTTTTACAGTCCAAAATATATATGTCGTGTTTGTTTCAATTTGACTTCATCACAAACGTTTTCTTTTGCTTCTTGTGAAAGAAATAAGTTCATATGGTAAACGCATCGTAAAATTACAATGGTCCTTCGAGCCGGATCGGTTTGCATTTTTTAGAATCAGTGCTATTTTAATCGGTCCTTTTGAAAACTGAACTCGCAAATCAGTGATTAGTTTAATTGGCCTTATTCCGTTCGAAGAAAGAGGAACTTAGTGGATCACATTTTCTTGAATTGTTGTGTTCGGTGGAAAAAAACAATACTGAAGCGGTAATCTACGCATCGTTTGGACTAGTTTCGACAACCAGCTATAATCAGAACGAGAGTGTCGCGTCTTCTGCATCAGCTGCAAGCATTTTATTCGTTGGAGCGAGCATCTTTAGACCAAGGCAGAAAAGAGAACGTGGCAAAAACTTCAAGTGAGTCACTAGTGTTAAAGATTATTAAAGAGCTACTTACAAAATATTCTTAAAAATAACGAGTTTTCAATTGTTATGTTTTACCTCTTGGCACTTTCCGTATTGTTTTTTTATTTGTGCATAACTTGCGTCCATCAAATTAGTGTCGTAGTGATTTTTGTCCTCCTCTATTACTTTCTTCCTTCCTTTAAGCGTCCAAAAATTGCTTCTATTCGTGCATAATCTGTTTTTCCAACTCGTGTCGTGGTATTTAATTTCCTATAAAAAGGCCGAAGATCAAATAAAGGCCTTAATCAGCAAACGGGCTTGTGCCAAACGATCCCTAACTAACTGCATAAACTTCTTAGACACATTCAACCCCGAGACTGATTTTTTCGCGCTCGAAAAGCGGTTCTCGGACATGCAAGGGATTCGCAAGAAGTTTTTGTCGGGTCAGGAAGCGCTGGAAGGCCTGCTAGAACCTTGTGAGGAACTTTTTGAACATACCACCGCTTTTGAGGATTCATACTACAAGGCGTATGATATTGCAGCAGGGCTTTTAGCCGACCACACAAGAAAGTCTGTTCCGGAATCTGTTGTAGTGACTGAGCCAAGAGATGCTGCCGAGGTTGATAACAAGGATATCACCCACGACCGCGACTCTCTTGGTCCTCCACCTGTTCCATCGAATTCCTCATTTTCATCCCTTTCCGGTGCCTCTGGTGTGCCAGAAAGCCCAAAACAAACAGTGGATAAGGCACAAGACATGGAAAGCCTAAGTCAACAATTAATTTCGAAATTGTCCCATAACCTAATCGAAAACTTTCAATCCTCCCAGTTGCCAACCATAGCGTTGCCGTCGTTTGAAGGGGCAGCGGCTAAGGTTATTGTATCCATCGAATCCTCCGATTCTAACTATCAGGTCGCTTGGGAGCTCTTGAAAGAGAGGTACGATAGTCGAATAAACATCAGCGAGTGTCACATTAAGGCTATTATCGATATACCTTCAATAACTAAGGATTTCTCTTTCCAATCTTTCGTGGATGATTTACAAAAGCATTTGCGCACATTACAAGCTCTAAATGAACCCGTTGAGTCTTGGGACTCCATATTAATCGTACTGCTTCGTGAAAAGCTTAATCCCTCCGCCCGGGAGCGATGGGAAGACTGTAGCAGCAGTATAGCTAAACCCACCTTAAAAAACGTTGTTGATTTCATCAAAAGAAGAGCTCAAGTAGAAGGCTCTCGAGCAAAACCCAATTCTAGCTTACCATCGGAAAGGTCCTTTACTCGTCGCAACCAGAGATCGCAACAGACATTCTTGGCTACGACTCGGGGTTGTGTTCTCTGCAATGACACTAGTCCTCAAATCTACGCTTGTGACAAGTTTAAGTCGCTAACTCCGCAAGCGCGTTTCGAAGCCGCCAAGACCGGCCAGTGGTGCATACAATGTCTAAGGAAAGGACATCGAGTGTCGAGCTGTAAGGCGCAGCCATGCAACAAGTGCAATCAACGTCACCACGCCTTGTTACATTTTGAAAAGACAAATAGGATAAATACGGTTGCGTCACATTTCGCAGTTGACGACACAAGCAGGCAGGCTCAAAGCGCAACTCATGGAGTGTTGGCTACTGCCCTAGTTGACATTGTTAATAGTCAAGACAGGAGCCAATTATGCCGCATATTCCTGGATGCAGGTTCTCAAGTACATTTTATAAATCAGGAAACAGCGGATCGTCTAAAACTCGTCAAAAGGCCGTCCAACGTTTACGTTTCAGGAATCGACAGCACTTCCACTACGGTTACACATTCAACATGGGCAACATTGAGATCGCGTGCCACTTAATATGAGAAATCCATTGAATTTTTGATCGTACCGCAGATTGGGCATCCAATGCCTTCAACTCCTATAGATCCACATTTTCTTGATCTACCAAGAAACATTCCTTTGGCTGACCCAGGTTTTTTCAAATCGTCGAAAGTCGATGCCTTAATAGGCCTCAAATTATTTTACAAGTTGCTTTGCATTGGCCAAATATCGTTGAGGAAACAGCCAAATGTATTATTGCAAAAAAACGCAATTAGGATGGATTGTTGCTGGCGATCTCGATCAAAATTATCAGGCAGCTAATGTGTCCTGCCATCTGTCAATACAATACAATGCCCCAGATGTGAATCTAACTCGGTTCTGGGAATCTGAGGAGATCCCAATTGAGAAAATTCGTTCGCCTCAAGAAATAGCTTGCGAGGATCATTATGCTCTCTACACCATTAGACTTCCTGGCGGGGGATATCAAGTAAACTTGCCTTTCAGCCAGAAAGGACCGCATTAGGCGAGTCGTATACTAGGGCATTGAGACGATTTTATGCTTTGGAGCGCAAACTCCAAGCCAAACCCGAGGTGCAGCGTGAGTATACGGCATTTCTAGATGAGTACCTGTCATTGGGACACATGCCACTTGCAGTGAATCAAGAGCCCAACAGCTATTTCCTTCCTCATCATGCTGTGGTGAAGGAGAGCAGCCTAACCACCAAGATTCGGGTTGTTTTCGATGGCTCCGCAAAAACGACAACGGGTGTTTTATTAAACGACACCCTCATGGTAGGTCCCAAGCTACAGAATGACTTATTTGAATTGCTCTCACGATTTCGTTTTCACATTTTCGTCTTCACGGCTGACATCGACAAAATGTACCGACAAGTTCAGGTAAATTCAGCCGATGCAGAGTATCAAAAAATTCTTTATCGACGCACTATGCACGACCCCATACAGGTTTTCAAACTCAACACTGCAACTTATGGAACAGCTTGCGCATCATATTTGGCTATAAAGACGCTGTTCAGACTAGCTGATGACGAAACGAACAACTTTCCCAAGGCTGCTCAAATATTGCGCAAGGATTTCTATGTAGACGATCTACTCACAGGAGCGGATACTCTAACCGAGGCCATCCTGATCCGCGATGAGCTCCTCGCACTACTCAAGAAAGGGGGATTCTGCTTGAGAAAATGTGCTTCGAGCCACCCAGCGCTACTTATCAAGGAGTAAGAACATCCTGACCATTCGCATGCGTCTCTAGACCCCGATTCGGACATAAAGTCCTTGGGCATACGCTGGAACTCACGCAAGGATTATTTCTTTTATATTGTCAATATTGATAAACTAAACAGCAGCACTAAAAGAGGCATAATGTCTCAAATTTCGAAATTGTTTGATCCGTTAGGAGTCTTAGGCCCCATCGTGGTATATGCCAAGGTGCTGATTCTGCTATTATGGAAGGCGGGGGTTACGTGGGACGAATCTGTCCCTATGGAAATCCATTCAGCATGGCCCGCGTTCCAAGACCAGCTTCACTTAATCGAAGATCTCAAATTTTCTCGTGGAGTAACCATACCCAATGCAGTTAATGTACAACTGCATGGATTTTGCGATGCCAGTGAAAAGGCTTATGGAGCTTGTTTTTATTTAAAATCCGTCGATCCTAAGGGCCAAGTGCATATCCGTTTGATTGCATCCAAATCGCGAGTCGCTCCTCTCAAACCCCTAGCAATACCCAGATTGGAACTCAGCGCAGCCGTGTTACTGACTCGTCTGCACAACAGCATACGAAAGAGCATCTCAAAGGAAATAGATGAGGTCTATTTCTGGTCGGATTCCACCATCGTACTGCACTGGATAAGCACTCCCGCGCACAAGCTAAAAACTTTCGTGTCAAATTGTGTGTGCGAGATACAAGCTAATGTATCCATATATTACTGGAATCACATTTCCCCCAAAGACAATCCTGCAGATCTCATTTCTCGTAGGCAGCTTCCCTCTGAGTTCGTGGAAAGCAGCCTTTGGTTCAATAGTCTTTCATGGTTAAAGGATCAAGATTCGTCATGGCCAAAGCAAGCTCTGGCCAAAATAGAGGTTCCTGAGTTGAAACCCGTGATACACACGGTCGCTTGCATGTCGCTCGTATTTCGAAAACAGGATATATTTGAGCGATATAGTTCGTTCAGCAAGTTACAACGAATCATTGGATATGTACTCAGATTCGTTCACAATGCCAAAGGCATGTCTCAACACAGTATTGGCCCGTTGCGAGTTGACGAGCTTTCACGCTCGCACAACGTCAGCATCAGACTCGTTCAATTGTCGTCGTTCAGGCGCGAGATTGAAGCATTGTCGGCCAACCAGCCACTCCCAGCATCAAACAAATTAATACCGCTGAATCCAATTTTGGACTCCGCCGGCATAGTACGTGTCGGAGGCAGGCTTGGGCGTTCTTCCTTATCCGAAGATCAACGTCATCCTATACTGTTGCCGTCACAGCATCATATCACGAAATTGATCATACAGGCAGAGCATATTAGGCTCAAGCATGCTGGTGCGACGGCACTATTGGCCGATTAACGGTGGACCTTTCGATTATTGTGGACCTTTCTATGTAAAAGAAAAGCGTCATCGTAACAAAAATCGGTTAAAAGTCTATGTAGCTGTATAGGTTTGTCTGTGCACAAAGGGAGTGCATCTTGAGTTAGTGGGTGGATTATCCACCGAGGATTTTATCGCAAGCCTGAAGCGCTTCTTTTCGAGACGGGGAAAATCGGTCGAAATCCATTCGGATAATGGAACTAACTTTGTCGGGGCAAAAAACGAGCTCCAACGGCTCTACAAACTTTTTCATTCAAAGGAGCATCTAAATGATGTATCTAAATTTTGTGCTGGTCAAGGGATCGATTGGCACTTCATACCGCCAAGAACTCCTCATTTTGGAGGAATCTGGGAAGCTGCCGTTAAATCATTCAAACATCATTTGAATCGAACTGTAGGCAATGTATTACTTACATATGAACAATTGGAAATATATGTGATCGAAGTAGAAGCAATTTTAAATTCCCGTCCTATATCTCCTATGCCCTCGGATCCCAATGACCTTGAACCATTAACTCCTGCTCATTTTCTAGTAGGTAGCCCTTTAACTTCCTTGCCACAAGTTGATTTCACAGATACACCCACAAATTGCCTAACCGCTTGGCACCACACTCAGCAAATGAAGCAGCATTTTTGGAAGCCCTGGCATAAAGAATATTTACATCAGCTCATACAATTCAGCCGCTCACGTCGTCCCGAGGTCCAGCTAAAGGAAGGAGTATTAGTGCTCATCGCAGATGAAAACCTGCCACCACTAAGATGGGCACTTGGTCGAGTCATAGCTACATACCCCGGCCAGGATGGAATTATACGTATAGTCAACTCTCCGTACAAAAGGTGGCATATATGATCGTTGCGTCAAGAGACTATGACCTCTCCCCATCGACGAAACTACAGGAGCCGGAAACACCACACCAGTTTTGAACCTGACGCTTCAAGGCGGGCGGCATGACGCATCTCGCTTCACAAAATAGCATAGCCAACATTGACTGCCAACAACATCGAAAGACGACGACCATCGAACGTTGCATTGACACGTTAACTGTCATAAGTCGTACGTCACACCATTCGTCCAGTTTCGTCCAGTTATCGTTCTGCAAGGCTTACCCCCGCCTACTTCCGTTCATCAAAGGACTTTTCGTTAAGATGGCGGCCATTAAGGATTTCAACGGTGAATCTCTCGTCACAATGCTTTCACTTCGTTCGTCGTCCTCAAGAACAACAGTCATTTTCTAAATAATATCAATTTTGAAAACAGACGATTCTATTGTAATATCTGTTAATCTCGTTTCGTTGTCGGATATTTGTAAAGTTTCGTCGTTTGAATACGAAAAAAAAACGGTCGTATAATAAAACATTTCGTGTTTTAATCATTATTTCGAATCGCTCGTATTGCTTAACATTTTCGAATTTATACGGTAAACGCACCGTAAAATTACAATGCCCTTGTCCCATCTTTCTTTTTAGCACCATTCAATGCATTGCCGTCTATTATAGCTACAATACACATCGTAAACAATATTTATACGATCCCTTTGTCTTTCGATTTTTCAGCTTCGTTCTCATGGCCTAGTTGCATGAGAAAACCAACGTGATCTTCACGATCACACATACACCCATACCACCATGATCTTCATTACGAGATCTGGTTTTCTATTCCACAAAGAGAGACTTTACGTTTCTCTTGTGGTAAATAAAACATATCCTAGCCGAGAGGATATTCTCCACCACCACAAATTATGCCACTAGCGAATGTATATTGCGGAGTCGTATTTCAATCACCGATCCGGTCGGTTCGTCTTCCGCTCCCCGGGGCGTCCGGGGACGCGTACATCCTGGAGTCGGGATTATATTAATTAAATACAATGTGTTCGATTAAAAGTAATTTTTCTTGTGTCCTCAGTATAAGTAGAGTACACTGTCTTACATTTTTTTGGTGCATCCGTTTCATCGTCAGTGTATTCAGAATCTGTTTCCTGTAGTCTAATTAAATGTAGTAAGATTTGTTGTGAATAAAAGGAACCTTTAATAATAAACAAAAAGTGTCTTTCAATTAATTACTTCTTGTGGACGGTGTGTTGCGAAGTTGTCTTTGGGTGTTCGGCGGAACTTTCTTTTAGTGACGATGGGAGTGGGAGGGAATCCGGTGCAGGACGCCTGCACACTTACTTCCTTCCCACAAGTCTTCTTTCACTTCCGAGACGTATGGTTAAATTCCTATCTCGCTTCTTTACTCCGCTTCTTTACTTATCGCTTCCTTACTGCTTACTTCTTCGCTTGATCTGCGTGCGGCGTATTTATATTGTTTTTCCTCATTCTGATTCGGCGTTTCGTTTTTGTCCGCCCCATAGCCTCGAATTTTCTACTGCTCATAGTCTCCAGTTTTCCAGTACTTTCTAGAATATTCTAGTACTTTGTTATGGAGAACTGCCAGATATCACAGCTGTTTGTCCTATGCGCCACAATATCCTTTTATAGCAGAGCTCGAGACACTCTTTCGGTGCTTACAGTTGCAATATTGACATAGATACAGAGAACGCTATCCTCCATACTGAGCTCTTCGTGATCGAAGTTCCTTTGGAAAAGGTGAACGCTGTGGGAGCTGTCTTTCAGGAAATGTACAAGGTGAATGAAACCATTCACCGAAATCACGACCTAGTGGACAGAGCTCTACTGAATCACCTGCACCTCCGAAATGAAATTTCACTTTGCCAAACGGAGAATCCCGCTTTTACCGAATTCAGTGACGATAATTTGTCAATTGATATCAATGCCGATGTTAGGGCTAATAGCCTCTTAATTACGAGGGAAGGAATCCAGGGTATCTTCGAGTCATTGCGAAGCAAAAAGTCAGTGGGAATAGAAGGAGTACCTAACATCATACTCAAGAACCTCCCCCCCAATGGCAATAGATATATACACGGTCCAGTTTAACAATGCGTTGAATAATGCATATTATCCCGCGCGTTGGAAAACGGCAATCGTACAGGCCATCCTAAAAAAGGGCAAAGGCTGTACAAACCCAATGAACATGCGTTCGATAAGCTTACTCCCACGCATCAGAAAAGTATTTGAAAATACCATTCACAAAGCTCTGCTAAAATGGGAAGACGGCTACAACATTATTCCGAATAATCAGTTTGGCTTTAAGACGGGTCATGAATCCGCACATGCGGCAGGTAAACTGGTCTCCGACATACAATGGAATAAATGCAGGAACCAATGTACAGGTACCTGTCTGATCGACTTCGAAGAAGCCTTGGATACCGTATGGATCGAAGGATTATATTGCAAACTGGTCAGACAAAGCATATATAAGCCTTTACTGTATGTAGTTTACGATATGTTAAAGGGCTGGAGGTTCAAGAATGGCTTGCAACAGGGTGCGGTACTTTTTCCGATTCTTTTTAACATTTACATTAGCGACTTACTAGATGCACTTCGGCAGGCTATTGCGTACGCAGACGATCTCATAATTTACAGAACAGCTCCGAAAGTTGAGATCATAAATAGTTTAATACAGCGAGACCCCAACAAAGTGCAGCGTATTGCGGCGACTGGAAACTTAAGATCAATTTCCAGAAATGTGAAGCCATCCTATTTAGAACACCAATATATAAAGCCACGAACGACACAGGAAAAAAACTGACGAAAGTTAGTTATCGTGGGACCGCATGGAGGTAATCTGGAAACCAAAGGCGTAGTTAAATACCTTGGCATCTGGCTAGATCAATATCTGTATTTCAACAGACATGTAGGAAAACCTATGCTATGACATTGGAGGCTACGAGGGTTGCCTCTTATGTTTCGGGATTTGGCAACCCTAGTGCTGCAATCCGGCAATTGACAGCTCTGTCGTAAAGTTGGACATTTTTGAGGTTATACGCACTCAGAACGTTTTGACATACGAGCGCTATTTGTGTTGTTTACATAACTTAAAAGATTCATCTCGGCCCAAAAATGGAATCAAATCGTCAACATTTTCGTGCGATTATTTTTTACAACTTTCGGCGTGGATTAACTCAGCAACAGTGCATGGATGAACTTAATTAAATTTTTGGCGATGAAGCTCCATCAAGGACCAGTGTTTATCGATGGTGTGGTGAATTCAATCGTGGTCGTAGTTCACTCCAAGATGAATTTCGTGAAGGTCGTCCAAAATCAGTTGTTGTTCCGAAAACCATTGATGCTGTGCGCGAACTGATATTGGAAGATCGTCATGTGGCCTATCGTGAGATTGAGACAACATTAGGCGTTAGTGGGACCAGCATACATTCAATATTGCATAAACATTTGACTGTCAAAAAAATTTGTTCGCGTTGGATCCCACACAATTTGTCAATCGCCCAAAAAAAGGCTCGTGTCAATTGGTCGAAAGAAATGCTCAAAAAATACGGTCGTGGTGCTTCGAAACACGTCTATGACATCGTGACAGGTGATGAATCGTAGATTTATGCGTATGAGCCCGAAAGTAAACAGCAGTCGACTGTCTGGGTGTTTCAAGATGAGCCAAATCCAACAAAAGTTGTTCGCGCACGAAGCACTTCCAAGCAAATGGTGGCCTGTTTTTTCGGAAAAACTGGACATGTCGCAACCGTACCACTAGAACAACGCAGAACAGTCAATTCTGAGTGGTACACAACCATTTGTTTGTTTGAAATCAAGGAAACCAACCGCCGAAGACGGTTCACTCTTCACCACGACAATGCGTGCTCTCACACATCGGCAGCGACAACTGCATTTTTGAGCACCCAAAACATCGATTTGATGGGTCATCCGCCGTATAGTCCTGACTTGGCACCGAATGACTTCTTTTTATTCCCGTACGTAAAAAACAAACTGAGAGGTCAACGTTTTTCGACACATGAAGAAGCGGTTGCTGCATTCAGAATGCATGTGTTGGAGATACCTCAATCAGAGTGGCAAAAGTGCTTCGACAATTGGTTCAAACGTATGCAAAAGTGTATAGATCTTCATGGGGAATATTTTGAAAAACAATAAAGTGATTTTCGATGATCAATATTTGTTTTTGTTCTCTAATCCCGAAATATAAAACCCTCGTATTGGACAGTAGCTAACTTGACAGTAGGGTAAAAGTCATATGATACATGACGCTAATCAGGCCAATGCTCATATATGATTGCCCAGTATGATTTAACATAGGTCCAAATTTGATGGAAAATATTCGGGTGTTCGAAAGGAAGTGTCTCCGAAGTTGTCTCAGATTATATCGAATACCGGAATCGGACTATAAAAGTATTATTCAAATGAGACTTTATAAATTGAAGCCTACATAAATAGGGTGGATCAAATTAATCAGAGGACACATCGCGAGAGGAATAAGCTCGCCCAGTGACCTAATTTTAGGGGCTTATTAATCAAATACCTTGTACCATGAGAGTGTGCTTCGCGACGGCTTTGTTCCACCAGAGGCGTTCCTTGATTTAGACATGAATGGGCTTATACAGGATGGATCCGGAATTCTGCTGATCTATCATGTAAGTAGATCATCCGTAGACGGGCTATTGTGCTACGACCGGGAAGTCACGTGAAATATTATTTTACACTTTTGGATTTATAAAAATAATAATACGCTTCGACTACATTATGTATTTATAAACGTACACGCCCCAACAGAATCTCCAGACGAAGAAACGAAGGATACGTTCTACGAGACCCTAGAGGAAGTATTTGATGGGATCTCATCAATCGATGTTAAAATCCTCCTCGGGGGCCTCAATGCGAAAATTGGAAAGGAAGATATCTTCCAACCAACTATAGGTAAAGAAAGCCTACACGACGTTTCTAATGGTAATGGAATTCGAATTATTACGTTCGCACCGTCAAAAGATCTGGTAGTGAAAAGCACAAGCAAATCCACAAAACCACATGGATATAGCCCAATAACGTAACGCGTAACCAAATAGAGAGCTTCCTCATAGACAAAAGACACCACTCGACTATCCTTAACGTAAGGTCATATAGAGGAGCAGATTGCGAGTCTGATTATCTTCTAGTGATGGGCCAAATCAGGATTCGGCTCGCAGACAGCAAACCCACATGGGCAAAAGGACTGAATATCAAGACGATCTAATGAAGAGATTTAGCATCCTAGAGAATGGGAGTAGTGAGGAAGAGGAAGCCAATAGTGTCGACACTAAATGGACATCGATCCGAGACACAATCAAACAAACACCCCAAAAAGAATTAGAATTTAAGAGAACAATTAAGTCCAAACCTTGATTTGATGATGAGTGCAGGGCGAAGATCGAAGAACGTAAACGTCTCAGAGTGATCCGCTTACAAAAATATGATGAAGTCAAGGCAAAAAGATACGCGACAATTCGGAAAGAGACAATGAGACTTTTCAAACGCAAAAAACGCGAATGGGAGAAGACTCGGATCAAAAAAATCCTAGAAAATGCCAGAGCAAGGAATATCAGAGTTATATATGTGGGGGTGTATTCAAGTAGAAATGTCTACCGAGGGGGAGCCAAAATAGTTCGAGACCCAAGCGGCTGTCTGGTCACAGAAACAAACAATATCCTCACAAAATCGAAGCAGTACTTTGAAAACCTGCTCAATGTGGGCACCCATCAAGCACAAATAATCGCACCAGACCTATATACAGCCGAGCCTCAGATCCCAGAGTCCTCTTTCAACGAAGTTGTAGATACAATAATTTGATTGAAAAACAACAACGCAGTCGACTGCATACCGGCAGAGCTTATGAAGTATGCAGGAGAGGCAACCGCTCGTAAGATACACCAACTGATTAAAACAATATGGGATAAGAAAGTCATTCCAGAAGAATGGAAAACTTCAATAGTCGTCCCTATCTTCAAAAACGACGACAGATCTGACTGCGAAAACTACAGAGGAATATCATTACTCCCAACCACATACAAAATACAAACAAATCTTATACTGGCGAGAATCACACCGTACGCAGAAGAAATACTGGAAGATTACCAATGTGGATTCCGTGGATTCAACAAGCGACCAAATGTTCACAATAAGGCAACTGTTGGAAAAAATGTGGGAATAGGGAGAGGCGGTTTACCAACTGTTCGTTGACTTCAAAAGAGTCTACGACTCAGTCGCAAGGCAAAGACTTTACCATATTGTAGTTGAGCTGCGAATCCCGACAAATTATACCGCCTTCATTCAAATTTGCATGAACGAAAACAAAGGGTGAGTTATAATAGAAAACCACCTCTCATGAACCATTTGAAATCCGATACGGACTGGAATAGGGGGATGGGAGAATTTAATTTTTCCACCGTGTCTTTTTAACTTTGTGCGCGAGTTACGACTGCAACCTGGCCGTCCCACACAACCCACCAAAGCCGCAACAAGTGGAAGAAAATCTACAGAATAACTATTAGAGTCCTCAAAGCCCCACCAGATTTCCAAACACAAAAACACCAACAGCGGTCACATAATGTAGTCCAGCAACCCAAAGCAAAGGCTGCTCTAATTGCAACATCAATAAATAAACACGCACATTCCCAATCGTTAAGGCTATTCCGCATAATCCTCGTCCTCCTCGACCTGTACAGAATCTTATCAAAGTATACGGTTCGATTGTTAATGGTGTCAAACGACTACGACCTTCGTCAAGCAGTTGCACGATCTAGGCAACTCGAGCCAGCTGGAGATGCTACGACCTTAATCCGCACCCTTAAGATGACCAGATCACAGCAGAGTGGATCCCCGGTCATGTTTCCACGATCAGAAGCAGAAATTCTTTGTTTTCTATTCTCACGGACAGGAGTATCCGTACAGTCGTTGGACCATGAGATCCTGAATCCATTCCAAAAAACACACATGATAAACAATTCGTTTCGGTTCTTGCTACGCTGTAGCGTGTATGTGTTCATGTAATCAAAATCGTATCCATCGAATCGAAAAAGGAACTGGTGCTGCCAACAATGGGCTGTGAAATTCAATCGAGTTTGGATGCTCAAGTCGGATGGGAGTGCAATAGGGAATAAAAGAAAATCTGAATATTAAATTAAATTAAACTATCGTATTTCATTGCTCCCACGGAAGTAGAACGTAACTCGCGCGTTTGCCATCAGAAAGGTACAAAACGACAACATGCACGGATCATCCCCGAACGGGGTCACACAAGTGCTCGCATATGCGGACGACATCGCCGTTGTGGGCGATAATCCAGAAACTGTAAGTAAAAACTGTGAAATCATCATGCAAGCGGCAGAAGATGTGGGCATAGAAATAAATGAAGACAAAACAAAATACATGATTACGGCGAGAGCAGATGGACTTCAGGGAACACATATAAACGTCAGGGAGAAGATATTTAAAATAGTTAAATATCTGGGAACGATACTGACGGGCAATAACGAAATCTTGAAGGAAATTAACAAAAGACTACACTCCGGCAACCCTAGTTGGGACGCAGTCAGTAAACTGCTGAAATCCAAACTGCTACCACGTAACATAAAGCTACGTATCTATAGAACCATAATCATGCCGATTATTCTATACGGATGCGACACATGGGCTCTCACAAAACGGGAAGGAAACAAATTCCGCGTATTCGAGAATAAAGTTTTAAGGGGTATCTTTGGTTGCAAATATGACGAGGAGGCAAGACAATGGAGGAAACTCCACAACCACGAATTGGAAGAGCTATACCACAAACCTACAATAGTGAGAGTAATCAAGCCGCGCAGATTAAGATGGGCCGGATATGTGTCGCGAACGGGCACCGGTAGGACCGTGTGTAGAATTCTTGACGGAAGATCAACGGGAAAGAGATCGGCAGGACGGCCGCGACGGAGATGGGAGGACAATGTTAGGCTAGGGACCTTGAGGAGATCGGATTGGCTGGTCAAGCATGGAAGGAGAGTGCACAGGACAGGGAACGATGGCGGAGTCGAGTCGGTGAGGTCATGAACTTCCGGGTTCCTACAGGCCAATAAATAGTAATAGGCGGAGGATCCAGTGGCGTCCAGTCGGGCCAGCTAAAGAACCCAGAGGTTAAGGGTAAGAGTGAGGTAAACGTAATGACAGTTTGTCCGTAGGCCACTCACGATGGGCAGTACAAAACCACCCACTCCAGTTGCTAGAGACGGCCATATGACTAGTAGAATGGTCCGCCCATAGGAGAGTTGTTTCTTCAGTTCCTCCAGTACTACGGCACCCTTCAATCATGTTCAGTACGCAATTTCTGTGAGAACTGGCTCGGTAACCCCCATCGAGAATTGCCGACAGGCAATGGAAGGAATTATGCATAGAGGAACAATTGATCTAACAAATACTGCTGGATCTGTGTAGGGTTTTGAAACGTTTGAAGGGGTGAAACCAGTGTTTATGCTGCAGGGAACTTTCGAGATAAATTCTATATTACACCACCATTGCCACCGCCAACTGTGAGTACCCTTTTTTACATACACCCAAAACAATTGGACTTTACAATTATATGTGCATTGGGCCAAAAGCTTTACAATGGTTATGACATGACCACCTAGGTACAATATTAAAAATATAACAATCTATATACACCTAGACGGTTGAATTTTACAGTTATATATATTGTGACGCATATAACAACCAATACTAGAATATTCGAGAAAGTCCGAAACAAAGTACTCGAATATTCTATAAAGTACTGGGAAACTGGAGAGTATGAGCAATAGAACATTCAAGACTATGGAAGGGACGGAAACAAAACACCGAATCAGAATGAGGAAACGGTATAAATACGTCGCACACAGATCATGGGTAGAGAGTAAGAAGTAGAAAGTGAAGCAAGCGATAAGCAGTGAAGTAAGAAGTAAGCAGTAAGCAAGCGATAAGTAAGGAAGCGATAACTCAAGAAAACGTAAAGTGTACGGTAAAAGTAACGGTTGTTATTAACGGACTAATAAAGTGTTATATTAATTCAAAATCGATTTAACGGCTCTTATTTATTGAAAATAATTAATCCATCGAACCCTAAGCTCGCTACAATATAAAATATATTTTGCTAAAAACGTTACCACCACCAACAGAACCCGAACACAATTCTGTTACCGCATAGTTGCTACAACTGGCACGGCACAATACTGTTACAATTAGCTCGTACTTCATATACCGTTACAAAGTTAAAAAAAAAATTCGACACAAAGTTTTCCTAATTTTTCTTTGACATACAAATAGTCATAAATACAGCCCCAAACAAAGTTCTGTCGCCGAAAGGCACACTACACAATAATCAGCTTAGAGCGGCTGCGTAGGACCAGTAAGATAATTAAGCTAGAATTAAATCATTTTTTATCTAGCATATAATTTAGAATCTAAGAATATAAAACAAAAAAAAAAAATGCTGCAAACTTGAAAAATGAAAAAAAAAAACGATATCGAGGCAGGGAACCATGAATCTAAACGATTCCCACGAGCAACCGTAGCAACTCCTCAATATGACTAACTTACATATATTTCAGAATTTTAGTATTTAAGAAAAGACTCCAATAATCCATAAAAGTTTACAAACTAATATTAAGATAAAACAAGTATTGCAAAGAACGTCCGAGCGCGAGTTAAAGAAAACAACTTGGTGTTTTTTTTAAACTTATTTTATTTAAATTACTAATTAATGACGCTGAGTTCGCTCCCTCACGGCTGGGAAATCAATCGTGCCGGTTCCTCTTCGGTGGCGGTATTTATGCCTCGAATTGCGATAAGGTTGAGTGTGTAGTTCGGTATATTTGTTGATGTGTCCGTCATGGGCATTCGTTGATTGTTTGTCTTGAGATAGATTGGATTGAGTTGCTATACTGGGCCATGTGTTGATTATTTGCCTTACGATTAGAGATGTCTTGGCGGCATCGATTGGTTTTATTATCGTCGGTATCCTTTGACTATGTTTTGATAATGCGAGTTCGGGTGAGTATGGTATTTGTACAATATTTATGCAGTATTTGGTTTGCAATATGGAAAAGATTAAATTGGATTGTATGTATATTGGTATCATAATGTAACTGTACAAAGGTTGGTAGAGATTAGTAATAAAGATATTTGGGGTTTAAAATACAAGGGTTATTATGTACAGAGATTTGTTTGGGGTTTGAACTACAGTAATGCATAGGTATATCTAATACATTATGTGGGAGGTGTTAACTCTCCCCCCCTTAAGTTAAAACGTCCTCGTTTTTTTATACTTGCGGTTTTTTGGACTAGTCGTGTCATTTCTTATTTAGATAGTACATTACATTTTTCTAAGTTTCTTTTCTTTTTATATATTAATATTATTTTTATAATATAAAGTGTTAATGTGATGATTACATTAATTGCCAATACGCAGCAGAATGTTCTTATAGGGTGGTCTTCTAAGGGTGTGAAGAATGTAGATATTTCTTGTAAGTTTGTGAATTTATTAGTTGTATCTGAGGACAATAATTCAATTATTATGTTCAATTCTTCATTATGTCTTAGTGCTACAGCTATTTTGATTACATTTTTTTCGAAACTTATAAGGTTAGGACTTTTAATGGTTTTGCCGTCTACGACATGACTTTTATCTATAAAAATATATCCGTTTTCTATTTCTTTAATCTCTACATTGTTTTCTTTTATAAAGTTAGAAGCGGCTGGTTCATTGGTTATTAATGGTAATGTACAGTTATCTTTGTAATTTCGAATAAGTTTACAGATATATGTCCCTACAAAGTTTTTACAATTGGTAATATGTGTATATTTAGATGCTATCAGACATTATAGGTTTACCATATATAGTTGATAATGCATGTATTATATATGAAAAAGTTGACATTTTTTATTTAATACAGGGTACTTATATGTTATTAAAGTCGTATCAATATAGTAGCAAATAAATATACTGGAATATTCCATTACATGAATTTAGAGGTTTGCTGGGTCCGTTTTCACTAAAACATATTTCCTATTTTTTTAGATCATTGATCTTGATTGGCTGGATTAGGCCTGTCATTGTTATAACCAGGAGAATGGTTAGATTTTTCATCCTGGGAAAGTTTGATTCTCGATCGTATATTATCTTTGTGGATTTTTTTGTTGCGTGTTGTGATTATAATGTCCCCTTTGTCTTCCTTTACCGTGTGTTCGCTGAATCGATCGGTATTTTTATTTCTGCGTGAAGACCTAACAAAGATTTTATCCCCGGGTAGGTATTTGATGTTTACGCGTTTTGTATTAACATGATCCAAGAGGTTTTGTTGATTGTTTTTTAATTTCGCCTCTATATCAGGATAGTCTCGTCTGTTAAAAAATACGTCTTCAGGTTTGTATCCAGTCGACGAGTGGATTGTTCGGTTGTATTGAGTGACTGCATCAAATAGGAAGTCCTTGCATTCACCTCCTTCTTGTTTAGCGAGGGCTCTGACGATTTCGATGAGTGTGGAATGTGCTCTTTCTACTTGGCTGTTGCTGGTAGAGTGGTCGACAGGTGTAGTAGTGTGGTTAACGTGATGCCGATTGAACACAGCTTTTGCCTGTTGACTAATAAAAATAGACTCGTTATCTGTCATAACACTTTGTTGGCCCGGATAAACAAATATTTGTGATAGGAGTTCGTTTAATGTAATGTGGGTATTAATTTTATTAGATATATAACGTAAGTGCAGATACTTTGAGTACCTATCTATAGTACTAATGTATATTTCATTGTTCATGTGGAATACATCCATTTGTAGATATTGGGAGCATTTGCTTGATATAGGTGTTCGTCCTATGGGTTGATGGTTGGGTTTCCGATCGTACTTGGTGACATGGCATATTTTACAGTTTATTGCATATTTTTTGCAGTCCTTTGACAGAGTTGGCCAATAGCTGGTTTCCCAAATTTCTTTTGAGTTATTTCTGTGGTTACGATGAGCTCGAATGTGCACATCTTCCAAAATCTGTAATTGTTTTTCTCTATCTGTTATGTCTTCTAATAGCTTGTCGGTTAAGGCAATCTTGTATCTCCCGAATACCTTTTTAATTTTATCGCAGTATTTCATCATTATTTCTGCTTCCATTTTTAAAGCGTTCAATTTATTTGGATTTAAAGTTTTCTTCATGAAGTCTATAAGTTTTTCTTCGTTAGTGAAGTGTATTATGTGTCGAAAATTATTGAATATGTTGGTCGATTCAAGATTATTTTTGTTGGATTCTTTCAATATTAGTTGGTTTCTATAGGCGTTTAATGGTCTTTTTAGTATCTTGAAATTCTCTGTAGGTATGTTGTCATCCGTTGTTGCGTTTATCTGTTGTCTGGATAATGCATCGGCCACAATATTTTGGCTGCCTGGTTTGTAAACTAGTTTTGCTCCGTACTCTTCAATGATGCTCTTCCATCTCTTGAGTTTCGTATTAGGATTTTTTTCGGAAATAGCAAAAGTTAGGGATTGATGATCCGTGTATATAGTTAAGTCTGTGATACCATACAGAAGGTTGCGTAGTTTCTGGAGGGCCCAGATAATTGCTAATAGCTCCTTTTCGTTGGTGGAGTAGTTAATTTCTGCGGAGTTTAGTGTTCTAGAAATGAAAGTTAGAGGGTGTCTTCCCTGGCTTAATACTGCTCCTATTGCAAAGTTGCTGGCGTCGGTAGTTAATTCGAAAGGCTTCCCATAGTCGGGCTGGAACAGCACGATTTTTTCTTGAAGTTTAATTTTTATATTATTGAAAGATTCTTTAGCTGGCTCGTCGAATTTAATCTTTATATTTTTGCTTTTGTTTTTCGATGGTAACCACGAAGAATATAGAGCGTGGCGTAGTATGGCTTGGAAGGCTATGGAAGATATAAAAGAATTCCAAAATACATGCAAATACTATACATGTCTAACACTATTAAGGTCTAAAATTCGAAGAGAAGCTGCCAATCTTTTAGTAACGAACTGCACAGCTTTTAATTTCTACGCTATAATCAAACGATTGGACGACGTGTATGCCGACCAAAGACCTTTATACGCGTTACAAGGAAAACTCCGTAAATTAATACAAGGAAAACTTTCTCTGCGAGATTATTTTAATAAAGTTAATAAATCCTTGAACCTAGTGCTCAACAAAATAGAACTAGAAGAGGGCGAAGATGCCGCTCCACTATGTAGACATGCTATACAAGACGGGGTTAGAACTTTCATCCAAGGCTTAAAATGCGATTTTACTCGGAGTACCCTATACAATAGTAGGCCCAAAGATATAGAAACAGCGTACGCTATAGCCAGTACTATTCTACACGATAACGAAACCTTTAAACTTAGCCAGCAAGATAGAGATTATTCACTACCATATAGAAGAAATCACTATATACCTGTGGAACAAAGACATAACCAATATCAACAAAGATCCAGTTTTAATAAACCCCAAAGATATAACCACTATCCCCCAAGAAACCATGATAATACTCAGCAAAGACCAGGGCAACCATTTAACAATCATTGGAACCAAAATCAATACCAAAACCCTACCCCTAATACCCAACAGACTAACCCGCAAAGACTCAATCAGATAGCGGAGAACACTATCCCCATCCCTGCTTCAATTACTCCAGAAAATCTAATCTCTGAAAGTACTTTTTTAGGAAAGTACACGGCCTCCCGTGTTTAGTCTTAGAATCTAAGGATATAGGGAGACCAACAGTCAAGGTCAACGTTTTGATCGACACTGGAGCAACAATGAACTCCAGTAATGCATAGGTATATCTAATACATTATGTGGGAGGTGTTAACTCGCGCGACTCGAGGATAAAATAAAAATACAAAGATTAATATAACGAAAAAATGTGTTTCTAGTTAAAACTCCGCATTCTACGTTCTTCTCTCAAACACGGCGTTGATTGTAAGTATAACAGACCGGCGAAAACGATGTCCCATCTAGTATCAGTATAGAATGTAGTCGTGCGAAATTGGATAACTTCCTAATCAATCGAGGGGTACCTCAAGAGTCAATACTAGGTCCAAACTTTATACCATTTAACTTCCTAATCAATCTGCCCCGTGAGTAGAGCGTTAGTATATACTCACAGTTGGCCGACTTGTCGTAAGAGGCGACTAAAGGCCGAGTGGTAGGTGAAGTCCCAACGCCTTGTCGCGCGGTGAAATACCACCCCATCAAGCTACAACCTTCGTGAAATGGTCGGGAGAAATCCCTAGCCCCTCTCCCAGCTTGGCTGATGGACCGGTTCCAGAAAAGGTTGGTCCCAATATGAGATACCACCCCGTTACGCAGTATATTCCGCGATATCGTCGAGAGAAATCTTCAACGGTGTTTCGGATGTGTGGCTGATGGCCCGGACTGACACGGGGATAAGCCATGATGGTACAATCTGATATAAAGAATTCTGGAGGTAAACTAGTTTCCCATTCCGATCTCCGGGGGGACTATGTCAAGGGGAACATCATGCAGATATTATGATAAATAACCGAACTTTAAGAGGTTCGTCATCGCATAATCGGGCTAGCTCTTGGGGCTCTGCCCACGCTGGATTGGTATCGGCATTTTGTAACATGAGGGGCATCGGTTTCACCAAAACGAATGTAAACGCCGTCCACTAATATTTGCAAAGAGCGAAACCTGATATCCTTGCCCTAACTGAGACCCAGGTCGATTCGTCAACTAATTCGACATATCTTCGTTGCTTAGGATATGACTTACATTCGAGATTCCGTTTTAAGGGCGTAGTCTGCGTCTTTGCGTGGTTCGATCTAGCTTGCCAGAGGATGGAGGCGTTGTAACTCAATAAGATGGACATGACATGGTTGACGGTCGTCCTGAGGAACTCTGTTAAATTTCTTTGTTGTCTTTACCGCTCCACTAATGACGATCGACCGGCGACATTCTTTGAACATCTTTCATATACCGTCGACTGGTTACAGATCAAGCACCCAGTTTTTGAAATTGTTGTCTTTGGCGGTTTTAATATGCACAATTCCGGCTGATTGGTATATTCTAACAGAACCGACGAGGCTGGGAGAGTTGCGGAAATGTTAACTATTAGCCACAACTTGACTCAACTCGTGGAGGAGCCAACGTGAGTGCCGGATGCCCGAGGTGTTATGTGAACACCCTGGATCAGTATTTATACCGTACACGTCCTTGCCGATTTTAATGTGCACAACTCCGGTTGGTTGCTGCATCCTCACAGAATCGACGAGGCTGGGAGGTTGTCGGAGATGTCCGCTGTTAGCCATAACTTGACTCAACTCGTGGGGGAATCAACGCGCGTGCCGAATGCCCAAGGCGATTATGCCAACACTCTGGATCTGATTTTGACACCCGAACCGGGTATTTATACCGTCGCGGTTTCTGTGCCACTATGAAACTCAGATCACTGCTTGTATCTGTTGCGCAAGCGCTTGCAGCTTCTCCATGTATGGAGGTATGGGGCTGCTAACTGGGGCCATTTACAAGATTTCTTCGCATACTTTCCATGGTTGGAGGCGTGTTTCGCAAACTCCGATGGTAACGCTTGTGCAGAGTCGGTCACAGGGGTTATTCTTCTCGGGATGGAGATCTACAGTCAAAATTCAATCAAACGAAGCTCATTTGATAAGCCTTGGTTTGATAAAAAATGCGAGCAGATTACAGCGGCAAAAAATAAAGCTTTTAAGCATTGCCGCTCCAATCCCACAGATGTTAACAGAACGAATTTTGTTAGAATCAGAAACGCGTGCAACCAGGCGATTGATACCGCGAAGAAAGCTCACAACGACAGAGTGGCTAATAAACTCGTTCGTTACCCGACTGGTTCGCTCTCCTCCTGGTCAATGGCAAAAGCTGTCAGCAGTAACTTCGCTTCCTCCTCTTTCCCTCCGTTGATGACACACAGCGGGACCTTAGTCACAAATTCAAAAGATAACGCTAATGTGTTCGCGAATTCAAACCTTTATCCCGATTTTTTGGAGCCACCTATGATCGCGCCGGTGCGGGATGTGAAGTTTCGCCCGCGTACTATTCAACGCATTCTACGTGAACTGGATTGTAGGAAGGCAACCGGCCCGGACGGAATACCAGCAATAGTCCTTACGAAATGTGCTCCAGAACTATCGTCGGTTCTTGGCAGACTCTTTCGCTTATCTTATGCACGAAGGGCCTTTCCTACCTGCTGGAAAATCACTCGAGTTCAGACAATCCCAAAGACGGGAAAAAAGTGTCTCCCATAAAATTACCGACCGATAGCGCTACTGTCTATGTTACCTAAGGTGATGAAAAAGTCATTAACGCCGAGTTAATTAAATATTTGGAGTGCAATGGACTTCTGAATTCATTACGGATTCTATGGCAGGCGGTCCATGGGAGACCTTTTGACACCTATAACCGATATATGGACATCTGCGATTGAGGGGCATGGTGAGTCAAGGGCGGCATTGGATATCTCCAAGGCTTTTGATCGCGTCTATCACGGGTCATTGCTAAGCAAACTTCGTTCATATGGACTTTCCCAGCAGCTTTGTGAATGGACGAGGAGCTTCCTCGAAAATCGATCGATACGTGTTGTTGTGGACGGCGAGTCTTCGGATCTGTATTCTATTAATTCGGGAGTACCTCAGGGTATTTTGGCTCCAACCTTGTCTTCGCTTCACATAAATGATTTGCTGGAGACAACGAATAACAAAGTGTTCAGTTTTGCGGATGATAGTACGCTTGTTGCCCCCTTTTCGAGTGTTCGGCCGACTGGTGCATCTATGTCGCACCAACTGAGATGTAGACTGATTGACTGTCTGAATAGGGGTCTAGATAAGGTCCTGCAGTGGGAAAGGGCCAATCTCGTCGACTTCAATGCAGCGAAGACACAATATACAACATTCACAAAGAAAAGTGGATCATCGGTTCTACAGCTGATGATGAATGGCCAGGCCCTCGAATCTGGGGAAATCTTGAAATTGCTGGGCGTCACGGTCTGTGGGAATGTATCGTGGCATAAACACGTGTCGAGCATCACCAGGAAAACTGAGCTGTCTTTTCAGAGCCAAGAAATATTTTACTCCGCCCCAACTTCTTCTCCTGTATAAATCCCAAATTAGTCCCGCGCTCGAATATTGCTCTCATATTTCGAGCTCGCCTCCTAAACATACCCTTGACCTACTTGAGAGCATACAGAGACGAGCGTTCCACCTAATCGGGGACACCGCGCTGACATCGGGACTACAGTCACTATCACATCGAAGGCGCGTAGCCGACCTCTGCCTGTTCTACAGATATTATCACGGTTACTGTTCTTCGGAGATTCGTGGTATTGTTCCACACAATTCGGTTTATATGTGCTCCACAAGACAATCCGACGGATCGCACCAATTTGCGATTCATCTCCCGACGGCGCGAACATCTCTGCATCAGAACTCGTTCCGTTACAGAGCGGGGAAGCTATGGAACTCCATTCCCTCGCGAGTGTTCCCGAAGCGTTACAACCTGCAACTGTTCAAAAAGAACTGCAACAGTTATTTGGTAGCATCTCGGGGAGCCGTATCGGCGTAATAGCTTCGCCTCTCCCGAGAGAAGTGTAAAAAAAAAAAAAAAAAAAATAAAGAAAACCGACGTGTACCTCAAGGGTCAATACTAGGTTCAAGCTTTACAACATCTACATGTGCGATTTCGTCCACGAGGAATTCCGTAACAACACACTGGCTGAATCAGAGGCACTTCGGTACGCCAATAACACACTCATATATGGTTACAGCAGCTTCCCAAAAGAAGACCACAAATTGTTACCGAATACTTGAAGAAATTTCAATCTTTTATAGACGCTGGGGTACTCGTATATGCATCAAAATTTTAATAGAAATTTTCTTCAAAACACCGAGTAGAAAATGCCCCTTAGGCATTGCAAATGCAGAAATACAAAACAAATACGAGTATCTAATTCCATAAGAAAGCTTTTAAACAATTTCGTCCAGACGGGCTTTGAGCTTGACACAGACAAAAAACATCCAACTAATTTATTAATACCACTGCTTGATGTCCTTTGGAGAGCTTTTAAAAGTATAAATTACTTTCAGGACATTAGTGTATACTATCTCGCTTCAGTGAAAAAGATTGGGTGATAATATTTAGTGTTTATTTGCTTGGATGTGTATTTAGTTTATATCTAATGTGCCAATCAGTTAGAATACAATTTTAACAGTAAATTCATTTGACGCTTTAGCATGTAAAATATATTAAAAAGGATATCGAACGAAGGTATGTCCCTTAGAAGAATATGAAACACAGCGCATGCTCTATTTATGTGCTCTTTAGTGGTAAATCCATTCATTTTGGACGTTGTCCTTCTGGTTAGAGTAAAGGATGTAGCTAACTTAAGTAGATAAACTTTATATTGCATTAAAAACGAATTAACTTATTTAGAGTAGTTTTTCGGGAGAAGTTATATTGTTCATGTTTATCGGTGCGGCTAGCTTTAATATCGATGTGAAAGTTAAAAACCGTACGTGAAAAAGAATTGAAGCTATAAGTTGAAAAGAACTTCCAGGTATGAGGTTTGTTTCTATATAAAGTTAACAACCTTTGATATTGTTTAAATTAAATTTTCCATAGATATGTAAAATGTGAATCAATATTACACAGAATATAAAACAGCGCAACTGTTTGAACATGAATCTCTCAACAGAACTATTTATAGTACTCGGAATTTTTCATGAACTTATGATTAGAATACAGGATATATTAGAGGGTATCAAACTTTAGTTCATTGATCCTTGTTTGTTATTTTCGGAAGTATTTACCGAAATGTGGGTTTAACACTACAGAACTAAGCACATTCATTTCAAACAGAACGAATTTAATTCAACATTATCTTCAAGGATTGCATCTGAAAATAAGGAAAAAGGATGTGTAATAGTTTATGAATTCATAGAGTATTGGAACATAGTTAAATTGATTTAAAGCAATTTTTCAATTTAAACTCTTTCAATTTTCATTGATTGCTGTTTCTCTTGAACTCATTCAGGTTTATATAGATCTTTTAGAAATCGATTTATTAAGATATTAGTGATGTCCAAAAACATTATTAATGTAATTCAATTTTTTATAATTTTTTCTTGCAACGAGCTGTGAAAGCAGGTTCTTTCTTGCAACGCCATATGGATTTTTCCATATGGTGTATTCAAAGCCTCCATTAAAAAAATGTTTTTAAGATTTGCAAACCAAACTTTGTAGATATTTGCTTGGATGAAACTAGAAGTAGTATCGGCAATGGATTATGCTTCCTCTTCGTTAAATATTTTCAATGTGTGAAAACTCTGCACAATGTGTGGTAAAGTAAAACTAGTTTGCTATACTAACGGCATTCAGTTCGTTCATTTTATTTTAAGTTTTTTAAATTTATTATACTAATTTTTCAGTAAAACAAATAATTCGAAATAATCAAATATCTTTTCATTGAATGTGAAAGTGTACATGTTTCAACTAACAATGGAAAAGAAATAAATAAGTGACAAAGTCCTGCAGTTCTAAAGACCTGCAATCAGTTAGCAACGTTTTCTATGATAATATTAAAATCATATATTCTGCACATTATTAGGTTCCAATTCAATCCATAAAAAGTAACTAAACGTCGTTTGACATCGAGCACCAATTACAGAAACAACGTTTCCAGCTTTAAGTTATAAGAAGTAATTTTTTTTTGTATTTCAACCTACTGATGGATTTATTTGATAGCAATCTAGTACCTAAACATTAATAAGCTATTTCCTTCTGACTTAATTTAAAAGGGTTTAACATTACACAGGATAAGTACCTATGATTGTTACTTTGATTCTAAATATTATTGCAACTAGTTTATAGTGTACAATTGATTACTATTAACTATCTATAGTTAAACTGCACTAATTCGAATGGCTTTACGCGTTTTACCCTTCTTCACAAGCCGCCATTATCCAGGTGCTGGAGAGCCATGGATGTTGATGTGCTGATGAAGTTGCTGTTCACACCTCTGAACATACATCTTGGTGACATTATCGGCACTGTCCACTTCAAAATCTTTATGTAGATCATCACGGCGTGTTATTTTTTATCTCCATATTTATTTAACAATTCAATTACAGATTTTACTTAAGACTAAATGTTAACTTATAAATATCATTCTTACATTAACTTACTGCCTTTCGGCGAACAATAACTAATGTTTTTATAACATGTTACAATAATTGATGTTTTCTTTTTAAAATTTATTCTATTCTTTCTATATCATTTATTATTTATTAATTTTTTTTATTACATATATACGGGGTTGACAAGCAAAAAAAAAAAAACGGAACAAAACGTACAAACAAAAACAAGGAATACAAATTACTATACTATTGTATTGGCACTCGTTCGGCCAACACGTAAATTCCTGCGTACTGCAATTTGCGTTTGCTAAAAACACGTACGCAACTTCCACTAACAACTGCGTCTTGTGATGGGCCGTGGGGTTGATCAGAAACAATGGTGTCTCTTGGCGTGCAATGATGTTGGTGGTCGTTCTGAAATACTCTGGAAAGTCATGCATCGAAAAGTGGAAAAGAATATCTAAATGGTCGTGCAGCAATCCTAGAAATAATCCTCTTCCAAAGTATATCAATAATGCGGGTTGCTTTCAAGTTATAAAAATGGACTTTATTTAATTGATTAGTTATATTTCACTGGATTCTAATTTGATGCGAACTGTATCGCCCGAATGTTTAACGAAGAGGAAATTGTTATTGAAGTTGGTTGACAACTAGCAATTTTGTTGTTCATGCGTTGTCATGACAACTGTTTGCTGACTGTTGCTGAATGGTGGCCATGGCTGTACTCAATTGCGAATTCGCTGGTTGCATTCAGTGCGAATTCGCAACAACTATCATCATCATCATCATCATCATCATCGGCACTACAACCGGGAACCGGTCTTGGCCTTATTTAGCAAGTCCTATTGTTACATTTTCCATAATGATTTGTTTTTTCCGGGCAAGGTCATTAGTCTTGTACCAGAGGCTCCCCGACGGGAATCGAACTCCGGGCTCCACGTAACAGGCAGGTATACTACCCACTATACTATCGAGGAGCCACAACAACTATACTATACTATTTATTGGCCTGTAGGAACCCGAAAGTTCATGACCTCACTGACTCGACTCCGCCATTGTCCCCTGTCCCGTGCGCTCTCCTTCCACGTTCGACCATCCGATCCGATCTCCTCGAGGTCAAACCTAACATTGTCCTCCCATCTCCGCCGCGGCCGCCCTGTCGATCTCTTTCCCGTTTGCTTACCGTCAAGAATTCTATGCACGGTCCTATCGTTGCCCATTCGCGTCAGGTGTCCGGCCCATCTTAATCTTCGTGACTTGATTACTCTCACTATTGTAGGTTTGCGGTATAGTTCTTCCAATTCGTGGTTGGGGAGTTTCCTCCATTGTCCTGCCTCCTCCACACATTTGCCGCCAAAGATAACCCTTAGGACTTTATTCTCGAATACGCGCAATTTGTGTTCTTCCCGTTTTGTGAGAGCCCATGTTTCGCATCCGTATAGAACAATCGGCATGATTAAGGTTCTTTATTTCTAGGCCCACATCTTCTGCCGCTTGCATGATGATTTTATTGTTTTTATTTACAGTTTCTAGATTATCGCCAAAATGGCGATGTTATCCGCATATGCGAGCACTTGTGTGACGCCGTTCAGGTATGATCCGGCCATGTTGTTGTCTTGTACCTTTCTGATGACATACTCGAGCACAAGGTTAAAAAGACATGGTGAGAGGTCATCCCCCTGTTTTAGTCCGTCCTGGATTTCAAATGATTCTGAGAGGTGGTTTTCTATTCCAACTCGCTCTTTGTTTTCGTTCATGCAAATTCGGATGAGGGCGGCATATTTTTTCGGGATTCCTAGCTCAACTACAATATGGTAGAGTCTTTGCCTTGCGACTGAGTCGTAGGCTTTTTTGAAATCAACGAACAGTTGGTGAACCGTCTTTCCGTATTCTTACTTCTTTTCCAACAGTTGCTTTATTGTGAACATTTGGCCGCTTGTTGACCGGTTCCAACGGAATCCGCGTTGGTAGTCACCCAATATTTCTTCTGCGTACGGTGTGATTCTCGCCAGTACGACATTTCTTAATTTTTGTATGTGGTTGGGAGCAATGATATTCCTCTGTAGTTTTCGCAGTCAGATCTGTCGCCTTTTCTGAAAATGGGGACGACTACTGAAGTTTTCCATTCTTCGGGAGTGACTACCTTATCCCATATTGTTTTAATCAGTTGGTGGATCTTTCGAGCGGTTACCTCTCCTCCATGCTTCACAAGCTCTGCAATACAAATAAAAATAAAATAAAAAATAAAAATAAAAAAAAAATAATTGGGAATTGCATATAGAGGGAAGGAAAGCGGTGCGCCTGAGAGGCGTACTATGTTTGGGGACGTATAGTCCTTTCTTCATCACTGATCCACCACTACTTGGGATGAGATCGATCTTTTATTGATTCATCTCTTTCACCGATCACCATACTAAAACGCAGGCGATCTGGAATATTAGAGATATCGTTATCATGGAGAATTTGTTTATCCCTGGCACCACGGAGAGCGTGGTAAATAATAGGGACTCCATGTTTGTCTTAGATAAGTCCTTTTCTATCCAAGAAAGGGAACGATTCTGGGGGAATAAACCCGTTCTGGAGAGCACTGTAGCGATCCTAAATCGCTACCCCTATCTAAATCCCCAATATCATCCATAATCCCATGGCGAAAATCCCAAATTTCAATATTGAATCAATGAGCGATAAATTAAGCCAAAAGCCAATTATCGCACATTGATTCAAAATTCCACATAATAAACCCAAATCCCAAACTTTCCATTGCTTCATATCCAAATCCCATATTGAGTCACATGTACAACGAATTTAACCAAAAGTTAATTCATCATACATTGACTCAATTCCTAAAAATCCTAACATCATGAAGTGCTAAATTCAAAACGCATTTCATGATTCCCTTCCCAGAATCTATCCAACAAACCCTTCAAACAATTCCCGGAACAAAATTCCAATCGAAGCACGCCAAGCGTTGCGTACGTTTCTTGGAATTTTGACACTAAAATAGTTGACAAAGGTCAACTCCAAAAATTATAAAAAGGGAGTGTTTTTCAATTTCACTATCAGTAGCATTCCAGAGGCCAAACCACTGACCGAATGCAGATCATGTGTATCGGGTGTCCATTTTACCTTCATGCAAAATCGCACCGACCACCCCTGGACTTTCGGTTTAAATAAAAATAAAGCTTGTTATTGAGAATTATGAAAAAATCTTTTGCTCTTTTATTTTACGTACACAACTCTCCGCGCTCTTTTCTCGGGATTACCGTTAAAGCACGGCGCGGAGTATTACATTATGGTGGCAGCGCGTGGGATAGAACATTTAATCATCCCTTACAGTAAAATAAAACAAAAGTGAAAAAAAAAACTTTTTGAACAAAGGTGAAACAAAGACTAAAAAGAACAAAAATATAATACAAAACAAAACAAAAAACTTAAATACAAGAACAACTACAACACAAGCCAAAAGAAGGAATTTGTGTATTAAAATATTAAATAAATAAAACAAAAGTGAAAAAAAACAAACTTTTTGAACAAAGGTGAAACAAAAGACTAAAAAGAACAAAAATATAATATAAAACAAAACAAAAAACTTAAATACAAGAACAACTCAAGCCAAAAAGGAATTTGTGTATTAAAATATTAAATAAATAAACAAAAGTTAAAACATCAACAAAAAATACTCAAAAGACCATAGGTGAAACAAAGACTAAAAAGAACAAAAACATAATACAAAACAAAACAAAAAACTTAAATAAGAGAACAACTACAACTCAAGCCCAAAAAGGAATTTGTGTAGCAAAATATTAAATAAATAAATAAAAGTCAAAACACCAACAAAAATACTCAAAAGATCAAAGGTGAAACAAAGACTAAAAAGAACAAAATGTAATATAAAACAACACAAAAAAAAACTCAAATACAAGCTTGCAGTAAAGACCAGGGCGGACCACTCAACTATAGGGCGTGAAGCCTACCTGGCAGCAGACACAACGCAAAAAGATCACCAAGAAAAAAAAAACCGAAAGGCGAAAGGCAAAAAAAAAAAAATAACAAATACTGACGACACCAAAGGCAGCAACGCATTCAACAGCAGCAACAACACCAGGTATTTTTCTTTTTTTTCTTTTACTTACCAATTACGAAATTATTCCTAAATCGCGCTAACAAAAGGCGAAATAAAAATGTACATTTAAAAAAAAAAAAAAGTCAGATAATGATATGAAATACCATTTTAAAAAGGAAAAACAAAATGAATATTATACACCTCAATATAATATTACTTATATCATATATACACATTTACATAAAATATTATATTATACACTTCACCTACAATGGATTGATAAAAACTAATGATAATTAAAAAGAAGGAAAACGAAAGAATAATGAAACAACCACAAAATTTTCACACAAAATATAAAATTTATACAGTAAATTTCGGAAAAGAATTTAAAACAGAAAACAAAACGAATAAATAAAAAATATGTGAGGGAAGCTATACAATTAACACTAAACTAAAAACAAAAGGTACATTATGATACATAACCATATATTTGCACACACATATATATTTATACATACACATACAAACAAATAAGTTGGGAAAAAATTCTTTATACTCCCGAGGTAGGTTTAATTACGCGAAGAATTGTTCATATAAAACCCCCGTACGCTTACCCCTCGTCTGTTGTTGATCCTTTTGTCTGCTCTGGCCCCTTTCCCTCTAAATTACCCTCGGTATTTTCATAGGGCCAATGCATCTGGGTTTGAAAAAAAAAAAAAAACAAAGCTGTCTTCAATATGATGAATATTTACTTGGGTTTTCTGCCTCTTCCGTTAGCATTTTAGATTTTCTCATAGGTTCGTTCCACTCACATTTGGGAAGATCTACTTTTTTCGCAAAATTAACACGCGGAACAAATAGCGATTTCTAATGGAAGTCACTATCGGGTTAAAAGACATTGTAGATCTCGTGCCGGTGTTCAGCGGTAACCCGGACGAACTATATAATTTTATCTCTTGTGGAGATATAATTTTTTCGCAGGCACAGGACGACAGTCAGCACGCTTTCTTCCTAAGCGTGGTAAAAACCAGACTGCGATGGCCAGCATACAACCACATCCGATACAAGGTCATTTCAAACTGGAATGATCTTGCTGCGGGATTAAAGGAAGAATTTAAAATTCTCCCCTCTAGGTCGCTGGCGCAAAACGATCTGGTAACAGCCAAACAGGGAAGTAAGGAAGGCTTGAAGGAGTTTGGAAACAGACTCACACACCTCCTGCACCTGTTGGACAGCGCCACGTTTGAAAGCACAGTCGAACCTGCGGTGCGAACATATCTCCTCAAGGAAAATAGTAAACTCGCCCTACACACATTCGAAGACGGACTCAGTGATCCACACCTAAAACTCTTGGTTAAAACACGAGGTGCCCCAAATCTCAGAGCAGCTATTAATTACGCTCTCGAGCAGGCCCCTCGACTAAGAAACAACAACACTCCAGCAAATTTTTCCGCTTATACGAATCTCAGCCGACCAGTAATTTGCCAATCATGTAATAGGCCTGGACATACGTCTGAGGAATGCTACCGCAATAGTAAACCTTCACAATCTATCCCCCAAATTAAAACAGAGGTTGAACGCCCCCGATGCAGGTATTGCAGCAAACTCAACCATTCCCAGGAGGAATGCAAAAAGAGACTGACAAAATTAAATAATCAAAACAGCTCTCGACTAAACAAAACTATTCCTAAAATTCAGCCCACTTCTACCGCAAACGCCTGGAGAAGTGGAGTACTAAACAAAATAAGCAGCGTACAATTATTAAAAATCAACAATAAAAAGCAATTTAGGGGAAAAACAGACGAAATCTTGTTCGAAGCTAGGGATACAAACCAGAGACGGGACGATCTAACTCCTCTCCAAATAAAGGAAGTAGAAATCAAAGATCGTACCCACAATACTACATCAAAATCCGTTTGTCTACGGGCCGGATCCGATGACTTAACCAAGGTCTCTAAACCAACTATCCCAACAGCTCCCTACATTTCCATATTTTCACATCCCCCAACCTTTAACAACAAAACACCTAAGCCCAAGAAACAAATAACGCCGGCAGAATGTAAGCCTGAGGAGCCAGAACTCCCAGCAAAATGTAAGGCCGAGGAACAAACAATCTCAGCCAAATGCAAGACTGTGGAACCAAGAGTCCCAGCAGAGCGTCAGCCTGAGGAACAAAAAGTCCCAGCAGAGCATCCGACTGCGGAACAAAAAGTCCCAGCAGAGCGCCCGACTGCGGAACAAAGAGTCCCAGCAGAGCGTCAGCCTGAGGAACAAAGAGTCCCAGCAGAGCGCCAGACTGAGGAACAAAGAGTCCCAGCAGAGCGCCAGACTGAGGAACAAAAAGTCCCAGCAGAGCGTCAGACTGCCGAACAAAGAGTCCCAGCAGAGCGTCAGACTGCGGAACTAAGGGTCCCATCAGGGCAGAAGCCTGTGAACCAACAAATTCTTGCAAACAACTCGTATGTCAAACACTTGCAATTAAAAAACACACACAAACTCGTAGTAAGCTCAGTAACAAAACATAAAGATACCCAAATAAATAGAACCCTCTTTAGAGATAAAACAAAGACCGATCTCTCAAAGGCCACCACTAACCCTCCATCTTTCAAAACGTTTCCCTTCGGTCGTTCCATTACAAAAATTTTGAACCTTGATACGCAACCTAAACCTAAGAAAGTATGGAAAATCTTCCACAAGTTTAGGGAAAAGCTTAAAACAAATAGACTTCTTCTCTTAGCCCAAACTCGAGATATATATATGTATGTGTAAAATATGAAAAACAAAATTCTTAAAATACAAAAATATAAATATGAAAAAATAAGCATATAAGCAAAACAAAATGTTTACACCCGTAAATCTTAAATATTTAAAGGCTATAACAACACAAATTTCCTTTAACATCTTTACAAAGATATAAATTGTTAATACATAAGACAAAATTCAAACAATAATAAAGTAAAAATCAAAACAATTATGTAAATATAAAAATGAATACCAACAATAAAAAACAAATTTCCTTTACACATAAACAAAACTTAATGATTATTAGCAAACTAGATTAAATTCAAATATTAAATAATAAGGAAAAAACCAAAACAAATATATATACATAAAAAAAAAAAACAAAATAATGAAAAACAATTTTCTTTTACACATAAACAAAATTTAATGATCGTTAATAAGTTAGATTAAATTCAAATATTAAATAATAAGGAAAAAAAAAACCAAAACAAATATATATACACATAAACAAAACATAATAATTGTTAGCAAATAAGATTAAGCCCAAATATAATATTAAAGAAAGAAAAAATAAACCAAACTAATTAATCATCATCATCATCATCGGCACGACAACCGGGGACCGGTCTTGGCCTTATTTAGCAAGTCCTAAGGCTTGTTAAATTTTCCATAATGATTTATTTTTTCTGGGCAAGGTCATTAGTCTTGCGCCAGAGGCTCCCCGACGGGGAATCGAACCCCGGTCTCCCGGGTGACAGGCGGGTATACTAACCACTATACTATCGAGGAGCCAAAAACTAATTAATACCACATTTAAAAACAAAATGAATAAGAAAATACCCCTAAGTTAACTACCAGACAAATTTAACACAACATGTAGCACACGTTCTAAACATAGCTTTAAACAATTACAAATAACAATAACATTAAATTAAAACCTGTAAAACCTTTAATGAATAATTTTAAGACAACAAACTATAACTAACAATACTAAAATTCAAACAATGTAAACTATCGCGAAGTTGAAAAATGCCACCGCCTTTTTGCTTTTTCACCCATTCTAGAAAATTAATCTCCTCTAAATTAATTTTCTTTTCTAAAGGGGGGAAGGATGTAGCGATCCTAAATCGCTACCCCTATCTAAATCCCCAATATCATCCATAATCCCATGGCGAAAATCCCAAATTTCAATATTGAATCAATGAGCGATAAATTAAACCAAAAGCCAATTATCGCACATTGATTCAAAATTCCACATAATAAACCCAAATCCCAAACTTTCCATTGCTTCATATCCAAATCCCATATTGAGTCACATGTACAACGAATTTAACCAAAAGTTAATTCATCATACATTGACTCAATTCCTAAAAATCCTAACATCATGAAGTGCTAAATTCAAAACGCATTTCATGATTCCCTTCCCAGAATCTATCCAACAAAACCCTTTACACAATTCCCGGAACAAAATTCCAATCGAAGCACACCAAGCGTTGCGTACGCTTCTTGGAATTTTGACACTAAAATAGTTGACAAAAGTCAACTCCAAAAATTATAAAAGGGGAGTGTTTTTCAATTTCGCCATCTTTGATTGCTAAAGGCCGCACACGAGTTGGTTTTTCCAGGAAGATAATACCACTAAATTTATAAACACGCATCTATCTTATATCTCATAAAATATTGTTTGGAAAATGTATATATTATTATAATAATTACATGTAAGCAATTGTTAGAAAATTAATTTTAAGTCACTGTATTACTTAAATGTACGAATTCTAATTATGGTTAATAAATACAGTTTTGAAAAAAAAAAAACAATTTCGCAATCAGTAGCATTCCAGAGGCCAAACCGCTGGCCGAATGCAGATCATGTGCATCGGGTGTCCATTTTACCTTCATGCAAAATCGCATCGACCACCCCTGAACTTTTGGTTTAAATAAAAATAAAGCTTGTTATTGAGAATTATGAAAAAATCGTTTGCTCTTTTATTTTACGTACACAACTCTCCGCGCTCTTCTCTCGGGATTACCGTTAAATCACGGCGCGGAGTATTACAGCACTCTCCGTATACATATCATTCGGATAGAATGCTCCCGATATGAGATCATTTTCACTGCACGCTGCCCTAGTTGTGTGACCACGAATAATCTTGATAATGAATTGTATTTAGTCCTGATTTGTCATACAGGACTTTATTGTGATAGTAGTTCTTGTATTGCGACTCTGGAGTTCTATACATTCCGAGACAGGAACGGAGACACTGGCTCTCGAACACCTGAAACTTCCTCATGTAGAAATGGGGATATGTTATACCATACCGGACAGCCATACACTAATATTGGTCGGAAGAATGCCGAGTATGAAATTATTCTCACCTTGGGGTCCAGAAGACTACTATGGAAGAGACTTCGTGTCATTGCATATGCGTTTTTAGCTGCTCTAAGAGCAGCTGCTGCATGCTTATCAAAGTAAAGATACTGATCAAGCCAGATACCAAGGTATCTGACTACAGCTTTAACTTGTAGGGAAAGATTATTATTTCCTGCAATAGAAAATGTTTTCCAATTCCGTTTTGTATCCCTTGATACACTGGACAGGGGCCTTCTGAAAAGGATATTCTTTGTTTTTTGGAAATTGATTTTTAAATTCCAGTCGTCGCAAAAACGTTTGATTTTGTTGAAATCATCTTGCTAAAGTCTGTTGATGACATCAATCTTTTCTCCACATTTCTACACCATAATGTCGTCGGCGTTACCAATTGCATGGTTTAGAGAATCCACTAGATCACTTGTGTAAATGTTAAATAAAATGGGAGAATTCACTGCTCCCTGTTGTAGACCGTTTTTGATGTGTAAGGTCTCATTAGAGATTATATCTCCACAATTCACTACAAATTGTTTACCCATTACCATATCATAGGTAATGTATAACAAATAATCGGGCATACCTAGATATGATAACTGATCAAGCTATCTATATCATGGATATAGATTTGATAACTTATATATAAGCCCTTCTAACCATACGGCGTCGAACGCCTTTTCAAAGTCAACTAAACAGCCCCATGTGCATTGCCGCTTCGTCTTGTTCCACTGTATGTCGGAAACAAGTTTTGTCGCAGCATGAACTGTGTCATGTTGCGATCGGAAACCAAACTGGTTGTTCGGAATAATACCATTATCCTCACACCAGTTAGTCAATGCTTTATTTATAATTTTCTCGAATACCTTGCTGATATTCGGAACCAAACTAATCGAGCGAAGATTGGCTGGATTGCTCCTGTCCTTGCCCTTTTAGAGGATAGCATAGACTACCGCAGATTTCCATTGGGTTGGATAATATGCATTATTTAGAGCTTTATTGACCAAAATAGTGTAAACCTTCACTACTTCAAGAGGTAAATGCTTTAGAACAATGTTTGGAATACTATCTATTCCAGAAGATTTTTTGTGTTAAATCGATCTAAGAATGTCCGTCAGTTCATCCTTGTGTACAAGTGTTTAGATTTCTAGGGGGGGAATCCGCTTTATTATTTTCACTATAGATAGTGAAACTTCGACTCAAGAGACGCCAATTGTTAAGTTCATTACGTAGCGAAATATGTTTTTGGAGAGCCCTATTTTCCAGGTAAAGATTAAAATGACCCGATTCGTTCAATCTATACACTGCTTCGAAACAAGCACCAATTGAGTTCGCTTTTTTTGCGGATCTTCGACTATTATGAACTCTTCGTTAGTGTTAATGTGTTCCAGGGTAAGTCCTGCGTTCAGCAGAGTTTGACAATTCTCGGGAGTCCGAGGAACTCGCAGACATGGAATGTCATTATAATCTTCCCCTCGAAAGACTTTATTATTCGGTCCACTAGTTTTAATGGCTTGGATTCTGTTGTTCCAGTCTTCATTAATTACTGGTTTATAGTTGTCATGAATCAGTTTTTGAAGATTTTTAATTAGTGACTCAATTGTTTTTCATCATCATCATCGGCACTATAACCGGGATCCGGTCTAACGAATCTCTCCACCGGTCCCGATTTCGAGCCGATGTCATCCAGTTTGGCACTCCCAGGCTCTGGGCGTTCTGGTCTACGCCATCCCTCCATCGCAGACAAGGTCTCCCGCGCTGTCTCCTTCCATACATCCTGCCACAAAGGACTTTCCGGGCAGGTTCCTCTTCGCTCATTCGAGCTAGGTGTCCCGACCACCGGAATCTACCGAGCTTGGTTTTTCTTACAACATTAACTTCAAGGTAGATTGCGTACAACTCATGGTTGTAGCGTCTCCGGCATCGTCCTCCCTCACATACAGGGCCAACAATTCTCGTTAAGACGTTTCTCTCGAACGCGGCTAAGAGTTCAGAATGTCTTTTATTGAGCACCCAAGTCTCGGATCCATACTTGAGTACTAGTAAAAACAGTGTATTGTACAGTAGAAGCTCGGATGTTCTGGATAAATTTCGGGATTTAAAGAGCCTTGATAGACCATAGTAGGCTTTGTTCGATTTGATCAGCCGTCCGCGTATTTCTATTGACCCAAGGTAGTTAAAGGATTGCACTAGTTCAAATTCGTGCTCCACTACCCTGATAGTTTGACCAACGTAAGGTCTTCTCTTCGCAGAAGTTGCCACCGTGTACTTAGTTTTTCCCTCATTAATGTGAAGTTCCAGTTTTTGTGCCGCCTGCTCGACCTGGGTGAAGGAATCCTGTACAGCCGATTCGGTAATCCCGATGATGTCGATGTCATCTGGGTAGGCAAGTATTTGGCTGGACTTGGTGATAATAGTCCTTCTTGTTGTAACGCCAGAGTCACGGATTGCTTTCTTCAACGCCAGGTTGAAGAGGAGGCTGCCCAGACCGTCCCCTTGTCAGAGTCCATTAGAGATTTTTATTGGTTTGGACAACAATCCCACTATTTTTACTTGACTAGTTACGTTGGCCATGGTCAACCTACAAAGTCGTATCAATTTGTTTGGAATCCTGAACTCCCTCATGGCATTATATAGTTCTACCCTGGCTATGCTGTCGTGGGTGGCCTTAAAGTCTATAAATAGATGATATAATGGAATCTTAAATTCCTGACATTTTTCTATGGCCTGCCTAAGGGTGAATATCTGGTCAATTGCTGATTTGCCTGGGATGTAGCCAGATTGATATTGACCAATGATGACTTTAGCGTATGGGGCTATCCGATCTTGTAGGATAGTGGAGAGTATCTTATAAGCGGTAGTCAGCAATGTTATACCCCTATAGATGCTGCACAGTGTGATATCTCCCTTCTTATGTATGGTGGAAATTATACCACGACGCCAATCTTCTGGCATCTCCTCATGCTCCCATACGTGCACCACGATCTCATGAATTGCGTGATGTAACGCTGTCCCTCCTTGTTTGATCAGCTCAGCTGGTATGCCATCAGCTCCAGGGGCTTTATTTGATTTGAGCTGTCTTATGGCTTTTAATGTTTCCTCAATGTTTGGTGGCGGCAGCATTTGGTCTTGATCTTGCATTGGTGGAGCCTCCAATTCTTTTGTGAGCTGACCATATAGCAATTCATTGAAGTGCACTTCCCATCGCCCCAGAATGCCTTCAGGATCGGTGATGAGATTACCATCTTTATCCTTGCAGTAAGTGCAGCATGGTGTGTACCGCGTCATACTGCGGATTATTTGGTAGAACGTCTGCGCCTGTTGCGGACCTCGCTCTCTACTTTTCTCTATTTCACAGACAAGGTTTTCTTCCAGGCACCTTTCTTTTGTCCATGACGTCTTTTTTCAGATCTTCTGAGCTCCTTGTATTCCTCCTCGCGTCTGTTGCATTACCCAGTATGCAGCATCGCCCGGTATGCAGCATTCTTACGTTCAGTCGCTAGTTTGCACTCATCATCAAACCAGTCGCTCCGATCTCTACGACTACTAATGACAGTATTCTTAAGGTGTGTCCATTTCTCTTTTACGCCCGGCATTCTGGCCCCGGGACTTACTTTCCCTCCGTTGATCTCTTCGAGTGCGAGTCTTAGCGCATGACCTAAGGCGTTACTGGTATTCTCATTGCGCAAGGCAGCCGTGACGATTCGAACCTGATCCGCAGATGCAATACGTCTCGGAAAATTGTACCAACAAGATAGTGATCCGAGTAGACGTTGGCACCTCGGTAAGTTCGTACCGTCATCAGGCTCGAGGAGTGGCGGCGATCTATCAACACGTGGTCAATTTGGTTGCGAGTGGCTCCATCAGGCGATACCCAGGCGGCTTTGTGGATATCTTTACGCGGAATCCTGGTACTCGCAACGACCAAGTTTTTCGATGCTGGCAGTTAGATGACTCGTAGTCCATTGTCATTAGTGTTCTCATGCAAACTATGGGAACCTACGTAGTGCCCGAAAACCGGCTCCCGACCTATTTTAGCAGTCAAATCACCAAGAACGATTTTTACATCGTACCTTGGGCAAGCATTGAGGGACCGTTCGACGTTCGATTTTCACATCGTGTCGTGGGCAGGCTGAATTAACTCTAAAAATTATTGCTGTGAATGTTAATTCACTAATCCGCTTGGAAAGAAGGAGATAACCTGAGCAATCTGCTGGAAGCTGAACGCCCAGATGTGCTTTTGGCTAGCGAAACTAAGCTAAACCAAAGGCACAAATTGGGCCCAAATTATAAAGTAATTAGACGAAATCGCCCAAATTCCACTTAGAGGGGTGGGGTCGCTGTCTTAGTTTAAAATTGTCTACTACACAAAGTCGTTTACAGCAGGGATGTGTACAAATTCCAAGTGCAAGAATCCGGCGTTATAGATATTCCTTTGAAAAATTAAAGGCATCTATATGTGGTCTCTGCTTATGCTCCCGAAGCTCCACAGTGTATACAGTTTATCAATGAACTTGATACCCTTTTTCGAAGTCTCAAGTTAGACTCGGAAAATAATTATTTCTTTATGGTGGGAGTTCTCAATTCCAAGCACAGTGCTTGTGGTAACACAAACACAAGAGGCAATGTGTTGTTGGACTGGTGGCAAACACACGCTACCAAACATAAACTAGAATTGTATGCTACAAGTACGCCGTCGTAGTCGGTTCCAAGGTGAGATACCACCCCGTCACGCTGTACATTCCGCGATATCGTCGAGAGATATCTTCAGGGGTATTTCCCATATGTGGCTGATGGCCCGGACTGACACGGGTATAGGTTATGATGGTGTGGCGTTTCTAACAGATACACACACAATACACAAGCAAATAGTGAAGAACACCGAACACCGTTTGGCCACACCGAGTGCGGACGGGTTTGTTTTTCAATCGATAGTGACGTACGACAAAAAAGGAAAAATTTGGTTAAACAAAAAAAAAAACCAATTAAAACATAATATAATAAACGATAAAGTGGTGAAAGTGACGGCGAAAACAGAAAAGAAAATAAAACTAAAAAATGAAAATTCGTGAAAAAACAAAAAAGTGGTTGAAAAAAAAAATAAATAAATTGGAAAAAAGGAAAAAAAAATGTGTTTGATTATCACCGGGTAAGTTTGGTATATTGACAATTGACAATTGGACTTCCGACATTCGTCGGTAAAAACCCTAAACTAAAGAGGTGCATACATATTGCAGTGTTCGCTTTTCGCTTTGTGCATATTTAATTTTGCCCCACTCTACTCAGCATCAGCGGGGATTTTCTCAGTTGGGCAAGGGAAGGCTTTTGAAAATTTATGGCGGCAACAAGCGGTGGCGATATAGAGACGAGCGCAGATCAGAACCGTGATGGTGGTAATGATGGTTGTTTGGTGTTCGGGCAGCTCGGAGAACGGATCACAGAATTAACGAGGACGATCAAAAATAAAAAACAAATGCATATTATTAATGCCGTGCGAGAACTGGTCGATGCCATTGGTAGCCTCTACGATAAGGAAGTGAAAAATCGCTTGAAGAAGCCATCTGCGCCGGCTGAAGCAAACGGTGGAAAGGTGCAAATCCAACCAAACCAAATTCGCACACAGACGTAAGCAGGGTCCCGGGGCAGATCAATGTTGAATCACCCAATTATAATTGGTTTACAATTGGCCAGAGGGGAAGGAAGAGCGATTTGAGGTTGGAGGGTGAAGAGGCTCCAAAAGGTGATACTGGGAAGACCAATATTATGACCACCGGGCGTGGTCTCCTGGACGCTATAATAATATCCAAAACCGGGGAAAAAACATATGCGGATATACTGCAATTCATGAAGGCCAAGCCCGAGGTAAGTGAACTCGGAAATAGCGTAAATAAAGTTCGAAAGACAGCAAAAGGGGAATTGCTGCTAGAACTGAAACGCCGTCCAGAGACCACCACTGAGACACTGAAAGCAAAGGTACAACAAGTACTAAAGGAAAATGCTAATGTCAAAACAGTGTCACAGGAAATCACGGTTGAGTGTCGTGATTTAGATGAGGTTACCACTGCGGAGGAAATCCTGACAGCGATCGCTATAGAGTTCTCTGCGCTGAACGCGATCCCAAAGGAAGCGGTACAGAGTTTAAGAAGAAAACCAGATGGCACGCAGGCTGCCATGATCCGCTTACCAAGAGAAAAGGCTAGCACGTTGCTGGCTACAGGTTTCCTACGAGTTGGATGGGTGAGATGCAGACTTCGAGAACACATCGCACCCACACGATGTTTCAGATGTTGGCAATACGGTCATGTGGCGAAATCCTGCAAATCCGAAGAAGATCGTTCGGAAAACTGTTTGAAATGCGGAGAAAAAGGTCACAAAGCAATGGGTTGTAAAGCACAACCCAAATGCATGCTTTGCGAATTAGGATGCGAAGGCGGTAACCACCACTCAACAGGGAGTTACAAATGCCGAGCATTTAAAAGCGCAATGTCCAATCTTCTCAATAAAAATGGACAGGTTTAAGTGCAGTCAAATCAACTTAAACCATTGTGGAGCCGAAAAAGATCGCCTTTCCCAAACGGTTAAGGAATATGGTGCCGACGTGGTGCTCATCAATGAGCAGTACAGGATGCCTGGTACTGGTATTGTTACATGGGAGGAAGACAGCAGAGGAACAGCGGTCATCTGGACAACTGGAAATTCCCCCATGGAATGCAGAAGTGTCCAGCGGCTGGGAGGAATTGCCTATGCTAAGATCAGAGGAATACATTTCTACTGTTGTTACGCTCCGCCAAGGTGGGAAATAGAATATTTCAAATGCTTTTTCGACAGAATAACACAAGAAGCTAGAGATAAGAGCCCTCTTATAGTTGCTAGAAATTGCAACGCTTGGGCAGTAGCATGGGGAAGCACAAGGACCAACAGTAGAGGCCAGGCACTACTTGAAGCCTTCGCAGTCCTAGATGTGGTGTTACTTAATGATGATATCGATGACACCTTCATAAACGAGAGAGGCAGGTCCAAAATCGACAACACATTCGCCAGCTCCATGTTGGCAAGAAGTATGGAGTGCCGAGTTTTGGACACCTACACCCATAGTGACCACCAAGCCATGATGTACGAAATATTACCGCACATGAGGATTCATCACTGGCAAATTGGCGAAGAAAGCCCAAAAAAGGGGTGGAAAAAGAAGGACCTCGATGCAGAACTGCTCGATTATATACTGGAAGACCAAATCGCACAGTTTGACGCAGAGGCCGATGCGAACAGGCAGGCTGGAAAAGTGATGGAGTGGCTAACTACCGCATGTGATGCTTCTATGCCACGACAAAGACAGCCACAAGGGGCTATTAAACCAGTGTATTGGTGGAACTCAGAAATCGCCCATATGCGATCGGAGTGCAACAGGTTAAGACGCTTGCGACAAAGAGCAAGACACCGTAACGCCTACCCACAGTTGCATGCGGAATTCGTCAACAAACGGAAAGAGATAAGGAATGTGATCCGCAAAAGTAAATATGACGCGTTTTGCTCTCTAAGGGATGAATTAAATAACAACCCATGGGCCAGCGCCTACAGGATAGTCATGAAAAGACTACAGAGGAACTGTAGTCAATTGCAAAAAAGTAAAACGGGCATGGCAAGAATCGTTGCTGTCCTCTTCCCGCAGTGTGATGAGGTGCTGAGAGTGCAAGAGGAGTGGAATATCACTGAAGGAGAGATACCTCCCGTGACCACCGAAGACGTGCTCTTGGCTGCAAGGGTTGTCAAAAAAAAAAAACAATACCCCGGGACTGGATGGTATCCCTAACGCTGTAGTGACGACTGCTTAAACAAAAAAGCCGGAAGTCTTCAGCAGTCTCTTCACAACCTGCCTTCAAACAGGAAAATTTCCCAAACGATGGAAAAAACAGCGCCTTGTGCTTATTCCAAAAGGAGTCAAGAATCCAGAGGCGCCGTCGTCTTATCGTCCGTTGTGCATGTTGGACACAACAGGAAAACAGCTTGAGCGAGTAAATGCCACTCGCCTGGAACAATTCACCGAGGGACATCGGGGCTCTCTGAATCGCAGTCTGGATTCCGGAAAGGTAGATCAACTGGTAGGCACTATCGGTGGTGTGGGACATTGCTCGCAATGCGATAGCCGGAGCACGATGGCTAGGTGGTACAAAGAAATATTGCGCGATGGTGACGCTAGATGTTAAAAATGCGTTTAAACCGGCGTTTAACTCGGTGAATTGGAATCGGATTCTAGATGCGTTGAGCGATCTACAAGTCTCACCCTACTTGGTGCGTATATTAGAAAACTATCTCTCGGATAGAAAACTGCTCTATGACACAGATGAGTGACCACAGGAATATAAAATAACAGCGGGTGTACCTCAGGGATCTGTATTAGGTCCGCTGTTATGGAATATAATGTATGATGGTGTGCTCAGGGTCAACGTACCAGAAGGGGTTAGAATCTTGGGTACGCAGATGATTTGGCAATAGCGGCTGCAGCTAAACATCTAGATGATCTGGAGAATATTTGCTCCCAAGCAATCCAGAGCGAAAAAATGGTGGCTAGATATGGCCGGACTGCAACTAGCTGGACATAAGACGGAGGCAGTTTTAATAAGCAGCCGCAAGAAAGTTGAACACCTTGATTTGGAAATAGAAGGACTAGTAATCAGATCCAATCCCTATATTAAATATCTTAGTTTTATACTCGACAACAGGTTGAGCTTCAAGGAACACATGAGGAAAACGAGTGAATAAACGGCACGAGTATGCTAAGTTTTGGCGAGACTGCTACCCAATGTTGGAAGAACCCGGCCCCACATAAGGAAACTAATAACCAGTGTCAACACCTCCATTATAATGAATGCAAAATAAATTTCCCCGGGGATCAACGGGAATATGACATTGCCGGCATGCCTCTGGATCGGTCCAGAGGTATCTTTTGAAGATGTCCACCTTCCTACCGAAACCAAAAACAAAAGACACCCTAACGGTAAAAAAATATTTAACAAGGTGAGCAATCTAGTTAACAAATCAATTAAAGAACATAAACAGTTTTTTTTTACACAAGCACGAGCACAAAATGGGATTTTGGAGGTATCGAGGTACATTGGCCTTAAATGTCTGGACATACAACGACGAGGAAACGCATGATCAGGTAGAGTATTCCACATTCGTGTGGTTCGGCTAAAGAATGACTCTCTATGTTTGATTGTGCGCCTGAAGTTGACTTTCAACGTGAATTGATGCGCATTGTCAGATTGGCGGGTATCGCGGGAAAATGTCTAAGGAGGGGGAACACATCCAGCAAGTTCATTTGAGCAACGACCGTGATAATACCTATAGAAAAGAGATAGGCACGATACGTTGCGCCTATGTTCTAACGACGGAATTGATCGGCTTACTGCCCCCAATAAGTTTCACTGCTTATTTTTGCATCCTATCGAGCACGTGTAGTGCAGTTTTGGATGCGCCTGACGAAATATGGAAGTTGAACTCCAGTTTGGGACGAATATACGTCTTGTAAATAGCGGCCAGGTTGGATGGAGTGAAGTATTTTTTGCATCTCTTAAGGAACCCCATGCATTGGCCGCGGTTTTCGCAACTTCAAAAATGTGGGCGCTCCAATTAAGAGTCGAATTAATTCGTGTACCGAGGATTGATAGTTCCTTGGCTTCGTCGATGGAAGTGTCAAGTTCGCCTTTGACGACAAGAGACAGCACTGAGTTTTCAAGGCATTGAACTCTGCTCGGTTAGATAATCCCCATTGATATATCTTGTTGGGGTCGGAATTCAGTGTATTAAGCATAACCTGCTGATTGGTGTTGACGTTCGAAGAGTTTGGCCGGGAATGTTCGTATGAGTATGAGAAACTCAATGTGCTATCATCGGCAAACGAGTGGATTGTGTTGATAGTAATATACAAGAGATGATTTATAAAGATCAGGAAGAGAATGGGTGAGAGTACTGAACCTTGGGGAAAACCTGCATTAATTTGATGGGAGGCAGATTTGACACCATCAAGAACCACATGTATTGAACGGCCAGAAAGATAGTCTCTTCTACATTGGATCAGGGAATTGTCCACTCCATATGAATGTAATGTTGATAAAAGGGATGGATGCCAAACTCTGTCGAAGGCTTTCGAGATAACCCGTGCAACAACTTTGCTTTCACCGAAGTAGTGGATGGAATGGCTCCAGTTTTCAGTAAGGTAGGCCATCAATTCTCCTATGGACCTGTTGCTACGAAAGCCATATTGACGGTCATTGAGGACGTCATTTGATTCCAGATATTTTAAAAGTTGACGGTTAATCAGTGATACCATTTCCTTCGAGACAATAGAAGATAGTGCTATGGGTCGATAAGACGAGAGGGATGATTTGTCAGCCTTTTTGGGAATTGGCTGAATGTTCGGTGACTTCCATCTATTTGGAAAACGGCCAGTAAAATAAGACAAATGGAAGAGTTTCCGCAGTGGTTTTGGCGAGTGAAGAGGAACATCTCGTCAAGAGAATTGGAGGAACGCCACCCGGAACAGCGGATTTGTTTGCGTTTAGCTCTTTCAATGCCCGGCCAACATTACACGTTCTGAATATTCTTCATGAATGCCCAGAAGCTTCTACTACCTGTGGGAGGGTGTAGTATTTTTGTCGCACTCTCTGGTCATGCAAGAACTTTGCGCGTTAAATATACGCATTGCAGTCATTTGTAGCTCTCTTAAATCTGTTCCGGTTTTCCTCATTGTGTTTTGATTTATATAACCGGAAGCTCAACTTTTTAACCTTAATGGCTTCTTTGCACCCGGAATCGAACCACATATTTCTTCTGGGTTTTGTTACTCTTTACTCTGTGTGGAATAAAAGTTCGCATGCCAAGTAGAATCGTGTCTGTCAATGTGTCCGCTATAGAATCAACATAATTATTGCGGAAAAATAACGCCCAATTTAACTTCCCAAAAAAGTCGTTTAGACCTTCCCAGTTGGCTTTCTCATCGAACCATATTGTTCTTTTGGGATTTTGTCTTAACTGCCTAGGAGCGAAGAGACTTCAATTGTATATTTGTTTGGGTGGGAGGTGAGAAACATGTTCAGTGTGTTGGCGGAATGGCCATCTATATCAAGTTGTATGCGTATCTAAGTGGACTAAGTTCGTCAGCGGATACGGATTACTCTCTCTGGAAGGCAACACGTAAAGTTAAACGTCCACTTATCCAAGTGCCAACTGTAAAGATTGCGCAGGGACAGTGGGTATGCAGAAGTGAAGATAAAGTTATATTTGAACAACACCTGGCTTCAGTGTTCTAACCACACAACACCCACACTAGTATTGATCCTTCACCCAGGTATCAAACTGAGCAAACAATAAAACCAGTGACCTTTTGGCGTCGCGATCTGTCACTGCTGGCTGATGTTGGAGTGTTCCGCCGAACACTACTCCCAAAACAACGAAACACACAAACGGAGCGAAAACAATGTCAAATGAAACCACGAGAAGAATTGTTTTATTTTGAATTTTTATTTTGCGTCTTTCCTTTATACGATTACGAAGCACTTCGTTGCACCGCACGTACGTTCGACACTCGACGTTACCTTCGCTTTTCTAAAGTTTCATTGCGCGGAGTTCTCTCTCGTTCTTGACCTCCTCGGATGCTCGAAAGTTCAATCTCGACCGTTCGATACAGACCTCTCGCCCCGGTGACGATCCCAATTAGACTGACTCTATACTACCCACAAGTATCTTGATCCAGATCGTATCTGCATCTTCCCCAGAGGCAATTTCCCATCGTCAATGTCTCTGTTATCAACATCTTAACACATCCCCCGGGATATTTTGTAGTTTCCTGAAAGGTGAAAGTCATTCTTTGCATACATCATTATTATCGCTAGCATTTCATCTCCACGGCCTTCTGTTTGCACAGAACATCTGGTGCCCAGACCGGAGATATTCGGCGATTGTTTGAACGTACAGCCCGTGGGTCTTATTTGAACTTGGTACCCAGAATCGAAATCCATTAGATCTTTATAATGGTGCGAAATTCTAGCGTGGCCGTGGGACCGGAGTATTGCCTTTGTTGGCTTAACTCCTCATAAATCATCGGATATCTCGTTGAGATATTATCGATTGCGATAGGTTGTGGCTGCCTTCTGTTGTTCAACGGATTTGGGTGGTCCTTGCATTAGATTACCCGCACGTGCATCCGTTGATCGGCTCATTCTTTGATGATAGCAATTCTTTTGTTTGCCGATAGATTTGGTGGTCTTTGTGGCAGACCACCCGCACGTGCATCCGTTGGTCGGCTAATTTGCTGGCGATAACAAATCCTTGTAACATCGTGTAGATGTTCAGGATTTCCGATTGTGCAGTGCTGGAGTGCTGGAGTGCAGCGCATTTCGGTCTTTGAGGATCGGATGCATGAATGTTCTCCTTTGTTTCAGGTATGCTTTATTCGAACTGTTGGGCTTGACATTGAAAGCGTTGGGACGTTCAGTTCCTTGCTTTTTAGTGTCGGGCTCAACGTTGGCCAAATGTTTCAGTGCCCTAAGGTGGGATTTTGGGACACGCGTCAGTGGGGCGCGTGCAACGTTTTCAGGGTAGGTATTTCCTTGAAGGTTAGGAACCTTACCTGGGTGAAATTGTGCGTTCGTAGAACGCTACAACCTCAGCGGAGATTGTCCAAGAAATCGACAAAAGTTTGATCCACAAAAAAGGACTAGGTATCGATGAAATATCACCTGGCGTGTACAAGGAATTACCTCGAAAAGCTGTCATAGTGCTAACATATTTATTTAATGCTTTCGTTCAAAAAAACCCATATAATAATGCTCAAGAAACCATATAAACCAGCAGAAGAAGTAACGTTTTATAGACCAATATCGCTATTGCCATCCATTTCAAAACTGTTTAAGAAAATAGTCCTCAAGCGACCCAAGCCACTCATCAATATTCCAGACTTTCAGTTTGGATTTAGGAATAAACACTCAACTATTGAACAGGTTCACCGTGTAACCACAGCAATAGAAAAGGCTTTCGAAGGAAAGAAATATTGTCCAGCTGTCTTTCTTGATGTCTCCTAAGCATTCGACAGAGTATGGCAGAAAGGTCTTATATATAAAATGAGCAAACTGTTTCCAACAAACTATTGCCAACTACTTAAATCATACTTGTCTGATAGAACGTTGAAAGTAACACACGAAGGAGCTCACTCTAGCTTCTGGCGTACCACAAGAACGTGTCTTGGGATCTTTCCTCTACTTACTATACACAGCAGGCATCCCAACAACCAAGAACACATTCATAGGCACCTTTGTAGATGATACGAGGGTTGCCTTTTATATTTCGGGATTAGAAAACAAAAATAAATATTGATCATCGAAAATCACTTTATTGTTTTTGAAAATATTCCCCATGAAGATCTATACACTTTTGCATGCGTTTGAACCAATTGTCGAAGCACTTTTGCCACTCTGATTGAGGTATCTCCAACACATGCATTCTGAATGCAGCAACCGCTTCTTCAGGTGTCGAAAAACGTTGACCTCTCAGTTTGTTTTTTACGTACGGGAATAAAAAGAAGTCATTCGGTGCCAAGTCAGGACTATACGGCGGATGACCCATCAAATCGATGTTTTGGGTGCTCCAAAATGCAGTTGTCGCAGCCGATGTGTGAGAGCTCGCATTGTCGTGGTGAAGAGTGATCCGTCTTCGGCGGTTGGTTTTCCTGATTTCTTGGAAGACAACTGGCAAACGAATGGTTGTGTACCACTCAGAATTGACTGTTCTGCGTTGTTCTAGTGGTACGGTTGCGACATGTCCAGTTTTTCCGAAAAAACAGGCGACCATTTGCTTGGAAGTGCTTCATGCGCGAACAACTTTTGTTGGATTTGGCTCATCTTGAAACACCCAGACAGTCGACTGCTGTTTACTTTCGGGCTCATACGCGTAAATCTACGATTCATCACCTGTCACGATGTCATAGACGTGTTTCGAAGCACCGCGACCGTATTTTTTGAGCATTTCTTTCGACCAATTGACACGAGCCTTTCTTTGGGCGATTGACAAATTGTGTGGGATCCAACGCGAACAAATTTTTTTGACAGTCAAATGTTTATGCGATATTGAATGTATGCTGGTCCCACTAACGCTTAAGGTTGTCTCAATCTCACGATAGGTCACATGACGATCTTCCAATATCAGTTCGCGCACAGCATCAATGGTTTTCGGAGCAACAACTGATTTTGGACGACCTTCACGAAATTCATCTTAGAGTGAACTACGACCACGATTGAATTCACCATACCATCAATAAACACTGGTCCTTGATGGAGCTTCATCGCCAAAAATTGAATTAAGTTCATCCATGCACTGTTGCTGAGTTAATCCACGCCGAAAGTTGTAAAAAATAATCGCACGAAAATGTTGACGATTTAATTCCATTTTTGGGCCGAGATGAATCTTTTAAGTTACTGTAAACAACACAAATAGCGCTCGTATGTCAAAACGTTCTGAGTGCGTATAACCTCAAAAATGTCCAACTTTACAACAGAGCTGTCAATTGCCGGATTGCAACACTAGGGTTGCCAAATCCCGAAACATAAGAGGCAACCCTCGTAGTTATAATATCAGCTGACAATAATCAAAAAAAATCTACAGAACACTTGCAACAGGTACTCAACGAAATTAGCCAATGGACCACTGATTGGAAAATTAAACTCAACGAGATGAAATCTATTCACGTAACATTTATATTACATCGATCAGATAATAATATTTCTACATATCTCAAAGGAATTCGAGTTCCCAAAGCAGATTCAGAGAAATATCTCGGTATACATTTGGATAGCAGACTAAACTGGAGACATCACGAAACAAAAAACTGAACATATAAAGCTGAAACGTAGACAGATGCATTGGTTAATCGGGAATCACTCCCAACTCAATCTCGATTGTAAAAGATTGATCTATCAATCTATCATCAAGCCGTTCTGGATATATAGAATCCAATTATGAGGCTGTACAAAGCAATCCAATAGAGATATTATTCAACGAAGCCAGAATAAATTCCTTCGCATTATCACCAATGCCTACTGTTTTGTGACAAATCAGCAAATACATGAAATACTTTGCCTTGCGTGATTTTGGAAGGTTTACTTCGGAGAGGCAGCTGCTGTAGCGATTATCGGCGCGGCGCGGACTAACGTTCGTGTTCGGTTCTCTATGTCGACTACCGGAAGTTTTCATCTCCATTTCGAATTTTCCATTCCCTTATCCGTAAAAGAGGATTTTCATCTCCATTTTCGTTCCCATCATCTTATCTGTGAAAACAATTTCCAACATGATCATTATTCTCGTTCTCTTATCTGTAAGAGAACTTTTCATCTGGATTCATATTTCCATCTTCTTATCGGAATCTTCTTTCGAAGGATCAAGCGTACCGCCACTTCTTTCTCGGTCCTTTCATGGGATTTGTTTGCGTTACACATCTGGCGAACGACAACAAGAGTTTTTGTGTGCTTCAGATGGGTCACAAAGGAACCGTGGGATTTGGTATCGGTTTCTAGATCGCATTTCCAAGTCATAAAGATCTGGCGTGAAATTGGCATTTAAGATGTTTATGATTGCAAGAATTCTGTGCCAGCGGGCGAATCACTGCACCTTTGTTTGCGCACGTGCGGTTCTTAATTTTGGGATCTTGCAAGGAATTTTTCAATTCAATTCAATTTTTATTTGGTAGATAATTACATTTATGGTATATTTTACAACTAGTACTTAAGAGATTTAGGATAGCAATTCCTTTACAACTATAATCTTAAATCTATATAACGACAATAGCACAATTTTAATGAATAACAAATAATAAATTAAGGGAAAACTACAAGAAAAAACCCTTATTTGAATCTTAAGACTAATATTGCACAGATTTCCGATTAATTTATGTAATAATGACCTCGATAAAATTTTCATAGACAGAGTACATATGTAGTGATTTAGGATAACGCAAGACGGGAAACGAGAACATTGTCAGAAAAAGAACAATTGACGAAGAAGTTTCGATTGATTTTGTCAATAAGGAACTGTACCGGTTTAACGTTAGCGTTTTCATGTAGTTCATGTGTCGAATAATGCCATGGCAAATTCAGCAGCATTTTCAATATTTTATTTTGACACCTTTGCAATTTTATTTTGTGTGTGCGAGCACAGTTACACCATACAGGGGCCCCGTACAGGAGTATAGCTTGAAAAATGGTTTTAAATATTATAATTTTATTTTCAAGGCTAAGCTTTGATTTTCTACACACTAATGGATACATAACTCTTACGACTTTGTTTATTTTGTCAATTGTGGTAGTGATGTGTTTTTGAAAGATGAGTTTTTTATCTAGAATAATACCTAGATATCTACAGTCTTCGGACGAATCAATATCAACTGCACACATACTGAGTTTAGTGCCATTTGGTAGGTAGCAGTGTTTCCTACATCTCGAAAACCAGACAGCTTGTGTTTTATTACCATTTATTTTTATTTTCCATTTCCTGTAACATATTGCTAGTTTGTCAAGAGCTGCTTGCAAAGAGTTGTAGACATTAGTGAATAAGGCGCCCGAAAAGAAAATGGCCGTATCATCGGCAAACATAGCTACCTGAATGTTTTCACCTAGACATGGTAAATCTGCGAAAAACAATGTGAATAATATGGGACCAAGGACCGAGCCTTGGGGTACACCATAGTGGATTTGGCGAGTAGAGGATATGTCGGTTCCTCACAACATATTTTCTCGAACGAAGAAAGCTCTGGATAATTTTGATAAGCGGTATTGGCAGCTTAAGCTTCAGTAGCTTATAAATCGAGGCATCGTGCCATACCGTATCAAAGGCTTTTTCGATGTCTAGAAGAACCAGTCCCGTTGACTCCTTGTCGATGAATTTACCAGCTATGTGGGTTTTAATGCGCAAGACTTGGTGGATTGTGCTGTGACCACTACGGAAACCGAACTGAAAGCTTGGTAAGATGTTATTGTCTTCCACAAAACGATCAATCCTTTCCTTAATGATTTTTTCTAAGAGCTTACTTAGACAGCTAAGTAGACTAATAGGTCTGTAGCTTTTGGGGCTGTTCTTCGGTTTGCCGGGTTTCGGGATAGGTATTACATTTGCTGTTTTCCAACAGTCCGGAAAATAACAATTCTTAAGACAAGCGTTGAAAATGAACGTTAAATAGTTACTTGCAGCAGGTGGAAGTGCTTTGATTAATTTGTTGTTAATATTATCCAGACCCGCGGCCTTTTAGATTTCGATTTTTTTTATCAATTCTTTAACTTTGCTGATATTAGTTGCGTAAGTACTTTCAGCTGGTGTTTGAGAAAGTACATGGATAGTGTTAGCAAGTTCAGCTTCAGTATACGCGTCGCTTAGATGCATAGATATGGAGTGGTTCTTACTAAACGTGTTAGCAAGTAGGTTCGATTTCTCCACTGAAGAAATAAACAACTTGTCGTGAACTTTAAACGGAGGAATACTTGACCCTCTCTTTTTCATAATTTTTGATATTTTCCAGAACGGTTTGCTAGCTTTGTCAAGAGAGGAAAGGTGTTTATTCCAACACTTGTTCCTATATGTTGAGATTTCGTTTTTAATGATATTACTTATGGCTTTAACATTAACTAGAAAACAATCGATTCTATAACGCAGCCATTTTATTCTTTCAGAGTTTCGTAGCCTAATAAGATGTAAGATATTTTCAGGAAGCGGTGCCTTATCAATTGGAGCAGTGGAACATTTAGGTATCGCAAGATCGGCCGCTCTATTGATAACAGAAACAAAATTGTTGCATAGGATATCAATGTGCTCGCTGCAGGTTATAGAATTTAGGCTGGTATCACCTAGAACCAAGTTCGTGTTTATATATGATGTATAAGAATTCCAGTTGGCGGCGGAATAGTTGTGGTATAAACTGGTACGATTTACAACTACTGTATGATTCACTGTGAGGCTGATCGGAACGTGGTCTGAACTTAACGCATTTAGAGTTAATGGTACTGTGCAGTAATTTGGTATATTAGTGATATATAGATCAAGAGTTGAGGGGTTCTTGTTAGCACTCGCTGGGATATAGGTGGGGAGAAATGGATAAAGTATGGAAAAACTTGGGCTGGATTCAGCAACATCTAGTAAAATGTTACCCCAGCTGTTTGCCCTAAGACAATTCCACGACTGATGTCTGCAGTTTAGATCACCACCAACAATTACCTTGTTTCGAGTGTTGACTCTATACAATTTTTGCAGATCCCGCTTAAAGTAAGTAGATTTCTCAATGTTTCTATTTCCTCCAGGGGAATAGACCGAAAAAAGACTCACCTTGGAGTTGTCACTTAATGTTACATCTATACTAATTTCCTCAATTAACTTAAGGTGCAATGAAGGACGCAAGGTATGTTCTATACATTTTTTCACAACAATGGCGACACCTCCACCACTAGCATGTACCCTGTCTAGGCGATAACAAAAGTAATTTTGATGTGAGAAAGAAATATCTTGTTTGAGCCAGGTTTCTGAAACAAGTGCAATGTCAGTATTAAAATTTATCAAGAAACTAAAAAATTCATGCTTTTTGTTTTTGATGCTTCTCGCATTCCAAGTTATGATGTTAAGAGAGTTTCTTAACATGTTTTTTTCCGAGTATATGTACTTAATAGCTAATGAAGTAATGACGTTAAATTGGTCAGCTTTAGTTTGACAAGCACTAAGCTTGGTTACAACTTCATTAAGAAGAGAGTTTATCTCGCTAAATGAGAACAGGTTATCATTAGTTAATGTTTCTGACGGATTTTTCTTCGTATGTGTCGTATCAATGTTGGAAGGTTGCTGGGTTTGATGGAGGCCAGAAGCCCAGGTGGATGAAGGAAGTGATGACCTCATTCGTTTTGCAGTCGGATGTTTTATGGTTTCCCGAACAGATTGCACAGAAGCTATTTATATGACAATGCATCGAGCCGTGACCGTAAAGCTGGCAATTGTGACATTGTGTGACCTTACCTGGATTATGTTTTTTAAAGTCCCAGCGAACGATGGTTTTGAACAAGGTTGAGTAGTTCCGTTTTAGTTCGTTTAATTTAACAGTACCGCGTTGAATATAGACGATGTACAAGGAGTGTTTGTACAGGGCTTTTGTTGATGGATTTAAAGTGATGGTTTTAACATCTAGGCACTTTATCCCGAGTGCAATTAGTTCATTTTTCACTACATCGTTGCTAATTAAGTCTAGTCCGGATAACACTACCTTTAATGGACGTTTTTCCTTACGCGAGTGGGTGAAAAACTCACATTTTAACCGTAAGAGTTCGGTTCTGATTTTGTTATATATGTCCATTGTTGGGGCACATATTTTTTGCCCAAGCGAAATGTTTTTGATTAAGTATTTGTCTATCTCTATGTTGCTCAAAATATCACGCACTTTAGCACTAGTTGTTTTTAATACCACAATTGGCGGAACGGTTTCTTTAGGAAGTTCTGCGCACTGTTCGTCATTGGCCGGATCCATTTCAGGAGAGTCTTCCATCAGACTTTGAAGTGGTTGAAAAAAGTTAGTGTTTGAACACATTTTAGATTTTTCTAGAACTTTATTGTTCACTTTTGAAAGTTTATCGGTAGGAGTTTGGCCTCCAATAACGGGGTCGTAACGCAACCGTTTGCGCTTGATTTTATTTAACACACGTGGCCCAGGGGCCACAACTTAATGGTTATAACACTTGTTCAAATTTTTGTATACGGAAAACGAAGCAAAGAAAACAAGATAATGATAATTAAATTGTGAAAATTATTGTGAAAATAACGGTTGATTAAGATAAATAGCACGAGCAAAACTGTGAGACAAGTTGTCTGTTTGAAAGTCAGCCAGGTACTCGCGAGGAATTTAGGGTGCTAATTGCTATTAGCTACATGAGGAGATATGCGTTATTCTGTTTGTTCTCAGAAAAATGCATTTAATGGATGGATTGAGTAAATAGGGGAATTGCATTGAATTGAATTGAATGGATGCATCGACTGGATGCATTGAATGGATGCGTTGATTTCAATATTAGGAAATTTTGAACGTTTAGTTCGATTGGTTTTTACTATTGAATTCAATGCTGGGTATTTGGAATGTTACCTTTTGCTTCAGGCGGAAGTAAGGACTTTTGGGAAACGTGTCTGTGGCCACGTGAAATCTGGATATAAGTGAGTTAGTTCCTTGGTGGAACGACTGTGGGGGTAGAAGTATGATTGCCAACGTATGGCTTGGTTTCTTCAATCCCTAACGATGTTTCGACGAATAGTCCACTTTACACAAGTATCAAAGAAAAAAATATAAACGCACTGTGTTGGTTGTTTAATTGAATAATTTGTTTTTTTATTGTTTTGAATTCATTTAATTTGGTTTAGCCAATGTTTATCTCTAATTATACACTTGTAACTTTCTGTAGTTCAGCAACAATACGATTCTTCAGCCGAGAATATTTTTCTCGTTGCTCTATAAGCAACGAATTTAAATAGCAAATTTCGCGTTTCGATTTAGCTAGTGCACTATGAAGTTCTTGATTATTAAGTACTAACTCACGATTGATTTCACGGTACGTCTCCATTCGTAAATAATGTGTTAACTGTAAATCAGATTTTCTTCAAAGCTTGTGGGTCGATCGTGTGCACCCGCGATGGTGATTGAGTAACGACTCACTCGCTAGGGACGGAGATTGCCTTAAGCGGTGGCGTGACCTGGCGCTGTGATGATTCAATAGTGACTGACTGAAAAAGGGATGAAGTTGGGTAATTTAATATTTTTGCACCGGACAATCAATAGTGATCATATTTCTGCTCTCTCATCGCCACGCCCGTCGATGTGTGGTGAATACATCGGTTAATTCGTAGTCGACGAACATGGGAGAATGAGAGAACAGACACACGATGTACTATGATCTCGGGGTGGGTTTGGTTGTGTGTGCATGAATCAATGTAACTTTGAAGATAACCCATTGACCTGATTCGGTGAATATGGTGATCGTGTAGGGTTAGGTTTAGTTAGAGCACCGGCATGGGCACGAGATCCACTAAACTCTCACAACTTCACAACTGCGGTCCTCTGGGATTAACTTCACCGGCGACGGGGTCCCAAGCAAACGAGAAATAAAAACACCTGGGTTTCTTTTTATTAAATTTTGTTCTTTTATTAAGTTCCGTGTCAAGAAGTAGTTCGTTAATACAATACACTGAATCATTTAATTTGCTTAGTTGTAGTTCGCGAGCACGACTTAACACACACCTTGATTGACACGTAGTAAACAAGAACTGAAATTACTTGTTGAAACACGCCACGTAAGGAAAACAAACACTTGGATTGAAACAACTTATATTAATGCACTCGACTTAGAAAAATACGGCGACAACCCTCTGGCGACTCGAATGAGGTGTGGGTGCACGTTGAGATAATAAATCTGACTCTTTATGTAACGCGGCTAGAGATGAAAATTAATGTTAAAAATGCGCGATCGTCCGCTATGGAGATTGACATCTGACTCTCCGATGAAATCCATATCCGTCAGATTCGACGGTGGTGGATTACATCGGTGTACGAGGATTCTATATGTGTCCGTATAGGACAAGTATGATGCCCTGCGATCAAAACGATGATCGGTGGACATCTGATTAAACAAACGTACGATCATCGGGGGCTGCGGCGATGTACCCATACGTCGTTGATGATGCATGCCAGGGATCGAAATAGATTTTTGTTTCAAAGTAAACAAAAACGCTATTTCGCAGTTCAAATGGTGGCATGCATGATGTACATGATGTGCCTATGGTACCAAGGGGTCGTCGTTGTATTTGCCTAAGATTCCTTAGAAATACCGATGTAGGCAATATCTAATCTAGCCGTACGCCTCCGGTGCACAAGGAGGAAAATTATTTTGTTGACATAAGTCAGCAGAAACCTCGTCGACGGCGGCAAAGGGTCAGGCTGGATGGCTATATGTTTGGGTTAATGTGCGGGTAAGTAAACGAACACAGTGAGATACTGTATGTTTAATTTAGTTTTCAGGCGGGTCATCATAGGCGTGGCATGGGTAAGATTGCCTAAACAATGATCTTATCCATGTCCAAATTCCATGATCGGTTGATAGCCGATAACGGGGAATTGTCGCAACTGTCGCGGACCTAAGGGTATAGGCGCGATATACAATTGTGAACTATGGAAAGAATGCCGGCTCCAGCTGTGTCAACAATACGCTGGCCAGCGTTTGTATATCGGTAATTGAAGACAAGCTGAGCCGATAAGAGATGAACTGGTTCGTGGAGTATGAACCGGGAAAGTTCAAAATGTATGGATGCCGTCGGGTAGGTTTTCTTTTCAGGTATGATGCTGTAGGGGACCTTACGCGGCCCTTAATTGCAGGTAAGTACCATGGCTTTGTATGGTAAGGCGAAGTGGTTAATTTAAAGAAGATGGGCGGTTCTTTGGGAATGTATTAAAGAACCGCTACAATCTCAAAGTACATTGAACTGTAGGAAGACAGAACTGTGAAGGAGAAGAAAATGTATCTGGTGCTATTCACCTGTGAAAAGAGATCATTGATCCCAAGCGAATGGATGATCTGGGAGAAGCCGAAGTGACGCCAAATTGGCTAGGGTAATTTATTATGAGAACTAACTAAATATTTAAATAAATTCCCCAGCGGTTGGATGATCATGCAACAGTGTCGTCTGATTCGACTTGTTTTTGCTAACCGACATGATGTGATTTCCGTGGGTAATCTCATGGGCTAGCTAAAATGGAGTTGCCGTATGGCAAAAGGGTAGCTAAACTCAATTATGCATTGTCTGCATATAATTATGAGTTTAGCTATGCGTCCTTTAGGAAAACAATGATTCTCAAGTGAATAGCATGAACGGTGGGATAGTGGTTGATGTGACGCGCTGTTAGCGGTCGAAAATAGGTTAGGATTGTGGGCCGGTTCTCCATGTGATATAGAGAACCCCCACACGACGATATCTCAACCTAAAGTGGATTGTGTGGTTCGTAGAACCGCCACAGAACTCTATAGCGATCGCTGTCAAGATTTCCTCCACAGTGGTCACCTCATCTAAATCACGAAACTCAACCGTGATTTCCTATGACACTGTTTTGGCATTAGCATCTTCCTTTAGACTTGTTGTACCTTTGCCTTCAGTGCCTCGGTGGTGGCCTCTGGACGGCGTTTCAGTTCTAGCAGCAATTCCCCTTTTGCTGTTTTTCGAACTGGATCTGCGCAAATGTGGAGTGAACCAAAAAACAAAAAACAATTGTATCACCAGCATTGTAAGTTAGCTGTGGTACTTAATGTAAAAATTGATTATTGGTCAAATAAACACAGTATGTTAAAAACAAAATGGCGTTTTTTAATTGTTCTTATACTTTCAAACTAGACCGCACCCTTAGTTAGGTTTTCGTCAACTGACTTTCTAAGTTTTATAATTTTCCTTCTTTGATTTTATTTTCAGCGCCTACTATTTTTTTCATAATAGTAGTTTTTTATCGCCTACTTGTTGTTATAATTTTTTATTATTATGTTTGAGGAGAGAGAGACAGAGCAGGTTTGGGTATCTAACACCCCCTGCAACTATTTGCTGTTTCCAAACCTGAAGAAATGACTGGGCGGTAAGAGATTTGGGTCGAATGAAGAGGTTATCACAGAAACTAACACCTATTTTGAGGGCCTTGGGGTCAAAAAAATTGGAAAAAAATGCTGGACTAAATCTATCGAGCTAAAAGGAGACTATGGTGGGATATAAATGGCTTATTGGCCGAATTCAAAAAGTCACTGACTTGTCAAACTGCCTTCGGATTATATAGTTTGGTAATGTAATTTATGCACGCAGTTAGCGTTCCACAATAAAGTGCAACAATTATACTGTATTAGCTTAAAATTGTAGGCTTTTTCTTCTTTTCACCAAAATATTGTAGTACTAGTTTCGCCAGTCGTATTGCCAGTCTAGCATCTTCTAAAAGCATCAGCAGTTGGTTACAGGAGTACAGCGAGTTCAGATAGTTCACTTCAGTTTAACTTCACTGTAAATAAAACATCTTTTAACTCAAACACACTATTGAAAAGTATGACATCCGGGTTATACTTAAAAGCGCAAATCTTGAAGGGCTTTTGAAGTTCCGGAGATAGCATAATTTATGGTCTCTAATAAGCAGACTCTTAACAAGTAATTCGAAGAGACAACATCAGAACGATCAACGAGGGAATGTATCTATTTTTTGAGGACTGAAATTTTCTGTCAGAGGGAAACTGTTTAAATTTAGCAATTAAAGTTGGCGCTACTATTTATATCAAAGAAATTACGGCGTTCTGTGCCAGTGGAAATATAAAAATCGTCGCTGTGTCTATTTTAGTTATGTACTTATACTAGAATATTTGCTATATGCCCCCTATCAGTGAAATTGTTCTTATTTCCTTTTTATCTTTGTTTTCTTCATCATCTTTCTTTTTTTTTCATTTCTGGTTCATTCTGTTTTTGTACTCTTTCCTTTCTTTTTCTACATTTCTGCTTTATACGAAACATTTTACGTCAACGTCTTGAGGAATCTGTCATTCCATAGAGTGCTAGAATGTTTTACAAGGTTGCCTGTGGTGCTTTTGGATACAAATTTATAACAAAACGCTGCTTTGAATCTAGTTTTGCGGTGTATGGGAGCGGGATGTTATGTGATCGATCAAGTGTTGTAAATTGAAAGCGAAAAACGAATTTTCTTTGAATATCGTTTAACCAATTTATATATAGGAAACGTGTCGGTCTGGGGTTATTCATATTTTTGAGCGGCGTGGAAGAAAATTCTGGTTATTCGCGATGCCTGTTAATAGGTTTCGGAAATTAAAGTTGCTTCTGTGATGAGCTTATTTGCGGCGAAATAAAACGACTGGATTAGGAATCTGAGATTCGGTACGTCTACCTTTGATGTATAAAAGTTTGTTATTTAATAATGCTCTTTAATGGTGATGGTTAATTAAAAAAACGATGCAATGATTTAGTCGGTGTAGTAAGCAATGGTATTGTAGCATTTTTGTTATATAGTGCATTTGAGGCGGTGACGTTGGAAATCGTAAATACAACTAAATGAGTTTGAATTCAATTTTAAAATTGTCACGTTGACCAAATTAAATGTTGATCGTGTAACTGAAATATGCATTGGAGCTGCAATCAAAGATTGAGATAGATTTCTTATTCCTTAGTTTGATCCGTTACAAATTTTGAATTATTCTCCTTATTTATAGTAATAAATTTTACTGTAAAGTCGTTGAATTATTATTCGTCGGAATTAATAGATATTAAGAACCATTTGAACTTGTATGTCTAAGACCATTTTAAAATAATATATATATGTATATATGTATATATATATATATATATATATATATATATATATATATATATATATATATATATATATATATATATATATATATATATATATATCATAATATAGATATTTCATGCAATTTAAAATGATGCTGATATTGTACGAGCCACACTTTTACTTTTCATTTACTACTGAATAAGGAAACTAAGGCTATCAATAAGTACGGACGTAGTGGATTCAAACGCTGTCGTAATTTATTTCTGAAAATATATAACTAAAGTGGTTTTCGTTAATTTTTTTTAAATGTAATGCAAGTGTTCCCATTTACAGTATTACTATTTATTGGCCTGCAGGAACCTGGAAGTTCATGACCTCACCGACTTGACTCCGCCATCGTTCCCTGTCCTGTGCACTCTCCTTCCACGCTTGACCATCCGATCCGATCTCCTCAAGGTCAAACCTAACATTGTCCTCCCATCTCCGTCCCGGCCGTCCTGTCGGTCTCGTTCCCGTTGGTCTACCGTCAAGAATTCTACGCACGGTCCTATCGTTGCCCATTCGCGCCACATGTCCGGCCCATCTTAATCTTCGCGACTTGATTACTCTCACTATTGTAGATTTGCGGTATAGCTCTTCCAATTCGTGGTTGTGGAGTTTCCTCGATTGTCCTGCCTCCTCATCATATTTACCTCCAAAGATACCCCTTAAAACTTTATTCTCGAATACGTGGAATTTGTTTTCTTCCCGTTTTGTGAGAGCCCATGTTTCGCATCCATATAGAACAATCGGCATGATTATGGTTCTATGGACACGGAGTTTTATATTATGCGATAGCAGTTTGGACTTCAGCAGTTTACTGACTGCGTGCCAACTAGGGTTGCTGGATTGCAATCTTTTGTTAATTTCCTTCGACATTTCGTTACTGGGCGTCAGCATTGTTCCCAGATATTTAAATTCTTTAGCTTTTTCAAATATTTTGCCTCTGACATTTATATGTGTTTGGGCTCCTCGATAGTATAGTGGTTAGTATACCCGCCTGTCACCCGAGAGACCGGGGTTCGATTCCCCGTCGGGGAGCCTCTGGCGCAAGTCTAATGACCTTGCCGGGAAAAAACAAATCATTATGGAAAATTTAACAACCCTCAGGACTTGCTAAATAAGGCCCGGTTGTAGTGCTGATGATGATGATGATTATCTAACCGAGTAGAATTCAATGCCTTAAAAACTCAGTGCTGCCTCTTGTCGTCAAAGGCGAGCCCTAAAATAAATATATTGTCTATGAGCGGCACTTGAATCGACGAAGTCAAGGAACTATCAATCCTTGGCACTCCTTGCCCGGAAAAAACAAATCATTATGGAAAATTTAACAAGCATCAGGACTTGCTAAATAAGGCCGAGACCGGTTCCCGGCTGTAGTGCCGATGATGATGATGATGATGATGATGATTTTATATGTGTTCCTTGAGGTCCACCTGCTCTCGTCGTAATCATATATTTTGTTTTGCCTTCATTTATTTCTACATCTGAGAGGTAGTTTTCTATTTTAACTCGCCCTTTGTTTTCGTTCATACTGGTTCGAATGAGGGCGGCATCTTTTTTCGGCATTCCCAGCTCAACCACAATATGGTAAAGTCTTTGCCTTGGGACTGAGTCGTAGGCTTTTTTGAAGTCAACGAAGAGTTGGTGAAGTTTTTTTTTTTTTTTTAGTTTTTAAACCACATTTATTTTCCTAATTCTTTTTACTTGTATAATATTAGGGGTAAATGTTAAACCCTTTTCTACAATCACAGTCCTTAAATTAACTTACTGGCTCTATGCGAGCTCTCTAAATTACACATTACAACTTGATTTTTATATATGCCTTTCGGCGTACATCTTTTTTTTTTGTTTCTTATATATATATATATATATATATATATATATATATATATATATATATATATATATATATATATATATATATATATATATATATATATATATGAAATAAGTCATATATTAGAGGGACTCCTCGTTTACATCTATATGTAGACATTATTATTACATTTTTTTTTTTTTTTTTTTTTTTTTGTAATTATAACAAACAAAAACTTCAAAACAAAACGAATAAAACATAAAATAAGAAATAAAAAATAAAATAAAAATAAAAGTAATGGTGAAAGGGGACAGGGGGAGGGGGGACAAGAGGAAGGAGAGCGTTGCTCTTGAGAGACATACTATATCTGAGGAAGTGAAGTCCTCTCCTCGTTGAGAAGCCACCACCATTTGGAAGATGTTCGATCTTTGGCTGATTTATCTCTTTCACTGATCGCCGTGCTAAAACGCATGCGGTCTGGGGCATTGGAGATATCACTATCATGGAGAATTCGTCTGTCCCTGGCACCACGGAAAGCGTGGTAAATAATCGGGACTCCATGCACGTCTTGGATAAGGCCTTTTTGATCCAAGAAAGGGAACGCTTCTGGGGGAATAAACCCATTCTGGAGCGTATTCTCCAGATACATATCATTGGGATAGAATGCTCCCGAGATAAGATTATTGTCACTGCACATTGCCCTTGCTGTGTGACCACGAATAATTTTAATTATGAAATTGTCTATCCTATTTAACCCTAATTTGTTATACAGGATTTTGTTGGGATAGAATTTTTTGTATTGCGACTCTGGTGTTCTATAAAGTCCGAGGCAGGAACGCAAACACTGCCGTTCGAACACACGAAACTTCTCCATATAAAGTGGAGATATATTATACCATACTGGACAGCCATAAATCAAAACTGGTCGGATGAATGCCGAGTACGAAATTATTTTGACTCTGGGCTCAATAAGACTACTCCGGAATAGACTTCTTGTCATAGAATATGCGCTTTTAGCTGCGGAGAGGGACGCTGCTACGTGCTTGTCAAAATATAAATACTGGTATAGCCAGATACCAAGGTATCTAACTACAGTTTTCACTTGTAGTGGAAGGTTATTGTTACCTACAATAGAGAAGTGTTTCCAGTTGTATTTTGTATCCCTCGAGGCCCTGGATAGGGGCGTTCTGAAAAGAATAGTCTCGGTTTTCTGGAAATTAATTTTTAATTTCCAGTCGTCGCAAAATTGTTTTATTTTGTTGAAGTCATCTTGAAGGTGCCCATTGATGTCGTCTATTTTTCCTCTTGTTCTGTACACCACTATGTCATCGGCGTACGCAATGGCGTTTTCGAGAGAACTCACTAGATCACTAGTGTAAATATTGAATAGAATGGGAGAATTCACAGCTCCCTGCTGTAAGCCATTTTTAATTTGGAAGGTCTTGTTGGAGAGTATGTCCCCGCATTTCACCACAAAATGTTTGTCCATTATCATATCATAAATAATGTATAGCAGATATTGCGGCATACCCAGGTTTGTTAACTTATAGACAAGTCCTTCTAACCATACGGTGTCGAAAGCCTTTTCAAAGTCAACCAAGCAGGCGCCTGTACATTGTCGCTTTGCCTTGTTCCACTGTATATCAGAAACAAGTTTCGTCGCTGCATGAACTGTATCATGTCGCGCTCGAAAGCCAAACTGGTTGTTGGGGATGATATCGTTTTCATCACACCAACCTATCAGTGCTTTGTTTATAATTTTTTCGAATACCTTGCTGATGTTGGGAAGCAGGCTGATCGAGCGCAGATTAGCTGGATTGCTCTTCTCCTTACCCTTTTTGGGGATAGGGTGGACTACTGCAGTCTTCCAATGGGTTGGATAGTGTGCATTGTTTAGAGCGTTGTTAAACAAAGTAGTGTATATGTTCACTGCTTCGCAAGGCCAATGCCTTAGAACCAAATTTGGAATGCTATCTATTCCAGATGATTTCTTATTTTTTATTGAGCTAAGTATGTTTCTAAGTTCATCCTTGCGCACAAACATATTTGTATTTTCATTTCTGACGGGAGAATCCGCCCTATTATTTTCGCCGAATGTGATGAAACTATGGTTTTCGGATCGCCAGTTGTGAAGTTGATTGCGCAGCGAGCAATGTCTTTGACGGGCATTGCTTTCAATTTCAGTGTTAGCCTGAACTGATTCGTTAACTCTGTACACTGCTTCGAAACAGGCTCCAATTGCATTCGCTTTCTTTTGCGGATCTTCGACTACTATTACTTCATCATTGGAAGAGTTGGTGAACCGTCTCTCCGTATTCCCACTTCTTTTCCAGCATTTACCTTACTGCGAACATTTGGTCGCTTGTTGACCGGTTCCTACGGAGTACGGAGTGTTTTCTTGCCGCTGACGTTCATGTGCGTTCTCTGAGGTCCACCTGCCCTTGCGGTAATCATGTATTTTGTTTTGTCTTCATTTATTTCTGGACCTATCTCCTTTGCCGGTTGCATGATTATTTCACTGTTTTTATTTACAGTTTCTATATTATCGCCTTACAAAATCTACACTGGTAGACTCCCAGTATTTCTTCTGCGTACAGTGTGATTCTCGCCAGTATGACATTTGTTAATATTTTGTATGTGGTTGGGAGCAATGATATTCCTCTTTAGTTTTCGCAGTCAGATCTGTCGCCTTTTTTGAAAATGGGGATGACTATTGAGGTTTGCCATTCTTCCGGTATGACTCCTTAACCCATATTGTTTTGACGAGTTGGTGGATCTTACGAGCGGTTGCCTCTCCTCCACACTTCAAAAGCTCTATCGGTATGCAGTCGACTCCGGGAGCCTTGTTGGTTTTCAATCGAATTATTGTGTCTACAACTTCGTTGAAAGAGGGCTCTGGGATCTGGGGCCGGGCTGTATGTATGTTTGGTGCGTTTATTTGTGGTTGCTGGGTGCGCACATTGAGCAGGTTTTCAAAGTACTGCTTCTATCTTGTCACGACATTGCTTGTTTCTGTGACTAGACAGCTGTTTACGTCTCGAATTATTTTGGCTCTCCATCGGTAGCTATTTCTAATTGAATTTATGCCGACATACATACCTCTGATGTCCTTTGCTCTGGCATTTTCTGGGATTTTTTTGATCCGAGTCTTCTCCCATTCGCGTTTTTTGCGTTTGAAAAGTTCATTGTCTCTTTCCGAATTGTCGCGTATCTTTCTGCGTTGACTTCATCATATCTTTCTAAGTGGATCACTCTAAGTCGTTTACGTTCCTCGATCTTCACCCTGCACTCATCGTAAACCAAGGTTAGAACTTACTTGTTTTCTTAAACCGTAATACTTTTTGGGGTGTTTGTTCCATTACGTCTCTGATCGATCTCCATTTAGTACCTACACTACTGGCTTCCTCTTCCTCACTGCTCCCATTCTCTTGGATGCTAAATCTATTCGTTAGTTCGCCTTGATATTCAGCCCTTTTGCGCAGCTTTTTTAGTTTATCAATGTTGAACTTTTTGCTCGTCTCCCGTGACTGCCCATCTGGGTTTGCTGCGAGCCGACTCCTAATTTTGCCCATCACTAGAAGATGATCGGAGTCGCAATCTGCTCTTCTATATGATCTTATGTCAAGGATATTCGAGTGGTGTGTTTTGTCTATGAGGAAGTGGTCTATTTGGTTACGCGTTACGCTGTCGGGTGATATCCATGTGACTTTATGGATTTGCTTGCGCTTGAACATCGTGCTTTTCACTACCAGATCTTTTGACGTTGCGAACGTAATAATTCGAATGCCATTATCATTTGAAACGTCGTGTAGGCTTTCTTTACCTATAGTTGGTTGGAAGATATTTTCGTTTCCAATTTTCGCATTGAGGTCCCCTAGGATGATTTTAACATCGAATGATTAGATCCCATCAAATACTTCCTCTAGGGTCTCGTAGAACGTGTCCTTCGTTTCTTCATCCGTAGATTCTGTTAGGGGGTGTACGTTTATAAATACATAATTGTACCATGGTCCCTCTATTTTTAGCACCGACATTCGGTCATTAATAAATTGCACATCTCTTACATGGGGCGTATTCTTCTTGCTTATGATGAAGCCAGTCCCGAGGTTATGTGTATCGATACCCCCACACGCCAGTGTAAACCCGTTGGTTTCGATTACTTGATGTGGGAGTCGGACTTTCTGAAGCGCGACGATGTCCATTTAATATTGTTTCGCGTTTTCTACCGCCGTCTGTACTGCGCCTGGTTTATATAACGTTCGAACATTCGACGTCCCGACGCGTATATCCCGCTTTTTCTGTTTTTCCCTACGTCTTCTTTTTGCCGAGTCGGTGTTTTCTTGATGTTTTGTCCCCTTATGGTAGTGTCGCCTCATCACACCTACGCCTACGTCATAATTTTACAAAAACTAATTTTAAGTTGTCAGCCCAATCACCTTGTTGGCTCCCAATCTTCGATTGAACGTAGGTGCTGACGGGTGTCTCGTTAACACCCTTACTAGCACACCATTGGGGTGTGTTAAAAATATATTCGCAATATATGTATACACTTACTTGAAATGAATAACTTATTGATAATGGTAATAAAACAAAATTATTGACAATTAATCCAAACGTACAGGTTCTTTCTTGGTTCGTCCAATATTTTCCCGAAAGTGTGAGTAAAACCAGCGACCATATATGCAAAAAAAGATCAATAGTTATATAGCATACGTGGCACCGTTTATATTTAACAATACCTTCACCTCGTCTACTTATTCCAACTAACTTCATGAACCAATAACAAGGTTTATTCAGGTGGCTTGCAGATCCCAAATAAATATATCAATGCTTTTATCTAATAACGCTATTGAAATGACTTGTGTGCAGAGTGTTGTTTTATTTAAAAAACGTTTCCTTTCTAATTATATGAGGAAACACTTGGTAGCTCCGTTTTGTTGGGTTTCTTGTTCTTATTTGGCTATTCTCCTAACAATTGCCCAATGTTTTTTTTTTCTGCAGCACAGCTGGATAAATATTCTCTGCGTTTATCTATCCCTTTGAAATTGAACCGGCTGATTACCTAGCGAGATATACTTAATAGGGAAAGTAGCCGCCAAGTTTACTTGGGCAATACCGTGGAAATATCTGTAACGCGGAAATATGTTAGATAGAATTCTCTCCATAACATATTTTGGCTTGTGTTCTATTGACGGAATTTTACGTGTAGCGTATGAGTCTTTTATGATTTTGATATCTCGACATTGTGTCTGTTGATGGGAATTTAATTCCATCTATGCATGAGTATACGTTTTTTACGGAATGACAGACATGAAAAGGTGAAGTATGTCTGGCATCGCTGAAGTAAACTTATATATATCGCAGTTTCGAATAAGTGCTTATCCCATTTAGAGATCATGTTTATTCAAGTGTCAAAATTTGAGAATTCTTGGCTTCCATGATGCAAGTGCCATTCATAGATTATGGCTCAACGATCAAGTTTATCTTTAATGTTATAAGGCAGAATTGTGTTGTTGAATTTCAGACAAATTATGATCGATATTTCCCATCTTCTGAATTCAACGAAATCAAAGCTCCATTGATGCTTGAGTGTGTAGCTGAATATGCTTGGATCAGTAAGATCATCTCAAGGTGATATTGTCAAAAGAGAAGAATGGTCTGTGGATGTTTGGACAAGGTTTGTTGATGAAAGTAAAAAATAGAGTGGATGGCAGTTCCAAGGTCCCCCGTTCCAATCTTATGAGATGGGGATTAAACGCCATAAAATTCTACCCGAATCAACCTAATTTTTGGTATACAGAAAGCTAAGCTTTGGTATACTGAATGAAGTATTCGTGAACTCCATAAAAAAAAACAATTTATGTTACACAAAAGGCGGTGGGTTACACTTTGTCAAATGCGGGTGTCAAATTTAAATAAAATTCGTGTATCGAAAGACGAAAAATTGACGTTTTGTAAAGATCTTGGACACAGGATATTTTTTTTTTATCTCCAATTTATTGACAGTTCAATTACAGATTTTACTTAAGACTGTTTAATACGTGATGGATCTCACGCAGAAGGAGAGAATTGTGAGACTGCCTGAAAATGAAAGGGGGATGTTGTGCAGTACCAGAGGTGGCTGCACATCCGGAGGAATAGGTGACGGAGGCAACTGTACTGTAAAAAACGATAGTTTGCCCCAACGTCGCGGCCTCGAAGCTGATGTCGGCGTGCACTTTGCAGTTGTCATAATGTGCCGGCCAGCAATTGATCGAGGTACCACTCACGTAGGTATTCTCGCCGTGTTCGACCCCTGGCAGGGCCAGTCGAGTTAGTGGTTTCGCAACCTGACAGGGTACTCGGGAGGCATAACCTTTTGCATAGGTTATATCACCGATGTCGCAATCTGGCAGGGTCGGTAGCCCAACTGATTTCGCAATCTGCTAGGGTAATCGGGACGATGTTCATAGATCTATAGAATAAAATCTCGTTCGAGAGGATCCGATGAGAGAGACCAGCGACGTGGGGGTTGGTCCGCAACAGGGGTGGCTGGCGGAGAAGAGGGCGAGGTCATAGCCCGGAGAACTCATTTCCAGGTGACTAGCCGATCAGATCAAGGAGCCGAAAATCCTTACGACTGATGCCTCAGTTACTACTGGAATAATATTTTCCCTTACCTGAGATCACGCCGGTAGCGGAGTAATAATCGACCCGATGGCGCACGATCGCGTCTCCGTTCCAAAATTGTCCGTAACGGATACCGAAATGACTGGGTCTCGGAAGTCGATAAGACTGCTAGTAATGATGCACCAGAAGCCGCAGATGATGGTGATGATGGTGACCACCCAATTGGCCTCGTTTCGAAATGTCTCTAAATTTCCGCAACCTCATTCACACCAATAATCCATCTGAAGCCGTCCGACTAAGCAGACTCCAAGGCAACCACGAAAACGGATGACGGCACTCACACCGGGGATCTACCGATGACGTCAATGTCATCTGCGTAAGCAAGTATCTGGCTGGACTTGATGACATAGTCCTTCTAGTTGTAACGTCAGAGTTAGGGATTACTTGCTCCAACGCCGGGTTGAAGAGGAGGAAGGCCACACCGTCCCCTTGTCGGAGTTCATTAAACATGTTTTAGACTAGTTACGTTGGTCGCGGTCAACCTACAAAGTCGTATCAATTTGTTTCGAATGCCGGACTGTCTCATGACATTATATAGTTATACCCTGGCTATGCTGTCGTAGGCGGCCTTAAAGTCTATAAATAGATGATATAATGCGATCTTAAATTCCGGACATTTTTCCATCGCCTACTTAAGGGTGAATATCTGATCAATCGCTGATTTGCCTGGGATGAAGCCACACTTATATTGACCAATGACGGCTTTAGCGAATGGGGCTATCCGAACTTATAGGATAGTGGAGAGTATCTTATAGACGGTAGTCAGCAATGTTATACCTCTATAGTTGCTGCACAGTGTGATATCTTCCTTCTTATGTATGGGGCAAATTATACCACGACGCCAATTTTCCAGCATCTCCTCTTGCTCCCATACGTGCATCACGATCTCATGAATTCCATGAATTGCATGATGTAACCCTGTCCCTTCTTGTTTGATCAACTCATCTGGTATGCCATCAGGTCCGGGGGCTTTATTTGATTTGAGCTGGCTTATGGCAGCATTTGGTCTTGATTTTGCATTGGTGGAGACTCCAATTCTTCTGTGAAGTGACCATTTAGCAGTTCATTGAAGTGCATTTCCCATCGCTCCAGAATGCCCTCAGGATCGGTGATCAGATTACCCTCTTTATCTTTGCATTAAGTGCAGCGTGGTGTGTACCGCGTCACACTGCGGATTATTTGGTAGAACTTCCGGGACTGGTGCGGACCTCGCTCTCTACCATTCTCTATTTCACAGACAAGGTTTTTTTTACCAGGCAGTTTTCTTTTGTCAGTGAAGTCGGTTTTCAGATCTTCTGAGCTCTTTGTATTTCTCCTCGCGTACCCGCGTTCTATGAGACTGCTGCATTGCCCGGTATGCAGCATTCTCACGTTCAGTCGCTAGTTTGCACTCATCATAAAACCAGTCGCTCCGATTTCTACGACTACTGCCTAAGATGGAGTTGGCAGTACTAATGATAGTATTTTTAAGGCGTGTCCATTTCTCTTCTACGCCCGGCATTCTGGCCCCAGGGCTTACTCTCCCTCCACCGAGCTCTTCGAGGGCGGGTCTTAACGCATGACCAAATGTGTGACTGGTATTCTCATTGAGTAAGGCAGCCATGTTGATCCGAACCAGATCCGCGGAGGCAAAACGCGTCCGTAAGGCAATTCGCGCTCGGAAAACTGTACCAACAAGATAGTGATCCCAGTCGACGTTGGCACTTCGGTACGTTCGTACCATCATCAGGCTCGAGGAGTGGCGGCGATCTATCAACACGTGGTCAATTTGGTTGCGAGTGGCTTCATCAGGTGATACCCAGGTGGCTTTGTGGATATCTTTACGGGGAAACCTGGTACTCGTAACGGCCAAGTTCTTTGATGCTGCCAGTTCGATGACTTGTTGTCCATTATCATTAGTGTTCTTATGCAAACTATGGGAATCTGCGTAATGCCCGAAAACCGGCTCCCGACCTGTTTTCGCATTCAAATCACCAAGAACGATTTTCACATCGTATCTTGGGCAGACGTTGAGGGCCCGTTCGACGTTTTCAAAGTATTCTTCCTTTTCGTCGTCAATGGACTCCTATGTAGGTCCGTGAACGTTTATGAAGCTTATGTTCTTAAACTTGCCTCGCACGCGAAGAGTGCACAGCGGTTATTGCATTAAATCCGATAATGGCACGCTGCAGTTTCTGACTGACTAAAAAGCCTGCCTCGAGCACATGGTGCTTTGCATGACAGCTGTAATAAATGTCATACTCGTTTCTTTGAATTACACCACTCCCCGTCGATCTTTTTTCTTGTAATACTGTTATGTCAGCCTTATATTCGGGCAGGACATCGGCTGGCTGGTAACACAATACAAATGAGATGAAAAATGTAAATTATTATATTGATGTTTATCGTTTCTATCTGCTATTTCTCTTTGAAATTACTACTTATCTAGTTTTTTTTTGTTTCCGTTTTAAATTCTGCTCGGAAGGAGCTTTATACATTTATCCTTTTCGGCTCTGAAGGAGCTTAATCAAATTATAATGAATTTCCGGTTGTGACTCAGAAGGAGCTTTAAAAACTTTTACACACTGAAGGCACACACAAAAAGAATCAATTATATAAAAAAAAGAAATGTATATAAAAACAAAATTTTATATTAAAAAAAACTTGCGGTGGGTCCTGCTTCGTGGCGAGGATGGCTGCTATTCGGTGGTTTTTGGGTCACTTCGCACTGGCACTGGTACTGGAACTCTTCCTCTACTGGTACTGTCTGTGTTGTTTTTCGGCACCTTGTGTTGTTTCCGGAACTGTTTTATTTTTGTAATTTTTCGGCACTGTCTGCGTTTTAAGTCGCGTTCGTTTTCGGTCGCATTAACTTTTTATATTGTTTTTCGCGTGTTCTTATTTATATTTGGTGCGTGTTCACTTTTAAATTCGCGCGTCGGGTAGTCACCACTTTGGCGGTATTTATGTTGAGCAACTTCGGCGGTGTCCGCCAATCACTGTCCGAAGTGATATCCACACCGGAGCACCAATGGAGTGAAATCAGTTGTCCAAAAAACAAACACTGAGGGTTATTTTATTTAAATATTGTATGTTTTTTTTAATTTTCGGCACGACCTAGTCGTTGGTAAATATGGTTCGTTGATTCTTACAGGTATCCTTATCATTATTACAGTATTACTTAGGCACAACCTTCGCATTCACTTGTATTTAGTTAGGCCGCTTTACAATCTTTAACACGAAGCCACTGATTGACATGACCATTTTAAACACACTCGGTACAATTTAAAATAGCAAACGCCCAATTCTTTAAATCTCGTCTCGCGTATCACCTCCTCGTCGGAGTTCCCGGATTGCATTCCTCGGTTGGATGCTCCATATCGACTGACTGTCGGCACACACAGATATCCAGATTCCAAACTGGTATCTGTATCTGTACGGAAAAAATTCTCTATTCGATCTGCTAACCGAATTCCGGAAATCTCTGCTAGCAGCATGCTATTTTATCCCAGGGGTAATTTTCTATTTTCCTGAAAGGAGAAAGTCATTGACGCATACATCCTTATATCATTATCACCATCCGTGGTGGTGATCGAAGTTCGGATCGACGGTTGTCGATCATGTGCCGCTTCTATTTGCATAGCACATCTGGCGCGCGGCCGAAAGATATACTGCAATTTGCATGGATGTATGGTTCATGGGTTTTGTTTGACTTTTGTCAATACACCCGAAATCCATTAGATCTTTCTAATGGGTGTGAAATACAAACAGACACCGTGGGATAGGAGTAGTTCCCTTGTAGGTTTTAAACCTCATACATTTTGAATTATCTTGTTGAGATAATTACGGTTGCCGTTTCTTTTGTTGGGTGATAGATTTGGTGATCTTTGTGGTAGACCACCCGCACGTGCGTCCGTTATTCGGAGAATTTGCTGGTGATAGCGAATCCTTGTAACATCGTGTAGATGTTCAGGATTTTCGATTGTGCAGTGTTGGAGTGCGGCGCATTTCAATCTTTATGAATAAGATGAATGAATGCTTTTACCTTTGTTTCAGGTATGCTACACTCGGCTTGTTGCTTGATATTGAAAGCTTTGGGACGTTCAGTTCCTTGCTTCTTTTTATATCGGTTCGCATTTTGCAGCCTCCTATGACCTTTGTTACAGGTATTGTAATGACTATTGGCCGCGTGTCTGTGGGCACGTGCGCTGCCTTATCAGGTAAGTAAGTTCTTTGAAGGTAGGAACCTTACCTGCGCGGAATTGTGCGTTCGTAGAACGCTACAGCATCGTCACTCCGGACACACAACACCTGAAGGTCAATATATCCAGCTCTTTGCTGAGTCAAATAGTCTAACTCAACTTGTCAATGAGCCAACACGGATACCAGACATATATGGTCATTTCGCAAACACACTGGACCAATTTCTCAACGCCCACCCGAAGAAATACACAATGGAAGTTTTTTGCCTCCTAGGTCCTTAAGGCCACTGTGTCGTGTCAGGTAAATTTGTTCTAACCAACAGTGACGTTAATGAGAAAGCTCCCAAAAGAACAGTATGGTTCTACGAGAAAGCCAACTGGGAAGGTCTGAACGATCTTTTTGGGAAGTGTTTAAATTCTTCAATAACGATGTTGACTCTATATCGGACACATTGACAGACACGATTAAACTTGGCATGCGAACCTTTATTCCACGCAGGGTAAAGAGTAGCAAACCCGAGAGAAATATGTGGTTCGATTCCGGGTGCAGAGAAGCCATTAAGGCTAAAGAGTTGAGCTTGCGGTTGTATAAATCAAACCACACTGAGGAAAACCGGAAAAGATTTAAGAGAGCTAGAAATGATTGCAATGCGTATATTCAACGCGCAAAGTTCTTGCATGACCAGGGAGTGAGACAAAAATACTAAACCCTCCCACAGATAGTAGAAGCTTCTGAGCATTCGTGAAGAACATTCAAAACTCGGTCTCTTCATCCATTCCTTCGCTAATAGTCGATGACAGACCAGTCACCAGTGCAATAGAGAAGGCGAATCTACTTGCTGCACATTTTGCAGCCAACTTAACGCTGCCTGATATCACATCAGTTCCGCCTCAACTTAAGCATAAGCAGCACACCATGAGCCAGATTCGGTTCCGAACGCGTACTGTTGCCCCCGCACTCAACGAGCTGAACGCACACAAATCCGCTGTTCCGATTGGCATTCCTCCAATCCTCTTGAACAGATGTTCCTCTTCACTCGCTACACCACTGCGAAAACTCTTCCATTTGTCTTATTCTACTGACCGCTTCCCAAATAGATCGAAGGCACCCAACATTCAGCCAATTCCCAAAAAGGTCGACAAATCATCCCCCTCATCTTATCGACCCATAGCACTATCTTCTATTGTCTCGAAGGAAATGGTATCACTGATTAACCGTCAACTTTTAAAATATCTGGAATCAAATGACCTACTCAATGACCGTTAATATGGCTTTCGTGGCAACAGGTCCACAGGAGGTTTGATGGCCTACCTTACCGAAAACTGGAGCCATTTCATCAACTACTTCGGAGAAAGTAAGGTTGTTGCACTGAATATCTCTAAAGCCTTCGATAGAGTTTGACATCCAGCCGTTTTATCAAAATTACATTCATACGGAGTGAAGAATTCCCTGAACCGATGGATAAGAGACTATCTTTCTGGCCGTACAATTCAAGTGGTTCTTGATGGTGTCAAATCTGTCTCCCATCAAATTAATGCAGGTGTTCCCCAAGGTTCTGTACTCTCACCCACTCTCTTCCTGATCCTTATAAATGATCTCTTGTCAATTACTCACAATCCAATTCACTCGTTTGCCGATGATAGCACATTGAGTTTCTCATACTCCTACGAACACTCTCGTCCAAACTCTTCGAACGTCACTACCAACCAGCAACTTATGCTTGATACATTGAATTCAGACCTCAACAAATATATCAGTGGGGATTATCTAACCGGCTCCTCGATAGTGTAGTGATTACTATACCCGCCTGTCACGCGAGAGACCGGGGTTCGTTTCCCCGTCGGGGAGCCTCTGGCGCAAGACTAATGACCTTGCCCGGAAAAAACGAATCATTATGGAAAATTTAACAAGCCTCAGGACCCAAAATAAATATATTGTCTATGAGCGGCACTTGAATCGACGAAGCCAAGGAACTATCAATCCTTGGCACTCGAATTAATTGGACTGTTAATCGGAATGACCACATATTTGAAGCTGCGAAAAGTGTAGCCAAATGTATGGGGTTCCTTAAGAGATGCAAAAGATACTTCACTCCATCCAACCTGGCCGCTATTTCATCATCATCATCATCATCGGCACTACAACCTGGAACCGGTCTTGGCCTTATTTAGCAAGTCCTGAGGCTCGTTAAATTTTCCATAATGATTTGTTTTTTCCGGGCAAGGTCATTAGTCTTGCGCCAGAGGCTCCCCGACGGGGAATCGAACCCCGGTCTCCCGCGTGACAGGCGGGTATACTAACCAGTATACTATTGAGGAGCTCGCTATTTACAAGGCGTATATTCGTTGCAAAATGGAGTTCAACTCCCATATTTGGTCAGGCGCATCCAAAACTGCACTACACATGCTCGATATGATGCAAAAGCGAGCACTGGAACTTATTGGAGACTCAGCCGTAAATCGATCAATTCCATCGTTAGGACATAGGCGCAACGTATCATGCCTATCTCTTTTCTATAGGTATTACCACAGTCGGTGCTCAAATGAACTTGCTGAATGTGTTCCACCCCTTCAGACATTTTCACGCGATATCCGTCAATCTGTGAATGCGTTTCAGTTCACATTGAAAGTGGACTTCAGGCGGACAAATAAACATAGAGAGTCATTCTTTAGCCGAGCCCACGAATGTGGAATGTTCTGCCTGATCATGTGTTTCCTCGTCGTTGTAATGTCCAGACATTCAAGACCAATATACATCGACACCTCCTTTCCTTATCCACTTCCTCTCCATCCGCTCGCACTGTGTTACTGTAAAAAAAAAAAGTGCGGACAGGACTACAGCGCAGAACAATGCACGTTAGGTAAAGGGTAAAAGACAGATCTGTTCTAAAGTGTGCAGTTAGAAAGAGCGAGGGACACCCCCCTAATTATCGACTGACCTGCTAGCTACATAATATCCTTCTTTCCCCAGAGGGGGATCGTTCCTAGATATTTATTATTATTATTGGCACACGACTTAAACATATACACACGAACAGACAAAATAGAAACTACTTACGCACAATTGAGTATGACAGCGACCATTGTGCATTATCAATCGTTATAAAAGTACCAAGCGAAGTTGTGAAACTCGATGAATGTGTAATACTACAACCCAATAACTATGGGGTTATGCGATTGACGCGTTTCACGAGAACGTTAACAAGAGGAATTCGCTCAAAATATAGTAACCCTCCTACCAACAGAAACATATCCAACGATGACATAGACAAATACATACAAGAAATAGACGAAACCATGAAATAAACTAAGGACAAAACAATACCAAAAACCACACCTACGGACAACACGAACACGTACCGAAACGCCACAATTAACACATTCACAGAAAAAAAGTAGACTTCTGTCTCAACTAAAACTACAGTACAGACGATTCACTGTCAGGTATGACCAGGAGATAATATCACTGAAGTCCAGATTAAAAAATCTCCAATAGCTGATAAAAGCCAACTATAGGTTAGCAGCAAATTTGTATTGGAACAACAAAGTTCGGTTGGTAAAATCCAACAACCCTAGTATGTTCCCCCAATTTAATAAAATATCTAGACGGAGTAATGAAAACGAGATTCGGTGTCTCCAAATACCACGAACTGACGAAAACCAACGAATGCTGACAAATATAGGCATAGGCACAAACAACGCCATCCTAAATGATGAACTTTTTGTGGCTGAAGATCCCTTGGAAAAAGTGAATGTTGTAGGGGCCGTCTTTTAAGAGCTGTACAAGGCAAATTAAGTAATTCGCCCCAACCATGATTTGGAGGAAAAAGTACTACTAAATTATCGTCATCTTCGAAATGACATTTCACAGTGGCGATCAGAAAACCATGGTTTTATCGAATTCAGTAATTGAAATACAGCAAACGCCGAGATCACTGCCGAAAGCGCTAACAGCCTTTTGATCACTAGTGAAGACATCCATGGCGTCTTTGCATCATTAAGAAACAAAAAATCAGTTAGTATCGATGGAGTACCCAATATCGTACTCAAACAGCCCCCACAGCGCGAAGTATCTCGGAAGCCGAGGGGGGGCTACCATCAACATGCATCATCCCATGGAGGGCGCGACTCGGGAAGAAGAACAATCCATGCGCTTTGAGAAAGTGGCGTACCTAGGAGCGGAAGCAAATTAGTATGTCCAGTTTGCCTCAAGAATACGACGTTTCCAGATGCCCCATGTTTGAGGGGGTCATTATTGGCGAGAAATGGGATATAGGGAAGAAGGCAAGGCATTGCTTTAAATGTCTTCGCTCCAAACATCGAAGATTGGATTGGATGACACCGCCGTCCGATAACTGCGCAAGAGGACATCACGTCACCCTCCACACAGGCGAATTTTCACCAAGAATGGCGCCAGGAATGAATGAATGGAACTCGCAGTTTATTTCGCTTAGTACAAGACGTATAAACATATAAACTTATAAATAGACTTACGAACTAACTTAAAAACTATGGGTCGGGGGTGGGGGACTAACTTTAAAGTAACTTAAAAACTGGAATGGGGAACTAAACAAAGATGGATAGAATAATAGTCTAAGTGGTGGGACAGGGAAGGGCGAGGATAAGCCGGATGCTGGGGTGTGAGTATGAGCGCGGGAGAGTGTAGGAGGTGAGCGGGGTGGGTTCGGGAGGGGTAAGAGAGGAGACGACGTTTGAGAGCGGGAGAGGTGAGATTGAAGTCAAAGAACACGGAGTGGGAATTTGCCCCCCCCCCCCCCCCTGCGTTCACGAAATGGGTGCCTTCGAGCCGTAAGACGTGTGATGGGTGAGTAAATAGAAGAGACGAGGGTTTCGCAGATTTCGGGGATTAATGGAAAATGTGATGGAGGAGAGCAGGCTTGGGCAGTTGATTGAACCCGAGAGTAGACAGTGGATGAAGAGGATGTCGGCGTGAATTCTGCGTTCTTCAAGTGTGTTAAAGTTAATTAGGTGAAGACGGCTCGTGTATGGGGGTAGAATCAGAGGATTTTCCCATTTCAATCCTCGGAGGGCAATACGCAAAAAACGGCGTTGCACGCCTTCGACCTTACGAATTTGGGACGAGTAGTGAGGAAACCAAACCTGACTGGCATATTCAAGAAGGGGGTGGACAAAGGCTATATAGAGCGATCTGGAAACGTAGGGATTAGAGAATTGTTACGACCAGCGTTTCACAAAACCAAAGACAGAGTTGGCCTTGAGAATAACGCCATCAATATGTGGGATGAAGTTAAGCTCCATATCACATAAGATGGCAAGGTCACGAATCATTTGTACATGTATTATATGTTGGTTGAGTAAGACATGGGGACGTAGCGGGGAGGGGGATCGTTTACGGGAGAAGGTGGCCGAGTGTCTTTTGGCAATATTTAGTTCGGGGCAGTTATTTTGGCACCAACTTGAAAATCTGGCGAGATCCATTTGGAGAAGTGAGGAGTCGACGGAAGAGCGGATCGTCTTGAAGAGTTTAGTGTCGTCCGCATATAGAGAGATGGAGGAGTGCTTGATACTGGAGTCTATATCATTAATAGTAAGAATAAATAGGAGGGGTCCAAAATGACTGCCCTGGGGAACCCCTGAAGTGGGAAGAAAAGGATTGGAGAGGGTGGATCTTAATCTGACACGGTAGATTCGATCGTTAAGATAGGAAGAAATCCACTTAATCGGGGGTTCAAAGCTAAGGGGCGATAGCTTAAAAAGGATGAGGTCGTGTGAAATGTGGCCGAGGCCTTGCTGAAATCGGTTGTGATTGCATCAACTTCGTTGCTGTTCTTTAAGGCACGGAGAACGTGAGATGAGAATTCAACTAGATTGGTGGTGATCGACCTACCCGTACGTAAACCGTGCTGGGTGGGTTTTTTTTTTTTTTTTTTTTTTTTTTTTGGTTTTGGTAGGAAGGTGGAAATCTTGTGGACCGATCCAGAGGCATGCCGGAATTTTACGGACTAAACCCACCTGCCGCCAGGCACATATTACCGTTGATCCCCGTGAAACTTTCTTTTAGATATTCCATCACGGAGGCGCACAGAATTTACCTTTACTCCGCTAGTCGCGTCACAACTGCTGTATCCTGTCACATATAATACCATTTGTTATGGACAATGCCTGTTTTGAACTCAGCATGTATACTATTATTCCTCATATGTCTCTCCAAAATCGTTCGTGCGGTCTCGAATCTCACACACTCTGTGAGTACGTGTTCCGCATTTTCTGTTTTGCCTTCGCAATACAAGCAGTATGGGAGATTCACATGTTTATACTTGTGCAAGTATTGCTGAAAGCATCCATGTGCTGATATTAGCTGAGTCAAGTGGTAGTTCAGCTCGCCATGTTTTCTTTTCACCCATGTTTTTATATTAGGTTATGGTGTGGGTCCACCCTCCTTTGGTGGAAGAATCCCACCTTCGTTGCCATTCTCTTAGGCTTGAGAGCTCTAATTGTGCCCGCATTCTCCGACGATTCTCTTGGGAGACCTTATGCAATGCAGCGTTTTCTTTAGCTGCAATGTCAAGGGGCGTCCTCCCAGCCAAAACATTTATGGCATCTTCGAATACCGTTCGGAATCCACAACATACTCTTATTGATGCCAGCCTATGTGCTGAAGTAATCGTGTCATAGGAAAGGGAGTTGGGATAGGCGTCAGATTTACGTGTGTAGTTAATAAAGTGGAAAAGAGATTTGGGATCATCTATCAGGTTGTTTTGTGTGTTTTTTTTTTTTTTTTTTTTTTTTTTTTTACACTAACGCGCGAGATAATTGTAGTAGATGGAGTTGTAAAGCTCGGTGAATTTATAAAAGGAACCGCGAAAGTTGGAGGAGTCCAGGGAAGAGCGTGTTTTTATGAAAATGTTCCACAAATTAGATCTCTTGTTCCGAAGAGTGCGGAGTTCGCAGTTGTATCATGAAGGCGATAAAACCGATGTCCTATGTGGAGAATAAGAGACATATAGTGAAATGGCATTGTATATTTGCTAATAGAGAACGGCAGTAGTTCCTTCTACCTCTAGGTGATCAAAGCGAAATGCGATTTTGCTAAGATACTCATTTAATAGGGGAAAGTTAGCTTTGCGGAAGTTGTAGGAAACGTTAACGTGGGTTGCTGAGGTTTGGGATAAGCTGTCACGATAAAGGGATACGAGAAGCGGGGGTGGTAATTGTCGATGGTGGAGAGAGCATGAGGACTAAGGGCAACTGAGGAATTATAGGGGGCCATTGAAAACACAAGTGGCGCAAGACTAATGACCTTGCCCGGAAAAAACAAATCATTATGGAAAATTTAACAATGCCTCAGGACTTGCTTAAATAAGGCCAAGACCGGTTCCCGGTTGTAGTGCCGATGATGATGATGATTGAAAACACAAGGCAAAGTTGCCTCTTCATATGATTTGGCACATTACTTATTTGACGGAGGCTTGGGTCGGTGAGACTGTATATAAAAAGGCATTCCTTGGTACTAGTGGAGTTTGAGGTGTAAAAGGATTGATCATCTGACAGCGTCCATTGGAGATGGGGGAGGTTGAAATCGCCAATAACAACGATATCGTCAAGGGAAGTCCTTAAGTCGGTTAGGTGATCAACCGCTGCTATTGCCAGTTCGTATGACACAATAGGTGACACGTGCCGCAACTAAAGTGGTTTCAGAGATTCAGTGGAATAAAAGTCAGAAACAGTGCGCAGGTGCTTGTTTGACTGACCTGCAGAGGGCCTTCAACACCGCTTGGCTAGAAGGAATATACTGCAAGCTAATGAAACTAGGCATTCATAAACCACTACTGTGTATACTATACGACATACTGAATAAAAGGAGCTGCGTCGTCAAAAGTGGCATTGTGACTTCAAAGATTATTTACAAAATAAAAAACGGTCTGCAATAGGGGCGGTGTTACCTCCGATCCTTTTTAATATTTACACTAGCGACTTGATAGAGTCTCTTCGTCAGGCTAGTGTGTATGCAGACAAACTGATAATATATAGAACAACACCAAAAATTGAAATCATTAACAGACTATTACAAGGGGATTTCAATGATGTTCAGCGATACTACGACAACTGGAAACTCAAAATCACTATCCAGAAGTGTGAAACCATCCTCTTTAGAGCACCACTGGCTGAAGCTACCAGAGATACCAGGACAAAACTGGGGAATACTAGCTATTATTGGACCACACGACCAATCACTGGAAATCAAAAATGTAGTCAAATACAAATTTAACAAACATGTAGATGCTGTGCTGGCCAGAGCAGAGAATACTTATGGTATGACAAGAAGACTGCTCATTCGTCACCGGCATGTCAAAGAGAAAAGACGTATATCTGGCAACAGGACAAAGCAAAAGAAAAGAAAAAAAAAATCGTCGCGCGAGTGTAAGTGAGCAAGTGTGGATTACACAGTGTGGCCGCCACTGAGAGCGGTTGTTTAAAAAAAAAAATTGTGGAAACAAACAAAGTGCTAAAGAGCTCGTCACCTTTCATGAAAAGGGGCCAGGCAGACCTGAAAACGATGACACTGAGCCGACTCGAGCGACAGCTCGACAGACGGCGAAAAAAATGCAAAAGGAAAGAAAAACGGATACACAGGAGCAGGCAACCAATTCAAGGAATTGGTTGACCTTGACCCAAGTGAAATCGAATTACCTGCTGATGAAGACAACAATATCACAGGTACTGCAACAGATCCGGCGGAACTAGAAAAACCCCTTGCGGATATCGACACAAAAAAAAAAGGAACTCAATAAACAAATTAAAAGACCTGGTGCAGCAACAACAAAGCCAAGAAAATACAACAGCACAACGGAAAAATCAGGAACAACAACATCAGGAAGCAAACAAAGGAGATGCAGAAGCAGCAAAAGAACCAGGACATCGCAACCAACAAAAAGGAAATATATAATAATATATATAATACTTACGTCCATGGAAACAAAGGACGTTATAAAATTAGGTGAGTTAACTAGCAAAAATTTTAAAACGAAAAAAATTAATAACTCTAAAATAAAATTAATGTGCGATTGAAGGTTATCGCAAAGTAATGACTTGTTGTATTCCAGAATACTACCCTTTATTAAATTTAACACTGAATCTCCTTACACATCCTTAAAAACTTCCCTTAACATATATTATATTCTCACTTAATACATACCATTCATAAACATTCACAATATTGCCAGTTACAGCACATTTAATAACCTGCATCTTTTTATTCATTCAAAACATAGTAACTTTGATTTTCGTTCAAATTTTATTCAATTTAATAGTCACAAAGCCATTGATAAATTTTGTGTTTTGTTCATGTTATAATTTCCAGTAAATTAGAACACAATGTTCCATAAGTAGAGAAAAAATTCATTTGTAAAATGAGTTTTAGTTTTGGAGTTGAAGGAGTAAGAAGTCATTTAAGAAGAGTTAAGTTTTGAGAAGTATCAGTTTAAGTTTAGTTTAGTTTGAGTTGTGAGTTAGAGTTTTCGAGTTTGTGGTATCTGTTTGAAAGTTAAAATAAACAATTAAAGAATATCAAAGAGAAGAAATGGTTTTTCTTTGATAATTAATTATCAATTGAAATAAATGAAACGCGAATTGAAGACAGCAGAATAATAAATAAAGGAGAAAGGTCCCCGCTCTTCCCTCATCCGAGGAAGCACGGCGCCGGACATCAACAGACTGCTTTGGGTAGGGCAAAAAGCGAGTACTACACGTACACCCCGAAATCGGAGAAAATAATCTCCATGCTCCTAAACGGAGTTGACCCATGTTTATTAGAGGAATTAAAAAATGTCGAAACCGACAATTTAAAATTTACAGGTGTGAAACCCTTCTCTACCGCCAACTCCAGAAAACGCATTTGCAAATTGCCTTTCTTTATTGTATCACTGAGTCCCAACAGTAAAGTTGATGCTCTCCGATACATCAAACACCACAATCACCAAACAATAAGTTGGGAAAAAATAAGAAAAATCGATCGCGTAATGCAGTGCATGCGTTGTCAACGCTTCGGGCACGCGGCATCAAACTGCCACATGCAATTCAGGTGCGTAAAGTACCTCTCCGACCATATCAATGGTGAATGCCCCTTGGGCAAGGAACAGTTTCCAGATAGGAAAACACTGTCCTGTGTCCTCTGTACTAAATTTCAAGAAATGAAATTAAAATTGGAATCCAAAAAAAACAAGTTGAAAAAGAGAAAAAAAATGAAAACTCGTTCTTACAACAATTTCGTGGCTCCTTGTGGGTCATATGCACAAATGGCCGGTGCTCCTAAGCAACCAGTATCCATGAAACATACATATAGTAATGGAAGAATTCCTGCGCCAGAGGCACATTCAGAAATAATAACAATGTTATTAACCATGCAAGGACAATTTGCCGAATTTCAAAAAACACTGACTGAACAAAGAGCACGAATAGATACTCTCTATTTAACCCTGTTCTCAAATAACTCTCCAGATCAAAATCTTCAACCCTCCGTCTGAACTAAATCTAAAAATTATAGCTGTGAATGTAAATTCACTAATCCACATCGAAAGAAGGGAACATTTAGGCAATCTGCTCTAAGCCGAATGCCCAGATGTGCTCTTGGGTAGCGAAACTAAGCTAAACCAAAGGTACTCTACTCGAGGGGGTGGGGTCGCTACCTTAATTAAGAAAGGTCTTCACCACAAGGTCGTTTACAGAACGGAAGTACACAAATTCCAGGAGCTAGAGGCATGCATTATAGATATTGCTCTAAAAAGTCAAAGGCATCTATATATAGTCGCTGCTTACGCTCCTGAATCTGTTCAAGGTACCCAATTTATCTGTGAAATCGATACGCTTTTCCGAAGTCTCGGAAAACAATTACTTTTTAATGGCGGGTGATTTTAACGTCAAGCACAGTGCCTGGGCCAATCTGACCTCGAACACCAGAGGCAATGCCTTGTTTGACTGGTGGCAAACAAATGCGGTTGAGCATAAACTAGAATTATACGCTACAAGTACGCCGTCTTATCCAAGAGGTAACTCCTTCCTGGATTTACTTATGACAGATGATCGAATTCAGTTACCTGATACCGAGGTAACTACTCGAAATTGTCTTCGCACAATTGAGTACGATAGCGATCATTACGGACTTGGAGCCGTAATACACGTGCCAAATGAGTACCATCTACTTGAGCAGTACGACCAGGTACACTCTTTCGATTTCCGCAAAGCACATTGGTCGCATTTCGATCGCATAGTAAAAAGAGAAATACGCAACATTGGCATAGACCCACCGACTAATAGAAACCTCCGTAATGATGAAATCGATCATTACCTCCTAACTATGAACGATATTGTTACTAACACAATGAATCGTTCCATCCCCAAAGTAGCTCATATAGATGGATATACCCACCGATACAGAAATGCAACTGTCGATGCTTTGTATGCACCCTGCTCTCAAAGCTCAAATTGTGCTATAGGCAGTTCAGTGACCCAAATAGCAATGAAATCAAAACAATCAAGTCCTTGATTAAAGATCTTCAAAAACTGATCCGGGATAATTACCGAGCAGTAATAAATGAGGAGTGGAGCAACAGAATTCGAGCTGTTCAAGCAAACGGACCGAACATGTTTTCACAAATCAAGAAAATATGTCGAAGAAAAGATGACAATGACATTCCCTGTCTCCGGATTCCCGAGAATTGTCAGATAATGCCGAACGCAGGACTCACCTTAGAGCACATCAACTCCAATGATGAAGTAATAGTAGTCGAAGATCCGCAAAAGAAAGCGAATTCAATTGGAGCCTGTTTCGAAGCAGTGTACAGAGTTAACGAATCAATTCATGTTAACACTGTAATTGAAAGCAATGCTTCATAATTAAAATTATTCGTGGTCACACAGCAAGGGCAATGTGCAGTGACAATAATCTTATCTCGGGAGCATTCTATCCCAACGATATGTATCTGGAGAATACCCTCCAGAATGGGTTTATTCCCCCAAAAGCGTTCCCTTTCTTGGATCAAAAAGGCCTTATCCAAGACGTGCATGGAGTCCCGATTATTTACCACGCTTTCCGTGGTGCCAGGGAGAAACGAATTCACCATGATAGTGATATCTCCAATGCCCCAGACCGCATGCGTTTTAGCACGGCGATCAGTGAAAGAGATAAATCAGCCAAAGATCGAACATCTCCCAAATGGTGGTGGCTTCTCAACGAGGAGAGGACTTCACTTCCTCTGATATAGTATGCCTCTCAAGAGCAACGCTCTCCTTCCTCTTGTTCCCCCTCCCCCTGTCCTTCTTTCTCCATTACTTTTTTGGTAGCTATTCTATTTTTTATTTCTTATTTTATTTTTTATTCGTTTCGTTTTGAAGTTTTTGTTTGTTATTAAAAAAAAAAAAAAAAAAAAAAGGAAATTAATAATAATGTATACATATAGATGTAAACATGCTCGCATAGAGCCAGTAAGTTAATTTAAGGAATGTGATTGTAGAAAAGGGTTTAACATTTACCCCTAATATTATACATGTAAAAAGAATTAGGAAAATAAATGTGGTTTAAAAACTAAAAAAAAAAAAAAACAAAAAGCAAGAAGACTGTTTCATAGTACTCGACTTGACAACATAGTTAAAGTTGTATGCTACATAGCTCTCATCAGACCGATGATCCTCTATGGGTGTCCAGGTTGGTTTAACGTGAGACCTAGCTTAATGGAAAAGATTCACATATTTGAGAGACAATGCGTCAGGACGTGCCTTAACTTACATCGGACTCCTGAATCTGATCACAAAAAATACTATCCCAATGAAGCGTTGTACAGTACGACTTGACAACATAGTTAAAGTTGTATGCTACATAGCTCTCATCAGACCGAGGATCCTCTATGGGTATCCAGGTTGGTTTAACGTGGGACCTAGCTTAATGGAAAAGATTCACATTTTTGAGAGACAATGCGTCAGGGCGTGCCTTAACTTACATTGGACTCCTGAATCTGATCACAAAAAATACTATCCCAATGAAGCGTTGTACAGTGACAATTTTATGATTAAGTTGATCCGAGGGCATCTTGCGAGATCCAAACAATATGTATTATGAAGGGGTGCATCGCCATGGCTTTATTCCACCAGAAGCATTCCTCAGTCTTGACATAAACGGCCTCACATAAAATGCATCCGCTATACCGTTGATTTATCACTGGCGTCGGTCAGGTTTAGATAAACGAATATGTTATAATCGAAAGGTTGGACACACAGATGAAGAGCGCCTGCAGTTCAGTAGGGCAGTAGCACAGAAAGACCGAAAATATACGAATAAGCAACACCACCGAATTTGATGTATGAGTGGCAATTAAAAACCTGTTTCCATATAAAATTGGCAAAAAAAGGAAATAATAATAACAATAATAATAACGATAATAATAAGCCCATTACCTACGGAAGGCTTACATAGATTTAACATTTCGAAGATTGAGTTTAGATGTTAGGTTTAGGGTATTAATTAAGCTAAAAAAGTTTTAGTTAGTTTAATATTTAAAGGTAAAAACAATAATAAAAACGAGTTTACACTGTTCTTTATTTTCTTTGTAACCAATTTAGTTCATTAAAATTCATGTAATCAAAAGAATCGTAATGTCGAAAGACAAATTTTCACGCTTTAAACGCATGCATGTAACTTGGGGAGTCCACAAGGGACCAGTAAGTTAGGAAATAAGATACAAACATAAGCAAGAGTTTAATCATTTTTGTCTAGGGAGTAAGTAAAATAGAATAAGAGGAATAAAAAGTGATATAAAAATGAAAAAAAAAATGAGAGCGTTTTCTCGTCAGCTTTACCCACTCATGGCCTTTTGACATATGCTGGAATTTATAGCTGTTTACGTATGGAACAGGGTTCTCTGAAATATGTTGGATTGCATCTTATACACGGATCCTGTAATTGTCCGTTGCTTGTCTCCCTGAACTTGCGGGGGCTTCAAATTGCACTTACGCTACATCTAACAAACATGCATTAGTGAATAATTTTATGTCTTTCCTTTATTACAGTTGTTGGCCGACTATTTGCCCACGTGGAAAAATTTGGTCGAACTTCGCATCTGATACTCCTCATTGAAATTGACAATGATATAGTTTTATAATAGCTTCAAATATAAAAAAGACAAGGCTTATACATTGTACGGCAAAGATTGTGGCGAATGCAGTCAAAAGAACCCAACGAAAAACAATTTCTATTCAAACTACTTATGAGAAAATCCTAGATTTAAGGACTACTATACCAGCCGAATTTTGTAACAAGGTAAGTCTGAATTTTTATTTTTTTCTTACCTCTTTTTCATTTTCTCCAGAAAACTAAAGAGCCTAAAATTCTTAATTTTATTTCATTATACAGCCTTCACAACTGTGCGCTACTATCCATCCTGTAAACGAGGTTTTCAAATCTCTGAACGGTTTTATTTATTGTTTAGAATCTGAGTTTCACCTGCTATGAGCACAAGTGCTTTTGTAATGCTCCAAGAAGCAATTATCATCATCATCATCGGCACTACAACCGGGATCTGGTCTTGGCCTTATTTAGCAAGTCCTGAGGCTTGTTAAATTTTCCATAATGATTTATTTTTTCTGGGCAAGGTCATTACTCTTGCGCCAGGGGCTCCCCGACGGGGAATCGAACCCCGGTCTCCCGGGTGACAGGCGGGTGTACTAACCACTATACTATCGAGGAGCCCTCTTCACATGTATGGTATGTGCAATTAACACTTTTAAATTCTAGAATCCAAAACCCAAAATAAACACGTGTCTAAACAAAAACATGTCTATTTGATCCGCCGACACACAATTCAGGCAATCTAAACATCATAATGCATATCTCAACCTCCCAGGTGCTTTATGACTTGCAAATAGACACGGATTTCAAGATTCTAATTTCACACCCAATTCCCACGGATCTCGTGTTACCCATCTGAAGTGCACGCAAACTCTTGTTTGCATTAGCCACATGGATAACACAAACAAAACCCCAAATATGATCGGTGATAAATGGCGATGAGTCCGGATTCCGAAAAGATAACGAAAAGATACAGATAGAATCTGAATCAAGAGTCGGAATCGACGAGTAGCAGACAGTTAGAAACTAGAGTCAGTAAGTAGAAGAGGAGAAGAGGTCCTCCAAAGTTATGAAAATCGAAGTATTAAATTGATCCTATAACAAACTGTTTTTTTTTTCTCGCATGTGTAAAGACACTTATGTCGCTAGTGAATCAGTATAATCGTGCGACAACACCTTCGGTATTTTGTTCGGAAGGACAAATACACACGTTCGACACATCCATCAAGTACAACAACGGTAGCCCACTCCTCCCGGGTCCTGATCCTCCATCGCAGACAAGGTCTGCCCCGCTGTCTCCTTCCATACATCCTGCCACAATGGAATTTCCGGGCAGGCTTATTCGCTTATTCGAGCTAGGTGTCCCGCCGACCGGAGTCTACCGAGCTTGATTTTTCTTACAACATTCTTACAACGTGTACAACTCATTGTTGTAGCATCTCCGGAATCGTCCTCCCTCACCTGCGGGGCCAACAATTGTCCTTAAGACCTTGCTCTCGAACGGGGCGAAGAGTCAAAGTGCCTTTTATTGAGAAAAAACGGTTGCAGTTGGGATTTGAAATTCTTCCGCATCCACTGTATTCTCCTGACCTTTCCCCCTACGGACTACCATGGTTTCCGCATTCTGGACTCATTTTATTGAGCATCCAGATCTCGGATCCATACATGAGTACTGGTAAGACCATGGTCTTGTACAGTAGTAGCTTGGATGTTCTGGATAAATTTCGGGATTTAAAGAGCCTTGATAGACCATAATAGGCTTTGTTGGGTTTGATCAGCCGTCCGCGTATTTCTTCTTCCATATTGTTATCGGCTGATACTATTGCCCCAAGGTAGTTAAAGGATTGCACTACTATCCGCTGTCCTGATAGTTCGACCAATGTTAGGTGTTCTATTCACAGATGTTGCCACAATGTACTTCGTTTTTCCCTCATTAATGTGCAATCCCAGTTTTTGTGCCGCCTATTCGATCTAGGTGAAGGAGTCCTGTACAGCCAAATAGGATCTACCTATGATGTCGATGTCATCTGTGTAGGCAACCATCTGGCTGGACTTGATGACAATAGTCCCTCTAGTTGTAACGCCAGAGTCACGGATTGTTTTCTTCAAGGCCAGGTTGACGAGGAGGCAGGCCAGACCGTCCCCTTGTCGGAGTTCATTAAAGGTGTTTATTGGTTTGGACAGCAATCCCATTATTTTTACTTGACTAGTTACGTTGGTCATGGTCAACCTACAAAGTACCAATTTGTTTGGAATGAAAAGTTTGCGACCTCAACGTGAAGATAGCAGCACTCGTCAATAAAAGGTAGTAAATGTAGTTGTGCATCTTTTGACTATTATTCACTAAAATTTCAGCCATTTTGGACGCGTAGTTTTTATTTGACAGTCGTTTGAGTGACTCGATGTGAGTGTTTTTGTGAAAATCGACGAAATTGAGTATTGAGCTGTCATTAAATTTTTGTTTTTGAAAGGCAATACGCCTACGCAAATCAAAGATGAGTTGGACTCTGTATATGGGGACTCTGCACCATCATTTACCACGGGTGCGGGACGGTCAAAAACTGCAACAACTGACGGTAACATCGCTAAAGTTCACCAAATGGTGCTAGACGACCGCCAAATTAAAAGGAGAGAGATAGCAGATGCTATGAAAATTTCCAAAGAACGTGTTTGTCATATATTAAATCAAGGAGAAAGCTGTCCGCGCATTGGGAGCCGCGTTTGCTCACGTTAGACCAAAAACGTGTTCGAATGAACATTTCCAACGCTCTGTTGCCGCAGTTTAGGCGCAATAAATCGGAGTTTTGGCGCCGAATAATTACTGTCGATGAAACTTGGATACACCATTCTAGGCCCGAAACAAAAATACTGTCAAAACAGTGAACTGCAAAGGTGAAATCGGCTCCAAAAAAAAGCAGACACTGTTTTTTCGGCTGGGAAAGTAATGGCGACTGTTTTTTGGGATAGTCATGGAGTTATCTTAATCGATTATCTTCGAAAAGGAACAACCCTTACAGGACCAATCCATATACAGATAAAACGTTTGCCATGATTAGGGTTCTATAGGAGTTTACTGACTGCGTGCCAACTAGCGTTGCCAGAATGCAGTCTTTTGTTAATTTCCTTCGACATTTCGTTACTGGCTGTCAGTATTGTTCCCAGATATTTAAATTCTTTAATTTTTTCAAATATCTTGCCCTTGACGTTTATATGTGTTCCCAGAGGCCCGCCTGCTCGCGCCGTAATCATGTATTTTGTTTTGTCTTCATTTATTTCTAGGTCCACCTTTTCTGCCGTTTGTATGATTATTTCACCGTTTTCTCTTACAGTTCCTAGATAATCGCCCAGAACGGCGATGTCATCCGCATTCGGGAGCACTTGTGTGATCCCATTCAGAGATGAGCCGACCATATTGTCGTCTTGTACCTTTCTGATGACATACTCGAGCAAAAGGTTAAAAAGACATGGTAAGGAACCATCCGCCTGTTTTAGTCCGTCCCGGATTTCAAATGGTTCCAAGAGGTCGTTTTCTATTCCAACTCGCCCTTTATTTTTCTTCATGCAGATTTGAAAGATGGCGGTATATTTTTTCGGAACTCCCAGCTCAACTACAATCTGTTAAAGTCTTTGTCTTACGACTGAGTCGTAGGCTTTTTTGAAGTCAACGAACAGTTGGTGAACCCTCTCTCCGTATTCCCACTTCTTTTCCAGCAGTTGCCTTACTGTGAACATTTTGTGGCTCGTTGACCGGTCGTACGGAGTACGTACTGGTGGTCTCCCAGTATTTCTTCTGCGTAGAGTGCTTCTCGGTCTTTCAATAACTTCAATAACTAGGTACTATTTACCTAGTAATAGTACTAACTATTACTAGGTAAATAATCCACAAACCAATTTAATGATACCCACGTTACTGAATTTTTATACCACAAAAAATAATAATTTCGCTTTACAGGTTGGTGTCAGTTAAAATGGGAAACATTTGCAGTTCAACACAAAGTAATTGCAAGGACACCGAATCAGAGATTTCTGAAGGGTAATTGAATTTGAATTCATATTTGAAACACTAGACGCTAAGCTTACATTTTTAGAAACGCCGATCAAGATGTTGAATTTAAAGCTGAGAACTTGGATGAAAAGTCTGAACCTCACCCAGGAAACAATCACCTGGTGTCAGATAGTGAAGCTTTGACAAATAACAGTGAAGTCGTGAATGGTAAGTATTCAAAACTGAGTAGAAAGTAAGAGGCCCTATTTGAATTGTTTTATAATCGAACACCAAGCTTACATCCTACACATTCGGGATTTGGCAGGTGTCGATAGCGAGAAGACGTCTCTCGTTTTTGTATGTGTACTAGTGTGTGTTCCAGGATACACATTACAGTGAATTCAGTGGTAATTAATGGAATAAAAGGTATTATGTATGTAGGCGTGTGCATAGATGTGCCCCTTCGTGATGCCAAGAAACGTCAATGATGGGGCTCGTAGTATCGCTAATGGTCTGTATTTAGTAAACATCATTCCTCACTAGGTATCTGTCAATTTTCAATTTTGCATGATAAATTGGGTATGAAAAAAATATCTGCGAGATGGGTGCCGCGTTGGCTCTCAGCTGAAAACATTTAGAGCGCATGCGTCGCAACCCAGATGAGTTCCTGGGCAGACTACGAACTGTAGATGAAACATGGTTACACCACTACACTTCCGAAGTGAAAGAACAGTCAAAACAGTGGATTGATACAGGTGAACGGGCTCCAAGAAGACAAAGACGGTGAAATCAGCTGGAAAGGTTATAGCTACTGTGTTTTGGCATGCACGTGGTATTCTTTTTATACATTTATTGAATATTGTTACACACTAACTATACCATCAACATTTTTCAATATAGTGTGATCTACACACGTTTGGCACCGATCTTGAAGCTTTAATATTCCTTGTTCGTAGAAATATTTAGGGTGAGTTGTGCGTAATTCATAACTTTCGATTTTTTTTCCTCCAACCGATTCCTCCAAAGGTGCGAACAAAAAATAGTCACAGGGAGATAAGTCTAGGCTATAAGGAGAGTGTTCGGGGGTTTCTCAGCCCATTTCTTCCACCGTATCCCTAGTCAAGGATGCGATGTGGTTGCTGGCGTTCCCATGAAGAAGGTTGACATCTCGAATAGGCATACCTCGACTTTTGTTTTGATATGCGGCTTTTGCCCACTCTAACAGCTGACAGTAATAAGCTACATTCACTGTTCGTTGTTCGTGAAGAAAGTCAATCATTAAAACTCTCTTTGAGTCAAAAGAAAAATCGTTGCAAGAACTTTTCCGGCTGAGAGACGAGTTTTGGTCTTCACTGGCCAGCCTTCATCCTTCTTTCGCCATTCCTTACTTGCCATTTTCGGCTCGGGAGTATAATGATGTACTCACTTCTCGTCACATATGACGATACGCTTCAAAAAATCCTCCCTTTCTTGTCGAAATTGATCCAGAAGTCTTCCACTGATCTCCGACTTAACCTGTTTTTGATTTACGGTCAATAACCTCGGAACCCACAGACCAGTATTTTTTTTTAGGCTAAGATCATCAGTGATAATGGATTGAACACCTCCATATCTGATATCCGCTTCTCATGAGATTTCTCCAACAGTTAAGCGGCGATCACTTTAAGCTCTCGAACGGCACGGATGTTGACTTTCGTTTTCGATACGTTCTCGCCCACTTTTAAATTCTCTGGTCCACGTATACACACCATTCTGAGACAGTGTATTATCCACAAACTGTGCCTTCAATCGAGAAAAAATGTCCGAGGGTTTAACGCCTTCATTTGTTGAACATTTTATAATAATCTGTTGCGCAAGAGACGTATGTACCTCCCGCTCGCTCATGGCTGTACTGACTACAAAGTCGAGCGCGACCGCTAACCAAGCCGGTTCCCCTACTCTTCATAAACCAAAAAACAGCCACGCACAAGATTATCTAGCTCGCAACTTGTTGCTAAGCAAATAAGTTAAATTACCGTTTATATAAGAGTCACTTTCGTATATTCATTAACTATTGGGAAAGGGACAAACGATAACTGGACAGCGTTATAAGTCATTATTAGGTCAGCTAAATGAGAAAATAAAAGAAAATCGTCCTCATTTTCTAAAGACTTATTGACCTGCCCTCGTATCACCCGCAAAACAATAGTTCAACACTTAAAAACGAAACACAAAAAATGGAAGTTAGTACAGGAATGGCTGAACCAAATGTGTTTCATACAACAACCCATTCAGGAAAATGACGCCTAACCGACAATTCATCAGGAAACGAAAGTGATGCATGAAGTTGATACAATAGATGCCTTTCATTACTACGAGGTAGGTAACAACTTGACCACACAAAAGGCAAACATAACGTAAAACATCGACATGTTATATACATCACCACGCTGAAGAAACGAAACGACATCACCATTGTGGGCCTCATTTGGTAATGACCTCGCGCAATCATGGGTCCCAGAAACGGGAGACAAGTTATTCTTGGCCAGTCGCACTTCAGGCGTTTTGTTGTTAGTTGTAAGACTGCCAGCGGTTAGGGCAGTTTAGAGAATCCTGTCTAAGGCTTGGAGAAGAAACATCCGATAGATAACGTATATTTCCCGCATTTCGTAATAAACTTCTTCGACCAGAAGCATTTCAATCTTGGCATTGGTTTCGGTGACGGCGTTGACGTTGGATGTGACGCTGGTGTGGAAGTTGCGCTCCAGTAAGGCAATGCATTCTTTTGGGTAGTGTTTCGAAGCTTTAGCCTCCCGGTCTGCCTGCTGGAAAGCGGACCGGTCTCTACTTATCTGCCCTAGTAGGTCTCTGAGGAAATTACTCATCGTAGGATTGAGATAGAAAACTACTCCTAAGAGTACTTTCTCAGAACTTCTCTTCTGTTGTGAATGTCTCGGATCTTAAACTATTAGTTTCTAATTGTCGTGTAGTGTTGTATCTAAGATCAAATCTTATTGGCCCAAGAATAAGTTATCGTGTAGTGTTCTGTAGTTAAAATCTATTATTTAAATATTGAAGTACTACTTCATCTTTTGGGAATGTGTATTGTGTCGTACAAATAATAATAACAATAGCTTAGCGCTATCGGAAACTAAAATTTAAATACAAGGCACTCGACTCCGGCATTGTTCCCTGTCCTGTGCGCTCTCCTTCCACGTTCGACCATCCGATCCAATCTCCTCGAGGTCAAACCTAACATTGTCCTCTCATCTCCGTCGCGGCCGTCCTGTCGGTCTCTTTCCCGTTGTTTTAGGGTCAAGAATTCTATGCACGGTCCTATCGTTGCCCATTCGCGCCACGTGTTCGGCCCATCTTAATCTTCGCGACCTGATTACTCTCGCTATTGTCGGTTTGCGGTATAGCACTTCCAATTCGTGGTTGTGGAGTTTCCTCCATTGTCCTGCCTCCTTGTCATATTTACCGCCAAAGATACCCCTTAGATCTTTATTCTCAAATACGTGGAATTTGTTTTCTTCCCGTTTTGTGAGAGCGCCTGTTTCGCATCCGTATAGATCAATCGGCATGATTATGGTTCTATAGACACGGACCTTTATGTCGTATTAATATAAATAACAACAATAATTCATATCCGCGTGCTAACAAGAATTATCGAAGAACTTTTCCAACCTTCGGTAACGTTAAACAAAAATCATAAACGGCCTCTGCAACATTAATCCTAGACTGTGCCCCTGTGTTGTTGTATCTAGTCATTTCCGAGTGCCATCAATTCACCACGTTTGCTGTGTACATCCATTTATCGTCCATGTTTCTTCTATAACAAAACACCACCTGCAGTCGTTCCAAATTTTCGTGTAGCCGAAACTCCCCACATCTAAATTGTAGTTTATATTTGTATTGGGCTTTCCAATAGGGACTTGACAACTTTTTTTTTAAATAAAACGCACGTCATTTGAGATATTTCAGAAACTTTATTATCGGATTGAAGTACAATCAAAACATTTATGAATGGAACTCGAATTCGTTCATATGGCCACCGCGGGCACGTTTGCAGCGGTCGATTCGTTGAACCCAACTTTCGATGACTCGGCCACACATTTCTGCCGAAACGGCCGCTATTTCGATTTCAATGTTGGCTCTGAGCTCTTCCAACTTCGTCGGCTTGTTGGCATAGACCAATGACTTGACGTGGCCCCAAAGAAAATAGTCTAGAGGCGTTAAATTGCACAACCGAGGCGGCCAACCGACTGGTCCATTTCTTGAGATAACACGCTCATCAAACTTACTCTTTAATAAATCGACTGTATCGTGTGCTGTGTGGCTTGTGGCACCGTACTGTTGAAACCACATGTCGCCCAAGTCCATATCTTCCAATTCGGGCCAAAAATAATCGGTAATCATGGCGCGATACCGATGGCCATTCACAGTAACGTGACGATCGTTATCGTCGACGAAAAAATATGGCCCAATGACGCTGCCGGCATGCAAACCGCACCAAACAGTAATTTTTTGTGGATGAAGTGGTGATTCAAGAAGCACATGTGGATTTTCACCCGATCAATAACGCATGTTTTGCTTATTGACGAACCCATTGAGCCAAAAATGAGCTTCGTCACTGTAGATGATTTTGCGATGAAATTCATCGTCTTGACGCATCTTTTCCAGAGCCCAATCGGAGAACGTACGTCGCTTCAAATGGTCCATCGGCTTCAATTCTTGAGTCAGCTTGATCTTGTATGGGTGTAAACCTAGATCCTTACGCAAAATTCGCCACAAAATGGCCTGGGCGATGCCCAATTCTTGAGAACGCCGTGGAATTGACTGATTTGGATCGTTTGATACGGACGCCTGAACGGCAGAGATATTTTCGACACTTCGACCAACCCGTTTTCTCACTGGCACGGCAACATTACACAACGAATGTGTAGACTCAAATTTTTGCACTAAATTTGTTATTGCCTGTCTACTAGGGCGAGAATTACGACCGAAAATTGGAGTAAACGCTCTTGCGTTGGAGTTGCGGGGAGCGACTCCAAATTTCGGTAGTAAATTTTTATAATTTGTAAACGCTGTTCCTTCGTGTACTTAATCATAATGAAAATGTTGAGTTTACTGAATAAATTGACAGTGACACTTCGATGATTAGTGAAAGGATGCGTTCACAAATTAAAAATGAAGTTGTCAAGTCCCTATTGGAAAACCCGATACATATTCCTTCTCTTTCCAAAGACGGGATTAGCACAAGAAAGACGTTTCAAACTATCATCTTACCATTGGTGTGTTCGAGTCGCTTAAACGATATTGTAGTTTATTTAGAAAGAACTCACTAAATTAAATCAACCATAATAATAAATACTAGCTGCGGTGACCAGACATAGCAGAGAGGAAGGCCCTAGGCTCACACGCGACAGGATCGGCGTTAAAACAAAAAAAAGTTACTCCTTGTAATCTAAAAATTTCCTTTTTATTGTTTTGTATATTTATTTACATTATATTTCGCAATATAAATATCATCTATCTAGTTCTTTATTGTAATCTGTTTGTTAAACACAATTCCCCCATTCCCAATCTACTGCCCATTTACCCATTTCATATATTCCTTAATCAGCTGATAGTTCGTGATTGGTTAACTCGGGTGTAAAGAAAATTGCTTGACGCTTACTTATCTGATAGAGGGTTTTGAATCTCGGGCGAGGTCGTTGACCTTCGCATTTCTCAATTATTCGTTTTAATAGGCTTCCTTTTTCTTTTTCTCTCGTTTTCCGTTTTCTTCTCCTCTCTTAGTGGATTTTTGATTCCCTATCCATACGGTTCCTCTCCATTCTGCATTGCTTCATCCTCAATCAAAATAGAAAACTGTGCTAAACTGGACTGCACCGCTTCAAAAACTGGTGCAAAATTAATCTCATGCGGTGGTTTATGTCGTAAATCCTTCCACCCCTCCTGTACGGGCCTCGGGAAACGAGCCTCCTTCTACATAAATGAATACTTGTGTAACTTGACTTTCTTCTGCGATGAATGTGATATCATATCCTCGTCGCATGTGTTGCTTGCGATCAAAGGTTTAAACGAGTTTCTCAGCTAAACTTTCGAAGATCTAAAACTGTATCAAAAAAAAGGTCACTAGAGTTCACAAGTGTCGATTGATCTAAAAGCTTTCAGCCACTTCGTCCACTCCAGAACTTTATCAGATCTTCAACGTAGTAAGCCCCCCCCCCCCCCCCCCCAACCCAAAAGTATAACACCCCTTACCCTCTATTCCAACCCAATCCATTGTGAGGACGACATCATCATCTTCGGAAATTTAATCTTCCACAACTCAATTGGGTTATATTTGACGATCATTCACACTTCACCTCCCACCCCATCTCGGCCAAGAAATGTCTCCTCATTGATCGACTAGATGATTCTTGTCTTTGTCAGATCAGCAACGTTCGAAACCTTTTGGGTAGGCAGCTTGACCTCATCTTTACAACAGACCCGATCAATACATCTGGCACATCTAGCACCCTCATCCTTACACAATCACCGCCACCCCCGTCGTCTCATGTCCTTCTTCCGGGTGCACTCGCCCCCCGCCCCCCTCTCCTCACAATCACTACCCCTACGATTTCCATAAAGCTAATTTTCGCCTCATCAATGACTACCTAGGCCGCCTTTCGTTCAATTACAATCACCTATCCGTTGAAGATGCCATCACCCACTTATATACCGAAATCCTTTACTCTATTTCCCTGTCCGTCTCCCACTCCAGACAAAGAACATCAACATCTTCTCCTCCTTGCTACAATCACAAGCTTCGCTCCCTGCGTAATAAAAGGAATGTGTTAGGGTAACCTTGGGTTGGAATCGAACTACACCCGACTACTCCAACTTTCTTGGCTGTTACCTCTAATTTACGAAACCGTTCAACACCTTTTATCGCAACTTTCTTACCAAAACGCAGACCAATCTTAAAAATGACCCCAAAACCTTCTTCCAGTTCGTCAATCATAGACGTACATCTGGCGGATACCCCATATCGCTTACCTTAAACTCTATGTTGTTACTATTGCTAACTTCTTCGCCACTCACTTCAATCAGTCATTCACTTCTGACTCCTTTGTTCCTGACCCGTCATACTTCAACTACCTACCTCACTTTTCCCTCGAGCCCGTTCTCCACAGCACCTTTGATTCGACCTTAATTGAATCCAAGCTACTGGCACTCAAAGACGAGTTTACACTGGACCCTGATGGAATCCCTGCAATCCTGCTCAAGAAATGCTCATCCATTCCCTCTGCTCCCCTCTCAGTTATCTTCAATCTCTCACTCTCCCAAAGCGTATTCTCCCACATTTGGAAAACCTCCTTCATCACCCTCAGCCACAAGAAGGGTCCCAAAAACGATATCGCGAACTACCGCCCCATCGCTAAACTCTCCCACTGAGAATTTCCAATTCCACCTTGTTCGACTTTTACCTCTCTATCCATACTCTCAAGCACCGCCTCCTAAACTCACCACCAATCTTAAGCGGCGCATCTACACTCTACTATAACCTGCCCCCACCCGTCGCCCCTACTCCTGTCATATTAATTTGTCAGGATTACCTTAGGTTAAGCCTAGTTAAGGTAGTTTTTAAGCTCTCTACTTTAGATGTAGGTAATTATGTTGCTTGAATTAAGCCAATAAATGGTGCGGTAGCCCCATTTTTTTTTACACGAACGCGCGCACAAAAGGGGATTTTGAAGTACCCCTAAATGACAGAGCACAGTGCGAGCGGATGGAGAGGAAGTGGATAAGGAAAGGAGGTGTCGATGTATATTGGCCTTGAATGTCTGGACATCACAACGGCCAGGAAACACATGATCAGGCACAACATTCCACATTCGTGTGGTTCGGCTAAAGAATGCCTAAACTTATCGTAGTGTGGAGTTAGATATGCATGCGGGAATATCTATTGTTTTTGTAGATTGTGAGGGGTTAAACATTCTAGACGAAGTGTTATACGAGAAGGTGTTATAGGGTACACTTTTTTGCCACCTCTAGTTGCAAATGCAACAGCTTCATACGCGAGGGGATCTCCTCCTTGGACCTTCTAATAGACAGCCGGATGGAACTCTTAAATACAAATACCATTATAGTATTCAAAATTGTCTTCGGACTAACGAATATGACAGAGGCCACTATGGAGTCGCAGCCACAGTTCACGTTCCATGCGAACAAACTCTACACGACCAACATGATCAGGTTTATACCTTCCATTTTCTTAAAGCACATTGGTCATGTTTTGATCGCGTTATCGACAGGGAAATCCACTCAAGTGGAATAGTTCCGCCTATTAAAAGGAATCTAAAAAATGAAGAGATAAAACAATATCCCCTAACAATGAACGGCATTGTTAAGAAATCAGTGCAGTCTGTATTCCCAAGATAATTCGGTCTGAGGGGGGCGGTCTGAGTTCTGAGGATTGATGTATAAAATTCAATTCCTTTACATGCGACCATCTTCGTCGACGTTTGAATTTCGAATCCCATATTTTTCTAAACATATGACCCGACCGTCTTTAATGACATTCTATAATCGTCCCTTCATCCGTGAAAAATTCCGATCTTCAGTCGTGAGAATTTTTATAATACTCCGGGAACCCGAATCGAGGCGTCGAAAAACACGTCGGCAACAAAAAATGCGTCGGCACATTGTCTTTCCGTTGCGGAGTTTTTATTCTACACTAGGATTTTCTGGAACACGACCCCATCGAGAATTGAAACTCGACCGGTGCCAGGTTGTGTTCCTGGCACCGGTCGAGTTTTATATTTCAATAATTAGTTGTAGTGATCAATTTAGATTTAGTCAGCACGTGGGAGTTCACATTGAGTGTTTCCGCGTATGATGGGAACAACCACGGGGCGTGTATATTTAGGGGTGGAGGTTTTAATGTGTAATATTCTAGTGTCTAGACTAAATTACAAAGTAATAAAATTAAGAAATAAAATACAGCCCCTTATACAATTTGAATAAATCAAACTATAAAGTCAGTTTAATTTCCATTCGCGGAGAACTACACAAATTCACCAAACGCAAATGAGACCCTTTGATGTTGTGTGCTGAGCACCATGAATCATCGTTATTGACAAATATTATTTTTCCTATTTATATAATTCCACTGGCATTAGTTGTAAGTAAAATTTCATATTTCCAGAAGTCAATCCATCACATCGGGATCCAGAATCCACTTTAGAAACGGAAGAAAATAAGTCCAAAATCGACTATCCAGCGTCCAATCATCAACTCGCTGAAAAGGAGATAGAGCCGTACAAGAAAGTCGTCCTACTCATAATAACAAGCAATATTTTGGAAACTAGTGAGGAATATACAATTATTTCACGAATAGTTAAATATATTTGTGCACAACATAAAGTAAAAGGCTTCGAAGTAACATTATCATTTACAAGCCACGTAGACGTGCCAGAAAATGACACCAGTCCAAATGAGAGAATCGTAATCGACACCCCGAGCGAACTCCAACGAGAAAACGATGAACTGGAGAATTATTTAGCAGAGTTGGATAGACATGGTCAGTCGTATGTCATACCAATATTGTTCTTAGGGAACTCTCTAGGAAAACTGGGAATTCCACTAACAATCGAAGCACAAGATTTTAAAGCATTGGTCTCTGCTGCAGACGATAAGCAATGCAAACTTCTCCACACATTTTACAAGGAGAACAACTCCTCCGATTCTGACTGTGTTAAATTAGTACTAGATTCAGCATTAAATAAAAACACTATTGAAGAAATTCTTGTCACACTTATACAATTAATGCCTATACATCATAGAGATATTTATTTATTAAGTGCATTTGAACAAAAAACCATAAGAACCTTACTAGGCACAAACAATTTAGCGAAACGATGTATTTACGTACAGACTGCTGACAAGGCCAAACATGAAGCATTAGATCCAATAATACAAGCCGAAGTAGTAAGAAGACTCTCAAACACCCATGCTCAACTAAAAGGAGCTGTCTTGGCAATGAACACCATATCATCGCAACTTCTATCTGATGTCGACACGGTGGAGAATTGCATCAAATTCGCTGTAGACTCGGTAATAAATGAACATTGTGAAAAATATAATAAATCCAGGAACACCCGGGGAATGACCAAACAAACTTATCATGAAATTGAGGCGGCAAGAAAAGTTTCTACAACTATAGGGCGACATCCTGTTCCTTCGAAACTACTTGAAGCTGTCCTAAGGTATGTATGCCTCATTAACGTTAATCTTCTTTATTAAATACATTCTTAGATTCACTTTCACAAAAAGTGTTTTTGATACCTTTAAATGTCCTGAATGCCTATAGACTGTAACTTTGGAGAACATATAACATGGCAGAGCGTTCCATGCTTCTGTTGTTCAACTAAAGAACGATTCCATGTGCTTATCGGCCTGTACCTTCATTGACAATATTCGCGGACGGATACTTAGGGAGGTGAAATGCAACCACCAAGTTCCCGTAGTCTTTTTTTCATATCGAACATTGGCAGAGGGGACCCAATTCCATGGAAGCTAGTTTTTTACAATTTCCTAGAAATAATGCTCCCCACAAATGTGAATAAGGGACTAGTTCATCATCAATTTTGTATTTCAAGGGGGCATCATCATATCATTTTTCCAACTTTAGTCTTGGTTATCCGCCAACGTTTATACTATAGTCAAAGTGCATTTTCGCCCGATCCATTAACCGAGTATGGAAACGATTTCTTCTAACTATTTCATAGAGCCCTTGGTTTAATGAGGTGATACCTCAGAGATGGACTGCGCGTGTTACGTCAAAGAATCCTTGACGACACAAAAACCCATCAACCAAAATGTGTAACCTAATTACACATTTTGTCTAGACAGAAATATTATTAAGAACAAAACTCAAAAGGTTACTAACTACAAAAATTCAAAGAAACGTAAAATATGGAATAACCAAATTAGAATATAATGTATATCACAACATATGTTACCTAATTGCACATTTCATCCAGATGAACAAACTCAAAGATAATTAGCAAGAACTCGTGGAAACACGAAAATGAATATTACACTAATTGCAATATAATATCCATTGTGATAAAGATATTATATTGCAACGTAGAGAAACAAACCTAGATATAAGATTTTATGTTAGAGTAAGTTTAGTTTACAAAACGGCACTCTGAAGAGCAGACGTTTGTTAAATTCGAAATTGAATAAAATATAAATTTTATTTAAAAGTGTTTTCCTTCATTTCACTCAAGTGGAGTTTAAGAAAACATAATTGGCGCAGTCGGTTAACTTATCATCCGAAGAAATCGAGTCGAACATATAACTTACGCGATAAGTACGGTGAATTATTTTATTAAATAAATTTAAACCAAAAAAAAAAACTAGCTGAAATTTAAAAGTGCTTCAAATCGAACGAAATTCACAACTTTCCAGACAGAGCACAGTGCGAGCGGATGGAGAGGAGGTGGATAAGGAAAGGAGGTGTCGATGTATATTGGCCTTGAATGTCTGGACATCACAACCGCCAGGAAACACATGATCAGGCACAACATTCCACATTCGTGTGGTTCGGCTAAAGAATGCCTAAACTTATCGTAGTGTGGAGTTAGATATGCATGCGGGAATATCTATTGTTTTTGTAGATTGTGAGGGGTTAAACATTCTAGACGAAGTGTTATACGAGAAAGTGTTATAGGGTACACTTTTTTGCCACCTCTAGTTGCAAACGCAACAGCTTCATACGCGAGGGGATCTCCTCCTTGGACCTTCTAATAGACAGCCGCATGGAACTCTTAAATACAAATACCATTATAGTATTCAAAATTGTCTTCGGACTAACGAATATGACAGAGGCCACTATGGAGTCGCAGCCACAGTTCACATTCCATGCGAACAAACTCTACACTTTCCCGGTTAACCATTAAAATAAAAAAATAAAAAAAGTGTACCGTGAGGAATTAAATGAACAATATTCAAAGTAGAAGACTTAAAGTTAAAATTAAAGGTGTCTTATTCTTATAAAGATAAAATAAAGAAGAAAACATAATTCGCGTGGTATTTAATCAAAAGAGAAACAATTATAGAAAATTATTAAATACAGTTTTGGTGTTTAATCAAAAGACAAAACAATTATTGAAAATTATTAAATAAACAGTAACATTTAACTAAATTATTAAGTAAAAGTGACGGAATTTTGGAAATAGCAACAGTTTCTAGAAAATTAGTAAATAAAGTTTTGGTGTAAATAAAAAAAAAAAAAGAAAGAAAATTAAAGGGTGACAAACACCCCAAAAACAACAACAACAACAAAAAGAATTCGTGAACAACAAGGGTAAGAAGAACCCCACCTCATCTCTAATTGCAAGCCGTACAACACCAAGAACACCACTACAAAGGAGGAAGTAAAAGTGACACTTATTTTAAATATTAGATTTGTATTCATAAATTCATACATTGTACATTTATATTCATAAATTCATACACTGTACATTTATAAATTCATACACTGTTTAGAAAATAAGTTAGTTTCATGTATTTTGGTTTTAATTAGTGCTATCGAGAAAACATTTTTTTTTCTTAAAAATATAGAAAACCTATTTACAAAAAAAAAAAAAAGTCAGACGAAATACCGGCAATCGAATTAATAAGGGAAGCCGCGAAAATAAAAGAATTTCACGGAGATGGAAGATATGACTTGTCTTCCTTTATAAGGGACGTAGAGCTTATCCTACCACTCTTTAATGAAAACCAAGCGTTGAAAAATTTCATTTACCAACAACATGTCCGGAATAAAATTCAAGGAGCCGCTCTCCATTGCATAAGGACATTAGGACCCAATCCCACGTGGGAAGGGATAAAAACAGAACTAATTAAGAACTTCGGAATTAGGGAAACATATCACAAATTGCACCATGAAGCAGTGACATGTAACAATTCATCCGTAAGCTCATACTATAGGGATCTCCGGAGAATATTAGATAAATTAAACGGTAAATACGAATTCGATGAGAAAAAACCTAGCGAATTTTCCCCAACGTCGAATGAATCCCTTATACTAAAAATATTTTTAAATGGAATTAACCCCAATTAATCAAGTATAATTTACAGTAGGAACATAGAAACACTTAGAGAAGCATATTATACTTTAGAAGAAACAGGAATGCTTAGACATTATAACAAACCAAATAATTACGAAAATAGAACAAATAGACCTAACAACCAAAATTTTAATAGAAATCAATACCACAGACATAATGACTATAGAGAAAACCTACAAAGAGACAATAACGACCCAACACATTATTATAATAGAAATAATACATACCAATACAACAACACATACGAAAACAATTCTAGGCAAACTAGACAAAATAATAACAATACATACGAAAACAATTCTAGACAAACTAGACAAATTAATCACAATACATACGGAAACAATTCCAACCAAATGAGACAACATAATAACAATAACTACAATACCAACAACACATACCATCACAATACAAACCGGAACCAAAGTTTTCCGAATAACTCTAATCAAACAAGACGAAATCAGACAAACTATACAGGCTAGAAATTATACCCAGGCAAGAAACAATTCGGTTGAACCAATGCAAGTGGACCATATCTACAACACAAATCAAAACTTGAACTATGAACATTTTCAAGTGGCCAGCTTAACAGGAACTTTACCAGTAATCGAATTGACAATAGGTAATGACAAATTAAAATGCCTAATAGACACAGGGTCAACAACCACATTTCTAAACTCAGACAAACTGCCATATTACAAAAGAATAAAATTAGAAAACACAATCCCCTGTAACACTCTAAACGGACAAATCTCAATAAACACTGAGATAATAACACCATTGCCAAACGAGTTCAATGAGAAGAGCTATATGCGTTGGAAATTAACTCCTTTTTATCATAAACCATTCGATGGACTTATAGGTCAAAACCTACTCAAACCTCTGCAAGCAATAATTAACTTAGAAGAGGAATACATAGAAATAAATAACACAAAAACGAAATTCATTAACTCTTGCCCACTCAAATACGAGGAAATACATACATTAGAAGAACCTAAACTAAAACTAGAAAAATTAGAACGCGAAGACATGAATAGGGAAGAAAAAAGGGAACTACGAAAATTAATTAACAAAAATAGAGATTTCTTTTACCAAGAAGGACAAAAACTTTCACATACTCACGAGATCCAACATGAAATTATAACCTCTGTAGAAAAACCTATATATTCGAAAATATACAGATATCCCCAAATACATGAAACAGAAATAAATAGACAAATAAAAGAAATATTGTCACAAGGTATTATCAAAGAAAGTAATTCACCATACAACTCACCATTATGGATTATTCCGAAGAAAATCGATAATTCTGGTGAAAAGAAATGGAGAATAGTGATCGATTATAGAAAACTTAACGAAGTTTCTATATCAGACAAATATCCAATCCCTAACATAGAAACTATATTGGAAAAATTAGGGCGATCACAATACTTCACTACCTTGGACCTTGCCAAAGGATTTTATCAAGTATTAGTCAAAGAAGATGACAGAAAGAAAACCGCATTTTCAACGCCTCTTGGACATTATGAGTTTATACGAATGCCGTTTGGACACAAAAATGCCCCTGCAACTTTCCAAAGACTAATAAATGCAGTTTTAAGAGAGCACGTTAATCGAATTTGCGTAGTTTATCTGGACGATATTCTTATTTTTAGTACGACCTTAGAAGAACACACTGTAAATATAGAAAAAGTGTTCAATAAACTTAGAGAACATAATCTGAAGATTCAAATTGATAAGTGTAATTTCTTTAGTTGAACTACAGAATATTTAGGTCACACTCTGACAACAGAAGGTATTAAACCTAATATGAATAAAATTGAAAATATACAGAAGCTTAAATTACCGGAAACCCAAAAACAAATAAAATCATTCCTGGGAATGACCGGATACTATCGCAAGTTTATTAAAGACTATGCAAAGGTTACCCACGGTAGGATAAAGTATTTGAAGACAAATTCTAAAATTGATAAAAAAGACCCTCAATATACAGATTCATTTCAGAAGCTTAAAAGAATGCTCATGGAAGCACCAATTTTAAAATATCCAGATTTCAACAAAAGATTTAAGTTAATAACGGACGCCAGCGATTTTGCTTTAGGCGCAGTCCTTACACAGGACAACCACCCACTAAGCTTTGCAAGTAGAACTCTAAACGACCATGAGAAAAAATACTCCACAACGGAAAAAGAACTTCTTGGTATCGTTTGGGCCGTTAACTACTTTCGCCCATATATTTATGGTAGAACTTTCGATCTATTCACGGATCATCAACCTCTCAAATGGCTTCAAAGTAAACATAAAGGGAAAGATATAAACCCTAGATTACAAAGATGGTTGCTTAAATTTGGAGAATACGACATAAATATAAATTACATTAAGGACACAGAAAACAAAGTTGCAGACTTTCTATCCAGAATAAATGCAAATACAGGAGAAATAAATGCCATAGATTTAGAAGAACAAAATGATAACATGAGCACAGCTGCAACAATACACTCACAAGAAGAAGAACAAAATGATCATTTTCCAATCTTAGAAACAGTTTTTAATAGATTCCAGACACAAATTATATTGACACATACTAAAACAAAAGAAATCGAAATTATAGAAGACAAACAAAAAATTTACATAAGTACAAATGACATTGAAAACAACTTCATGACTGATATATTTCGCAGATTTTTAAAATCAGGGAAAACAGGAATTTTTTCAGAACTTTCTGACCATATATATAACAAAGTACAACAAAAATTAATCAAACTATTCAATACAAAGTTGAAATTTTATAAATGCACCTACCATGCAAAAGACATGACGAATGAAGACGAAACATATAGATACATTGCAAAATATCATAGGAACGAAACAGGACATACAGGAATTAACGAAAATTACGAAGGACTAAGAAAAATTATATATTTCAAAAATTTAAAAACATATATCCAAGAGTAAATTAACAATTGCGATACTTGCAATAAAGCAAAATATGATAGGAAATCAATAAAACCAAAGTTCCATATAACTGAAACCCCCAATAACGTAAATCAGATAGTTCACCTCGATGTATATATAAACAAGAGACATAGCTTTTTATCATTTATCGACAAATTCTCAAAACATGCAGTAATACTAAATTTAGAAGACAGAAATAGCGTTACAATCATTAAAAAAATACGACTATACTTTTCCATTAAAGGCAAACCCAAATTAATCATTTTAGACAACCAATTCAATTCAATTAACATCAAGGAATTTTTAAGGTTAGAAGAAGTAGAAACACACTTCACAAAACCAAATAGTCATACAGGTAATTCAGATATTGAAAGATTTCATAATACATTAGGAGAAAAACTTAGAGTTTTGGAAACCGAAAAATCCGAATTACCAATTCAAGAAAGACTTTTCAAATGTGTAGAATGGTATAATAAATCTATTCACTCCGTCATTAAAACAAACCCAATAGACGTAATAGAAGGGAAAGTCGATAGAAAACAAATAGAAAAACTTTTAAAACACTACAAAGAAAAAACCATTAACAAGCGCAATGAAAAACGAGAAACCTATAGACCAAACTAAGATGAAGGTTACGTAAGAAATTATAAAGCATTAAGACACAAAGACCAACCTAAATATAGAAAACTTAAACTAGAAAATATACACCCGACAAATATAAAACGACCCACGAAATTTTTAGATCAACTAGACGTTAATAGCTACAATAACGACAGTAACAACACTGATCCACACAACGACAGGAACATTTAGGAATAATTGACGAAAATAATCAAAGCATAATCACCAACTTAATAAAATATAGATATTAAAGATCATTTCAACTTAACTTTTAAAAAACAAAAAAAAAATTTTATTTAAAAGTGTTTTCCTTCATTTCATTCAAGTGGAGTTTAAGAAAACATAATTCGCGTGAGACCCAACATACCACCCGCCTTTAGTCGCCTTTTACAACAAGCTACCTTAGTTTTTTTTTAAAATTTACTTCTCTCAGGAGAGGTGACCATATAGCACCGAGAAGGCACCCCGAGATGCCATTAAATAACTCTTGGAGTTCCTCTTGATCAGTTGCTAGTTGTAACGCATCGGAAATATTTGCGGGGGGAGGGAGTTCCACGGCTTTCCCGTTCTGCATCGGAACGAGTTTTGGTACAAAGATATGTGCGTCATCGGAAGATGTTTATTGGTCACTCTGTCGATGTGAGCTTTCTTCGCGGTATCAAAATCCTGGTTGCACTCGTTTCTGATTCTAACAAAATTCGTTCTGTCAACCTGGATCGAGAGAAGAGCGGATCGTCTTAAAGAGTTTAGAGTGATGGAGGAGTGCTTGCTGCCGGAGTCTATATCGTTAAGAGTAAGAATGACTAGGTGGGGGTCCAAGATGACCGCCCTGGGGAACCCCTGATGTGGCAAGAAAAGGATTAGAGAGAGTGGAACTAAATCTGACATGGTAGGTTCGATCGTTTACATAGGAGGAATTCCACTTAATCAGAAGGGGTTTGAAACCAAGGAAGGATAGCTTAAAGAGGATGAGATTGTGGGAGATTTTGTCGAAGGCCTTGCTGAAATCAGTTGTGATTACATCGAATTTGTTGGCATTCCGCAAGGCACGGAGAGTGTGGGATGATAACTCAACTAGATTGGTGGTGGTCGACCTACCCCTAAGGAAACCATGCTGGTTAGGAGGGATGATGGATTTGCTGCAGAAACATAATGCTTTAAGAACGCCGTCGAACAGTTTTAAAATATGGGAAAGTTTGGCGATGGGATGGTAGTTACTAATATCGCTTTTAGATCCCTTTTTATATATGGGAGTGATAAAAGAGGATTTCCAAATACTTGGGAATACACCTGTGTATAGGATAGATTTGGCGCCAGACTAATGACCTTGCCCGGAAAAAACAAATCATTATGAAAAATTTAACAAGCCTCAGGACTTGCTAAATAAGTAGTGCCGATGATGATGATGATAGGATAGATTAAAGATTTTTGAGAGCGGGAAAAAAAGAAAAGAGGAACATTTTTTTAAAAAGGATAACAGGAAGTTCATCAGGGCCAGGACTGAACTTGTGTTTAAGTATGTTTAATTTTTCTTCAACTAGGTGATGCTGAATAAGTTGAGAGATGAAGGGGCCAAGGGAGAATGTGGCCAAGTCTTTGAAGTAAGACGGGTTAGACTCAAAAGAGTTGTCCGTGAAGGATTGTTTAAAGGCAGAAGCGAAAGGTTTGTCAATAGTTTGGGGGTCAGTTGAAGTAATCGTGCCATAGGAAAGGGAGTTGGGATTAAAGTCAGATCTGCGTTAATAATTATTAAAGAGGAAATAATATTTGAGATCATTGATCAGATTGTTTTGTGTTTTTGTGAGATAATTGTAGTAGATGGGCTTGTAAAGCTCTTTCCGTTTTTCCCCACGTCTTCTTTTTGCCGACTCGGTGTTTTCTTTATGATTTGTTCCCTTATGGTAGTGTCGGCTCATCACACCTACGCCTACCGGGTTTTTCGTGAGATTGTTTTTTGTATATTGATTTTTCATTTTCGTTCCCACGAGTCTTGGGGTTTCAAAGAGTCCGCCATAGCACAGCCCCTCTTTGATATGGTAAGGTCTGTTTACTGCTCTGATTCGACCCGATGTCAGAGAGCCGCTGTTATAATACAGCCGGTATACCCCTGGCTGCAAACCATTCAATGGGCACGGTGACGCGTAACACCTTGGATTAGGAGTGGTAGATCTTTGTGTGCTACTCCTCGCTAGCCTCTCTGACATGGGTAGTCCTACTGGAAGCGTGTGGTTCTGTCAGCATAACCTGAGTGACTCATTGTAGTTTAAGCCCCCGCACCACGTCAAGGTTTCTACCAAGCGGGTGTTCATTGCGGTTATAGGTATTTATAATTTTTCTGGTTAATGAATATCGCTCTCTCCAATGGCCAAGATTGCACGATCATCAGCAAAGGTACGAACAATATTTTCGTCGAATCTAGGCGTCACTAATAAACAGGAGATAGAGAACTTGTTTATAAGACATTTCCTTGTGGCCTCAATAGAATTCCCTTCCTCGAACTATAATAGGCATTTTCTTGTTTGGATCTGAAGTTGGACATTTTAGAGTATTGGACATCTTGAGTTTATGATTCAGTCTTTCAAGCCAGACTTTATCAAAAGCCAGCTCAACATATCAATATACTGCTGAATTCATTTTCTTTCTCTGTAATAGTTTTACGACGACGTACGTGATTATGTAAAAATGATCAATCTTAGATAATTGGTTCTACAAGCTAGAGCGTCTCATGGTTGTCTTTAGTCTCGGGAATAGAAAGAAGTCATGGTAGGCCTTGTCCAGTAAATATATTGACTGAGGGTAAAATAACGGCTTTTTTTTAAACAAAAAATTACGAACAAGCAGAGAGATGTGCATGAATTTGAGAAATTGAACTCTTGGCATTGTTCTCGAATGGCCCTAGGCTATGACATTAGTGGTACAAATATATAATCTTTTAATTAGATAACCACATATTTCACCAAAAGTTTACTCCTGACCATTAGACGGACCTTTATCTCCAAATGTATGGTATCTTGTGGTGTTTTTCACAGATAACACATTCCACACCACCATCGTGGAAAACGCTGCATCAAAAGACAATCGAAAAAAGACAATCAGACACGTATACCAAAACATTGGCGTAGCAATCTACAGGTTAAATAGCGAGTTGAAATATCCTTTTGTACAACTGGCCATGGTCTGGTGCATTGGTGCTTTAGTCCTAAGCTTTTCATAGTGTGGGATTGAATCACGTTCATTGCTACCATCGAAAAGCGCTATGATGTCACTGGGAGATGTTATTACAGATTCGATGTAAATAACAGTCAAATAGGCAATGCAACGGAATTTATTGTCCAATGACAATGAATTCGTCATTCGAGACCCCACATTTTTATAATGATATCACTATATCAATTAGTAAGTGACATGAGCGAGAGATGACTGAATATAGTAACACACAATGTAAAATGATCAAGAGAAAACCATGAACCCTCAACAGTTTTTTACTCGTAGTAAATGATTAATTAACAAATTCAATAGTTTACATCCACCTTATTTGATTTTGTTTTCTTTACAGTTATATCCGGAGTGATTATTTGTTTCCTTTAGCGGTTTTTGGAAAAAAAGGATCAGGGAAGAGTGCGCTGGCTGCAAATATTGCAATTAATTTAAACAAATTTCTAGACAATCCTCATATTATAATAAGGTAAGCGATCTATAATAATTTTGTTTTTTAAGCTCCATATAGTAGATGCGAACAATATAAATACGAAAAAAAACTGTTTTTTTTTCCCTTTCTATCTTTAATATGACACGAATTACCAACATTGTTGCAAGAAATTTATATCGAGAGTTTTGTCTTCGCAGATCAAGTAGGAAAATCTTCTATTATAGAAGAGAATGTCGTTGGTGAGCTTCTTCATTTTAGTATTAAAAGAAGTATTGGCGAAGTTATTTTGAAAGAGAATGAAACAGAGACATCTGTATTGAAAAACTCACTTAGAGGTAGAAATCCAACGGAAAGAGTGAAACACCTTGACAGAATTGGTGGTATATTGATAAGCGAAATAATTCAATTAATAGAAGAATCAGTGTCTGACCAGCAAAGGGTACTGACGTGTTTCCTCTTGCCCACAATATTTAAATTGCACTGCTTAACAGTCGAAGGTGCCGCGGGGATTTGTTTACTTAGTTCTTGTGGTATTCTCTAACAATTCAAATCCATATGTGCAGTGAACGAACAAATTAACAAACATTTTCAGAGCTACACTCTACCTAAAATTGTGAAATGCGATATGAACAAACCCAAGAAAAGTGGAAAAATATTGACACAGTGAAGTGTACCAACAAAAACAGTGACTTAAATCCAGTGCTCCAAGTCATGGCTCTTGAGGGCGGTGGAGATGAAGATTTCCTTATAATTAAGGAAATCTATATGCAGGTTCTGCAAGTGAGTAATGAATATAAGCAAAAAATGGAACAATTAGAACAAAAACTATTTGAAAGACCAGTCAAAAAACAATCACCCAAGCTATAGAGGAAAAAAATATATTATCATCTTTATCGGCATTACAACCGGGATCCGATCTTGGCTTTATTTAGCAAGTCTCTCCACCGGTCCCAATTGCGAGCGGATGTCATCCAGAAAAAACTATATTAGCGGACCAAAAACAATAATAAAAATGATAACAACACCTTCAGAACACTCGAAGACGACAACACACACCCGATTTGCATAGAAAAACTAAACAACTCAGAACCATGCGCATCTTACTCAGCCAGTGCGCTGATGATACAGTTAAAAAAGGCCAAAGAGGGAAAAAAAGGGACCCAAAGAGAATAAAAATAACAGCGAAACCAGAAAAAATAACATGATGGATTCAACAACAATGATTGGGAAAATCAAAAACAAGAAGGGAGTGGCGGGAAGCCGATTTAAACGACACGAGGTCAAATATGGGGCAGGTGGGAGCGAACATACAGGCAAAGTCTCTGCTTTCAACCAGGCGAAGGCCAGGACGATCCTTGACCAAGTTGATATGCAGTCTCCACGTGACACCCCTGCCCCTGGATAGCTACCTTGGCACCCGCCAAGTAGTGAACCAATGCATGCTGCGATATCCTGAGAAAGGTTGGCGCAAGGCTAATAATCTTGCCCGGAAAAACGAATTATTATGGACAATTTAACAAGTGTCGGATATGGAGCGGATACCGGTGAGAGACTTGCTAAATAAGGCCAAGACCCGATCCCGGTTGTAGTGCCGATGATGATGGGAGAGAAATCATACAAGACCGGCAGGTCTTGGGTCCGGTAGTAAACGTAAATTACGTCTGTTAATCTGCGCTGTGATCAATGTGTGTGTGTAGTTTTTTTTTTGTTTTTTTTTTTTTTTTGTTTCGGTAGGGGGGTGGAAATCTTCAAAAGACACCTCTGGAGCGATCCAAAGGCATGTAGGATTTGTACCGACTAAAATCACCTCCCGCCAGACACAAATTCCTGTTGATACCCGTGGAACTTTCTTCTATATATTCCATCGCGGGGCGGGACGGAGTTTATATGTTACTCCTCTCGTGGCGTCGCAACTGCTGCACCATATCACATAGAACATCATTTGCTACGGACCATGCCTGTTTTGAACTTAGCATGTATTCTATTACTCCGCCGGACTAACTGCCCGTCTCATATGTCTCTCCAAAATCATACGTGCGGTCTCGAATCTCGCGCACTCTGTGAGTACGTGTTCCGCATTTTCTATTTTGCTTTCGCAATACAAGCAATGTGGGTTATTCACATGCTTATACTTGTGCAAGTATTGCCGAAATCATCCGTGTCCTGATATTCGCTGAGTCAGGTGGTGATTCAGCTCGCCATGTTTTCTTTTCACCCATGTTTCTATATCAGGTATCATCGTGTGGGTCTGTAGGGGTTTCTCTATCCTATAGGAGAAACAGCCCACAATTCCAACCACAATACCTACCCATTTCCCTTGATAGGTATTTACCAGCAGGACATGTCAAAGGGACGCATAGCTAAACCCATTTTTCTATGCAGATAATGCATAATTGAGTTTAGCTACAATCAACAACATACGGCAACACTATTGCGCTAACCATGGGATTTCCACCGGAAATTCCATTCGTATTGGTTAGCAACAACCAAGCCAAACCAAGCGATGCCGTTATGTCATAGTCCATAGGCTTGGGTATTATTGAACATTCCACAGAATGGAATTATATTGTGGGGCTTTTCAGGGCCCGAAGAGCCACGCATCGCTCGATCCCCACTATTCCAGGCGAACGACTTACCTCTCGGTCGAACTTCAGCAAGGTTGCGTAACCTTGCTACGGCATTTACCCCCAGCCAAATCGCCGGAATTAATACGGTTACCCAATCGGATAACCGTTTTGAATTTCTGTTAGGCAGCTTACCTATTCTGTAGGGGATTTCCTTCCAGACCCCTTTTTTCTCCAGCATCACTACTGAAAACATTAAATCCACGGCAAAGCTTATCACCTTGCCGTGGCATCGAAAACTCACCCTCGGTCAGACATTATTTCCTAAAAGAACATTAAACCCACGGCAAAGCTTATCACCTTGCCGTGGCATCGAAAACTCACCCCCGAGACGTACATCATTCCCTAAGAAACATTAAGCCCACGGCAAAGCTTATCACCTTACCGTGGCATCGAAAATTCACCCTCGAGGCGTATATTATCTCCTAAATAAAAAGCATAAGTCCACGGCAAAATCATCACATTGCCATGGCATCTGAAATCATATCTTTAGGCATACATTCTGCCAGGGCATCTCGTTTCCATAGCCTTAAGTTATGGAAACAACAATCAACAAGAGTTCCTTGTGACTCGTTGTATTTGTTTACCCTCGGCATAACATGCATGCGGCTATTTGCCCCTATTGATTTGCTACCGCCGACAAGGTTTCTGCTGATGCAAACCAAACATGTCCCGGATTACCAGCAATCGCTGGCTTCCAATTATCGATCCCCATGTTCAGAGGCCGTATTCAAGCAACGATCAAGATGCAGCCAGAAAATGTTTACTTTCAACATCTGGCAATGGCTGCACCCTATGTTCGTTGCAATGTTTAATCATCGGCAACAGAAATGATGATTTATGGCCTTCCATTAGGATGACCAAATCATCGGTTTGGGTCTTTCACACCCCAGATGCTAGTATTTACATTCCTAGAAAATGCACTAGCGATGTTGCCCGCCATCCACGGTCGCTGAACGATCGTATGCATGGCATACGCACACATGCGTAATGTATGCCTATTCCGTCCGGTCCAATCACGATTAACTACTTCAAGTTAATCGTGTAACTCCGCCTCCTTTCCAGTTTCTTTCAGGGTTCCTTTCCTTTTGATGACTTCCAATGGGATTAGTCAGATTTTATCCCCCATGGAGTGCGTTTCGGTGTCTAAATACGAGCTGTGCCTTTTTAATTTTCATTGCTTCTTTGTTCATTTTAAAAAATAATAAGAGCCGGTGGAGTATTACAGTCAAACGGTCAATTTGGACTTGCGTCATTCAGTGTTTTTTTTTTTATTATATTTTATCTTTAATATTAAGAAAACTAATTCACAAGATCGTCGGGATTTTGGTGTGGCTGATGTGTCTTGTTGTGTTCGCGTCTACCTAAATAAATAGACAAACAAAAGTATATAACTGTAGTACCAATTATTGCAAAATAAAAGTGACTTTGTATCGAAATTAAAGAAAGAAACCTGTGTGTGTTTTAATTGTTCCGGTTTTTCTTGGTGCTGGTGTTTGTTTTATTGGGTTTTAGACAATTTTGATGTTGACCCATCATCGGTGTAAGAGTTTTGTCTTTCGTCGGTTGAGTTTTTACCAACCCGTATCCTTCGGATATCACCATAAAAACCAACCTACATTGGCGACCCGCGACTTTAGAACTATCGCGCCTTCCGACTCATAAACAGAAACTTTATCAGTGCAAATTAAAATCGCGCAACCTTCGATTTTTCAAACTTTTGCGTTACCGCGATAACCCCGTTTCGGTAACAGAACATTCACCCAACCATACGAACAGTTAGTGACGGTGACAATCTACGCAACTCACTTAAGCTGCATCCCAGTAAACCAGTGATCAAGTGCCAATTTACGGAATTATCGAAAGTGTAAGGAGCCCCACCATCACCTATAGTCACCTGCAGCCATCGCTAGACAGAAGCCGCCCCAGCTTTAACTCCATCAACACCTGGAACAACACCCAATAAACCAGGACCAAACGCAAGTGGTAACAATTTTTTTTTTATTCTATTATTTAAATACCTTTGGAAGAACAGAGTTTCTTTTGTTAATGGGATCGTAGGAAATTTACAGTTATAACATTACCTTGAGTTAATAAGTATTCAAATTAATTTCTTTTAAAAACGTTTCACCTGTTCTTAATAAAGTCCTATGTTCGTTGTGTTTTATTCCTAGTTTTAGTAACATATCCTTTGACTAAATACCTATTCTTTTGATTTTTTTTTTTTTTCTCCACATCATTGAAACGATCCTTTTCTTTTTCATACCCAGTAATAAAATTTGTCTTGGTTTGTTGTGAGATCCCTGTAATGGAGATATGTGTAATTTAAGACGCAATACCAACGAGTTAAATTTTGTATAAGATAGAACATAATATATAAATACAGTAATTGATACGAATTAACGAAGAAGCAAAAGTAGAATAAACACTTTAGTCACCACTGAAAACAGTGTCCTCGCTGCGGCATATTGCTGAAAATATTATCGTTTTCACCAGAATTTTTAAGAAGAACAACAAACTATACGTACGCTGATATTATTGAACGTTTGTAACATTTACATGGCGGCAATAAATGCAATCATTAACACTGATTAGTTTTACAAGAAAAATCAACAGTTCAAACTTTGTCATACATTTTGAAATACACAACTTAAATATACCAATACTTAAACTTTATATTGTACCTAAAAGATAACGTAATATAAGTTATTGATTACTTCATAAACTGCATTTGATAAAACTTGTATACAACTATAACGAATGAAAATAATGGAATTAATCCATCGCATACGCAGCCAATAAATTATATGAAGCTAAGGTTTCTGCCAAATATTATTTTATACATTGAGCGTATCGTACAAACGTACTTACAACTCATATAGGATATAAGTAATCCCAATTTTATTATTTCACCTATCAATAAGAGCGATAAACCATTTACTTAATCTTATTTGTCCTTTATATCTATAAGTGAAAACTTGACAATTCCATAGTATATTAAAATATCGCATACAACACAAAAACTCGATTACTCACCCTTTTCATATAGATTGATCCGAATAAATATTTGAAATCTCACGAACTCACACCCGACAAACGGACCAAATTATCGCGAAGTAAAACCGTTTTGCAAAATCGGAATCAATTATTAACATTTATTAGTCATAATAGTAACCGTTTCAAATTTAGTTATACATATCCAAATACACAAATTGCATAGATAACTCACATCATTTAACTCAGTATTATTTTTGACATATATTATTTTATATTTCCCATTTACAAAAACATATAAAAACCGAAAAACTGAAAACCAATAGTAACAAGTGTGAACCCCTTCAGGGTATTGATTAACACGCAGCTTCCGGTAATTGCACATACGACTCCTCCGACTATCGCTCGACTTATTTTAATTAATAAAACCGTATTCGGGGATATTCAAGATCCCATCAACTCCACTTGACGCGGCACGATTCTCTTTTGGCTCCACTTGACTCCAGTTCCGACTTTCGCTCGACTCATTTTAATTGATAAAAACCTTGTTCCGGGATATTCGGGATTCTCTCAACGCCCTGCGACTTCTTTTGACCAATTGGCCTCCCCTCACCGCCTTCGCGTCCTCTTACGCCCATTTTTGCGTCCTCCGTGGTGAATATTTTGATTCCCTCCTACTCCGTTGATTTCAGTCCTGTTTCGTACAAAACACTATGGTTGTCACACGAAATAGCGCTGCCCAAAAGGCCCAAGAACAACCCGAGCCCCTAGAATTTCACGACGCCTCCAGCGTCGATTTCCCCACCGAGCAAGTCGATGCTGACCTAGACTTGCCCGGACAAGCTACTCCTCTGGCACCGCCCGTTGCCCCCAGCGTCGTGAACCGACCCCAACCTACTTCCCCAAACGCTCTCCCAACCTCTTCCAACGCCCCTGGTATCTGCCCTTTGGCAAATTCCGGCATTTTAATGCCCACAACTGGTGCCAGCACCTCACAACAACCCCAAAGACCTTCAGAGTCCCAAGAATTCCACGATGCTTCCAGCCTCGGGAATGGGACTCGTCTCCCTAATATAGGACTTCCCCCCTTCGATGAGGAGGACCCAGACCTTTGGTTTGCAGTGGCAGACCGCATCTTCCAGGCCTCAGCCTTGCACGACGAACAACTTCGTGCAGTTGAGCTGTTGAAAGTGCTTGACCGCACTCAACGACCGCATGTTGCACACATAATAAGGTCGGCCGGCCGCAACCCATATAGCAACATGCGTGAAGCTCTGCTCGACGCATTGGACGAGCCAGGAAGTGTGCGGCAACAACGTTTAGCCGCTGTATCCAACCTTTCTGGGATGAGACCATCTCTTTTCCTGACCCATTTACGCTCTATAGCGGGGACCAGGATTGGGGACGACCTAATAAAGCCTCACTTTTTGAGGTGTCTTCCCCAGCATGCCCGTTCGGCACTTATAGCCCAACCCAATCAGAGTTTGGGCTATTTATCCAAAATTGCGGACGCAATTATGGAAAGCTCAGATCAGTATTCTGAGCCTCCAGCGTACCAGGTAGCGGCGGTTTCTCAACACGCCGCCCAGCCTGCACGGCACCCTCGTCTACCTCCTCAAACCCAATTACCTTTTAGAAGGCCCGCCTCAACCAATTTCCCTCAGGGGAATCCAGTGGCAGGCCCCAACCCTAACCAAAGAAATTCGCCCACACAACTAACTCCTGCTGACCTCAGGGCGCTCCAAACCTCACTCCTCCGCGAGATAACTCAATTGCGTGCGGAGGTGAGGAACAATCCTCGAAGCGCCCAGAATCGAGCCATGCCGAGCCGTCCTCTCAATCGGCAGAATTCCTCCCAAAATGCCCCTCAGAGGGCCTATATCCCCCAAAATGCCCCACAGAGGGCCAATCCCACCCAAAACGGCCCTCACCGGGTCAATTCCCAGCGAGCTCCGGCTCGACCTCCCCGTAACGGCAATACTAATAGACAGAACATACCTGATAATGCCGTTACTCTGCCTTGGTGCGCCAATCACCAGCGATATGGTGATCGCGCATTCAATTGCAAAGCGCCTTGTGGTTGGACGCAACCTTCCACCAACCAGAGGCGCTCTTTAAACTAATTTTGCCGACCGACACCCTCGCGCAATCGGCCGGCACCCCTACGATAAGTCGCTTAACCATCCGGGATTCGAAACTGAATATCGCTTTTACTGTCGATACCGGCGCCGATATTTCAGTCCTCCCGCGATCGTTTGCTCCGCGCAACCGCGTGCCAGCCGCACTTAAATTGTCAGCTGCAAATAATACGCCGATACTTACGTACGGACGTAAAAAGCTGACACTGCAATTGGGTCTTTGTCGTCCGATCACTTGGCGTTTCGTCATTGCGGACGTTAACGAACCCCTGATAGGTTCCGACCTATTAGGTGCACATAATCTGTTGGTCGATTCGACCCATAACAGACTTGTGGGTCCAACCGCACCCCCCTTGCCCATGACGGCATCACCAGCGGCAACTTCAGGGGCCACAGAGTGCATAGACCCATTCCAGGTTATGGTACAGGAATTTGTGAGTACAACAATTCCTCTGCCTAACCAGCGCCGACATAAAGCCACGGTGTTTCATCATATAGAAACACGTGGTCCCCCGGTGAGCCAGCGTCCACGTCGACTGGCTCCGGAAAAATTACGTGCGGCGCGCGCGGAGTTCGAGCATATGATCGAACTAGGTATCTGCCAACCGTCGGACAGTCCCTGGGCAAGCCCACTCCACTTAGTGAAGAAACGTTCTGGTGAGTGGCGCCCATGTGGCGATTATAGGCTGTTGAACGCAGCAACTGTCCCGGACAGATACCCAATTGCACACCTCTACGATTTTTCGTACAAGTTACGAGGGTGCAATGTCTTCACTACCCTGGATCTCACCAGGGCATACCACCAAATTCCGGTGGCACCTGAAGACATCCCCAAGACCGCAGTCATTACACCTTTCGGACTCTTCGAGTTCAAAGTGATGACTTTCGGTCTCAGGAATGCCGCACAGACATTCCAGCGGTATATCGACACGGCTTTACGAGGTCTTAATTGCTGCCATGCATACCTTGATGACATTCTCATCGCCTCCAAAGACCTCGCCGAACATAAACGCCACTTACGTCAGGTCCTAGAGCGCCTCCGCGAATTCGGTCTTGTCATCAACCCAGATAAGTGTCAATACGCCAAGGAGCAAATCACCTATCTGGGTTACGTCGTTGACAACCAGGGCATTCGCCCACTACCAGACCGTGTGGGGGCCCTCATGAAGTACCCCCGGCCTACTAACGTGAGTGAGCTGCGTCGATTTTTGGGCATGCTTAACTTTTACCGCCCAACCCTGAAGAATGCCGCTCAGATTCAAGCTCCCTTAAATGAATTTTTGAAAGGAGCTAAGCGCAATGATAAGCGCCCCATCAATTGGACAGAAGTCTCTGATAGAGCATTCCAACTGTCCAAAGAACAATTGGCAAATGCCACCTTACTCCGATACCCTCTCGAGGGAGCGGCACTGTCTATCCAATGCGACGCATCGGATACCGCAATCGGAGCCGTCCTTGAACAGGACATTGAAGGCCGACCGGAACCACTTGGCTTCTTTTCAAGGAAGCTGAGTCCCACTGAGCGACGTTACAGCGCCTACGACCGTGAATTGCTCGCGATCTACAGCGCTGTTAAGTACTTCCGTCATATGATAGAAGGACGTGCGCTCTCAATTTTAACAGACCACAAGCCATTGGTCTATGCGTTCCGGAAGAAGTCGGGAAATGCCTCCCCCCGACAAGAGCGTCAATTAGACCTCATTGGGCAATATTCTACGGAGATCAGGCATATCTCCGGTAAACAGAACGTCACGGCGGACGCCCTGTCTCGAATCGATACGATTCATTTGCGTACCGCCTTGAATAACACGGACCTTGCCCTAGCTCAAGAGGAGGACGAACAGCTCAAGTCCCTCCTAACTGCCGATACGGCACTAGAGCTCAAGAAAATTACCCTTCGCGACCCTTTGGGCGAAATCTGGTGTGATGTCTCCACTGGAACCGCTAGACCTTACATTCCCGAGAAACTTCGTAAGGGCGTGTTCCAGGTTTACCACAACCCTGCCCACCCCAGCGGCCGAGCAACAGCCGCTGCTGTCCGTCGCAAATTTATTTGGCCCCGGATGAACAAAGACCTCACCGGTTGGGCCCGTGCTTGTCTCCAGTGCCAGCGCTGCAAGGTAGCGCGACATAATGTACTGGAGCCAGCGCAATTCAAGCTTCCCACGGCACGCTTCGCCCATGTCCACATAGACATAGTGGGACCGCTTACTCCATCAAGAGGATTTTCTTATATCCTCACTATGATGGATCGCTGCACGCGATGGCCAGAAGCGACACCTCTCCGGGCAGTTACTGCCGAATCAGTCGCCAAGGCCTTTTACTCAACTTGGGTCACACGTTTCGGTGTACCAACCACCATTACTTCGGACCGAGGTCCACAATTTGAGGCGACAATTTTTAGGCAGCTAACAAATCTTCTCGGCTGCCAAAGAAGTCGTACCACCGCCTACCACCCGCAATCAAATGGGATGATAGAGCGCTGGCACAGATCTCTAAAAGCCTCACTCATGTGTCATAATGACACACAAGGGTTGACGCCCTACCAACCGTCCTCCTCGGCCTGAGGACAAGCATTAAGGAGGACCTGGGTGCTTCGGCAGCAGAGCTTACCTATGGTACCAACCTCCTTCTTCCAGGAGAACTTTTCCTGAATGGCGAAACACCGCGTGACCAACTTCGTGAATTGGGACATCTCCGTGACCTGCTACGTAAGGTTAGGGCAACCCCTGTAACCAGGCACGGCTCCAAAAAACTTTTCGTCCACCCTGAACTGCACAGCTGCACGCACGTCTTTGTCAGGGTGGATAAGGTCAAAAAACCCCTCGACCCACCTTATGATGGCCCATTCAAAGTCTTCCGCCGCATCAGTGACCGCGTCTTCGAGATCGACATTAGAGGCAAGCGATCCACGGTCAGCGTCGAAAGGCTTAAGCCCTGTTTTCTGGAAGCTTCCGCTCCAGAAGTACTTCCTTCTACTGACACCGCTCCTACGCCACCAGCACAACCTCCCCGTACTCGCGCTCAGGCGCGCGCCTATAACCAACTAACCACCCCCTAACCTGCCTTACCTATTTCGTGACTACGTCACTGGGGAGGGAGTGATGTGGGGCTTTTCAGGGCCCGAAGAGCCACGCATCGCTCGATCCCCACTATTCCAGGCGAACGACTTACCTCTCGGTCGAACTTCAGCAAGGTTGCGTAACCTTGCTACGGCATTTACCCCCAGCCAAATCGCCGGAATTAATACGGTTACCCAATCGGATAACCGTTTTGAATTTCTGTTAGGCAGCTTACCTATTCTGTAGGGGATTTCCTTCCAGACCCCTTTTTTCTCCAGCATCACTACTGAAAACATTAAATCCACGGCAAAGCTTATCACCTTGCCGTGGCATCGAAAACTCACCCTCGGTCAGACATTATTTCCTAAAAGAACATTAAACCCACGGCAAAGCTTATCACCTTGCCGTGGCATCGAAAACTCACCCCCGAGACGTACATCATTCCCTAAGAAACATTAAGCCCACGGCAAAGCTTATCACCTTACCGTGGCATCGAAAATTCACCCTCGAGGCGTATATTATCTCCTAAATAAAAAGCATAAGTCCACGGCAAAATCATCACATTGCCATGGCATCTGAAATCATATCTTTAGGCATACATTCTGCCAGGGCATCTCGTTTCCATAGCCTTAAGTTATGGAAACAACAATCAACAAGAGTTCCTTGTGACTCGTTGTATTTGTTTACCCTCGGCATAACATGCATGCGGCTATTTGCCCCTATTGATTTGCTACCGCCGACAAGGTTTCTGCTGATGCAAACCAAACATGTCCCGGATTACCAGCAATCGCTGGCTTCCAATTATCGATCCCCATGTTCAGAGGCCGTATTCAAGCAACGATCAAGATGCAGCCAGAAAATGTTTACTTTCAACATCTGGCAATGGCTGCACCCTATGTTCGTTGCAATGTTTAATCATCGGCAACAGAAATGATGATTTATGGCCTTCCATTAGGATGACCAAATCATCGGTTTGGGTCTTTCACACCCCAGATGCTAGTATTTACATTCCTAGAAAATGCACTAGCGATGTTGCCCGCCATCCACGGTCGCTGAACGATCGTATGCATGGCATACGCACACATGCGTAATGTATGCCTATTCCGTCCGGTCCAATCACGATTAACTACTTCAAGTTAATCGTGTAACTCCGCCTCCTTTCCAGTTTCTTTCAGGGTTCCTTTCCTTTTGATGACTTCCAATGGGATTAGTCAGATTTTATCCCCCATGGAGTGCGTTTCGGTGTCTAAATACGAGCTGTGCCTTTTTAATTTTCATTGCTTCTTTGTTCATTTTAAAAAATAATAAGAGCCGGTGGAGTATTACAGTCAAACGGTCAATTTGGACTTGCGTCATTCAGTGTTTTTTTTTTTATTATATTTTATCTTTAATATTAAGAAAACTAATTCACAAGATCGTCGGGATTTTGGTGTGGCTGATGTGTCTTGTTGTGTTTGCGTCTACCTAAATAAATAGACAAACAAAAGTATATAACTGTAGTACCAATTATTGCAAAATAAAAGTGACTTTGTATCGAAATTAAAGAAAGAAACCTGTGTGTGTTTTAATTGTTCCGGTTTTTCTTGGTGCTGGTGTTTGTTTTATTGGGTTTTAGACAATTTTGATGTTGACCCATCATCGGTGTAAGAGTTTTGTCTTTCGTCGGTTGAGTTTTTACCAACCCGTATCCTTCGGATATCACCATAAAAACCAACCTACAATATCCCCAGCCGATGCGGCGTCCTATTGATTTTTCCCAGATCACCCATTCGCTTGAGATCATTGATCTCTTTTTGCTGGTGAATAGCCTTAGCTATGTTTGCCCTCTCTCTCGTATTTCTGTCTTGCTATAGTGCGTTGACCTAAGAGATCACCACTAGGTCAGTAGACCAGCCGTATACACGGCATTGACGCACACACACCTAGCCGGATCCACACTGGGTTATTGTGCTTTCCCTTTTGATTTCTCCATTCTGGCTACGCCCATCGACGTCGAACGAATACACAAGTATGTTTCGACCTGGATGAGTGTGGTGAGTTGGGGAACACACAGGAGAGCATGATTACCATTGGCAGATCAATGTGTAAAAAGCAAAAAGTACGATTTCCACCCAAAATAGAGTCAGTCACATCTCAACCACCATCGCGCATAGCCACGCTGCCGCTCAGGCAAAAAGTAATTCAGTACATCTTAAAAGAGTCGGGTGTAAAATTGTCGCGAAAGTTTTCACGGTTTTAATTTGTTGTCGCCAATCGTTTTGTGTCGAAACACAAACATTCTAATTTCTGTCTTAGTGTAGTAATTATTTTTAAAACAAGTTAAACTAAAATAAAGAACATAAAAAAAAAACCACAAAATAAAACAGTGCGTTTTTATTTTTCGTGCTCTTTGCGGAACGATTTTCGACGGACCAATATCGTTGGGGGAGTTAATGGGATACTTGCCGTACGTCGGCATCAACACTTTTACCCCCATAGGTCCATCTTCCTTTGGTGGAAGAATCCCACCTTCGTTGTCATTCTCTTAGGCTTGAGAGTTCTAATTGTGACCGCATTTTCCGACGATTCTCTTGTGAGACCTCATGCAATGCAGCGTTTTCTTTAGCTGCAATGTCAGGTGGTGTCCTCCCGGCCAAAATATTTATGGCATCTTTGGATACCGTTCGGAATGCACAGCATACTCTTAGTGATGCCAGCCTATGCGCTGAGTTCACCCCCGTTATGTACGACTTATATTGTGCGGCTCCGGCTCATATGTGAGCTGCATAAATTATAATGGAGGTGTTGACACTGGTTATGAGTTTCCTTATGTGGGGCCGGGGTCCTCCAACATTGGGTAGCAGTCTCGCCAACACGTTGCATACTCCTGCCGTTTTTTTCACTCGTTTTCCTCACGTGTTCTTTGAAGGTCAACCTGTTGTCGAGTATAACACCAAAATATTTAATATGGGGACTGGATCTGATCACTTGTCCCTCTATTTCCAAATCAAGGTGTTCAACTTTCTTGCGGCTGCTTATTAAAACTGCCTCCGTCTTATTTCCAGGTAATTTCAGTCCGGCCATATCTACCCAGCATTTAAAGGTCTGGATTGCTTGGGAGCAAATATTCTCCATATCATCTAGATGTTTAGCTACGGCCACTACTGCCAAATCATCTGCGTACCCAAGATTCTAACCCCTTCTGGTACATTGACCCTGAGCACACCATCATACATGATATTCCATAACAGCGGACCTAATACAGATCCCAGAGGTACACCCGCTGTTATTTTATATTCCTGTGGTCCTCGTCTGTGTCATAGAGCAGTCTTCTATCCGAGAGATAGTTTTCTAATATACGCACCAAGTAGGGTGATACTTGTAGATCGCTCAACGCATCTAGAATCCGATTCCAATTCACCGAGTTAAACGCATTTTTAACATCTAGCGGCACCACCACGCATTATTTTTTGGTCCACCTAGCCATCGTGGTCCAGTTATTGCATTGCGAGTGATGTCGCACATCACCGATAGTGCCTTACCGGTTGATCTACCTTTCCGGAATCCATACTGCGATTCAGAGAGCCCCGATGTCCTCTCAGTGAATTGTTCCAGGCGAGTGGCAATTATTCGCTCAAGCTGTTTTCCTGTTGTGTCCAGCATCCACAACGGGCGATAAGACGACGGCTCTTCCGGATTCTTGACTCCTTTTGGTATAAGCACAAGGCGCTGTTTTTTCCATCGTTTAGGAAATTGTCTTGTTTGAAGGCAGGTTGTGAAGAGGCCGCTAAAGACTTTCGGCTTTTTTGTTAGAGCAGTCTTCACTACAGCGTTAGGGATACCATCCACTCCCGGGGTCTTGTTTTTTTTTTGACAAGCCTTGCAGCCAAGAGCACCTCTTCGGTGGTCACGGAAGGTATCTCTCCTTCAGTGATACTCCACTCCTCTTGCACTTTCCACACCTCATCACACTGCGGGAGGAGGACAGCAACGATTCTTGCCATGTCAATTTTCCTTTTTTGCATTTGGCTACTGTTGCTTTGTAGTCTTTTCATGACTATCTTGTAGGCGCTGCTCCATGGGTTGTTATTTAATTCATCTCTTAGGGAGCAGAACGCGTCATATTTACTTTCGCGGATTACATTCCTCAACTCTTTCCGTTTGTTGACGAATTCCGCATGCAACTGTGGGTAGGTGTTATGGTTTCTTGCTCTTTGTTGCCAGCGTTGTAACCTGTTGCACTCCGATCGCACATGGGCGATTTCTGAGTTCCTCCAATACATTGGTTTGATAGCCCCAGCAGGTTGTCCTTTTCGTGGGATAGAAGCATCACATGCGGTAGTTAACCACTTCTGTGTGTGCGTGTGGGTAGCGTGTTAGCGGTAGACCGTATAGGATGGGTCCAGGAATCCTCTATTATAGAGGGGAATGTTGTTAGGAAAGGTTCTTTCTTCATTCATTTTCTATTACTGAAGAAGAAATTGTAGCTGTTGGATCAGAAGAGAACGAAAGAGAGAAGGGTCAAGAACGCAAGACTGCCGCACAAGTGGGTTCTCGCTGTTCTGAATGCTTTCGAGGTATTTGTATGCTAATTGTAGCAAGTACTCGTCGATAGGGGTAATGGATGCACCTTCGTATAGGTGATAGTTGAAGTAATGGCGTACGTCAGGTCGTCTAGAGTGGTTGATGCATCTTCTGGGGAGTTTCCTTTCGATAATTCAAAATCTTTCCATTTGGGCCGATAATATACAGGACCATATAGGAAAGGCGTACGATATTCTGGATCGGATTAGCTGCTTATGGCGAAGAAGTTAAACTTTGGTGCTAACTGTGTTGCTCCACTTCAAAATGTTGTGCAGTTGCTTAGACCGACCGAGGCCCCTTTGAGGAATGTGGGTCACATGTTCGATGAAATTCATTTTTGGGGTATAGATGACCCCAAAATATTTCATTCTGTCCTGTGGTCTAAACGCAGTACCTCCTATTTGTATTCGAATAATCTGTGAATATTGAGAAGTAGGTTGAAAGTGTTTCCTACACAGAATTATAACTAGTGCTTCGGATGGGTTAAGTTGAATTTTCCATCGACTGTAAAACTGATACAGTTCGTCCGGATGACGGTTGAGTCAATTTATTGCAAGTTTAGTGCTCTTGGATGACGTGTGCACTAAGATCATCTGCACAGCATATCTGGTTTACTCTCCCGTCCACAGGACGAGGAATATTTGAAGTGTAGATATTAAATAAGATGGGGCCTAGAATGGGGCCCTATAGTACGCCTGCAGCGGCGTTGAAAATTCGGGAAAGCTTTCCATTCACTCGAAATTGGAAGGTTCTGTTTAGAACGAACTAGTAGATGAGATTGTGGCGGTTTTAGGAACCACCCAACCCACTATAGGTTGAAATGTCCTTTCCGCCAAGGAACATACTCACCTTTATCCATTACACGCGCCCCAAAAGTCCTTACTCCCACCTGAAACAAAAAGTAACATTTCAGACACCAACGTTGAATTCAATAGTAAAAATCAATCAAACTAAACGTTCAAAAGTCTCTAATATTGAATTCAACGCATCCAATTCGACGCGACAATTCAACGCATCCAATTCAGCGCATCAATGCAATACATCCATTAAACGCGTTCTTCGGTAAACAAACTGAACAACGAATATCTTCTCTTGTAGGTAATAGCAATTAGCACCTAATTTCCTGGCATGACCCAAAACCTAAGAGGCACACTTGTGCAAACAAAGGATAGTGATTCGCTGTCGACCAACAGTCCATGCAATCATAAACATCCTAACGTAGATCTCAGGCTAGATATTTATGATTTGGAAATGCAATTAGAAACCAATACCAATCCCACGGTTCCTTTATTATCCACCTGAAGGCCACAAGAACATTGTTATCTTAAGCCAGATGGGTAACACAAACAAATCCCACGAAAATATCGGAAAATGAGTGGCGGTAACCTCGATCGTTCAAACAAAGGAACAAGATTCCGATAAAGAAGACGGAAAGGAGAATGATCATTATGATGGGAAATTTTTTTTGCAGATTGGATGGGAAATTTTCTGTTACAGATGAGGGGATGAAAAATTCGAAATGGGGATGAGAAGTTTTCAGTCTACTTCGAGAACAGTCGAACCAAGAGAACCCCACCGAGGAGGTCGATGGAGTACAGTTAGAGAACCCCGACGCGAAGTTATCCATACAGCGCATTAAATCGAAAAAAGAAACCGGCCGACCCGAAGTCTCTTCATTTTTAAAATACGCGAGTTTACCGAGTGCATTCGCGGAACTGCCACCTAAGGCAAACATCATAAACATTTTGTATAACGATTAACTACCTTGCGCTCCGGAACAATTAAGTGTGATATTAGTTTACTCAATGTTCTTACAGCCGTTAATAATAAACAATAAACCCATGTACGCACACTAGTGCCCCTAGTATCGCCACGGGTGATCAAATGTTTAAATCCGCGAATCCCTGTATTAATCAAACTAGACTTAATAAACAATAAAAAATAAAAAATAAAAGTCAAAACTATTCTCTCCGTGTTTTATTTGTGCTGTTTCCTCTCAGGGTGGTCTTCCTTATGTGCGGACAGTGTTCGGCGGAACACTTACGACCTAATAGACAACATCCGCCAAAATATCACAAAGGGTTCTGCTGAGGCCAGTATTCAATAATTTAGAAAAGAGACCTATCCAGGTCGTGTAAAAAGCCTTTTCAATATCCCGTCTCACCGCAATGGTGGGTTCCTTATTAAAGAGGGGTACGAAAAACGTTGAGAGCCATTGTGGTGCTGTGCCCTCTTCTAAATCCAAATTGGAAATCTGGTATCAAGTCCCCGGCACTGATATTGTTTAGCTTCTCGTTTATGAATTATTCATATATTTTACTGACGCAAGTGAAGAGCAAAATGGGACGAAAGCTTGAGGAGTAGTATGTTGGTTTCCCAACATTGGCTATTGGACAAACAATAGCATGCTTCCATGCTTGGGGAAACTATCCCATGCTGTAAGCATGGTTGAACAGAATGGAGGGCTTTACAAAAAATAAGGCAGAAAGCCTTCGCAACGACATGTTGTCGACACCAGGTAATCACTTAGGGTTTGAGATCTAACTAGGCTCTGTAGGATATTTGGTGTGATAAAACCGTGATAATTATCACGCACGTCGTCGAAGTATGCACTGTTAGTTGGGTTAAAGACAACAATTGGCTCGTTAAAGTTGTCTAATTTATTGTGGACCTCTGAACTAATGATCGCATTAGTGTCCGCGTTGTCATCCTGGAGAGTAAGCTTGTGATTATTTTCAAAAGTCTCTCCGATGATGTATGCTTTATTGGTATCATTATTGACAACAACACCGTTGTAACATCTCAGCGTAACCCCAGGTATTAACATTTATTAATAACCTCAGGGGATACTCCTCCGAGGTTATTAATTCGTTATATTCACCTGTTTGTGTTGCTTTGATCCTTTGGCAGTCTGTAAGGGGGTTTGTTCTACAGATTGCTAACTTCCCTTTGTTGTGTTGGATAAAAAGATCTCTTCCTTCTAGGTAACTTTGACTTTATTCAATTGGGAATAACCATCCCTTGTTTAGTTAATACTATTAATTTTACAAAAAACCAAGAAGACCCGTTGTACAAATGCAAAGGGCCGCAGTCTTCTTATTTATTACACTACACTGCACTGCGAAGAAACTCATTTGCATCACCCTTTTTATACCAAATTATTGGTGAGGAAGTGCAGATGATGCATTTTCCTCACCTAGAACGTGTAACCTATTTTGAGATTATTTGGCTGTCATAGGCCATTCGCAATATTCAATAATTGTTTAATTTGCCCTGCTAAAACTGCAAGGGCAATGAATTGAGCAATTACTTAATTGGTTTCATACGAAGAACCAATTATAGGGCATTGCCCGTGTGTGCAAATCGTATGAGTAATTTCGCCTCACTGCTGTGTTCGCTACTTCGTCGAACTCAGCACTTTTCCGACGCTCAATTACTTCGTAGTCGGTGGCCTTTACCGCTCGTGTCATATACCTTGCATCACACTTGTTTCCCGGCAAAAAGATATGTATTTGAAATATGAGACCGTGTAGGTTCGCGGCCAGGTGCTCGCTTGATTTTTGAATTACGAAGCAGAATGCAGTGGCCTTGGGGAGTGGGTCAAGTGTTCGATTGATATATGATAATTGGCTTTGGAAGGTGGGCATGAATGGGTAATTATCGCAATGTATGCGATATGAATTAATTGCCCGTGGAGAAGGCTTTGCCCTGAATGGATGAGTGATCATATGCGAATTTCAATTGTATGCATTGTATGCAAAATACTTTGAGGAGTGTTTGATGATTATTGAATGCAGGGATGATTAAATATTAATTGCTTGAGAGGGGGTGTAAAGCGAGGTGTAACGCCGCTGTGGATGATTAGGCCAGTGAGACGAGAAGTGCCATATATCTTACTAACGTTTTTATAAATGTTCTGGTCCATCTGAATACCCTTCAGTTTGTCTTCCAATTGTCGGGTACGATTATTTTGGATTCTTTGTTTGATCAGTGTACCAATATTGTGAATGATGGTTCGCAATAATGGTTTCCTTTGTGGAAATCGGTGAGGATATCTCATTCTGCAGAGCTTGAACTTTTTAGCCTCCCGGATGAAACGAAGAGTGAAGTCGTCATGGGGAATCTGATAAGTCTTTTCAAGTGTGTGTTTCGCGACATGAGTCTCCGAAATTTCAACTATAATCTCGTGAAGTCAAGTTGCAGCATTATTTATCTCAACCGTTGTTAGGATCCCGTCAGTGGGAAGAGAGATTTGGTGAAGTTTTTCGTTCAATGTGATATTGAAGTTGTCCCAATTTGTGTGCCCATAATCCGGTATGTATCTGATATGAGCCCGCGATACTCGATATCTGCGAATGAACGTGGTCACAACGTTGTGGTCAGATAGACCCACCGATACTTGGGGAGGAGTGACTTGAGGAAGTAAGTCTTTAGATAGAAAAAATATATCCAGTATTGAGTTACTTGGCATACCAACCATAGGTGCAACAATTTCGAAGTTGATGGCATACATGTTTGCGGTGTAGCATTGGTACTATTTCAGGGCTCCTCGATAGTATGGTGGTTAGTATACCCGCCTGTCACCCGGGAGACCGGGGTTCGATTCCCCGTCGGGGAGCCTCTGGCGCAAGACTAATGACCTTGCCCAGAAAAAATAAATCATTATGGAAAATTTAACAAGCCTTAGGACTTGCTAAATAAGGCCAAGACCGGTCCCCGGTTGTAGTGCCGATGATGATGATGATGATTGGTACTATTTTGTGCCATTTGGGCAAGAGACAGAGTTGTTCCAGTGGGAATGGCTGGAGTTAAAATCGTCCCCTGTGATGAGGGGCGTATGCATTATCGAAGCAGAGGGGATTCTGTGGGTATCCGTCGTCCTATATCATCATCTGGTGAAGCCAATCGCGTTTAGAAAATTAAGATGAGAGTCGCGAGTATTACCCGTCATGAGTAAAGGTGGATGTCGCGCGTTTGTGGGTGTATAATAGTGTTATGTCGAGTTGTGCGTAATTAATGATATACATGGGTGGGCTGAAAAGTTTTCGACCTCAATGTGAAGATAGCAGCACTCGTCAATAAAAGCTAGTGAATGTAGTTGTGCATTTTTTGACAATTACTCACCAACATTTCAGCCATTTGGGATGGATCATTTTTATTTAACAGTCGTTTGAGTGAGTCGATTTTTTTGCCCTTTTTGGAGCCTATTCCTCTTTTGCAGCCATTTCGGAAGCGTAGTTTTTTTTTTGACGGTCATTTGAGTGGGTCGACGTGAGTTGTGAAAATGGACAAAATTGAGTATCAAGCTGTCATTAAATTTTTTTTGTGAAAGGCAATACGCCTACACAAATCAAAGATGAGTTGGACTCTGTGTATGGAAGCTCTGCACCATCATTTACCACTGTGAAATTTTTGGCAGTTGAATTTAAACGTGGCCGTGAGAGCTTGGGAGACGATGAACATTCGGGACGTCCAAAAACTGCAACAACTGACGATAACATCGCTAAAGTTCACCAAATGGTGTTAGACGACCGCCGAACTAATGAAAATGTCCAAAGAACGTGTTGGTCACATATTAAATCAAGATTTGGGCATGAGGAAGCTGTCCGCGAGTTGAGTGCCGCGTTTGCTTACGTTAGACCAAAAACGTGCTCGAGTGAACATTTCCAACGGGCTCTGTTGGTGCTGTTTAGGCGCAATAAATCCGAGTTTTGGTGCCGATTAATTACTGTCGATGAAACTTGGATACACCATTATACGCCCGAAACAAAAATACAGTCAAAATAGTGGACTGCAAAGGGGGAATCGGCTCCAAAAAAAGCAAAAACTTCTTTTTCGGCTGGGAAAGTGGTGGCAACTGCTTTTTGGGATAGTCATGGAGTTATCTTAATGGATTATCTTAAAAAAGAAAAACCATTACAGGAGCATACTACGCATCACTACTTGACCAACTGAAGCAGAAGACTGCAAAGGGGGAATCGGTTCCAAAAAAAAGCAAAAAACGTCGGTTCACTCAAACGACTGTCAAATAAAAACTACCCATCCAAAATGGCTAAAATTTTGGTGAGTAAATGCCAAAAGATGCACAATTACATTCACTAGCTTGTATTGGCGAGTGGCGCTATCTTAACGTTGAGGCGGGAACGTTTTCAGATCACCCTCGTATGTTTAAGCAATAAAACAAAGTGTTTAATAAACTCAACGTACGTTTTACTCTCTGGGTGTGAGTGTGAGAAGTGTGTGGAAAAGGGTATATATATATATCGTAACATTACCCATTGATTCTGGGAACCGGAACTTTGGTGTTCAGTTTACGAGAGGCTAGATTTTTTCTCACGAATGGTCTTAACACAGGTGAGTACTTTTTTGCCGCACAGATGTAATGAGCTTACCGAGAATGTGAATTTCCCATGCCGAGTCATCTTGTTTCGGCATTGTGTCTTTTGGGGATATGTAGAATTATTGCAACTTGAGTTTTTCATTGGGAAGAAGGTGTTGGATAACTTTCCACAATTTTCTGTTATCACTGTTTTTAAATTGTGTGCGAATACATATATATATTCTGTGTTGTCGGTTTTCTGTAGTTTGATCTATTGATTTGCTTTGTGTGAGTTGTATATTTTATTTTATTTTATATTTTCTAGATATGCCAATTTATCGGTTGTGTCGTCAGAAATTTCTTCCCTTTTAGGATCAATCTCAGAAGAGTTGGCAATACATTTTGCAGAGGAAACTTTATTTACAAAGCATGTAAGTATTAAAACATATTATATCCCGATTGTAATCATATTAATTTTACATATATATCTAATTGCAGGATGTTTCTGAATATAAACGTACAATTGAACAACTCCTCGACAACACCAAAGGAACTGTTCTACTCATAATTGATGATAGCGATCGAATTACTGGCGTGAATAACTTTAATTGGTTACCCAAAATTCTTAAGCCAAATGTGAAAATTATAGTAACAATCACATCGGATGATAGCCCTAAGGATATGTGGACTTGGAAAGATCTGACTCAACAAGGATTACCTGAAGAAAATCTTTTGCTCCTTCACAACTATTTATCACCTAAGGAAAATGGGAATGTTCATGAAATTAACTATCAAGCTCCGAGATATAAGTTGGCCACTAAAATGCCGTGGTCAAGTTTGAATCAGAATGATATACTTTCTGAAGAATTTATTAGGAAACTAGTTAACAATGTTGAGTCAGAAATGGATACTAATATACTAGTGATGCTGCTGTCTACAATTTCAATTTCAACTTACGGCCTATATGAGACTGATTGTTTAAGTATATTACGAGAACAGGTTAAGATTGACGATATTCTTTCCTTCATTATGTGGTCTAAATTTTGTTGGATAATGGGATCGCTGATACTCCATACTGAAAAGAGCAGAATAGCTCACAGTGAACTCTTGAAAAATATATCAAAGATGTATTCCAAAAATAGATCTTCATTACAACAATGTGCCATAGAATATTTCAATCGACAGCCAGATTCGTCTGAGAATTCAAAACCAAATCTAATCAGGTAAGGATACTATCGAACTAATTCTTAGTTACCTATGTAAATAGATAGCAATGTATTTTTTAAAGTGCATCAACAGTCCCCAATTTCATCCTTAAACATTTTTAGAATAAATTTGATTATATTAGTAGGGCCTGGAATATGTTCTTGTTTTTCTAAACGTTCGAAGGTGTTAGGAATGATTAGAAAATGTAACAGAGAATCTATTCAAGGTCCGGTAATTGTTACTATTTTTAGACAAACTTACTTTTCTGGCATTTCCGAAGTTTAATGCTTTTCAAAAAAAGTTTATTAATCGTAAAACAATGTGTTTCAATATACTTTCAGTCACAACATAGAAAAGTATCTCATGTTACCTAGTCTTGACCTGGCCCTTGCATCACAGAACGACAATGGTAACGCTTTACAGCAATACTTCAACAAATATTATTTCAAAGATTTATCCTGGATCTCAAAGAAAATAAGTGCTTGCGGAAGTATTTACTTCTTAAATGATATATCGTTAACCGAGGAGATGTGGAAAAATCGAGCGGAAGACTTTCCGCATATAGAAGTTCTTAAAGAATTTTTACAGCAGCATATCTGGCATCTTAGTTGTGACGGAAATCAATTGTATACATTACTAAAATCTTTTCTCCAAAACGTAGTACGTAAAAACTCAGCGTTAGCTACCAATGATCAAATAAACAACTGGATTGCTGCAATAGACGAATCCAGCGTTTCATACTTTGAATGTGTCAACGACTTTGATGAGGTCGGCAGTAAAGAAGCGGATATAGTTTATAGTGAGGTTGCCAGTATAAAGGGTCCGGGAAATTTAATTGCTGCTGTAAGTACGAGTGGTGGCGAAATTTCCATATGGGATGTGACGGACTGCAAAAGAATTCGAGTCCTTAAAGGTATTTCCCAACCAAGTCTCGTGGTTCCTATAAGAGATTTTGAGGCAGCTGTGCTATGTAAAAGGGAAATAAAAGTAATCGATTTCGAAAACGGCGAATATAAGGTATACTCATACAATTTGGATGTAGTTTTGTATATTGAAATAATCTAATAATTTTCAGACGACTTTAAAAGGAGTTATGAACCAAAAAATGCCTTATTTCGGTCTCCATGATGAAGATCACTTGGTGTGCTTGTCGCGCAACAGAATGTATGTGAATCTCATGCATTTACGAACTGGAGATTGCATAACTTCGTTCAAAGCTGGAGAAGATCGTTTCCTGAATTCGCTGATTGTATCTGGAAATGGAAGGTTTGACATTATAATTTTAAAAAATCAATATATACCAGATGTACCGGTCTGAAGTGAGCGTCAAGATACAAATGTATCGATAGGGAACGTTTGTTGTGAACGAGCCCATATTTATTTTTTATTTGGTTACTATGACATCTGTCAAACATATTTAGTATGCATCAAGTCATTGTACAAACATCATTTGTTTTAATCCTGTTAAAAATGTTGAAATTTGTACCAGAAAATGATGATTCGCGGAAAGCATTAATTTTTTGTTTTCATTTGAAGAAAAGTGGTGCAGAGTCGCATCGAATGATTGCCGAGGCTTATGGTGATCATGTATCGGAAGCAACATACCAAAGATGGTTTAAGCGGTTCAGAGATAATGATTTTGATGTGCGAAATGAAGAACGTGGAAGACCACCAAAAAAGTTTGAAAACGCCGAATTGCAAGCAATATTGGATCAAGATGACACTTCAAGTCAAAAACAAATAGCACAAATGTTAAATGTTGTACAACAAACAATTTCTGACCGTTTAAAAGCTATGGGAAAGATCCAAAAGTGTGGAAACTGGGTGCCACGCGAATTGAATGACAGGCAGATGGAAAAGCGATACACCACATGTGAAACGTTGCTTCTACGACACGAAAGGAAGTCAGTGTTGGATCGAATTGTGACTGGTGATGAAAAATGAATTTATTTTAAAAATCCTAAACGCAAAAAATCATGGGGACATCCGGAAGAAGCGTCAACATCGACTGCAAAGCCTGATCGGTGCGGAAAAAAGACAATGCTCTGTGTTTGGTGGGACCAGAAGGGGGTGGCGTATCATGAACTTCTAAAACCAGACAAAACTATTGATGCGCAACGCTACTGACAACAAATGATCAATTTGAACCATATATTGATCGAAAAACGACCAGAATGAACCACAAGACATGGAAATGTAATTTTGTTGCATGATAATGCTCCGAGTCATACAGCAAAACCCGTCAAAGAAACAATAAAAGCTCTCGGCTGGGAAGTGTTACCCCACCCGCCGTATTCACCAGACTTGGCTCCTTCCGACTACCATTTGTTTTCATCGATGGGAAGCGCATTGGCTGAGCAGCATTTCAATTCCTACGAAGAAGTCGAAAATTGGGTCTCTGAATGGTTTGCCTCAAAAGACGACCAGTTTCATTGGCGTGGTATCCACACATTGCCAGAAAGTTGGTCGAAATGTGTAAAAGCAATGGCCAATACTTCGAATTAAATGTTTTTTACTTTCCCAAAAAAACCTTTTTTATCTTTAAAAAAAAACGCTCACTTTATGCCGGTACACCTCATATATGTACATATATATTTATATATAATAGTAGTAATAATTTGGCCTGTAGGAACCAGAAAGCTCATGACCGGACTGACTCGTCTAGGTCTTCTGTTTGCCAAGTCGGTGTTATAAATTCTTCCCTTATGGTAGGGTCGGTTCATCACACCTACACCTAATATAATATATACATATATATATAAACAGAAATGGCTAAACGAATTGAGAATTTTTTCATTTGTGACATATATGACAATCAGTACTAGAATATTCGAGAAAGTCCGAAACAAAGTATTAGAATATTCTATAAAGTACTGGAAAACTGGAGACTATCAACAATAGAACATTCAAGGCTATGGAACGGACGGAAACGAAACGCTGAATCAGAATGTGAGGAAACGGTATAAATACGTCGCACACAGATCATGGAGATGAGTAAGAAGTAGAAAGTGAAGCAAGCGATAAGTGCGATAGTAAGAAGTAATAATAATAATAATAATATATATATATTATTATATATATATATAGTAATAATAATAATAATAATATATATATATATAATATATATATATATATATATATATATGCGAGTATGCTACCCAATTGTGGCGGGAATCTTGTTTTTTCTTAAAGAATTTTTGTTTGTTAATTAATCCTTATAGGTTAGTCAATCTTGCCTCCTTTAAAGTAAAGCTCCTTAGAAATAATATATTGCGGGCCAGTTTTTTCCAATCTTGGAAACACTTCTTGAACTTACTCTTCGGTATCTTTCAGCGATTCTATTGCCTCATCAATTGTAGCAAAACGTCGTCGTTTTATGATTCTCTAAGCCTCAGAAATATAAAGAAGTCACAGGGTGTCATGTGTGACGACTACAATGGCGGAGATAAAATGACAGTTATATGTTTTTCAAAAAAAAAAAATACGAATTAACAGTGAAGTGTGAGGGAAAGCAATTGTCGGATAAACGAAAAGTTTAAACGTAAGTGATTGGATTCCCACGATTTTAAGTATCAAGTGGCAGTAATTTTATAGCAATGTCTTTATTTTTATGGAGGATTATTTCAGTCCCTTTTTGGTTGTCCTTATTGCATCTTTACCATGTGGTGAAGACAAACAGAACCTTCAGCTCTTCTAATAATCGTAAAGAAAAATATGAACTTTGGGGGGATAGGAGCGAACATACAGGGCAAAGTTAGCGAATGCTTTCCACCCAGCGAAGGCCAGGACGATCCTTGTCCCTGTTCAATCCAAGTTGGCATACAGTCTCCACGTGACACCCCTGGATAGCTACTTTGGTACCTGCCAAGTAGAGAACCAATGCATGCAGCGACATCATGAGAAAGGTTGGCGCAAGGCTAATAACCATGCCCGTAAAAACGAATTATTATGGAAAATTTAACAAGCCTCGGATATGGACCGGATACACGCCGACGACCACGCAAACAGAAATGGCTAAACGATTTGAGAATTTTTTCATGAAACGTCCGCTCACTATACAGAGCTCGAGCTGCACACCAGCCAGCCGATACCATGCCCGAATATAAGGCTGACATAACACCCCTACAAGAAATAAGATGGACGGGGAGTGGTGTTATTCAAAAAAACGAGTATGACATTTATTACAGGTGTCATGCAAAACACCATGTGCTCGGGGTAGGCTTTCTAGTCTGCCAAAAACTGAAGCTTGCCATCATCGGCGTTAATGCAATAAACGAAAGGCTATGCACTCTTCGCGTGCGAGGCAAGTTTAAGAACATAACCCTCATTAACGTTCACGGACCTACAGAGGAGTCCCCTGACGAAGAAAAAGAAGAATACTACGAGAGCATCGAACGGGCCCGCAATGCCTGCCCAAGATACGATGAGTAAATCGTTCTTGGTGATTCGAATGCACGAAAATAGGTTGGGAGCCGGTTTTCAGGCACTACGTTGTCCCATAGTTTGCATGAGAACACTAATCATAATGGACTACGAGTCATCGAACTGGCAGCATCAAAAAACTTGGTCATTGCAAGTACCAGGTTTCCGCGTAAACATATCCACAAAGCCACCTGGGTATCACCTGATAGAGTCACTCGCAACCAAATTGATCACGTGCTGATAGATCGCCGCCACTCCTCGAGCCTGATGACGGTACGAACGTACCGAGCTGCCAACGTCGACTCGGATCACTATCTTGTTGGTATAGTTTTCCGAGCGCGGATTGTCTTACGGAGACGTATGGCATCCGCGGATCAGGTTCGAATCAACACGGCTGCCTTACGCAATGATAATACCAGTAACACCATTGGTCATGCGTTAAGACTCGCCCTCGAAGAGCTCGACGGAGGGAGAGTAAGTCCCGGGGCCAGAATGCCGGGCGTGGAAGAGAAATGATCACGCCTTAAGAATACTGTCATTAGTACTGCCAACTCCATCTTAGGCAGTAGTTGTAAAGATCGGAACAACTGGTTTGATGATGAGTGCAAACTAGTGACTGAACATAAGAATGCTGCTTACTGGGCAATGCAGTAGTCTCATAGAACGCGGGTACGCAAGGAGAAATACAAAGAGCTCAGAAGATCTGAAAAAGGCCTTCACAGACAAAAGAACAGTGCCTGGGAAAAAGACCCTGTCTGTGAAATAGAGAAAAGTAGAGAGCGAGGATCGCACCAGGCGCGGACGTTCTACCAAATAATCCGCAGTATGACGCGGTACACACCACGCTGCACTTATTGCAAGGATAAAGAGGGTAATCTAATCGATCCTGACGGCATTCTGGAGCATAGGGAAGTGCACTTTAATGAATTGTTAAATGGTCAGCTCACAGAAGAATTGGAGGCTCCACAAATGCAAGATCAAGACCAAATGCTGCCACCACCAAGCGTTGAGGAAACATTAAAGCCATAATACAGCTCAAGTCGAATAAAGCCCTCGGAGCTAATGGCATATCAGCTGAGGTGATCAAACAAGGAAGGACAGCGTTACATCACGCAATTCATGAGATCGTGGTGCACGTATGGGAGCAAGAGGAGATGCCGGAAGATTGCCGTCGTGGTATAATTTGCTCAATACATAAGAAGAGAGATATCACACTGTGCAGCAACTATAGGGGTATAATATTGCTGAGTACCGCCTATAAGATACTTTCCACTATGCTACAAGATCGGATAGCCCCATACGGTAAAGTCATCATTGGTCAATATCACTGTGGCTTCATTCCAGGCAAATCAGCGATTGATCAGATACCCACCCTTAGGCAGGCGATGTAAAAATGTCAGGAATTTAAGATTCAATTATATCATCTATTTATAGAGTTTATGGCCGTCTACGACAGCATAGCCAGGGTAGAACTATATAATCCCAAGAGAGAGTTCGGCATTCCAAACAAATTTATACGACTTTGTAGGTTGACCATGACCAACGTAACTAGTCAAGTAAAAATAGTGGGATTGCGGTCCAAACCAATAAACATCTTTAATGGACTCCGACAAGGGGACGGTCTGGCCTGCCTCCTCTTCAACCTGGCGTTGGAGAAAGCAATCCGTGACTCTGGCGTTACAACTAGAGGGACTATTATCACCAAGTCCAGCCAGATACTTGCCTACGCAGATGACATCGACATCATAGGTAGATCCTATTTGGCTGTACAGGACTCCTTCACCTAGATCGAACAGGCGGCACAAAAACTGGGATTGCACATTAATGAGGGAAAAACGAAGTACATTGTGGCAACATCTGTGAATAGAACACCTAACATTGGTCAAACTATCAGGGTAGTGGAGCACGAATTTGATGTAGTGCAATCCTTTAACTACCTTGGATCAATAGTATCAGCCGATAACAGTATGGAAGACGAAATACGCGAACGGCTGATCAAATCTAACAAAGCCTACAATGGTCTATGAAGGCTCTTTAAAACCCGAAATTCATCCAGAACGTCCAAGCTGCTACTGTACAAGACCATTGCCTTACCAGTACTCGAGACCTGGGTGCTCAATAAAAGGCACTCTGAACTCTTAGCCGCGTTCGAGAGGACGGTCTTAAGGAGAACTGTTGGCCCCGGATGTGAGGGAGGACGATTCCGGAGACGCTACAACCATGAGTTGTACGCAATCTACCTTGAAGCTAATGTTGTAAGAAAAATCAAGCTCGGTAGACTCCGGTGGGCGGGACACCTAGCTCGAATGAGCGAAGAGCAGCCTGCCCGGAAAGTCCTTTGTGGCAGGATGTATGGAAGGAGACAGTGCGGCAGACTTCGTCTGCGATGGAGGGTTACCGTTGACCAGGATATCCAGAGCCTGATAGTGCCAAACTGGATGACATCGGCTCGAAATCGAGACCGGTGGAGAGATTTGTTAAATAAGGCAAAGACCGGATCCCGATTGTAGTGCCGATGATGATGAGAAAGCCTACCCCAAGCGTATGGTGTTTCGCATGACAACTGCAATATATTTCATTTCCATTTCTTCCGTTTCTTTGAATAAAACCACTCCCCGGCCATCTTTTTTCTTGCAATGCTGTTATGTCAGTCTTATACTCGGACAGGGCATAGGTTAGCTACTGTACTGCTCGAGCTCTGTATAGTGGGCAGATGTTCCATGAGATAATTCTCATACGTTTAGCCATTTTCGTCTCCGCGGTCGTCGTCGTATATCCAATCCATATCCGAGGCTTGATAAATTTGCCATAATAGTTTGTTTTTCCTGGGGTACCCCATGAACTGAATGAGTCCCAAGAACTACGGCGTCTGGAAGTCTGCGCATCGCTTAGATTAAGAAACCAAACTGACCCATTTTTGCACCGGATAGTCACTTGTAAAGGTTACGCAAAGCTAATAACCTTGCCCGTAAAAATAAATTATTATGGAAGTTTAACAAGCCTCGAGACTTGCTAAATAAGGCCAAGGCCAGATCCCGGCTGTAGTGCCGATGACGATGATGAGTCACCTGCAAAGAAAAGTGGATTCTATACGATAACCGTTAAAGTCCTGGGCAGTGGTTGGATGCAGATGAAAAACCAAAACACACCGCTAAGCCCGATCTTCAACCAAAAAATGTTATGGTGGCAATTTGGTGGACATCGAAAGGTTCAATCATTTCTTCTACCAGGAGAAACGATAAACTCGATCAAATATTGTGAGGAAATCGACATATTGCATGCCAAATTGGCTGAAAAGCAACCTGCGTTGGTCAATAGGCCCGGCCCGATCTTTTTGCTTGACAATGTTAGACAACATACCTTACAAGTAAGGGTGCAAAAACGGTTGCAGTTGGGATCTGAAAATCGTCCGCATCCACCGTACTCTTCTGACATTTCCCCAGCGGACAACCATCTTTTCCACAATGTGAATTTATTCTTCCGACAGAAGGTCTTGCTGAACCGAGCAGAGGTCATAAAAGCCTTTGAAGATCTCATTCCCTGAAAAAGTCAGCACGTCTACGAAAAAGGAATATTTGACCTTGTATCTCGTTGGAAGAATGTCATAGAGGCCAACGGATCCTATTTTGATTGAATAAAAATGTATGGAAAATAATATTGGGTTTTAAATTCTTCACTATTAAATCGGACATTGCATGTGGTACAACCCAATATTATTCAAATAAAGAGCAGCCCTTTATATTCGTATAAGTTTATGTACTACATAGGCTAAAAAGTGTAGGCATTTTTAATGGAATCAAGCGTTTTCTGGACAAGGCCATATTTATTCCTCAACATAGTTGCCTTCGAGAGCGATACACTTCGAGAGCGATTTTGCAACAATTCGATGCCCTTTCTGTAGTACGAAACGTCCAACCCTTCGAAATACGCCTCAATTCCTGCGATGACTTCCTCATTTGATCTGAATCTGATTCTCTGGAGCCACCGCTTGAAATTTGGGGACAGATAATAGTCGCTGGTGGCCAAGTCCGAAGAATACGGTTGATGAGCATTCAATTCAAATCGTAATTGGTCCAATTTGGTTATCGCTTTCAAGGACGTGTGTGACAGTACCTTGTGATGATTCGGAACATTTTTTTTTCGTCATGCCTCGTCGTTTTTTCTTTATTCCGTTGTTAAGTTTGCCCAATAATGCGGCATTATACTCTACTGTGACTGTTATTCCTTCTGCAGGTAATCGATGGAGATTATGTCATGCTCGTCCCAAAAAAAAACAGAGGCCATAACCTTCCCGGCGGAACTTTGGACTTTTTGCCGCTTTGGTCGGTTTTCGTGGCTTTCCAGCTACTCTGCAGATTGCCTATTGAACCCAGGCATATGGTAATTGTTACTGCAAGGCGGCGTCTCGATTATATCGCGAGTATGGATCGCCTTATTTAATAAGTGGACTGTATTTGTATTTTAAACTACAACTGTATTATCTTTATTTTATTCTATAATACAATTTACTCTGTTACGATCTCTTTACTTAATTATTTCACCTCCAGGCCGGACTCTGAGCTGTATTACGGGCGCTGTAGTCTTGCTCGGGCTTGAGTTGTACCGGTTATACTCCCCAACTGCCGCTGTTTTTATTCTCTTTTTTGTCCTCGTTTCCTCGTTCGCATGTTGTTACTGGAACAAAGCGCGACTGGTATAAACTGCTGATTCTCAGTCTGCCAGTCGTGTGCTGCTCCGTCCTCGGCTTCGTATGTTACGTCGCCAACAGTAATCGACCCCCGCTTCATGCATCATCTCAGAAAGGCGAAAAAGTCCGCTCGATTACGCTGCAACAACGCCAAACCATTGAATCATAAACGCGCTGCCGCTTTTGGTCAACGGTCGCGCCGATAACTTTTTCATTGGCAAAAGATTGAGCAAAATGTATCCCTCCCATTCTTTTGAGATGCCCACGGACTCAGCTAATTCACGCAACTTCACTTTACGATCTTTCAAAACGATTCGATGCACTTGCTTTACGATTTCCACACTCGTAGCCCCTTTTGGCCTTCCAGAGCGAGGTGAGTTTCCGGTGGCGATAAGCTCTTATTCTTTAGAAACGTTTCCCGTCAGAAAACAACGTTTGATTAAGATATGATATTCCTATTTTTCCATTTTTCTTTCTTTTTACGACGGCGAAAGTAGCGTCACTCAAACGACTGTAGCCTGTAAACGAATGGACGAAATGTCCTGAGCCCCTCAAAATGAGCCATTTTATTTTGACCCTCTTGAAATGAGTCATGTTTATTATACGATTGAGCACAATGTATCCCTCCCATTCTTTTGAGATCCTCAACTATCTCCCGCAACTTCACTTTACGATCGCTCAAAACTGTTCGATGCACTTCTTTTTTACACTAACGTGCGCTCAAACGGGGATTTTGGAGTACCCTTCAATGTCAGAGCACAGTGCGATCAGAAGGAGAGGAAGTGGATAAGGAAAGGAGGTATCGTTGTATATTGGTGATCACGTAGAGCATTCCACATTCATGTGGTTCGGCTAAAGAGGACTCTCTATGTTTATTTGTGTGCCTGAAGTTGACGTTCAACGTGACCTGATTCGTATTCACAGATCGGCGGGTATCGGAAAATGTCTGAAGAGGTGGAACACATTTAACAAGTTTATTTGAACTGATACCGTATTCACTGTGATATCGAATACCATACATAACACGCATCCATCGGAACACCTGAGAACTGAGTATTCTCATGTCATAATTTTTGTCTTTGCTTTGGCGTGTGCCGTCTGGTATTTTACTTATACAAACGCGGGATTTTGGATTCACCATTATACGCCCGAAACAAAAATACAGTCAAAACAGTGGACTGCAAATGGGGAATCGGCTCCAAAAAAAGCAAGATCATCGGCTCACTCAAACGACTGTTAAATAAAAACGATCCGTCCAAAATGGCTGAAATTTTGGTGAGTAACTGTCAAAAGATGCACAACTATATTCACTATATTTTATTGACGAGTGCTGCTATCTTCACGTTGAGGTCGGAAACTATTCAGGCCACCCTCGTAGACCACGATGTGGAAAGAACAGAGGCACTAAGTTATATCCAAGTAGATTGAAATCGGAAATATCTGTATTAGTTATTACCTGTGTTTCGTTAAGTGTAAGGGTAGCTGGTTTCTGATTAGAGACGTGGACAGACACAGAGGAGAAATTGCATTTTCATTTTCATTTTACGTACAATTTTATTTGGTTTTTTTTCTTATATTTATCTTACTTACTAGACAAAACGCATCTCAGACCGCAAATGTTGCAAAGATCGACGCGAAATACCCGTTCCATTGAAGTGGCCCTACACAGAAAACTAATACCGTTCCAGAAAAGAAGGAAGAAGAAATTAGGACCAGCGAAAGATAAACGGAACCACTACTGGTGTTATGCCCTTGTAGTACGTGCCCTACTAGATCTGTACCGAAATCCAGGTTACATCCCTTCCATAACGAATATTACGCCATTCAAACACCAAAAACTCTTCAGGGGTTACAAATCAATCCAGAGTATCGATGCCCGACGGACGGAAGAGAGGTGTGAAAAAGAGGAAAACACACACAAGGAAAGAAAAGGGTAGAAGGTTTTCCCGCAATGCACCTCACTCGCGTGTACATCTTCGCACTTCTGAATGGTAGGTAGGGTCGCAAAACCCGACCGCCCGGTGAAATACCACCCGATTAAGCTATAGGCTTCGTGAAATGGTTGAGAGAAATCCTTGAGCAGCTTTCGGAGCTTGGCTGATGGACTCAGTCGAGAAAAAAAAGCATATCAGAGCGCATAGGTTCGCCTTTCCTGGGTGAAGTAAAAAAAAATGTTCCACAGTACTAAGACCCGTGTGAGGAGATGCGTTTGTTTGCTTAGGATCGCACAGATAAATTTGCACTGCAATCGGACGCGTGTCTGGAGATCCGTTGCTTGCTTAGGATCCCACAGTAAGACTTGTCGCGCGAATTAATAAGTTCGTTGATGGTTTGGTATAAAAAAAATAATCTTTTTTTTTTATTTCTTCTTAATCTATATTTACAATAACGTGAACACTTCGAACTATTAATGTGCTTGGATGAGTCGTAAGAAAATGACTGATCATCGTTTGCGAATTCTGCTATTTATAGTTCCTAGATCTTCTTTAGTTGTTTTCTGAAATCTTTTGGTATGATAGCCTTATCTGAGGTTTCATTCTGGTCGTGGGACTGTGGTGGTAATTTTGGTTGAAATTTGTTTCGATAGCTGAGTCAGGTCGGCAGCAGTGAATCTTATCTTTAATGTTGAAGATTATCAGTTGCATTGTTTGTGATGTCGCTTGCAATTTAATGAGTCTTATGTCGTGTTGGGTGCAGCAGTGAATCTTATCTGTTATACTGGATGTTATCAGTTGTATTTGGCGCAAGGCTTATAACCTTGCCCGGAAAAACGAATTATTATGGGCAATTTAACACGTCTCGGATATGGACCAGATACCGGTGGAGAGATTTGCTACATAAGGCCAATACCGGATCCCGTTTGTAGTGCCGATGATGATGGTCAGTTGTATTATTTTGTGGTGTCGGTTGCAATTTCAGTATGTTGGTTATTTTGGGGGTCGTTAGGTGTGTTAACTCGCGAATCGATAGTGCAGTTGGGTATCTTGTGTTTATTTAAGATACCCAAAACGGATTGCACCGTTGATCCGATGGTACAGATCACGAGGCAGAAGAGCACGTGCTGTCTCGACGGCGGTCAGAATTTGACTTACTTTACGATTTCCGCATTCGTAGCCCCTTTTAGCCTTCCAGAGCGAAGCACGTCGTCGGTGCTTGTACGACCCATTTGACATTCACTAATCCACCGATAAACTGTTGTTCCCAATGGAGTAGATGCGGGATAACATTTGTCCAACCATTGCAATTATTGTTCAGAAGTTTTTTCCATTAAAAACAATGTTTAATCAAGATGCGATTATTCCTGTTTTTCCATCTGAAATGATCTCAATTAATGGACCTATGTTTCGATAGCTTTTTCATCTGCAAAAGATCGTGCAAAATGTATCCCGCCCGTTCTTTTGAGATGCCCATGGTCTCGGCAAACTCATGCGACTTCACTTTACGATCACTCAACACGATTTGATGCACTTGCTTTACAATTTTCTCTTTTAGTTTTCCAGGGCGAGGTGCGTCTCCGGTGTTTGTATTCATTTTAACTTCACAAAACCACCGATAAACTCTTGTTCTCGAATGAGCAGAGCTAGGATAAAATTTCTACAAGCATTGCAATGATTGTTCAGGAGTTGTTCCCATCAAAAAACAATGTTCTAAACAAGATTTTTTTACGAAGGCGAAAGTAGCGTCACTCAAACGACTATGGCTTATTAACGGATGGACGAAATGTCACGAAACTTCAGACATAAACTAGTGACAGATGGGCCTCTCGAAATGTGTCATTTTCGAGTGACGTCACCTATTGAAAAATCCCGGGCTTTTCAGGCCATATAGTAAATATGTCATATGTTATCACATACGACTCAATGCCAAACGCCCACTCGTTATCAAACACCGGCTCGTTACTAAACAATGATTCCATAACCACCGATACCCAAAAACTGGGTTGTTAGATTCACTGTTGCAACAAATGTTAAATGTTATATATTGTCACCACCGTATATGGTGGGCCGCCTGTTGTATATTGTGTTTGGGTATATTGTGATGCAATGTGGTCACGATACGTATGTATATTGTATTGTAAATGTCAACTGGGTCCGTTGTTACAATGTCCGGATCGTTGGATTATCTGCCACGACCGGCACAGACAAACCAGAAGCCGAACAAAAGGCTGCGCCAGGTGTGGGGGGAAATCTTGCCAACACCAAATTAGGGAAATTCTTCCATAAGCAGTCGGGTGGCCTAGTGTAAAATGGTAAAACGGGTATTTCCGACGGTGGCGGCTATACAATCACCGGTGAATGTTCCGGTATTCACTATACATTTACCGCACGTGCTGGGTAACCGAATCCAGCGCAACGGTCCGTTGCGTGCTGTTAGCAGTCGCCCAATTTGGTAACAGGACGACCACGGTAAACTCGCTGGTTAAGTTTCTGGAAACGCCTCAAATTGGTTTCTATTATACCGCACTTACCCTTAATATCTGGGGACTTCAATAAGGGAACGTCTCCTCTTGTACGAGGGTTGCCTCTTATGTTTCGGGATTTGGCAACCCTAGTGTTGCAATCCGGCAATTGACAGCTCTGTCGTAAAGTTGGACATTTTTGAGGTTAAACGCACTCAGAACGTTTTGACATACGAGCGCTATTTGTGTTGTTTACAGTAACTTAAAAGATTCATCTCGGCCCAAAAATGGAATTAAATCGTCAACATTTTCGTGCGATTATTTTTTACAACTTTCGGCGTGGATTAACTCAGCAACAGTGCATGGATGAACTTAGTTCAATTTTTGGCGATGAAGCTACATCGAGGACCAGTGTTTATCGATGATATGGTGAATTCAATCGTGGTCGTGGTTCACTCCAAGATGAATTTCGTGAAGGTCGTCCAAAATCAGTTGTTGTTCCGAAAACCATTGATGCTGTGCGCGAACTGATATTGGAAAATCGTCATGTGACCTATCGTGAGATTGAGACAACCTTAGGCGTTAGTGGAACCAGCATACATTCAATATTGCATAAACATTTGACTGTCAAAAAAATTTGTTCGCGTTGGATCCCACACAATTTGTCAATCGCCCAAAAAAAGGCTCGTGTCAATTGGTCGAAAGAAATGCTCAAAAAATACGGTCGCGGTGCTTCGAAACACGTCTATGACATCGTGACAGGTGATGAATCGTGGATTTACGTGTATGAGCCCGAAAGTAAACAGCAGTCGACTGTCTGGGTGTTTCAAGATGAGCCAAATCCAACAAAAGTTGTTCGCGCACGAAGCACTTCCAAGCAAATGGTCGCCTGTTTTTTCGGAAAAACTGGACATGTCGCAACCGTACCACTAGAACAACGCAGAACAGTCAATTCTGAGTGGTACACAACCATTTGTTTGCCAGTTGTTTTCCAAGAAATCAGGAAAACCAACCGCCGAAGACGGATCACTCTTCACCACGACAATGCGAGCTCTCACACATCGGCTGCGACAACTGCATTTTTGAGCACCCAAAACATCGATTTGATGGGTCATCCGCCGTATAGTCCTGACTTGGCACCGAATGACTTCTTTTTATTCCCGTACGTAAAAAACAAACTGAGAGGTCAACGTTTTTCGACACCTGAAGAAGCGGTTGCTGCATTCAGAATGCATGTGTTGGAGATACCTCAATCAGAGTGACAAAAGTGCTTCGACAATTGGTTCAAACGCATGCAAAAGTGTATAGATCTTCATGGGGAATATTTTGGAAAACCATAAAGTGATTTTCGATGATCAATATTTGTTTTTGTTCGCTAATACCGAAATATAAAAGGCAACCCTCGTACTCATGCGGATGTGCCTCAGTCACCAGCAAACCAAAAACAAGAACGAGGTATTTTCCAAACCGTCTTTATTCTCTATTCTGCATTTCACTTAACAATTCTTTCCCGAACCGGCTCACTTAAACTGTTCTTTGTTGTGTAATTAACTTGACATTTTTCTTACTTTTAAATATACATTCAACGAGCAAAACTCAACTCAAATTCACGGAAAAGAAAAGAACAAAAAAAGGAAATAAATTCGCTTCATGCGACAAACAAAAAACGGCTAATTCCTTGAGGAGATCAGTTCTAATACTCTTTTTACCTACGGGTCCACTCTCTCCCCCTATTCCTCGTTCTTAGTCAACATCTTTGCTTTTCGAAATAAATTCATCTTCGACGATGGTCGTCTTCGAAACTAGCCAAAACCACCACTGCCGAAGAGAAACTGGGTTTACACGGCCGGCGCGTTCAATTCGGAATTATCCTCTTATTCCCTATCAATCCCACGTGCCGCTGCGCGTATGCTCTACCAAAACAAGGGCGAGCGCCCCAAAATTTGTGTCTTTCTGGGGAGAGGAATGTCACGCTGACGAGTAGACAGTCGAGAACCATCCCGGCGACGCCTTCGCCAAAGGGTACCAGGAAGAGGTATACCCAAAAACACGAGGAGTCGGGCGAAAAAAAACACCCAAACAGTTATGTATATATGAATGTTAGTATAAGAATTTTTTATATATGTATGCTAGGTATGTATAAATGTTAGTTTAAGTTTGTTGTATCTAAACCATGCTTTGTATATATAAATGTTAGTACAAGAATTATATATATATATATATATATATATATATATATATATATATATATCATGCTAGATATGTATAAATGTTAGTATGAATTTGTTATATATAACCCATACCATGTATGTATAAACGTTAGTATAATTTTGTTATAAATAACCATGCTATGTATATATAAATGTTAATTTAACTTTGCTATATCCACTGCAACACAAAGGGGGGAACAAAGACAATCATCCCACAAAACAGGGACAAAACAAAACACCACAGTCTCCTTTCCATCACGCCTCCAGGGTCCAAACCATCATCACCAACGGAAAACGTCCTCAACGACCATCCAAAAAAAACTGCAGCCGAGAGTTTGACCGCCCACACGATCCAGTTAGGACCCACTCGCCTGGGCGAGGTGATCCCCTCTCAACAAACAATCACAGCGTCGCCCGGCAGGCGAATCCACCTCGAATTAGCGCGATCCCGAACGCTGGACCCACTCACTCCTGGTAGGGTTTTAAATGGTTGTTATGAATTACCACCGTCCTTATCCCTACTTTAATTGCGGAGTTTAGCGGGCTTTTGACCTCCACCACGTCATAAGGGCGCTAATTTCCCCTTCTTATTTTCTTCCTGCATCAAGACTCTATCGCCCACAGAAAGCGTGAATGGGCGCAACTGGCGGTCGTGGTAGCCTTTGGATCTCTGCTTTGAGATCAACGGATTTCGCCTCGCTATTTCATAAATTTTTTGAAGTTTGTACTTCAATAGCTTATGGAAGCTCTCATGGTTATAGACCGGTTCCGGAGGTTGTTTGATGTTCGAAGGAACCTCCGGAGTAAAACCAAAGAGACAATCCATCGGCGTCAATCGGGTAACCCTCGTGTACGCTGGTGTTGTACACGAAAGTGGCCGCCCTCAGGTACTGATCCCAGGATTGGGGATTCGTATCCACTATGCTGCGTAGGTATTCTACGAGCGGTTGATGGGCTCGTTCCAAGGCACCATTCGAGGTTTGCAGTTTTTTGATGCGGAGCGGCCTGCACACGCTTTTAAACAGGCTGCTCAGGAAATTGCCGCCCTGATCGGTGACTAGTTGCGTCGGTACACCATACCTTGCAACTCTCTGGTCGAAATCATATTCCCTTTGGGAGCGTAGGTTCGAATCCTACCGGCTGCGCCAATGTTATATAGATGGTGGTATTATATAAATGGATGCACCGTAGTAGTGTTGCATAAAGTCCTACCGGCCAATGTTGCAATAATTGAGTGCACCGTAAAAAGGCATACGTCAGTCGTAACTAATAAAGTGTTACAATGAACTATATTAGTAATTGATCATTATTTATTTCACTGCTTTAACACTAAATGGTTTTCGCCATGTCTGTAATATTTAATTCAAAAATATACTATATAGCATTACAAAAAACGGGATTTGAATGGAGGAGCTCTTCATTTGCGAATAATGGATAAATTCATCCGTTATCTTTATGTATTAGAACTGCATATGTATAATAATTAAAATTCTAACAAATAATTCTCAATTGTGTCTTCCAACAGGATTCTGGTTTGCGGTGATGAATCTCAGAAGCCATTTTCTTTGCTGGTATGGCATTTACAACAAAGAAGATTATTATACGATCTTCGAATTCCACACCATGATTTGTTCACCTCTCTTTCGGCAATTACATACGAGGGATCTTTTGTAACAGTCGTAGCCAAGGAAATAAAAGAATCGGGCCCAAATTTTATAGTTGTTTACGACCTTCAAAGTGGGACACTATTTCAAAAGTTGAAACCGTCATTCGATACCGTAGCTCTTGCCATATCTCAGGCAAATGGTTGTGTTATAGCAGGATTGGAGAATGCTGATATATTAATATGGGATTTAGTAACTGGAAACTGTCGACATATTCTGTCGGGTCACACTGCACCAGTAACACGATTAAAGCTCGATCCGACAGGCAGCTGTTTACTATCATATGTTGGCGATGGGCATGATAAATCTCTTCGTCTTTGGGATCTAAGCACAGGTAAGCCAAAACCCATTTAAAATCTAAAAAAATAGTTCGTTTCTTAAATATTGTAAAGGTATTTGTACTGCATCCAAAGATGTTATAAGAACCCTCTTCCTTATCGGCAGAAACTTGACTAAATGATATTCACAACCTTCTCTTGGGACCAATTATCACTAAAATGTTATTTTATATTCTACTCTCAGGAGAGGCAAACCTATAGCACCAAATCAGAGCCCCAAGATGCCGTTAAATAACTGTTGGAGTTCTTTTTGAACAATCGTAGGTTGTAGGGCGCAGGAAACTCTCCCATGGGAGAAAATTCCACAGCTTTCTTGTTCTATAACGAAACGAATTTTGGAACAGAGACATGCGTACTATCGAGAGATGAACCGCAATTTGGTGAGATCCGTCGGTTTGTCTTGTGGACAGCAAATAAACCGAATTTTGCGGAATAATACCACGAATCTCCGAGAAATAGTCTCCGCGATATTGTCTGCAAACAGACAAAGGTCCGCTACGGGTCTTCGATGTGATAGCACCTGTAGTCCCGATGTCAACGCTGTGTCCTGGATCAGGTGGATTGTCCGTCCTATATCCTCTAAATCATGTCAAGGGTATGCTTAGGAGCAGAGTTCAAAACGTGGGAACAATATTCAAACACGGGTCTAATATGGGGTTTATATAATACAGGATATAGTATAGTGGTTAGTATACCCACCTGTCACGCGGGAGACTGGGGTTCGATTCCCTGTCGGGGAGCCTCTGACGCAAGACTAATGACCTTGCCCGGAAAAAACAAATCATTATGGAAAATTTAACAAGCCTCAGGCCTTGCTAAACAAGGCCAAGGCCGGTTCCCGGTTGTAGTGCCGATGATGATGATGATGAAGATAATACAGGAGAAGAGTTTGGCCCGGAATAACATATTTTTTTGGCTCTAAAAAGATAACTCCGTTTTCCAGAGGCGGACCTGGCGATGTTCGACATGTGTTTATGCCACGATACATTCGCACAGACCGTGACGCCGACCAATTTCAGGCCGAAACTGAACACTTTGTTATCCGTTAACTCCAACAAATCATTTATGTGAAGCAAAAACAAGGTAGAGCCAAAATAGATCCTTGAGGCACCGCCGAATTCACAGGATACAGATCCGACAACTCGACGTCTACAACAACCTGGATCGATCGATTTTCGAGGAAGCTCTTCCAGTCGCAAAGCTACTGGGAAAGACTGTATGAACGAAGCATGCTCAGCAATGCCCCGAGACAGACGCGGTCAAACGCCTTGGAGATATCCCACGCGACCGCTCTTGACTCACCATGCCCCTCAATCTCAGATATCCATATATCTGTTATAAGTGTCAAAAGGTCTTCCGTGGACCGCATGCCACGGAATTCGTGTTGACGATCATTCAGAAGTCCGTTGCACTCCAAATACTTAATTAACTCGGCGTTGATGACCTTTTCAATCACATTAGATAACTTAGACAGTAATGCTATCGATCGGTAATTTTGTGGGATACACTTTTTTCCCCTCTTTGAGATTGGCTGAACTCGAGCGTTTTTCCAGCAGGTAGAAAATGTCCTCCGTGCATAATACAAGCAGAAGAGCCTGCCAAGAACCGGCGATAGTTATAGAGCCCATTCTTAAGGACTATTGCTGGTATTCTACCCGGGGCGGTTGGCTTCATACAGTTCAGTCCACGTAGAAAGCGTTAAAAAGTATACGGACGATACCTCACATCTCACATCGAATACCGTGTCGGCGTGATCACAGGTGGCTTCAAAAGACCGGCATCGAGGCTTAAATTCATAGAAAATAAATTCGCGAACACATTAGCTTTCTCCTTTGAATTTGTGATTAGTGTCCCGCTGCCGGTCATTAACGGAACAAAAAAGGAGGAAGCGAAGTTACTGCTGACAGTCCTTGCCATTGATCAGATGGGACGCGAACCAGCTGGGCACGCAAGTAGTTTATTGGTCACTCTGTCGTTGTAGGTCCTCTTCGTGGTGTTATGTTATATATATACAGGGTGGCGCAAAATTAATCACCCTATCGGAAAATGGTATAATTTTTTGCAAATAGCGTCGTACGTCAATCATATTCGACATTTGTGAACTAGACAGCTGCAGTATATAAACAGACAAGCAATGGAGCGCTATACTCCGCAAGAGCGTGAAATAATTGTGGAAACAATGAAGAGTACGATTTTGTGCCGAAAATCATCATCAGCGACGAGGCGCATTTCCACTTAAGCGGTTACGTCAATAAGCAAAATCTCTTTTTCTGGGGCACTGAAAATGCGCGAGTGATGCTTGAAGAGCCATTACATCCACTCAAAGCCACTGTGTGGTGCAGCGTTCACGCGGGACGAGTGATTAGGCCGTATTTTTTTGCGGAACCCATCGGCAATACGGTCACTGTTACTGGCGAACTCTACAGGGCCATGATAAACGACTTCTTACTGCCGGAATTGGATGAGCGGGGCTTGGTGAACATGTGGTTTCCACACGACAGTGCAACCGCATACACAGCACGACCCACAATGGGTATTGTGAAGGGAGCGTTTCCTGGTCGCGTAATCTCCCGTTTTGGCGATTTGGCATGGCCAGTCCGATTTAACCATCCCAGACTTCTTTCTTTGGGGCTACTTGAAGTCCCAGGTTTATGCCAACAAGCCTCAGACAAACGCAGCCCTTAAGGAGAATATTCGATAGGAATACGAACAGTTATAACCGGAAATCTTGCGGAAAGTCACGAAAAATGAGTAAAAATGTGTATCAACACTGGCGGTAGCTACTTGACGGATATCATCTTTTCCACTTAACAGAAAAAAAATGTAAAGGTCCAAATAAAGATTTCCTTCACTCAAAATCATTTTTTTATTTAGTAAAAAAGTAATTCGAAAACAAAATTGGGTGATTAATTTTGCGCCACCTTGTATATGTGTTATTACCTGTAGCAGCATAATATACAGTACAGCACAATAGCTTCAATGTGATTCTGTCTTACTTTCGTTGAGTAGGAAACTGATGAGTTGTTTGGCCTTCTCGATGTCAGAGAGAAATTGAAGTTCTAGGACCTCGTCGTGGGCCTTGTAGTAGGAACTGTGTTCGGCTCCGAGAGTCCTCAAGGAACTAAGAATATTCAATCGAATATCATCGATTTCGGTCTGTGGGTGGCTTCCGGCTCGTGGAGCCCATGGGTTGAACGACTAGATTCCTGTTCGTCTTACGAGCCCAGTCTTCTATATCCAGCATAAAATATAAAACGCTTTTTTTTTTATCGCGGCTGCGGTATTTTATTCGTCCTTTAGCTTTTATTTATTAGGTTGTACCACATGAAGTGTCCGATTTAATAGTGAAGAATTTAAAACCCAATATTATGTTTCCGTAATTTTTTATTCAATCAAAATAGGATACGTTGGCATCTATGACATTCTTCCAACGTGATACAGGTCAAATATTCCTTTTTCGTAGAAGTGTTGACTTTTTTAGGCAAGCTATAGGCTCCGTGTAAGGGTCGGGAAAAATCCCGGGCCATCTTTCGGAGCTTGGCTGATGGACCGGTTCGAGAAAATGTTGGTTTAGGTGGTAGTTGGTCCCAAGGTGAGATACCACCCCGTCACGCTGTACATACCGCTATATCGTCGAGAGAAATCTTCAATGGTGTTTCGGATGTGTGGCTGATGGCCCGAACTGACACGGAGATAAGTCATGGTGGTACCTTCTGATATAAAGAATTCCGGTAGTAAACTAGTCTTCCATTCGGATCTCCGGGGGAGGATGTCAGGGGGAACATCATGCAAATATTACGATAAATAATCCAACTTTAAGAGGTTCGTCATCGCACAATCGGGCTCCCTGTCGAGGCTCTGCCCACGCTCGACTGATAACGTCAATTTGTAACATCAGGGGCATCGGTTTCACAAATACGAATGTAAATACCGTCTATCAATATTTGCAAACAACGAAACCTGATATCCTTTTCCTAACTAAGACCCAGATCGATTCGTCAACTGATTCGACATATCTTTGTTGCTCAGGATACGACTTACATTCGAGATTCCGTGTTAAGGGTGGAGTCTGCATCTTCGCGCGGTCCGATCTGGCTTGCCAGAGAATGGAGGCGTTGGAACCCAATAACATGGACATCATGTGGTTGAGAGTCGTGTTGAGGAATCCTATTAAATTTTTTTGTTGTCCTTATCGGTCCCCGAATGACGATCGACCACCGACATTTTTCGAACATATTTCACATACCATCTACTGGATGCAGATCAACCATCCAGCTTCTGAAATTATTGTCCTTGGTGATTTTAATGTACACAATATCGGCTGGTTGGTACATTGTAACAGAACCGACGAGGCTAGGAGGCTGGCGGAGATGTTTGCTGTTAGCCACAACTTGATGCAACTCGTGGAGGAACCAACGCGGGTGCCGGATGCCCGAAGTGATTATGCGAACACCCTGGATCTGTTTTTGACATCCGAACCGAGTATTTATACCATAGAGGTTTCTGCGCCACTGGGAAACTCAGATCACTGCTTGGTATCAGTCACGCAAATACTTGCATTTCAAGCAAATAACCGGCCTAGGCAGCTTCGCCATGTATGGAAGTATGGGGCTGCTAACTGGGACGATTTGCGAGATTTCTTCCCATCCTTTCCATGGTCGGAGGTGTGCTTTGGAGTCTCCGATGTTAACGCTTGCGCAGAGGCGGTCACAGAGGTTATTCTTCTCGGGATGGAGATCTACAGTCCACATTCAATCAACCGAAGCTCATCTGATAAGCATTGGTTTGTTAAAAATGCGATCAGATTACAGCGGCAAAAAATAAACCTTTTAAGCAGTGGCGCTCCAATCCCATCGATCTTAACAGAACGAATTTTGTTAGTATCAGAAACGCGTGCAACCAGGCGATTGATGCAGCGAAGAAAGCTCACAACGACAGATTAACGTATAAACTTCTTCAGTGCACGACTGGTTCGCGCTCCTTCTGGTCAATGGCAAGGGCTGTTAGCAGTAACTTCGATTCCTCCTCTTTCCCTCCGTTGGTGACGGGCAGCGGGACACTAATCACAAATTCAAAGGATAAAGCTAATGTGTTCGGGAATTTATTTTCTTTGAATTTAGACCGCGTCTGTCACGGGACATTGCTAAGCAAGCTTCGTTCATATTGACTTTCTCAGCAGCTTTGGGACTGGACGAAGAGCTTCCCCGAAAATCTATCGATCCGGGTTGTTGTGGACGGCGAGTGTTCGAATCTGTATCCCGTTCATTCGGGGGTGCCTCAAGGTTCTATGTTGGCTCCAATCTTGTATTTGCTTCACATAAATGATTTATTGGTGACAACGAATAACAAAGAGTTCAGTTTCACGGATGATAGTATACTGGTTTCCTCCTTTTCGAGTGATCGGCCGATTGGTGCATCAACGTAGCACCAGCTGATATGTAGATAGATTGACTCTCTGAATCGGGATCTGAATATGGTCCTGCAGTGGGGTAAGGCCAATCTCGTCGACTTCAATGCAATGAAGACATAGTATACAACATTCACAAAAAAGAGCGGATTATCGATTCCACAGCTGACGATGAATGGCTAGGCCCTCGAATCTGGTGAAAGTTTGAAATTACTCGGCGTCAAGGTCTGTGGGAATGTATCGTAGCATAAACACGTGTCGAGCATCGCCAGATCAGCCTCAGGAAAACTGAGCTATCTTTTTAGACCCAAGAAATATTTTACTCCGGCTCAACTTCTTCTCCTGTGTAAATCCCAAATTAGATCCGCGCTCGAATATTGCTCTCATGTTTGGAGTTCGGCTCCTAAACGTACCTTCGACTTACTTGAGAGCATACAGAGACGAGCGATCCGCCTGATCGGAGACGCGCTGGGGTCGGGACAACAGTCGCTATCACATCGAAGGCGTGCAGCCGACCTCTGTCTGTTTTACTCACGGGTACTGTTCTTCGAAGATTCGTGGTATTGTTTCGCACAATTCGGTTTACATGCGCTCCACAAGACAATCCGACGGATCCCACCAGTTTGCGGTTCATCTCTCGACGGCGCGAACATCTCTGCATCAGAACTCGTTCCGTTACAGAGCGGGGAAGCTGTGGAACCCCCTTCCCGCGCGAGAGTTCCTGGAGCGTTACAACTTGCAACTGTTCAAAAAGAACTGCAACGGTTATTTGGTGGCATCTGGGGGCGCCTTGTTGGGCGCTATAGGTTCGTCTCTCCCGAGAGAAATGTAATAAAAAAGAAATCTTCAAAGGCTTTTATGACCTCTGCTCGGTTCCGGAAGACCTTCTGCCGGCAAAATGAATTCAGATTGTGGAAAAGATGGTAGTCCGTTGGGGAAATGTCAGGAGAGTACGGTGGACGCGGAAGAATTTAAAATCCCAACTGCAACAGTTTTTGCACCGTTACTTGTGAGGTTGGGGTCTTTTATTGTCATGCAAAAAGATCTGGCCGTGCCTATTGACCAATGCAGGTCACTTTTCAGCCAAATTTTGCATGCAATATATCGATTTTCTCACAATATTGACAGGGTTTATCGTTTCTCCTGGTGCAAGAAATGAAAAGTGGATTGGTCCTTTCGATGTCCACCAAATTGTCACCATAACCTTTTTTGAGTGAAGATCGGGCTCGGGGGTGTGTTTTGGTTTTTCACCTGCATCCAACCAATGGCCAGGTCTTTTACGGTTATCATACAGAATCCACTTTTCATCACAGGTGACCATCCGGTGGAAAAACGGCTCCGTTTAGTTTCTTAACCTGAGCGATGTGCAGATTCCCAGGCACCATCGTTTTTGGGACTCGTTCAGTTCATGGTATACCCACTTATCGAGTTTTTTTACCTTTCCTATGAGAGAAAGGTGTCGACTTATTGTCATTGGAGATACTCCTATGTTTTCTGCAATCTACCGCAGCGATTTCGTTGGGTTCACATCCACCATTGCTGTTAAAACATCGTCGTCAACTAACGTTTCCGGCTACCCATGTGGTTCATTTTCGAGGCTGAAATCTCCGGAATGGATCTTTCCAAATCAACGTCGTATAGTCCGTTTGTTTACGGCTACATACTCAAATGCATGATTAATGTTTTTCATTGTCAATAACGCAGTATGTCCCATTTTAAATTCATAAAGGAAGACGGTTCGAATTTGAACTGCCGACTGCATGGTAAACAATTCCTAGAAAAAAATAACTGTACTTGTAACGAACCCTAAAATTCTCACACATCAAGCACATGTACCACTTTACTTTATAAAAAAAAAGAAAATTTAACGTTCTGGCACAGATGTTCACTCGAGAACTTGTTACTTCCGACTGAGAGCAAATTGGACATTTCATATGGGACAAACCAATATTTAGTAAAATCATTTTGTATTTTTTTTTTATTTTCTTGCACATCTAAATATTATTATAACCGAACATCAATTTAAAATGTTCACCTATAAATAAGATTTATGTTACATTTTTGTTTTCTAATTCTTTCAGGAAATTCTTTAGCAGCTTTCACGCCATCGGAAAAGATAAGTTCATTTGAAATAACAGAAAATGGACAATTTACTATTGTAACATTAGAGAAAGCTTCGCGAATTTTAATATTGAGACTGCGAAACTTTGAAAAAGCCGATGTAGAGCCCAAAGGAGGCGACAAAGACAACAAAGAGTGCAAAACATTTGATCTAAGTATAAATCAAACCTAAACATTTTTAAGCATTTATTATATAAAATCCAGTTAAAGTAAGCTTGCTTTATAACAAATATGTTGTTGTTTCAACGCTCCAACCGTATTTTTACATATTTTTCGAAGATAAGATTTATATTTTAAATTTTATATTTAAATCTGTTATTTCCGAAATTTTCTAATATGATTTTATTCTTCAACAATAATGTTTAAGTTAAGCTAAAGATGTTTAAATAATTTACAATTTGTAATGTTTTACAATGGAATATACTTTTTTATTACATTTGTAGGATTTTGTAACTCATTTAATAAATGAATTATACGAAACAATACTTTGGTTTTTGATAAATAATGTCAAGTGTTAATTATAATAAAATTTAAAACAACACTTCATACAAATAACAGGCAACTGCGTGCAATATTGTTCATCAGCAACAAAAATATTTATTTATTTATTATCAACTAGTAATGTAAAATTACATATCAATAACTTAACATCATGAGCAGCGGGGACTATTGGCTCTGTATTTTTAATTTACAATTTAATCTTAATGCTATTTATAAATTTATTTACAATTTCTATGTTGTCGGTAGTGGGATCTGCTAGAATTGTATAGATATCTGAATTGGGAAATAGTTTATCTTTCAAAGGTTTTAGGTGAGGACACTCTTTCAAAAGCTCAGTGATAGTGAGTGTTGTGTTGCATTTTAGGCAGATTGGGGCTGTAGCTCGTGGAGTAGGTGGAGGGGGGTAGCAGCTGTATGACCCTCACAAAGTTTGTGATTTTGGATTTGGTCAAGTTAGTTGGGTAAGAAGGGTGAATTTTGAATGGGTTTACCATTTTATAGGCATGGTGGTGCCATATCCCAGTTTGTTTGGCATATATGTTTTTGTTGATTGCTGATAATTGACACAAGTCAATCCGACGGATCGCACCCGTTTGTTGTTCATCTCCCGACGGCGCGAACATCCCTGCATCAGAACTTGTTCCGTTACAGAGCGGGGAATCTGTGGAACTCACTTCCCACCCGAGTGTTCCCGGAGCGTTACAACCTGCAACTGTTCAAAAAGAACTGCAACAGTTATTTGATGGCATCTCGGGGCGCCCACTCGGCGCTATAGGTTCGCCTCTCCCGAGAGAAGTCTAATAAAAAAAAAGAGCCAATCTTGTGTAGGTGCTCTTATGGCTGAGTTGGCTGCAGCGTCTGCATTCTCATTACCGCTGATGGCGAGGTGACTGGGAGTCTACATTAGTTTTATTTTATTGCAGTATTTAATGATATTATTCCGAATATTGGAAATGATATCGTAGCGAGCTTAGGGTTCACTGGATTAATTATTTTAATAAATAAGAGCCGTTAAATCGATTCTCTTTGCAAACAATTTATTAGTTTGTTAATAACAACCGTTCCTTGATAATTCGCTTCTTTACTTATCGCGTCCGTACTTACCGCTTCCGTACTGCTTAGTTTTTACTTCTTACTTTTTGATCTGCGTCCGACGTATTTATACCGTTTTTTCTCATTCTGATTCGGTGTATCGTTTCTGTCCGTTCCATGGCCTCGAATATTCTACTGCTCATAGTCTCCAGTTTTCCAGTACATTATAGAATATTCTAGTACTTTGTTTGGGACTTTCTAGAATATTCTAGTACTGATTGTCATATGCGTCACACTACCCTCCGCCTAGATTAGTTCGTCCCGAACTAAGTTCACTGGTCTCCTGGGTTAACAAAAGTCGCCAGTCGGTCTCGATGTACCACTTTCATCTTGGCTATCGGTCTTCGCTGAATCCTATAGACAACGTCGTGAATTCTTGTGAGAACCTTATACGGTCCTTCCCAATGTTGCTGCAACTTCGGAGACCTTCCTTTTTGCCGATAAGGTTTATAAAGCCACACGTTATCGCCTTTATTAAATCCGGATGCATTGGCTCGAACGTCGTACCTTCTTTTCATCATGTCACTTGATACCTTGATTTGCTTTCGAACCAAATGATGAATCGAGGCGGTTTCTCCATTCCGCTACGTAGTCTTCAGTCTTATCTATGGCGTCTGGAGGTATTCCGAATCGCAGATCGGCTGGTAATCGTATCTCTCGTCAAAATATAATTCTTCGTGGAGATTGGCCCGTCGTATCGTGATTAGCCGACCTATAACTCAGGAGAAAGGTTTGTACATATTTGTCCCAATCTCTTTGGTGATCACTAACGACCTTCGATAAATACTCTTTCATTGTTCGGTTGAACCTTTCGACCATTCCGTCTGACTGCGGATGTAAGGGTGTGTTCCTGGTTTTCCTTACGCCCAGTGCCGCACAGATGCCTTGAAATATCTGTGATTCGAAGTTTCGGCCTTGATCGGAATGAAGCTCACAGGGAACTCCATACCTGCTGATCCAATTATTGATAAGCTTTTCAATGATGGTTGTTGCTTCTTGGTTTGGAATTGGAAGGACTTCCTTCCTATTGTCCCACCCGGTTACAGCTGTTATGAGAAAGAGGCCCTTCTAAATGGATGGTCGCTTGCCCGTGCGGTTTTTACACCCGATCAACGACTTGTTTCCCGCATGAAACGTTTGTGATGCCGTTTCACTTCCGAAGCATGCAGTTGCCTTCGACGAAAGGTATTCCTCACACTGCTTCTTATATCTCCTAATATCAGAGAGCATGGACGGCCACCAGACCCTCTGCCATAATTTATTATACGATTTGGTGAAGCTCTGATGTCGATCGGAAGGAAAGTTGTGATAAACCCTAAGTAAAGTAGCAATCTCATTGGCGTTTGTAATTTGTTCAGGTGTTATGGGCTTTTTCATTAACTTTTCGTCTTGCTTATTGTTATAATAAATACAGCGGGGAGAATTTACTACGTTCACCGTCTAGGACACACCCCGACCAGCATACTCACCACACACCTGTCAGCCACCAGCTGACAATGCGTCATCACCTAGGGACGCCATCGGACTGTCACCCTTTTCAAATGTGACCAATGATTTTCAATTTCTGTCAGCTCTTCGTCGCGAGGGCACCGCTCGCTAGTCAAGTCAACAGGTCGTCTTCTCTCGCTGCAAACAGCGTCACGGTATTAAATCGAAACAAACTTTCTAAAATAGGATTAATTTATTTGCTTTACTAAGTTAAATACTGAAAATAAATGTTGCACATTTTTGGTTGCAGTGTAGCTAGTTTGCTTGCATGTCCGTGAGTTTATAATTGAAAGTCAGTGATTTGCCGAAGAAACTTATAGCGCATTTAGGCACCTTGGGCGCCACTTCTCTGTTTGCATCATCTTGGACGTCGCCTCTCTGGTCGCCTCACCACCAGGATCGCATCCTAAAACACTTATTTTGAGAGAAACTAAGACGCGAATTTAGTGAGTCCAATGACGATGAGTTGGTTTTTCGACTAAAGTCTTTTAGTTTGAGTATATAACTCCATGGAGTTCTACCTATTTAAAGGCGTTGTCCTTGTCTTGGATATACTCCTGTAACAATTTATGGTATTTGTTTTCAGCTGCCTTTTTCTCAACATGTGAGAATTTGATTGGCACACTAAATCATCATCATCATCATCGGCACTACAACCGGGAGCCGGTCTTGGCCTTATTTAGCAAGTCCTGAGGCTTGTTAAATTTTCCATAATGATTCGTTTTTTTTTTTTTTTTTTTTGGCAAGGTCATTAGTCTTGCGCCAGGGCACACTAAATAGCCTTGGCTTTATTTCCGTCCAAGGAAATTTGACTCATTGTTTTAGGCATTCCGCATTGCAATTTCTCGTCATTCGCAGGTAGTCCGTCTCTTGGTAGATCGGACATAACTCTTATTATTTGAATTTTGCATGGGAGTTTAGACCTACCTTTCAGTTGGAATTTCACCTGGCATCTTCCCAAGGTTCGGATACTTCCAAAGGCGTCTATAAGGTGCAAGCCTCTCCCCGGTTGATTTTAGCGTCTGTTCCGTCATGCTACTTCTATTGAACAGACTTCCGGTGTCCACTACTAGAGTTCTGTTTTTATTAACACCTATTATTGGTATGTGTACAGTTGGGACGCTGGTTTTGGCAAACATGGCGCCTTAACGTGGTAGCTCCTTTTTGCCACCTTTGGCCCTGAAGGGAGAGAATTTGTTGGGTATTGACTTTGGATTCGTGATTCCCATTTCAGCTTTTGCAGACAGGACCCTATATTGTAGTTTTGTTGGCTACAGAAATCGCAAACCTGCCTTATGTGTAAGACTGGTCGATTTCTAGGGAGATCCTTATTTTATGTTTAAATTGCCTCGACGTTCGGAGTCTTTTTGTTTTCTAAAGGGCTATCAATCACGGATATAATCATGGAAAAGGGTGTGTTTCTCCTGTATACACACTCCTCATAGGTATGTCCCCGTTTCTGACAGTAACTGCAAGTTGCTTTGATGATGGAGGCATCCTATGTCATTGACATTCTGCGAGGATCTGTTTCCCATTCAACTCCTGCCCCTGTATGTTTGCTCGGCTTGAGGTATGGGTTGTTGTGATTGCGGAATTCCCAGTGTGATGGGTTGTATGGGTGGTAACATTTCCACATCTGGAAAGTTGGGCATTCTTTGTGCTATTGTTTGCTCTAGATCGATACCTAAACTTGGATTACTGGTTCGTGGAAGTGGTGCTGGTGTTAAGAGGAAGGAAGGATTTATAGAAGCTTGTGAGGAGGTTAGCGGCAGCTGGGGTTGTTGGATTTGTTTCAACGTCCTTTGCACCAAGATATCAAGGAGTACCTCACCCATCAACAATACAAGCCTACATGACTAAACATTTTCCAGCTCCATGTTGGCAAGAAGCATGGAGTGGCGAGTTTTGGACACCTACACCCATAGTGACCACCAAGCCGCATTGTATGAAATATTACCACACAAGGGATTCATCACTGGCAAATTGGCGAAGAAAGCCCAGAAAAATTGGTGAAAAGAGAAGGACCTCGATGCGGAACTGCTAGATTATATACTCGAAGACCAAGTCGAACAATTTGACGCAGAGGTCGATGGGAACAGACAGCCTGGAAAAGTCATGAAGTAGCTAACTACCGCATGTGATGCTTCTATGCCACGACAAAGACAACCAACAGGGACCAGTGTATTGGTGGAACCGAGAAATCGCCCATGTGCGATCGGAGTGCAACAAATCACGACGCTTGCAACAAAGAAAAAGAAACCATAACACCTAACCACAGTTACAAGTGTTATATATATCAGGTTGTTATGTTTTGCCATTTGTCACGTGGGTGTCACGTGGAGACAGCGTCAACTTGGATTGAACAGGGACAAGGATCCCCCCCCCCCCCCCCCCCTTAGTATATAGTAACCAGTAGAACATGTTATCACTTGTAGTATATAGAGCAGCAATCACGCCGATAGGTAAAACAACTCCTGCGCTTTAAGAAGCTTCTCAAGACTCCAGAATATTTATACACACCTAATAAAAAATAACATTAAAAAATATCGATCCTACACTTACGTATCAGTTACAACACAATTTTATTTATCATTCAAGGACAATTTTGCAACTAACGTAACATTAAATTTTACGTACAGAATTATAATAACACGTTACATTTTATGTATCGAATATCAACAGAGTTTAAAGAATCACAATTAAAATTCCATAACAGCTAAATAACATTTAATCGAATGATAATGATATAGAGGTAAATGGAAGAACAGGACACGTCGGCTCTAAATGTAAGGCAGTTGCCATACAATCCGCAGACGCTGCATAATCACCAAGGGTCTCCATAACTTTGCCCAAACTATACCTATCATCAAATATGTTATTGACACGATTACATAAAACAAAAATAAGCTTACCATATTTTTGGGCAATTTGGATCCAGCTTTGTAGCGTCCCTCAGAACTTTCTCAGCCAGACGAGGCTCTCCTAGTACATGATGAATTTCTCCAAGGACTCGCAACGCTTCCGCGTGATTCGGATTACAAGCAACAGCATTTATTAAGCATTGTTTTGCTTCAGACCAGCGACGTAAATATATGCATATTTGGCCTCGCTGTTAATAAGAAAAGAACTTAAGCATAAGTGCAATAGCTTCTTAGGCTGTCCACTTACCATGAACATAATCTGATGATGTTGAGGATAGAGCTGAGCAGCTTCTTGGACACATTTCATAGCTTCAGCCGGCTGGTCGATTGATAGATAAACATCAGCCAGTAAAAGCCATATCTAAAACATTTAAAAGAAATGCAGTTATTAATAGACGATGCATAACAATGTATGACGGTGTGGATAACCTGTAAGCCATCTAGTAGCCAACACAAATAATTGGAATAATGGAAATTTTGCCGTAAGGGCAACTAGAGACTGCTTATGAGCAGTAAGGAGTAGTAAGACAAAAAAGGCAACAAGAAATTGGAAGACAGAAAATTACTGCACAGATGAGAAAGAATTGGAGAAAGAGCTCCAAACAAAATGAAAAAAAAACGTGATCTGTCAGTAACCAAGACGCCTACAAAAGAAAATATTTAAAACAAACCCGACAATAGCGCTAAACTACGCCTTTCTGCACATCAATGTGAGTAACATGGAGAATGTAAATCTCTTTAGAGACAAAATGCCACCAAATAACTGTTGCAGTTCTTTTTGAACAGTTGCAGGTTGTAACGCTCCGGGAACACTCGCATGGGAAACAAGTTCCACAGCTTCCCCGCTTTGTAACGGAACGAGTTCTGATGCAGGCATGTTCTCGCCGTCGGGAGATAAACCACAAACTGGTGCTATCTATCGGATTGTCTTGTGGAGCGCATATAAGCCGAATTGCGTGGAACCATACCACGAATCTCCGAAGAACAATTCCCGTGATAATATCTGTAAAACAGACAAAGGTCGGCTACGCGCCTTCGATGTGATAGCGACTCTAGTCCCGACGTCAGCGCCGAGTCCCCGATCAGGCGGATCGCGCGTCTCTGTATGCTCTCAAGTAGGTCGAGGGTATGCTTCGGAGCCGAGCTTCAAACATGAAAGCCATATTCGAGCGCAGGAGAAGTTGGGCCGGAGTAAAATATTTCTTGGCTCTAAAAAGATAGCTCAGTTTTCCTGAAGCTGACCTGGCGATGCTCGACACGGGTTTATGGAATGATATATTCCCACAGACCGTGACGCCGAGCAATTTCAAGCTTTCCCCAGATTCGAGGGCCCAGCCATTCATCATCAGCTGTGGAACCGATGATCTACTTTTCTTTGTGAATGTTGTATATTGTGTCTTCGCTGCATTGAAGTCGACGAGATTGGCCCTTCCCCACTGCAGGATCTTATCTAGATCCTGATTCAGAAAGTCAATCTGTGTACATCTCAGTTGGTGTGACGCAGATGCACCAATCGGCCGAACACTCGAAAAGGAAGAACAAGTGTACTATCATCTGCAAAACTGAACACCTTGTTATCCGTTGTCCCCAACAAATCGTTTATGTGAAGCAAAAATAAGGTTGGAGCCAAAATAAAACTTTGAGGCACCCCCGAATTAACAGGATACAGATCCGAACACTCCCCGTCCACAACAACCCGGATCGATCGATTTTCGAGGAAGCTCTTTGTCCAGTCGCAAACTGCTGGGAAAGTCCATACGAACGAAGTTTGCTCAGCAATGCCCCGTGCCAGACGTAGTCAAAAGGCTTGGAGATATCCAATGCGGCCGCCCTTGACTCACCATGCCCCTCAATCGCAGATGTCCATATATCGATTATAAGTGTCAAAAGGTCTCCCGTGGACCACCTGCCACGGAATCCGTATTGATGATCATTCAGAAGTCCGTTGCACTCCAAATACTTAATTAACTCAGTATTGGAGTACCTGGCTGACTTTCAAACAGACAACTTGTCTCATAGTTTTGCTCGTGCTATTTATCTTAATCAACCGTTATTTTCACAATAATTTCACAATTTAATTATCATTATCTTGTTTTCTTTAACTCGTTTTCCGCATACAAAAATTTGAACAAATGTTATAACCGTTAAGTTATGGCCACTGGGCCACGTGTGTTAAATAAAATTAAGCGCAAACGGTTGCGTTACGACCCCGTTATTGGGAGTTTGGCTCGATAAACTTTCAAAAGTGAACAATACAGTTCTAGAAAAATCTAAAATGTGTTCAAACACTAACTTTTTTCAACCACTTCAAAGTCTGATGGAAGACTCTCCTGAAATGGATCCGACCAATGACGAACAGTGCGCAGAACCTCCTAAAGAAACCGTTCCGCCAATTGTGGTATTAAAAACAACTAGTGCTCAAGTGCGTGATATTTTGAGCAACATTAAGATAGACAAATACTTAATCAAAAACATTTCGCTTGGGCAAAAAATATGTGCCCCAACAATGGACATATACAATAAAATCAGAACCGAACTCTTACGGTTAAAATGTGTTTTTCACCCACTCGCGTAAGGAAAATCGTCCATTAAAGGTAGTGTTATCCGGGCTAGACTTAATTAGGAACGATGTAGTGAAAAATGAACTAATTGCACTCGGGATAAAGTGCCTAGATGTTAAAACCATCACATTAAATCCATCAACGAAAGCCCTGTACAAACACTACTTGTACATCGTCTATATTCAACGCGGTACTGTTAAATTAAACGAACTAAAACGGAACTACTCAACCTTGTTCAAAACCATCGTTCGCTGGGACTTTAAAAAACATAATCCAGGTAAGGTCACACAATGTCACAATTGCCAGCTCTACGGTCACGGCTCGATGCATTGTCATATAAATAGCTTCTGTGCAATATGTTCGGGAAACCATAAAGCTCTTTAAATCCCGAAATTTATCCAGAACATCCAAGCTACTATTGTACAAAACCATGGTCTTACCATGGTCATACTCATGTATGGATCCGAGACCTGGGTGCTCAATAAAAGGAATTCTGAATTCTTAGCCTCGTTGGAGAGGAAAGTCTTAAGGAGAATTGTTGGCGTCGTATGTGAGGGAGGACAATTCCGGAGACGCTACAAACATGAGTTGTACGCAATCTACCTTGAAGCTAATGTTGTAAGAAAAATCCAGCTCGGTAGACTCCGGTGGACGGGGCACCTAGTTCGAACGAGCGAAGAGGAACCTATCCGAAAGTCCTCTGTGGCAGGATGTATGGAAAGAGACAGCGCGGCAGACCTGGGAGTGCCAAACTGGATGACATCGGCTCGAAATCAGGATCGGTGGAGAGATTTGCTAAATAAGGCCATGGCCGGGTCCCGGTTGTAGTGCCGATGATGATGATGACGATGATGGCGATGATGATGATGATGATGATGATGATACATTTTAACAGAACCGACGAGGCTGGGAGGCTGATGGAGATGTTTGCTGTTAGCCACAACTTGACTTAACTCGTGGAAGAACCGATTATGCGAACACCCTGGATCTGTTTTTGACATCCGAACCGAGTATTTATACCGTAGAGGTTTCTGCGCCATTTGGAAACTCAGATCACTGCTTGGTATCTGTCGCGCAAGCACTTGCATTTCAAGCGAAAAATCGGCCTAGGCAGCTTCGCCATGTATGGAAGTTTGGGGCTGCTAATTGGGACGATATGCGAGATTTCTTCGCATCCTCTCCATGGCCGAAGGTGTGCTTCGGAGACTCCGATGTTAACACTTGCGCGGTGTCAGCAACAGAGATTATTCTTCTCGGGATGGACATCTACATTCCACATTCCATCAAACGAACTTCATCTGATAAACCGTGGTTTGACAAAAAATGCGAGCAGATTACAGCGGTAAAAAATAGAGCACCGATGTTAACAGGACGAATTTTGCTAGAATCACAAACGCGCGCCATCAGGCGATTGATACCGCGAAGAAAGCTCACAACGACAGAGTGACCAATAAACTCCTTCAGTACCCGTCTGGTTCGGGCTCCTATTGGTCAATGGCAAGGACTGTCAGCAGTAACTTCGATTCCTCCTCTCTCCATCCGTTGGTGACAGACAGGGGGACATTAGTCTCAAATTCAAAAGATAAAGCTAATGTGTTCGCAAATTTATTTTCCGCGAATTCAAACCTCGATCCCGGTTTTTTGGAGCCAACTGTGATCGCGCCGATACGGTCTTCGATGCGGGATGTGAAGTTTCGCTCGCGTACTATTTAACGCATTCTACGTGAACTAGGCTGTAGGAAGGCAACCGGCCCGGACGGAACACCAGCAATAGTCCTTAAGAACTGTGCTTCAGAACTATCGCCGGTTCTTGGCAAACTCTTTCGCTTATCTTATGCACGGAGGATCTTTCCTACCTGCTGGAAAATCGTTTGAGTTCAGCCAATCCCAAAAGAGGGAAAAAAGTGTATCCCACGAAATTACCGATCGATAGCATTACTGTTGATGTTAGCTAAGGTGATGGAAAAAGTCATCAATACAGAGTTAATTAAGTATTTGGAGTGCAACGGACTTCTGACTGATCGCCCATACGGATTCCGTGGCAGGCGGCCCACGGTGGACCTTTTGACACTTATAAACGATTTATGGACATCCACGATTGAGCGACATGGTGAGTCAAGAGCGGTCGCATTGGATATCTCAAAGCCTTTTGACCGCGTCTGGCACGGGGCATTGCTGAGCAAACTTCGTTCATATGGACTTTCTCAGCAGCTTTGCGTCTGGATGAAGAGCTTCCTCGAAAATCTATCGATCCGGGTTGTTGTGGACACCGAGTGTTCGGATCTGTATCCTGTTAATTCGGGGGTGCCTCAAGGTTCTATTTTGGCTCCAACCTTATTTTTGCTTAACATAAATGATTTGTTGGGGACAACGGATAACAAGGTGTTCAGTTTTGCAGATGATAGTACACTTGTTCTTCCTTTTCGAGTGTTCGGCCGATTGGTGCATCTACGTCACACCAACTGAGATGTACACAGATTGACTTTCTGAATCAGGATCTAGATAAGATCCTGCAGTGGGGAAGGGCCAATCTCGTCGACTTCAATGCAGCGAAGACACAATATACAACATTCACAAAGAAAAGTAGATCATCGGTGCCACAGCTGATGATGAATGGCTGGGCCCTCGAATCTGGGGAAAGCTTGAAATTGCTCGGCGTCGAGGTCTGTGGGAATGTATCATGGCATAAACACGTGTCGAGCATCGCGTGGTCAGCTTCAGGAAAACTGAGCTATCTTTTTAGAGCCAAGAAATATTTTACTCCGGCCCAACTTCTTCTCCTGTATAAATCCCAAATTAGACCCCCGCTCGAATATTGCTCTCATGTTTGAAGCTCTGCTCCGAAACATACCCTCGACCTACTTGAGAGCATACAGAGACGAGCGATCCGCCCGATCGGGGACTCGGCACTGACGTCGGGACTAGGGTCGCCTCTGTCTGTTTTACAGATATTATCACGGGTACTGCTCTTCGGAGATTCGTGGTATTGTTACGGTTTATATGGGCTCCACAAGACAATCAGACGGATCCCACCAGTTTGTGGTTTATCTCCCGACGGCGAGAACATGCCTGCATCAGAACTCGTTCCGTTACAAAGCGGGGAAGCTGTGGAACTTCCTTCCCACGCGAGTGCTCCCGGAGTGTTACAACCTGCAACTGTTCAAAAAGAACTGGAACAGTTATTTGGAGGCATCTCGGGGCGTCCACTCGGTGCTATAGGTTCGCCTCTTCCGAGAGAAGTGTAATAAAAAAGAAACAAAAAAAATTTATCAAGATAAAGATAGATATATATAGAGATAGGGATAGAGATAGATATAGAGACAGAGACAGAGACATAGATAGAGATAGAGATAGGGATAGAGATAGAGATAGATATATAGATATAGAGATAGAGAGAGAGAGGGAGGGAGAGAAAGGGGGGGGGGGGTGTGGGTGTGGGACCTACCAACGCCTGGAGCGAGTGTTTCCGGAGCGTTACAACCTGCAACTGTTCAAGAAGAACTGCAACGGTTATTTAGTGAGATGTCGGGGCGCCCATAGGTTCACCTCTCCCGAGAGAACTGTATTAAAAAAAACTGAGAAATTACTATGAATTTTGGGTCGGTAAGGTTAGTATTTAATTATAGTGGTTTGTTGAGTTCAAAATGGATAAAGCTTTTTTTCTTTTTCTTTTTTTTAACATTGGGTTCAGGCCCGGATTGTGGCTCTTTACCAAGCACATCAAATCTGCCACCCGAGTGCACACGTGGCTCGGCCCTAATTTAACGAGTTACGCACTTGATCAAATTATATGTATTCTGACGTCCGCCGACCCTGCTTCCTCGACACGACCGAGGGAAGAGCGGGGACTTTTTCGGTTGTAATAATTACCGCAAAAAACACGCAAAAAAACACTTTTCATTTAAAATTTTACTGTTTGTTTATTATAGATTGAAGAGAAAGAAAAAAATAAAGGTCACACAAAACTGGCACACTCTCGCCAGTAGTTTAGGAAAAACTCCAAGTACTTCAAAAGGAAAATTACATTCTTAACTCCGAGGAGCGGTTTCACTTTGTTCTCCCGTGGTTCTTTTTCGACTCCCTCGAATGGTAAAATTTGCCTGCTGGCAAAGGTACAAAGTCTCTCTTTTACATTTTCTTTCGTTCAGTTTCCTTGATGAACGAAGTAAACCTGGGGAAAAAGGGTCATCTTCCTCTCCAGGTACCTGAAAGCCAGCAACGCGTGAGTGTCCCTTGGCCAATCACAATCGAGCAGCTGCTATGGTTGCTCGATTTTGGTGTATGGCTTGTGCGACAAGAATTTATTCTTCTTAGCAGCTGCTGGTTGCTTGATTTGATCTCAGAATCGTCACGTCGAGTATTTGCTATATTTGGTTGGTAACGATTCTGGGATCGTTATATTAGACAACCGCAGTTGCAGCTGCTAGGTATGTAGGATGACGATTTTTGGCTATCTTTTATGAAAATGAGATAGTGGTGGGATATGTGTAATGTATGGGAAAATGGGATAATGGATGGGATATATCTGAGAAGTGGGTTTAGATTAACATGTGGATAAATTTAATATATGAGATAGGTATTTAGTATGGAAGTGGGTATAGATTAATATGGGGATACATCTAATATATGTAATAGATATATAATATGGAAATGAGTATATTGGGATTGTGGGAGGATGGTCGGGCTTCGGGAGCACTACATATGTATGCGGTATCGAAGCAAAGAAAACAAGATAAAAGATTGTTACAAATGCTGAAAATATTACGGTTGAGTAATTGAGAAAATAGCGCGAACAAAACTGAGAGACAAGTTGTCGGGTTGAAAGTCAAGCGGTGACTGGACACAGTAATAAAACCCCACCAACATTTAGAAGACCGCTTCTCCTTATGACCCACACTATTTTCCTCTTAACACGCCTTTATAAATAATATCAAAGTTTAGACAAGACCTCTACTTACTTTCAGTTGAATCGTCCACCCTCGATGAACGCCATATCGCGGGGTTAATGAACTTAGGGAACTGGCGGCTTCGCTTAGCGCTTGTTCGACCTTCGACACCGGTATTAAAGATGTTGCGTACACGGAATCTAAATTAAATAATTGGAAACATTTAAAAATCATCCTTTTACAACGATGTAAATATGTTTTATTCTTACTTGAATCCCTGTCCGACATCTGAGACACTTGTACCTGTACGACACTTTTCGTATCGGAATGCCTTTCTGCATCATTATTCTCACTCCCACTTAATTGTGTCTCATAAATGTCCCGCCACACGTTCAGCATCTTTTGAACGGTCATCAGCGACATTTCAGCATCAAATAAATGTAGTTGTAAGTGCGCCTTTAGATGTAGGAGATTCAGATTGTCGGGAAATTCATTTAAAGCATTTTCGACAACTTCTAGGGCCTCTCTTGGGCGTCTGCTAGCAGTCAGCAACAGGGCGAACAAATGTAGGCTGGGTGCGTGTTCGGTACGTAAATTTAGAGCACTTCGCGTATGCACAAAAGCCTCCGAAATATTGTAAAGTAAAGCGTTTTGAAGGGCTAAATAGTATTCTGCTAAATGGTCGTTGTAGTCTAATTGGACAGCTTTCTCAAATGATTCGGTGGCTTGTTTCTCATAAGTATCACGTTCTGATTTAACATTCGACAGAATGGCAATTTGTTGATATCCTATGCCAACATACAGTTGAGCTCGGGAAGGTTTTGAACCTTTTGGCTCTTTCTTCAAGGCGAGCTGCGAAAACTCTAAACCCTCACGCATTAAACCAAGTGATTCATAACACAGTCGGGCTGTCATGAGACAAGATAGGTAATCAGTTGGTGATAGTTTCGAGGACTCCTGGAGGACCCGTAGAGCATGTGAATGTTTTCCTGCTGACATAAGACTCATTCCATACTGCCGCCAAATGTGTCGTTCGCCAAATGAAAATTTCAACGCCTTCTCAAAAGACTCGTTAAGTAAATAAACTAGACCCCATCGTATCGTAGCTAAAGTTAAGAGATCGTAAACCGCCGTTGCATTTCCCATGGCATGCGATCGAGCAACTCGAAATTCAGGACTTTGTGAAAGGACTGTATCACGCACCGCTAACGCCTCAGCAACCAAAAGAAGCAAAATTGTCTCCTCGTGCTGGTTATGTGGTAAAAATTGGATACGCCTTGAATATACCCTCGGTTTCCATATGTTTTTTGTTGTGTTGCCCGTTTTAGATTTTCGCCCATTGAATGGTGGCGCATAAATAGTTCCAGACACTCCACGGAGAAATACTTCGGCTAACTGACGCGCAAGATTCAATCGAAGAGATTGAGTGGTTCTTGTTTCGATAGCATTCAACATAATACGGTATCGTTCGATGGCTTCCTGCAGCTTGCCTGCTTTTATAAGTACAATAGGCGCTCGTTGTAATGCGATTTCTAATATCGCACCCACTCGACGTCCTGTATCTGCCGAGGCACTTACAGTACTCCCTGTAGATGCTAAATTCGCAGCGGATGACAATGAAGCTATGTCCTGCTCCTGAAGGTAGAGTAGTCCCAAATCAGTTGCACGCTCAAAGCAGGTTATCTACGAATTAAAAGAAAAAATGTATATTCATTATAATTAACTAACACATTTATTGGACATTTAATCGAATAAGAATTAAGGCATGCTTATAATGCAGCAAAAAGAACAATTTGAGAGCTTTTTATCAAACGCCACATGCCATAATTTTTTGGGTTTCCCCTTCACGTGACATATTTTTGGGCTCTTGATCCCCAAACCGTCGTCGGCGTAGAGGCGGCTACTGCTAGCGCCGAGGAGGCTGCTACTGCTGGACTCCCTGGTAGCGGTTGATGTTGAGTTCCTGGGAGACCACCGATCTTGGCAGCGAGCGATATCCAAGTGAGTCATATTCCCGCCAATTATCCACACATGTGGTGTGTGTCACACGAAATTGGTGGGAAAAATCCAGCGTCAGTTCCCGTTGATAACTCCATCACTATCCCGAAAAACAGTCGCCACCACTTTCCTAGCCTTTTTTTTTTTTTGGAGCCGATTCCCCGCAGTGTCGCGACGACTTCATGCCAATTCAGCCGTGACACCGCTTTGTCTGTGAGGGTGACCGAGAGTGTGCTTGACTTAATTAGTCGAAAAGCCCTCTCGGTGTGAATCTTTGCCTGCGTCGACTACACGGAGGTTGTGGTTTGTGCCGAGCCGCCACATGTTAACCCTTTCATCCTGTTGGGCTACATATGTCCCAGCGATAGTTTAATAACGGGATTCCTGGTTGAAATGGAAATGACCGCCAACACAAAATTAAAATCACACTCATATACAGTTTTACCCTATATTTTATATTGATTTGAACAACTAATTAAAATAATGGGTTCTCCAATAGGGACTTGACAACTTTTTTTCGGTAGTAAATTTTTATAATTTGCAGACGTTGTTCGTTCGTGTACTTAACCATGATGAAAATTGAGTGTACTGAATAAATTGACAGTGACAGTTCGATGATTAGTGAAAGGGTGCGTTCACAAATTAAATTCAAAGTTGTCAAGTCCCTATTGGAAAACCCTATATAAATGGATTGGCAGCGTGCGTCAACATTTGATCTACTACTTAGACACGACCCACACAACTGGCCCTCTCGAAGGTCGAAACCACACGGCTCATTTATAACCGCGTATGACAACAAAGCCCGTATCCATCGACATTTTTTGCAGAATTTTAAAGTATTGGAGTGATGCGCTGTTGTTTTCTTACACTTGAAGGGTTCGTTCAGGAAGTGTATTTCGGGATTTTACATTGAATTTTAAAAGTGGTGTAATTTAAAATCCCCAGAGGATACTACATCCCAACGGACAACTGATTTTTCACCCTAATCATGCCAAGAGTTCCATAAACTGATCGGGAAAAATGCTTGACCCCGTTACAGGGCTTGCCTGATGGGCCGGTTAACAGAGTTGGAATGGATGGTATGGTGTTCGCAGCTTAGGCCCCTCACCACATTGGCTGAAGGTTTCGCAATACAGTAGGAAGAAATTTTAGACTATGTTTCGCAACTCGGTGCATAGGCCCAATCTTAGGCTGGGAAAATTGCATAGTGCGGCCTCTTTGAATAACGAATTCTGGAAGCAAAACATTTCGTTAATCAGATCCCGGGAGCAAACTGGCCCAAGATGAAGAATATGCGAATAATTTGATAAGAAACCTAATAGTAAACAACTCGTCTCCGTGGAATTGGATCTGTCCGGGAAACCCTCCCAATGTTTTACTCGCAACGGTATTTTGTATCTTTTTTCCTCTTCCTTTTTTCTGTGATCTCCTTTTGAGTGATTTTAAATAAATTGGGTGTCTCGTGCGTTCCTCAATCTCCGGGAAAATTGACCACCAACCTTGACCACGATAGAGGCTATCAAGCGCGACCTTCACCTCGAATGGGAAGGTCTTCTCCGGCGACACGAAGTATTCATGGAAAAAGTACCGAAAAAGTATATAATAATGTATGGGAGGCGAAAGCTGTAAGGGGTGGTATAGAGAACCTCCACAAGTGTATTGTGGCTAACACGATGCCCTACAGGGATCTAGACCTCTCATGCACGGGAGCTATTAGGGTAGTACCTGCCCATCAGTCAGTTCTCGGTCGTCAGCATTACTTCCAAGTTCGCGGAGGACCATGAGCGAACGTTACTACAGTTGTGGACCTCGGCAAAAACGTGACCTATGGAAAAACAGTCTCCGCAAACCAATTGCTTCAAACGGAGAACATTCCCGTCGCATTGTTACTTCACTAAAAATGTGGATCTATAAACCTGCTACCAAAAAGAAATACTTCTGTGAATGGCATTTAGATAAAACTCCTCACGGTCGGACCAGTATTAAGCTGCAGATAGGCTTGCTCTTCTGGAACGGGTTTTTTTCCCAGCATACCGGATATCAATGAGAATACAGTGAACGTGTGCCAGGAAGTGGAGAGGAAGATGAAACACGATTAATACCAGTTCGTGGTTTCAGTTATGATACCAATTCACGAGGTTACCTCTCGAATGTTGTTTATTCACTTCGTGGGAACAGTCTGGGGGTTCAAATAGTCCGCCATATCAGAGCCCCTCTTTGATATGGTAGGGTCTGCTTACTACTCTGATTCGACCCGATGTCTCGAATGTTCTCTGAGGACTGATATCAGGTTCTGATAATAGCATTAATCGGACATCATCGAAGGGAATAACACCCACCTTGCGCTTCAAGTCAAATTATTGACAAACTGTGTATCAGCGTATACTCAGACTTCCTTTCATACCTCAAGGATAATTACAAGCGTGTTGTGAGATACTAGAACCCATTATCGGGGTTAAGGCCAAATAAGACTTCGTCGAGAATATGTTGCAATGAGTCGCGATCATGATGACGATTTCCAATTGCACACTTTCCGTTAGCGGAATCAGCAGCTGCTTTCCTTGATCTATGTGCCCAGACCGATTTAAAATGGACTCCTCAGCACGCATGTTCTGGTTGAGTCGAGATGTTATGGAGAAATTCCCTTATCTTTGGTGCATCTTGATATAGGACAAGCCTTAGTGCTTTCAACCCACGTTCAGGGCTTAGCTGGTGCATTTCTAACAGACGTGGTCGCACTGGACTTACTGAGGGTAGGGCACCAACGACTTACATTCCGGAGTAATTCGTTGGCCACCAAAATCACGGAAGCCTATTTGATGCTAACCGGTGAACAGTATTTGCAAGATTTCTTTCCGGACCAATCAATGAAATCATTCAATACGGCCGTGACTGTGAAGTGGATCTGTGGGATTCTAACAGATACTCACACTGTGCACAAGCAAATAGTGAAGAACAGCACAGAAAGAAAATCGAATAAGCAAAAACATCAGCCGTATGCCAATCGAATTCGAACACACAGCAGTGGCCTGATGTATTGAGCATTGGTTCAATTTTTAGTGATTCTAGCCGTCATAACGTCAGTTCGAATCACACGTTCTTCACTATCCTCGCAAACGCTATAGATACTTTAAAAGCAATAGGATACCAGGTGCTTTAGCAATAGTCTCTTCGTAACGCAGTCCATACGGCTTGGTCAAGCATTTACGAGTCACAAAAGTGTTTCCCTCCGCAATCCCGCGAATTCTTCGTCACATTCCGAGAACGTTTACAAACCCTCGGGCGAGAGGATATGGCTAACGATCTCATATCCGCGTCTATTTTTCTTCGCTGTCTTTGGCTACTTTATCACTCAGCCCCTTTAATATCACCAGTGAATTACCTTCGGATCGGGCTACTCGGAATCTAACACTTGTGGCTAAAACTTTGCAAACTTTGACTAACTTCACACGTTTCCAAGGCAAAAAAGGGTTAATGAAGTTCCTTAATGATTTTCTGGAGCAAGCGGCTCCGCAGATAAAGGAATTTCTCCATAACATCTCGACTCGACCAGAACATGCGTGCTGCGAAGTCTATCTCTAGATTGGTCTGGGCATATAAATCAAGGAAAGCAGCTGTCGATTCTACATACTTTATCAACGGCAAATGTGCAGAAGCTAAGTGGAAATCGTCATCATGATCTCGACCCATTGCAACATATTCTCGACGAAGTCAGCAATTGATTTTGATTGAGTCCAATCACTTTACACACGATAATAATAGAAAAACCGTAATCCAGAAGAACATCAATTTGCTGGCGTTGTTCAGCCGCCGACCCAGAAAAGAATCCCTCCGGAACGTGGCATCATCCGTGGAGTTCTCACACCCAATTCCCTAGAGCACATTATTCAATACACCGATTCAACTGTTACCCCTCTGGTGCAGGAGAACGAAAAGAACTCTAACAGTCAAACAAATATCAACGGAGTACAAATTACGAACAATGGGCAACTACACCATTCGCAATCACAGTCTTCGAATGCCTCTTCCCAGAATGGTGGCTGCGTCCTTATTCCGACCACCATACAGCATCACTATCCGCCACCACCCCTTCATCGATGTCTAGTGCCACTGCCTCGACTGGCAATGCATTTAGTGTATCCAATGAGCATAACTTTCCGAGCAATGGAAACCTCTCAACAGTTAGCCCAAAGGCAACAGCATCTCGAGTCCCAATTCTCTACGAACCACAACTTTACCAAGGAATAACAATAACTATGACGACCCCACCCTCATTAGCGGCGGCGGCAATCTTATACAAATTGGACTCCTCGATCCATCGAGCGCATTTGTTCGGAAGAGTCCAACATCGCACATGAAACTAGGCCTTGGAATAAGAGTGGCATGTCTGGTTCCCAGATCAGTCTGCTTGGTGAAAAAACATTAAGCAAGATTAACCTGGGTCCTTCGGACACGTCGCCCCATCCTTTAACTAGTAACACTACAGAAAATAATCCGAATAGCAACATGACAATTAATCTTGAGGATCTAGACGATCTCTTCAAATATGCGGAGGAACAAGCAGCAGCAGCCGCCGCTGCAGATGAACCTAACATATCCAAAGAGCCGCCCGTTTGAAAAGACAGCCACTGCAGTTCCGGATATCAATCGTGCCTCTTCCAGCCAGGTCGATCAACAACACGTGCAGCAGAAACACCAAGTGATCATCAATCAATCGCACCGACAAACAAGATATTCTCGGTTCAAATACAAATGACCTACAGTCACCTTTAGCATTTAAGAACCCTATCTATCAGCTCCACTCCTCAGTATCGTTGGCGGCGTCCTCGACTAATTCAAACCCGCATCATCATCATCACCATCATATCCAAGTGTCGTAACAGTAGCACTTGCAGCAGGTCCGACAGACCCAAATATCTCAGGTCCATCAACCGACACCATCGACTAACAATTACTTCTTAACCAACATTTTCCCCAACAAGGCCCGGGGAATGATTACGGCAAGGGCCACTCATTTGGACCGCACTGGAGGAGCCTCATCATCATAATCATAAGTATTTCGCGGAAGATTTCATCGTCGAGGCCGGGGATGTGTACCTCGATGAGCAGGCGAAGTTCATCGATGCTCAATACGTGCTTAAATCAGACTTCCCAATTCCGACCAACGTTAATGTGAGTCGCATCGCACCTAGTGAGCTGCCTTCAGTGCAGCTACCGCCGTCCTCGATGCAGCAGGTGACTAAAGAACTGCCCAACCTAGCAGTTAACCACCTACAAGGAACCAACCAGAAGACTATCAAGGAGTCATCCACCTCCAGTTCGAAGTCGTTTACGAAGCTGACGCGCATCTCCATGCACACCGCATCACCACAATCGCTGAAGCAACAAGCTGCCTGCACGTCTGCAGGGTCTCACATTCCATCTACGCCTGCAAAGGGTTTTGGTTGCTCACACTTGCCGGCGGAAGTTCTTTGCAGATAAGAAGAGCCTGTGCAACAACTGTTTGGGTCGACACCGGCTGCGCGACTGCTTCTCCAGCAAGATCTGCCGGCAATTTCAAAGGAGACATCACACCTTGATGCAAGTCGGGACAACCACAATTAACAGGCCATTCTCATCATCATCGCCAAGAATGAATATAAAAGCCGTCTCTCCAATCGCATCTAGTCAAGGAGTCTGCTCACATGCTAACACCGCTCCTCAACCATCGTTACTGCTGGAAATTGCTTGGGTGATCGTCGAATTCGAACTCCAGCGGAAGGTTTAAGTTTGTGCTCTGGTGGACTGGTGTTCTAGAGCCACTTTTATATCGGAATCACTCGCTCGACGGTTAAAACATAGTCCGTTTCTGTCTACGATGTCGGAGGTACTCGCTGCATTACTGCGAAGGCGCAAGCAACGATTACCATCGTCCTTTGCCTCCACAGCTCCCAACGTTAGACATTGAAAGCGTTCGTCTTGTAATGTCTCTCTGGGTACGTGCTATCATCACAAACGATGGCACGGGATCTCTCGTTTATGGCGGATCTCGATCTTGCAGATCCGAACATCGACTCTGGCAATAAGGGGGACCCCACCAGAGCAGGCCCCTACCCCGCCCTCATCCTTAAAGGGTTGAGGAAAAACGAGTGCTCCGAGTCGTCGCGTTCTCAGTTGGGATGGGTGCTAACAGGCGCAGTACCCTCCATATCATCCAGTACCGGTGTGACGAAATCTATCACCAGCCGTCATTTGACCTTTGATCGTGGGTTGCGAGCTTACAAATCCAACTCGGATCCATTGGTTGACTCTGCGACTGCAGTTCGCACCGCATCTCAGCGAATGGAAGCAAGGTTTTGTCGGCATCAATTCCATGAGCCATACAAGGGGCTTATGGTGTTACGCAAGGATAGTGAAGATGGTGAATTGAACACACGGAGAAACGAGTGAGAAGCGAAGCATTGAAGCATCACACTACTGGCCGCGTGTTGGTGATCCCGACGTGTTCAGAAAATAAACACGCGTTGATACATAACGTAACTAGTGACCGAACGCGAATAAAGAAGTTGCGCGACTGCATAATAATTAGTTGTCTAAACGGTGGTTAGCACAACGACACCCCGACGTGATGTGTACACTCAACACACACTCTCCCATAGTAAAACAGAACTTTACGACTGCGATCACGACTTCCGCATAGAGCACAGGCACACTCGCCTGCTCCGACGTTCTCTCGGTCGTTCCTCGCTCCGTAGTTTGCACACGAAGTTGATCGTAACAAAGTTACTGAGGACGGAGTAGCGTGGCGTTTCTAAGAGATACACTTATGCAAGAAAATAGTTATACGGCTCTGGTGCCTTTTGCTTATTCGGATTTCTTTCGGTGTTCTTCACTATTTGCTTGTACGAGGGTTGCCTTTTATATTTCGGGATTAGGGAACAAAAACAAATATTGATCATCGAAAATCACTTTATTGTTTTTCAAAATATTCCCCATGAAGATCTATACACTTTTGCATGCGTTTGAACCAATTGTCGAAGCACTTTTGTCACTCTGATTGAGGTATCTCCAACACATGCATTCTGAATGCAGCAACCGCTTCTTCAGGTGTCGAAAAACGTTGACCTCTCAGTTTGTTTTTTACGTACGGGAATAAAAAGAAGTCATTCGGTGCCAAGTCAGGACTATACGGCGGATGACCCATCAAATCGATGTTTTGGGTGCTCAAAAATGCAGTTGACGCTGCCGATGTGTGAGCGTTCGCATTGTCGCGGTGAAGAGTGATCCGTCTTCGGCGGTTGGTTTTCCTGATTTCTTAGAAGACAACTGGCAAACAAATGGTTGTGTACCACTCAGAATTGACTGTTCTGCGTTGATCTAGTGGTACGGTTGCGACATGTCCAGATTTTCCGAAAAAACAGGCGACCATTTGCTTGGAAGTGCTTCGTGCGCGAACAACTTTTGTTGGATTTGTCTCATCTTGAAACACCTTACTTTCGGGCTCATACGCGTAAATCCACGATTCATCACCTGTCACGATGTCATAGACGTGTTTCGAAGCACCGCGACCGTATTTTTTGAGCATTTCTTTCGACCAATTGACACGAGCCTTTTTTTGGGCGATTGACAAATTGTGTGGGATCCAACGCGAACCAATTTTTTTGACAGTCAAATGTTTATGCAATATTGAATGTATGCTGGTCCCACTAACGCCCAAGGTTGTCTCAATCTCACGATAGGTCACATGACGATCTTCCAATATCAGTTCGCGCACAGCATCAATGGGTTTCGGAACAACAACTGATTTTGGACGACCTTCACGAAATTCATCTTGGAGTGAACTACGACCACGATTGAATTCACCATACCATCGATAAACACTGGTCCTTGATGGAGCTTCATCGCCAAAAATTGAATTAAGTTCATCCATGCACTGTTGCTGAGTTAATCCACGCCGAAAGTTGTAAAAAATAATCGCACAAAAATGTTGACGATTTAATTCCATTTTTGGGCCGTGATGAATCTTTTAAGTTACTGTAAACAACACAAATAGCGCTCGTATGTCAAAACGTTCTGAGTGCGTATAACCTCAAAAATGTCCAACTTTACGGCAGTGCTGTCAATTGCCCGATTGCAACACTAGGGTTGCCAAATCCCGAAACATAAGAGGCAGCCCTCGTATATTGTGCGTGTATCTGTTAGAAACGCCACAGTACTCCCCCCTCGTTGTCTCCAGTCGGCTGTGGGTCGCTGTTTCTCTCCGATGCAGGGGGCGGGGGGGGGGGGGGGCACCGGCGCGATCACAGGTGGCTCCAAAATACCGGCATCGAGTTTTGAATTCGCGGTAAATAAATTCGCGAACACATTAGCTTTAACTTTTGAATTTGTGACTAGTGTCCGCTGCCCATCACTAACAGGGGAAAAGAGGAGCAAGCGAAGTTATTGCTGACACCTATTGCCATTGATCAGAAGGGAGGCGAACCAATTGGACACTCAAGGAGTTTATTGGCCACTCTATCGTTCTAAGCCTTCTTAGCAGTATCAATCGCCTGGTTGCATGCGTTTCTGATTCTAACAAAATTCGTTCTGTTAACCTCGATGGGATCGGTGTGCCTTTGCTTAAAAGCTGTATTTTCTGCTGCTGTAATCTGCTCGCATTTTTTATCAAACCAAGACTTATCTGATGAATTTCGTTTGATGAAATGCGGAATGTAGATCTCCATCCTGAGCAGAATAATCTCTGTGACAGACTCCGCTCATGTGTTAACATCGGAGTCTCCAAAGAACACCTCCGACCACGGAAAGGATGCGAAGAGCACTCGCACTTTCACTTCAGCGACCCGACTCGAAGGATAATAAAATGTTTGAGGCTTGACGTATGTCCGACGAGAATCCAACGAGCCGCGAGTGATCCGGCTCGAAGGACCATAAAACGTAAACGAAATAGATGATTGAGAATAAAATGTCAGCGAGAAGATGATACACGTCCGACGAAAACAACTATAAGGGTTTCACGAGATGACAGACGTTGCCAATCCGACGAGTAAAGGACCAAGGGATAACCCGGTTCGATGGTTCAAACTAGCGTTGCACCAAAAGATCCACCGAGTAAATATTAATGATAATTCAAAGGAACCTTGCCTGGTCGAGTAAGCCTTTCGGGTGTCCTAGGGTCCGGTGCACTCCCTTTTCTTTTTTATAATGAAAACTGTTCTCAGTGTCCCAACGGGCTCCACGATTAGTTCACTTATTATAAAAGAAAACAAAACGAGACTCTTCTAGTGAGCTAGGCTGAGATTTTATCACACAAATACTTTATGCGATTACATATAACTATTGATTGTGTAGATAGAAGCGCACAACTTGGTATTGTTTTGATCTAATCCTTCGTTCAATTGTCCTTGTTGCATTTAAAAATATTGAAATTTAACAATGAACCTTTTCCTATTAGTTTAGTTATTTTGATGCAGCATCGACTATTTCTTTTGTTTGATATTCTTATAGATGTTATCAGCAGTGGTATGACCTTTTGTTTACGTTACGTTTTGTCACCGATCACCCGTTATCAGCTGGTACCTAGTAAATCGCAAAAGTAGTAGAACTGCGTGAGGCAATTGTCAATAAATCTAATTGGCTATCTGCAACATCACGCCCGCCTTCGCCAACTGTTGGCAAATTATCCTCTTCGAAAGGGAAGGACCGCGATTCCGAGATCCAAATAAGGGCAGTAGTCACGGTTCGGCAGCACATTCTCACAAGTCCGTGCCCAGAGAAAGGAGTTATCGGTGAATAGCATTCGAGGGATGCAACTCCTGCAGGACGGAAGACCCGTGCGACCAAAAGGTACTCGTTGGTCATGGACTAATTGATGCCGCTGGGACGATTCGCCTGATGATCGGTGACCGTGTAGAGGTTGTCGATTTTGGTGTAACGGGGACATTTCCCATACAGTGGATGCCAATGTAGATGATGATGATTGATGAATGTCTGAAGGATGAGGATTGCGTTGAAACGGTAGATGAAGATCCTTCAGAGAGTGATGTTGAATGCTGATGAACTAGTGTCAAGTTCTTTTTTCGAGCGATATCTGATCGCCTTCTAATGAGAGGAGATATTGCCAACGATCTATAGGGTCCAAAGTGATCCCGGCCATATTAATTAGACCACTCCATTGAACTGAGCTCTGCTGCTCACGTTCTGTACCACAGTTTGCACTTGGCGAAATTATGCTTCAATTTCATAATGGTCATATTATAGCGTATTGCTACGATAGTGAAGAACGTGTGATTCGAACTGACGCTATAACAGCTAAAATCACTAAAAATGTAACCAATGCTCAACACATCAGGCAACTGTCGCGCGCACGAATTCGATTTCTAAACTCAAGTACACTCAACCGATGTGGAACTGTTATGTTATCGCCATGGTATACGGCTCTGATGCATTTTCTTATTCGATTTTCGTTCGGTGTTCTTCACTATTTGCTCGTGTATTGTGTGTGTATCGGTTAGAAAAGCCACAATATCATAATGTTTTGGCTGCGACATTATTTCGATATAGTCATGATTTGATGAGACGTCTTGTGCACACTAGATGATCATCGATATCAGAATTGAAGTATCAACATATTCAAAGAGGCTTTCCCCTTGTTGCAGTAAGTCCTGATGTGCCGGAATGCGGCGTAGATATCCCGTGGGAGGTTCTACCAAATTCGATAACATTTTGTGATGTAATTAATCGGCAGTATAACACTCTCAATTATTTGGTGAACCCAATCATACCGGACTGAGATATTACATGGTGATTGTGATTTAGTTGATTTGAAATTCGTTCTGATATGGATGTCCTTACAAATATTTATTTGGTTACATGGTGTAAAATTTATTTTAAAAATATTATTGTTATTGCTTATTGGTTTTGTGATTGAGATTCAAACATTACTGTGACGTCACATATTGACAATTTTGGTGAGATCGTTTCATTGGTCGAATTAATACTACTTTTACCCAGACGCAAATTGTTGGGTGCAGCATTGATATTGTCGCTTCGGTGAGTGGGGTTCCCATCAGGTCCAACACCAAAGTTAATTAGATTACGTTCTCTGAAATATTCCAATGATTTTCTATCGAACTTGTGTCCTATTGATGATGGCGCAGGATACTCCATACCTTCCATACTATTCTATTTGTTGAGGTTCACTAGATTCTCTGAGTCACAATTGCTTTGATTCCTCTCATCGCACCTGTGATGTGATGTATGGTTGAGCCTGGGTTTAGATTATCATCGATATCCTTTTGGAAGAAGCTTGTTCTCATATCGGCCCATGACTTTGATTTCACTCGCAAGGATTTCGATTGGAATTTATCATCGTTCCTTTCGAATCCTCGCAGTTCAGATTTTGGTCTTGTTGTAAATGGATCCCTTCTATATTTTACCTTAAGTAGATGGTGACGTTCATTTTTGATCTTATCTAATCGATCACGATGCAATTTACCACCGCGTAGGATTTTAAGGGGAGGGTGGCAGTGATAGCGTTTGGATTGTTGGGATCTGCTATCATGACAACATTGCTTTGAATCGGGGAGATTCGGTTTTCGGTGGTTGGAGTAATTTTGATATTTGATTCAATTTCACTGGATAACGTCTGTTTGGGTATTTCCTGAGGGAAACCGCCCGCCATGAGGAACACTGAAGGCCCCTGTTTTCCGTGCTATTTCTGCGAAGGATGGCGATCCGATGATGCTGGTCTTGTAACGGGCTTCGGCCCCAGCTGCATTGATTGTAGAAGAGTTCCTAGAATTGTTACGGATTTCGTGTCCACGTCCTCGCCCAATTTCTAACTAACTTCCGCTAAGGTCGACACTATTTTTAAAGGGTGTCTTCTTGATATTGAAAAGTTATGCTCCGTGATGGAAAGTAATCCGTTTACGGTCTTTGCATTATTTATTTGTTCGTCTAAGTTATCGAATTGCTTGGTCTGGCGACTGTTTATCTTGGCATTTTCCGCAGCTGTAGATGGATTGGCGTCATCGTTTTTAAATGACTCAAAAGCTGCAGCAACTATACGACTTTTCGGTTTGGCTGATGCCGTAGATTTTACTCAGATGTATTGGCGCCTTTGGTAGCAGCCTACACTGATGAACTATATTGACGACGCAGCCAATTGTTAAAATTCCCATTAGCTAGTCGTTGGAGCGCTAACATCCTTCAAAAGAAATTATATCCAATGACCGAATTAAGCTTGCTTGACTTAGATTTCCTGGAAGGATGCATGGAAGATGTCGACTTCCGACGCAATTTATCACTATGTGTGTGAGCCTGTGGCGTTTCTAACGGACACACACAGCACACAAGCAAATAGTGAAGAACAACACAGAAAGAAAATCGAATAAGCAAAAAACATCAGCCGCATACCAAGCAAATAACATAGCAATTCCACATCAGTTGAGTGTACTTGAGTGTGTACAGTGTAGTGATGTGTTGAGCATTGGTTCAATTTTTAATGATTCTAACCGTCATAGCGTCAGTTCGAATCACACGTTCATCACTATCATCGCAAATGCTATAGTGCGCTTGTTTCCTCTTTTTCGAGTGGCCAGCCAATTAGTGCATCAAAGTCGCACCAGCTGAGATGTAGCCAGATCGAATCTCTGAATTCAGATCTGGATAAGGTCCTGCAGTGGGGAAAGGCCAATCTCATCGACTTCAATGCAACGAAGACACAATATACAACATTCACAAAGAAAATTGGATTATCGGTTTCACAGCTGATGATGAATGGCCAGGCCCTCGAATCTGGTAAAAGCTTAAAATTGCTCGACGTCGCGGTCTGTGGGAATGTATCGTGGCATAAACACATGTCGAACATCGCCAAGTTCGCCTCTGGAAAACTGAGTTACCTTTTTAGAGACAAGAAATATTTTACTCCATCTCAATTTTTTCACCTGCACACACATTTTTGCACTCATGTTTGGAGAACTGCTCCTAAACATACCCTCGATCTACTTGAGAACATACAGAGACGAGCGATCCACTTGATCGGGGACACGGCACATCGAAGACCGTAGCTGACTTGTCTGTTTTACACATATTATCACGGGTACTGTTCTTCGGAGATTCGTGGTATTATTCCGCGCAATTCGGTTTATATGCCCTCGACGAGACAATCCGACGGATCGCACCAATTTGCGTTTCATCTCCCGACGGCACGAAGATCTCTACATCAGAAGTCGTTCCGTTACAGAGCGGGAAAGCAGTGGAATTCCCGCAGGAGTGGTTCCGGAGCTTTACAACCTGCAACGATTTTTTTTTTTAAATTACTTTTCTCCCCAATAACTGGTAGCATCTCGGGGCGCCATTTCGGCGCTATAGGTTCGCGTCTCGAGAGTGAAATGTAATTTTAAAAAAAAACGGGCCCTTGGACACCCGAAATGCTTCCTAGAATTCATCATAAAGCCCATTGAGATGCTAGGAACAGTTTTCATTGTAAAGAAGAAAAGGGATCTTCTTCTGTGAGTACACGGGACCCTGGGACACCCGAACCTACTCGACCAGGCAAGCTTCCTTTGAATTATCATTAATATTTACTCTGTGGATCTTTTGGTGCAACTCTAATTTGAACCATCGAGCCGGGTCATAATCCCCTGGCTCTTTACTCGTCGGATTGGCATTGTTTGTCATCTCGCCAATCCTTTATAGCCATTTTCGTCGGACGTGTATCATCTTCTCGCTCACATTCTATTCTCAATCATGTATTTCGTTTACATTTTATGGTCCTTCGAGTCGGATCATTATCGTTTAAGTCGTGCGCGATAAATTGAACCGACTATCGAGTAAGAAGTGCAAGTGCGAGTGCTCTTCGCATCCTTTCCGTGGTCGGAGGTGTTCTTTGGGGACTCCGATGTTAACACATGCGCGGAGTCGGTCACAGAGATAATTCTTCTCAGTATGGAGATGTACATCCTGCATTTCATCAAAGGAAATTCATCCGATAAGCATTGGTTTGATAAAAAATGTGAGCAGATTACAGCGGCAGAAAATAGAAGTTTTAAGCAAAGGCGCTCCGACCCCACCGAGGTTAACAGAACGAATTTTGTTAGAATCAGAAACGCATGCAACCAGACGATTGATACCGCGAAGAAGAATTCGAACGATAGAGTGGCCAATAAACTCCTTGAGTGCCCAACTGGTTCGCGTCACTTCTGATCAATGGCAAGGGCTGTCAGCAGTAACTTCGCTTTCTCTTTTCCTTCGTTGGTGACAGGCAACGGAACGTTAGTCACAAATTTGAAAGTTAAACCTAATGTGTTTGCAAACTTATTTTCTAAGAATCCAACCTCGATGCCATTATTTTGAAACCAACTGCGATCGCGCTGGTACGGTGTTCGATGGGGAATGTAGGGTTCCGCTCGCGTACTATTCGACGCATTCTACGTGGACTGGACTGTAGGAAGGCAACCAGCCCGGACGGTATACCAGCAATATTCTTTAAGAACTGTTCAGCCAATCCCAAGTTGGCGGAAAATGTGTCTCCCTCAAAATTACCAACCGATAGCATTACTGTCTATGTTATCTAATGTGATGGAAAAGGTCATCAACGCGGAGTTAATTAAGTATTTGGAGTGCAACGGACTTCTGAAGGATCGTCAATACGGATTCCGAGGCAGGCGGCCCACGGGAGACCTTTTGACTCTTATAACAGATATATGGGCATCTGCGTTTGGCGCATGGTGAATCAAGAATCGCATTGGATGGTCGCCGAGGCTTTTGACCGCGTCTGATACGGGGCATTGCTGAGCAAGCTCCGTTCACACGGACTTTCCCAACAGCTTTGCGACAGAACAGGGAGCTTCCTCGAAGATCAATCGATCCGGACTGTTGTAGACGGCAAGTCTTCGGATCTGTATCCTGTTAGTTTCTGGGACATCCGAAATGCTTCCTGGAATTCATCATAAAGCACATTGAGATGCTAGCAACAGTTTTCATTGTAAAGAAGAAAATGGATCCTCGTCTGGGAGTACACCGGGCCCTGGGACACCCGAAAGGCTTACTCAACTAAGTAAGCGTCCTTTGAATTATCATTAATAAAGGGTTTTCCAATAGGGACTTGACAACTTTGAATTTAATTTGTGAACGCACCCTTTCACTAATCATCGAAGTGTCACTGTCAATTTATTCAGTAAACTCAATTTTCATCGTGGTTAAGTAGACGAACGAACAATGTCTGCAAGTTATACAAATTTAATACCGAAATTTGGAGTCGGTGACCGCAACTTTAAGAGCGTTAACTCCAATTTTCGGTCGTAATTCTCGCCATAGTAGATAGGCAATAACGAGTTTAGTGCAAAAATGTGAGTCTACATATTCGTTGTATGATGTTGCCGTGCCAGTAAGACAACGGGTTGGTCGAAGAGTCGAAAATATCGCTGCCGTTCAGGCATCCGTAGCAAACGATCCGAATCAGTCTATTCCACGGCGTTCTCGAGAGTTGGGCATCGCCCAGACCACTTTATGGCGAATTTTGCGTAAGGACCTTGGTTTACACCCATACAAGATCAAGCTGACTCAAGAATTGAAGCCGATGGACCATTTGAAGTGACGTACGTTCTCCGATTGGGCTCTGGAAAAGATGCGCCAACATGATGAATTTCATCGCAAAATCATCTTCAGTGACGAAGCTCATTTTTGGCTCAATGGGTTCGTCAAGACTAATGACCTTGCTCAGAAAAAATAAATCATTATGGAAAATTTAACAAGCCTCAGGACTTGCTAAATAAGGCCAAGACCGGTTCCCGGTTGTAGTGCCGATGATGATGGTGATGGGTTCGTCAATGAGCATAACATGCGTTATTGGTCGGGTGAAAGTCCACATGTGCTTCATGAATCACCGCGACATCCACAAAAAATAACTGTTTGGTGCGGTTTGCATGCCGGCGGCGTCATTGGGCCATATTTTTTCGTCGACGATAACGATCGTCACGTTACTGTGAATGGCCATCGTTATCGCGCCATAATTACCGATTATATTTGGCCCGAATTGGAAGATATGGACTTGGGCGACATGTGGTTTCAACAGGACGGTGCCACAAGCCACAAAGCACACGATACAATCGATTTATTGAAGAGTAAGTTTGATGACCGTGTTATCTCAAGAAATCGGCCAGTCGGTTGGCCGCCTCGTTCGTGCGTTTTAACGCCTCTAGACTATTTCTTTGGGGCTACGTCTTCATTTGTCTATGCCAACAAGCCGGCGACGTTGGAAGACTTCAGAGCCAACATTGAACGCGAAATAGCGGCCGTTTCGGCATGGCCGAGTCATCGAAAATTGGGTCCAACGAATCGACCGCTGCAAACGTGCCCGAGTTAACACACCCAACTCCCAACTAGAAGATAAGATTCATCACAAACCTACATCACAATGTAATAAAAATGATGACCTCCAACGTGATCAACATTGAAGATAGGATTTACTGCTGCATCTGTCCAAACAATGCAACAGATAAACCTTCAGCATTGAAGATAGGATTCAATGCTGCACCCGACATGACACAGCTGTCCAAACAATCATCGACCAGGATTATCAAAACGATCCCACGACCCAAATGAAGTGTGAGATAAGAAATTGGAGAAACAACAAAAGGTGACTGGAAAAGGGGTACAGGCCAACGGTGGAATCAAGCAGTCAGGTTTCATCGACTGATGTGTTGAGATACACCTAGTATCCAGACTATATTGTAAATACAGTAATAAGAAAAACTCAAAAAATAATAATGTGTAAAGGTTTTGTTGTAATTAAATAAGAAGATTCTTATTAATTCCCGCGGTGGCCATATGGACGAAGTCGAATTCACTTCATAAATATTTTGATTGTACTTCAAGCCGATAATAAAGTTTTTGAAATATCTCAAATGGTTTGCGTTTTATTTTAAAAAAAAAGTTGTCAAATCCCTATTGGAAAACCCGATATTTACTCTGTGGATCTTTTGGTGCAACTTTAATTTGAACCATCGAGCCGGGTGATCATCCCCTGGTCCTTTACTCGTCGTATTGGCATCGTTTGTCATCTCATCAAACCTTTATAGTCGTTTTCGTCGGACGTGTATCATTTCCCCGCTCACAATTTATTCTCAATCATCTATTTCGTTTACACTGGTCACAATCTACAATGCACATATTCGCCGGCAACTGGAACACAATTCCCATATTTTGGCGGACACATCCAAAATAATGCTACATGCTCTCGATAGGATGCAAGAACGAGCAGAGAAACTCACTGAGAACCCAGGCGCAAGTCTTTCATTTCTGTTGTATTCTGCCTCTTTTCTAAAGATCGCAAGTCGCTCAACTGAACTTGATGAATACATTCCACTTCTGTAAATATTCTGCGGTCAATCGGAGAGAGCCCATTAGTTCTCTTGGAAACTCGACCTCTTTTCTGTGATCATTTGTGTAAAAAATGGATCACATAGACTCAAAACCAGGCTCAATGGAGGCCAAATCAGTGTTCGGGTTTGACACAATACAATTAAATATGTATGCCATGTTGAAAATCGCACAACAAGGTTTAAATGTCGCAGGCGTATACAAATCGAAAGCATTTGCTTTCGTACAATCAAAGGTTTTCATTATATGACGGGCTTGTATTTCACTACATGTGGCACATGATCGTAGTCAGTAAAAATATTTAGAGGGCTTAATGAAAATATTTAGAGGATACCCAATTGTAGCAGTGGACAGAAATCTGCCAGATGATTATGTCGATGATTATGCACCGCACTACCACACATAAGTGAGGATCAGTTGAATAAAATGTTAGTCATCAAAAAGATTGAAGCAGGAAAGGCAAGGAAATAATTGGTGCACAACAAAGTTTGAAAAGATTTTGTTTACGAAAATAAGGCTTTATTGTAAAAAAAACGGTACAATGTTCTTTATTCAAAGTATTGTCCATCATTAACGACTTTTTTCTAATCCTCCAACAGTGTCCAGAGTCCTTGTAAAAAATTCCGGTTTTGTGCTGCGATCTACGAATCGACTCTTCGATCAGCCAATTTAGGCGTCGTCGATCGGAACGAGTGATAATCAGAAGAAGATATGTCTGGAGAATATGATGGTTCGGATAACGTTTCCCACTTGATCGTTTTCAGGTATGTTTTTACTGGTAAAGTAACATGAGGTCTAGCATTATTATGTTGAAAAATTATTTTATCGTGTCCATGGTTAGTATTAACGCGGTTTTTTAATGCATGACTCAAACGCTTCAGCTGAAGTCGGTAACAAACTGCGGGTATGGTTTCATTAGGGTTGCACCAGCCCGTAGTACATAACACAGAGCTGATTCTCCCATAAGGTCCTAATATAATACAAATACGTGTGCACGTAATCTCCTAAATATTTAACCAAAAATTTCAACCTCATGTGAAAACTATTGGAGTTACTGATTTTAAATATCCAAGTAATAAAGATTGTACATTTAAGTTTTAGATAATGTAGCTCAATTCAAATGTTTGAACAACTTTGATCCCAATGTCTCCAAACTTTTCTGAAAATCAAAACTCAAAATATTATATTGAACTCATCAAAAATCTACTTTTACAATTAAAACTATAGGATGTGTAATATAAATGTACTCCAGAAGAATATTCGCACTCACCATTTCTGTCTCCCTTTCGGATTTTTTAAATTTCGAGGAAGGTTTATTGATTTGATTTTCTAAGCATAGTCCTTTGATCGCATACGATTCAGCAAGGATCTTGAGGCTTCGCCTAAAATAAATCACACAATTATTTAAGCCAAATGAGGTTGTGTAAAGTTTTCCCAACATACAAACTTAATTCTTTCTCTGCTAGAGTATTCAGTTCGGCCTTAACGAAATTTTGTAAAGCCTTCTCATATTCACCAGTAGCGTAGCACAGTTTCGCGAGTAGTAAATATGCATCGAGATCGATGTCAGCCTTTTGTCCACTTTCACCGATAACAAGATTCAAATACTTTTTTGCACCTTGTAAAGAGCTTTTAGCTTTAGTAAAGTTTTTATCTGCTGGACTACTTTCTTCCAGATATAGCTCCAGATATGCTTCTCCAATAAGAAAATTCGATATATGTTCTGAAACAAAAGAAATTGTTGAAACTTTAATTTAAAGGAAGTAATTCTTAGTATTCAAGTATCTTATCATCTGAAAAGTTCGGTTTGGCATTTAAGGGATAATATCACCCTGTGTTCACTAAATTTCACGTGATTTTCTGAGACGTACTACGAACGATAGGATAAGTCTATTAGGTACATAATTAAACGTCCGTTTTATCCAATTACTTTATGGTGTGATCACCGATCACCCCGAGACTGTACAGAGAAAGATGGAAGCCACAAGCTTAAAACTTTTGATCGGAGTGTGGAAGAAATTAAAAACGTGTTGACATTCAGAAAGAAAGCTAGACATAGGAAAAATATGGCAATTACTCATGGAGACTTTGTAAAACAGTGCGTAGAAGAAAAGAAAATTAGACTTCTTTGGGTGTCTACAGACGAAAATTAGGGAGGCATAATGACAAAGCTGTTATCTCAGTAGAGGCATGATTATTTAAGCGTTAAAATGGTCAATACAACATTCAGATGAAAATTCAGAGAAAAGATGTATAAATATATGACATGTATAAGTATATGTAACATATATGTAGTGGCGAGACTCCAAACATACAAAAGCAGACTATGTAAAATATTGTTGCGAGCTTGGGGTTCGCTGGATTAATTATTTTTAATAAATAAGAGCCATTAAATCGATTTTGAATTAATGTAACACTTTATTAGTCTGTTAATAACAACCGTTACTTTTACCGTACACTTAACGATTTCTTGACTTATCGCTTCCTTACTTATCGCGTCTTTGACTGCTTACTTCTTACTGGACTGCTTCTGCTTCAATAAAAAAAAAAAAAAAAAAAAAAAAAAAAAATGGGTGGCGAGAGGCCGACTTTGGCGAGACAAGGACAGATATGTCCTTCATCTTGTATCTGGCTTCTGGTCATTTTGCGATAACCAGGATCACCCACATCCATGCGGATGTTGGGCTCGGTCTCGAGATATCTGAAAAATAAATAACGGGGGAGGTATCTAAGGATAGTATGGACAGGGTTAGTTCACGTGTTCTCTAACTACTTGGATGGAGGGATGGTAGGAAAGAAATCGTACAAGACCGGTAGGTCTTGAGTGTGGTAGTAAACGCAGATCACGTCTTTGGCACTGCTTCTGCTTACTCTGCGCGTGACGTATTTGTACCGTTTTTCCTCATTCTGAATCGGTGTTTCATTTCCGTCCGTACCATAGCCTCGAATTTTCTACTGCTCATAGTCTCCAGTTTTCCAGTACTTTCTAGAATATTCTAGTACTTTATTTTTGACTTTCTACCACTTTCATCTTGATTCATAAACAAAAACAAAAATAACTTACGCATCTCATATTTTAGACCAAGTAACAAAACCAGACATGTATACGCTTCCTGTTGTAATAGTGTAATTATATTTCCCTTAATAACCTATTAACATATACACAGGTAGATATTGTAGCGAGCTTAGGGTTCGCTAGATTAATTATTTTGAATAAATAGGAGCCGTTAAATCGATTTTGGAATTAATATAACACTTTATTAGTCCGTTAATAACAACCGTTACTTTTACCGTACACTTAACGATTTCTTTACTTATCACTTCCGTACTTATCGCGTCTTTGACTGCTTTCTTATCGCTTGCTTCACTTTCTTACTTATAACTCGTCTCCATGATCTGTGTGCGACGTATTTATACCGTTTTCTCATTCTGATTCGGCGTTTCGTTTCCGTCGTTCCATAGCCTTGAATGTTCTACTGTTCCTAGTCTCCAGTTTTCCAGTACTTTATAGAATATTCTAGTACTTTGTTGCGGACTTTCTCGAATATTCTAGTACTGATTGTCATATGCGTCACACTACCCTCCGCCTAGATTAGTTCGTCCCGAACTAAGTTCACTAGTCTCCTGTGTTGACAAAAGTCGCCAGTTGGTCACGATGTACCACTTTCATCTTGGCGTTCGGTCTTCGCTGAATCCTATAGACAACGTCGTTATTTCTTGTGAGAATCTTATACGGTCCTTCCCAATGTTGCTGCAACTTCGGAGACCTTCCTTTTTGCCGATGAGGGTTATAAAGTCATACGTTATCGCCTTTATTAAATCCGGATGCGTTGGCTCGAACGTCGTACCTTGTTTTCATCCTGTCACTGGATACCTTGATTTGCTTTCGAACCAAATGATGAATCTCATCGAGGCGATTTCTCCATTCGGCTACGTAGTCTTCGGTCTTGTCTATGGCGTCTGGAGGTATTCCGAATCGCAAATCGGCTGGTAATCGTATCTCCCGCCCAAATATAATTTTTGCTGGAGAATGGCCCGTCGTATCGTGATTAGCCGGTCTATAGCTCATGAGAAAGGTTTGTACATATTTGTCCCAATCTCTTTGGTGATCACTAACGACCTTCGATAAGTACTCTTTCATTGTTCGGTTGAACCTTTCGACCATTCCGTCTGACTGCGGATGTAAGGGTGTGGTCCTGGTTTTCCTTACGCCCAGTGCCGCACAGATGCCTTGAAATATCTGTGATTCGAAATTTCGGCCTTGATCGGAATGAAGCTCACAGGGACTCCATATCTGCTGATCCAATTATTGATTAGCTGCTCAATGACGGTTGTTGCTTCTTGGTTTGGAATTGGAAGGACTTCTACCCACTTGCTGAAGTAATCCATGATAACTAACATGTATTTGTTGTTGTCATTTGTTTTTGGGAATGGTCCTAACATATCAATCGCAATTCGCTCGAAAGGGGCACCCACGTTGTACTGCTTAATAGGGCTCCTTGGTATTGCTGTTGGTCCTTTGGTCGCAGTGGAAGTCGTGCACTTCCTACACCAAGACTCGACGACATCTCTTATGTGAAACCAGTAGAATCGAGATCGTAATTTTGAAAGTGTCTTATTAACTCCCAGATGTCCACCGGAGGCTTCGTCGTACATTTCTGCTAGTACATCCTTCACTTTTGATGGTGGGACTAGAATCTGCATTCGATGGGATTTTCCATCCGCGGCTTCCCATTTACGATTTAGAAGTCAATCTTCCAGCAGCAAGGAATTCCATTGTGCCCAATATGCTTTATATGTTCCACTCTTGTCGGAAATATTGTTCCAAGTTGGCCGCTCGTTCTTTTCTTTGTGTTCCAGGATTAGCGACATATCTTCATCCTGAAGTTGAGCTGCGCGTATATCATCACTCGTCCACCCATCCAGTACTTCTACTTGTACATTTCGAAGGTCGTACGCCTCTTGTTTTTCTTCCACTCTATGACAATGTTTACAATCTGGCTTACATGGTCTTCTTGATAGAGCATCAGCGTTATTATGCACCTTCCCTTGACAATGGGAAATTTGGAAATCGTACGTTGATGGTCTCCTCTTATGATTAGCGCATGAACAACAATTCTCAATTGATGTTTCATTCATTCGTCGACGTTTCCTACAGTCAACAAAGATGTGGCCGACTTCGCCGCATGTCCAACACTTCATATCAGATCTCGGGGTTCTCCGTTGTACATGTCCGATTCTTTGGCAGGAACATTCCTGGACGGACGTTTCTCGGACTCTATATGTACTCCTGGTAGCCAGTTTAGCAGATTCATATGCCAATGCGAACGCCGGTATTTCATTAGTCGTCTTCTTTCCTGCCAAACGAACGGCTTGTTGCAAGTCCCGATCTTGGAGTGGATTTATAAATGCATCCATTGCTACCTCGTTCAGAAATTACTTAGTCATATTTGAATAAGATAACTTTGCCAATCGCTCAATGTCTGCCTGCAACTGTTGAAGATTTTCTCAAGGTTTCTGCGTTCTGCTCCGCAGTTACATGCGGTAGACCTGCTGCATGTGGTTGTCTCCATACCTAGTTTCAAGGCCGTCTCTTACCGCTTGGAAATCTGTTTGCTTCTCTGCTGGTATGGTTTGTAGCAATCTGCAGCCGCCCCACGGAGTGACAAGATTAGTGATGTTGACTTTTGCTCATCCGACCACTTATTATAATTGGCCGCGACGTCAAACTGATGTATAAATACGGAGAAGGGTCCCGTTCCATCGAAGCTTGGCGGTTGCATCCTTATATGTTTGTAGTCATGTTGATTGCTAGGCGATGTCTTATTTCTCTCAACACACTTAAGTCTCTTTTCGATTCGCATTATTTCATCGGTCACTTTCTTAAATTCAGCTTTGTTTTTTAGTTCCAGATTTTCTACTCCGTTTCGAATTTTTGACTGAATTTCTTCCTTAAAGTGTTGAAAATTATATTTCATCCGCGGTTATCGAGCATCCCGGGCTTATGTCAGATACATACCCGATTATGGGCGCACAAATTGGGACAACTTCAATATTACATTGAACGAAAAACTCCACAAACTCTCTCTCCCCACTGACAGGAACCTAACGACAGTTGAGATAAATAACGCTGCAACTCGACTTCACGAGATTCTAGTTGAAACTTCTGAGACTCATGCCCCGAAGTACAAACTTGAAAAGACTTATCAGATTCCCCTTTACGACCTCACTCTTCGTCTCATCCGGGAGCGTAAAAAGCTCTGCAGAATGAGATATCGTCACCGCTTTACGCAAAGGGAGCCATTATTGCGAGCCATTATTGACAATATTGGTACACTGATAAAACAAAGAATCCAAAACAATCGCACCCGACAATTGGAAGACAAACCGAAGGGTATGCAGATGGACCAGAACATTTATAAAAATGTTAAAAAGATATGTGGCACTTCTCGTATCACTGGACCAATCATGCACAACGGTCTTGTTGTCAATAATGACGCCAATAAAGCAAACATCATCGGAGGGACCTTTGAAAATAATCACAAGCTCACTCTCGAGAATGGCGACCCGGAAACGAATGCAATAATTAGTTCAGAGGTTCACAATAAATTAGACAACTTTAACGAGCCAATAGTTGTCTTTAACTCAGCTAACAGCGCATACTTCGACGACACACGTGATAATAGTCACGGCTTCGTCACACCAAATACCCTACAGAATGTTTCTTGGTAGATCAAGAGCATGTGGATCTATAGGAGTTGAAGGCATTGGATGCCCAATCTGCGGTACGATCAAAAATTCAATTGATTTTTCATATTTAGTGGAACGCGATCTCAATGTTGCCCGTGTTGAATGTGTAACCGTAGTGGAAGTGCTGTCGATTCCTGAAACGTAAACGTTGGACGGCCTTTTGACGAGGTTTAGACGATCCGGTGTTTCCTGAGTTATATGTTAAACAAATTAAAAAATTGAATTCAAATTGTACGCAGTCAAAGCAAAATTATAACACTTACTCCTCTCATTGCATTCAGGCCCTTAAGGCACACAACTGTCATCCACACCAAGAAACGCCAAACTCACATTTGTCAACTTTCATTTCTTTCTTCTTAGCATCCAGCTTTCGTGCCGTTCGGACGTGTATCGTCATTAAATATATATCCTTAATTTAAACAGAAATCCGTTTTATTTTTTATTGTTCACCCTGCCTGTTCAATAGGTTATGGGCCCAGGCTCGCGGAACGATAAATATTTTTGTGTTGTTTAAATTCTTTACGCTTAAAATCTCGTGTTGTAAGTCCGCCCTCCTGCAACAGTGAAATTTTACAACACCACGATGGAGAACGAATCAATAAGGATAACCAAACTCAAAGCCATTGAGAACTGGAGTACGTGGAAGTTCCAGGTACGCATCGTTCTACTCTCTAGTGGAGTATGGGACATCGTCAGCGGAGAAAAGGAATTTCCAGAGGAAAACATAACCGAAGCTCATCGAACAGCACGTGCCTCATGGACAAAACTGGACAGTTTTGGACAGCGTACTATCGCCACATCAGTCGACGAGGAACCGCTACTTCACATCATCAACTGCACGACTTCCAAGGAATTGTGGGACAAACTTTCATCTGTTTATGAACAAAAGTCGGCGACCAGCATTCACATGCTACTTCAACAATGGTACAGTGTTCAGAAAGACCCAGCTCACAATATTGCTACACACGTTGCCAAGTTGGAAAACCTTGCATATCGGTTGAAGGGTATGTGTGAGAAAATTTCTGATCAGCAGATAATCACAAACATTTTAATGACTCTTCCCTCCACCTTCAAACATTTCATCAGTGCATGGGAATCAACACAGCCCGATGAGAGAAATCTTACCAACCTTATTTCCAGACTCTCAGCCGAAGAATCCAGGCTAGAGCCTGCAAATGCAAGCGACAACGTGGCTTTTATAGCTGGGAAATCACGACAAAAGAACTTCGAGCAGAAATCCTCAAAATACTGTTATTATTGCAAGAAGCCGAGCCACCGGAAGCAAGACTGTTTCAAGAGAAAAGCAGCTAATGAGAGAAAGGCAGAAAAGGAGGGCCACTCAAACAAGAAAAACGACGCGCTGATCAGTGCTTTGACTCTCGGTTCGGACAACCTGGATTGTTCCAGCATCTGGTACCTCGACTCTGGTGCTACGGACCACATGTCTCATCGGCGCGAATGGTTTTCAGATTTCGTCCATTTTCAGCAGCCAAAATCTGTTCGAGTTGGTGTTGGCAAAACGATCGCAGCTGTGGGATCTGGAGACATCCAGGTTGAAGTTTTCGACGGAAAAATCTGGAAGCTGAAATACCTGAGTAACGTCCTCTATGTTCCAGATCTGGGCTTCAATCTTTTCTCCCTAGGAGCAGCCCTTGACAAAGGCATATCTCAAAAATCAGACAGCAAGACTTGCCATCTATTGAAAGATGGAAATATCGTTGCAGTGGGAGAAAGATTTGATCAACTTTTCGAGATGAAATTTAGAATCGTGGCGAATGAGCACCAGGCAAACGTCCTCGTCAAACAAGAAACACTCCTCACCTGGCACAAAAGGTTAGCTCATCAGAATTTCGAGCAGGTTAGAAGGATTTTGAAGAGGATGAACTTACCCTTTACGGACGACAAAGTCAAATGTGACGACTGTACCCTCGGCAAGATGCACCGGCTCCCTTTTCCAAAAATTACCTCAAAAACCGAACAAGTTGGTGAGCTTGTTCATGCTGATCTGTGCGGCCCAATGCCTGACACATCAATAGGAGGCGCTCGTTATTTCTTGCTGATCAAGGACGACTTCAGCCACTGGAGAACTTTGTTTTTCATCAAGGCGAAGTCGGAAACAGCCCAGTGTCTGAATAAATTCCTTCTCCAAGCAGAAAAACACCTGGACAAAGGCATCAAGGTCATCAGGACTGACAACGGTTTAGAATTTGCCAACAGGGACGTGGAGAAAATTACCAGTGATCTCGGTGTGATACACGAAACAACGGTTCCCTACACACCAGAGCAAAACGGGTCAGCAGAACACGAGAACAGGGCAATTGTTGAGTCGGCCAGGACTATTCTTCATGCAGGAGAATTCCCAAAGAAGCTATGGGCAGAGGCAACCCTCTACGCAGCCTACACCTTGAACAGGACTGGAACCAGCAGCAAAAATGGAGCAACACCTTGCGACCTCTGGCTGGGAAAGAAACCAGACCATGCCTCACTCAGGTCTTTTGGTGAGGAAGTTTTCGTTCACATCCCCAAGGAAAAGAGAAAGAAATGGGATGTCAAAGCCAAAAAGGGCATATTTGTAGGTTACGACGAAACGACGAAAGGGTATCGAGTCTGGTTTCCTACTGAAAACAAGGTAAACACCTTTCGAGATGTGAAATTCACTGGACAAAGATTTTCAGCAGACAAGTCAAGGAATGAGCCAGCAACAATGACCTTGGGTGTTCCTCGAGTTGCTGAAATTGACGAGGAGCCAAAAATCGCGAACTTGGTGAACCGTGGTGAACATTCTGGAAGCGAAGCTGAAGAACCCTTGTATGCGCTAACGGATGATGAAGAGCCACTCGAAGAACCTGTACCATTGCAAAACTACAACCTGAGAAACAGGAACCAAATTCGCCAACCGGTTCGGTATCCTTCTGTTTTGATTTCAGTGACTGGCCAACTTGATCCTGAAAGCTACGATGACGCCATCATATCCGAAGACTCTGAAAAATGGAAAGCAGCCATGGATGAGGAGATTAATTCGCTGCAGAAGAATCACACTTGGTTTCTGGTGGAACCACCACCAGATCAGAAGGTGATCGACAATCGATGGTGTTACAAGGTGAAACAATTCCCTGATGGTAGAATCCAACGATACAAGGCCAGGCTTGTTGCCAGAGGTTTCAGTCAAACTCCTGGTGTCGATTATAATGAGACTTTTAGTCCCGTATCCCGATTTGATTCCATTCGCCTCATTCTATCCTTTGCAGCCTCCCAAAATCTTTCCCTCAAACAGTTCGACGTTAAAACAGCTTTTCTCTATGGAAAGCTGGAAGAAGTCATCTACATGAAGCAGCGAAAAGGTTATGAAGATGGTACCAGCCGAGTGTGCAAACTCATCCGAAGTTTGTATGGACTCAAGCAGGCGTACAAACACCTCACGAAGTTCCTGGCCAAAGCTGGACTACGTCCAACCAGAGCTGGTTACTGTGTCTTCACCAACGGAGATCCTGAGAATCAGTTGATGTTGGCAATTCACATCGACGGCGGATTGATTGCTGCAAAAGATGAGAAAATGATTGAGGAACTAATAAACCAACTTCGCCAGGACTTCGATATTTCCTTTGGAAATTTGAGCACTTACCGTGGACTACAGGTTGAACGGATGACAGATGGTTCAATTCTTCTCCACCAGGGGGCCTACTGCAAGAGAATTCTGCAGCGCTTCAACATGGAGCACGCAAATGCTGTTGCAATTCCGGCAGACCATCATCATCAAATGAGTGCAGAAATGCACAAAAATGGTGACAGGGAGGCGCCAGAATTTCCATATCGACAAGCCGTGGGAAGCCTTATGTATCTCTCCGTAGGTAGCCGACCGGACATCGCCTTTGCAGTCAACCGTGCCAGCCAGCATCTTGAGAACCCGAAGAAAATCCACTGGAGTGCGGTAAAGAGGATACTCAAGTACCTGAAAGGTACTAGTGGGTATGGTCTTTATTTTCCATCCGAGCAGAGAAACAAACTCCAGGCCTACAGTGACGCAGACTATGCAGGAGATGCCGAGACCCGAAAATCAACGTCTGGCGTTGTTCTGAGGTTTGGAGAGTCAACCGTGTCATGGAGTTCCAGCAAGCAGAAGACGGTGGCACTTTCTACCACTGAGGCAGAATATGTCGCTGCAACTCAAGCTGTGAAGGACGTCACCTGGATGAAGAGACTCATCGAGGACCTCAACCTGTGCCAAGATCTAGAGAGCACCCTCCTCATTGACAACATGAGCGCCATCAAGCTCATCAAAAACCCCGAGTTCCACAAAAGGAGCAAACATATTGACGTGAAATATCACTTCATACGCGACAGTTTCGAGAACAAAATCTTTGCTTTAGAGCATGTCGCCTCCAAAAACCAGCAAGCAGATTTGATGACCAAGCCCCTGACGAGAGCATTTTTCGAGGAACAAAGAAGGATGCTCAACATACAAGATGCCAAGGGTCTACAAAAACTCCACTAAAGGAACTAAAACGTCACCACACACAACAACTCAAACAATATTTTATCACGCAATTCACAACACAGTCAGAAAACGTCGTAACTGTGAAATCAATTTGAAGTTAACTTTTTAGTGGGAATGTTAAACAAATTAAAAAATTGAATTCAAATTGTACGCACTCCAAGCTAAACTATCACACTCATGAAAACACTCACTCTTCTCATTGCATTTAGGCCCCTAAGGCACACAACTGTCATCCACACCAAGAAACGCCAAACTCACATTTTTCAACTTTCACTTCCTTCTTCTTAGCATCCAGCTTTCGTGCCGTTCGGACGTGTAAAATATATATCCTCAATTTAAACAACAATCGCGTTTTATTTTTATTGTTCACCCTGCCTGCTCAATAATAAAGCTCTCCATTCTGCTCAACCATGCCTACAACATGGGGTACTTTCCCCAAGCTTGGAAGCATGTTGTTGTCTGCCCAATAGCAAAAGCTGGGAAACCAAATTATCACCCCTCAAGCTTTCGTCCTATTACGCTCCTCACCTGCATCAGCAAAATGTATGAACAGTTCATATACGAGAAGCTAAATAAATTTATCAGTGTCATGAACCTAATACTTGACTTCCAATTTGGATTTAGAAGAGCGCACAGCACCACCATGGCTCCCAACATATTTCAAAACCACGTTTGCGTGCGCCTCTTTAATAAGGAACCCACCATTGCGGTGAGCTTGGACATTGAAAAGGCTTTTGACACAACCTGGATGGAAGGTCTCATTTTTAAAATACTGAATACTGGCCTCAGTAAAACGCTGTGTAGTATCATCTACCAGTTTGTTTTAAACAGAACCTTCCAAGTTCGAATGAATGGAAAGCTTTCCCGAACTTTCAACGCCGCTGCCGACGTACCACAGGGCTCCATTCTAGGCCCCATCTTATTTAATATTTACACCTCAGATATTCCTCGCACTGTGGATGGTAGAGTAAACCAGATTTGCTATGGGAATGACGTCCTAGTGTACACGTCATCTAAAATATCATATACCAAACGAAAAGTCTTCGAGTTTTCGAAAGAAAACTCCTCAGAAGATGCATCAACCACTTTAGAAGGCCTGACGGTCGCCATTACCCGAACTCTCACCTATACGAAGGTGCCTCGATTATCCCTATCGACGAGTACTTGCTACAATTAGCATATAAGTACCTCGAAAGCATTCAGAACAGCGAGAACACCACTTGTACGGGAGTCCTGCGTTCTTGACCCTTCTCTCGTTCGATCCCTTCGGATCAGACCACCACAATTTCTTCTTCAGTACAAAACTGAAGAAAGCACCTTTCCCAACAACATTCTCCTTTATAATAGAGGATTCCTGGACCCATCCCATAGGGTCTACTGCTGACACACTACAAACACGCATGCACAGTACAAGACAGCACAAACACACACGCACACCGACCAAAGCGCAGATTATCAGACGCCAAAGACGTGATCTGCGTTTACTACCGCACTCAAGACCCACCGGTCTTGTACGTATTCTTTCTCACCATCCCTCCAGCCAAGTAGTTAGAGAACAATTGAACTAACCCTGTCCACATTATCCTTAGATACCTCCCTCCCCTTTCTTTTCGGATATCTTAAGACCGAGCCCAACATCCTCACGGATGTGGGTGATTCTGGTTATCGCAAGATGACCAGAAGCCAGAGACAAGATGAAGGACACATTTGTCCTTGTCTCCCTAAAGTCGGCCTCTCGCCACACCATTTTTTTTTCAGCTCGTTAGATGGGCAATTCGTAATCCGTGAGTGGTTGTCAGCTCAAATTAATGTTAGATGAATAAATAAAGTATATACGTCTATACCACATTGTGAATATTCTTTTATACCACATTAAGATGAATAAATAAAGTTAATACTCTTATACCACATCGTGAATATTCAATTTATACCATATTTGGTGGCTGAACCGGGATAAAGACAGATCTGAAGGAATAAAAACGACAATATATGAATCTACGTGGATCGGTTGCAAAGATTCCGACTGTGAGTAGGGCGTTAGAATATATTCACAGCTAGGCCAGCTTGTCGTAAGAGGCGACTAAAGGCCGAGTAGTAGCCGGGGTCCCAACGCCCTGTGCGCCCGGTGAAATATCACCCCATCAGCTTTAGGCTCCGTGAAATGGTCGGGAGAAATCCCTGGCCATCTTTCGGAGCTTGGCTGTTGGACCGGTTCGAGAAAAGATTCGTTAGGTGGTAGTCGGTCCCAAGGTGAGATACCACCCCGTCACGCTGTACATTCCGCGATATCGCCGAGAGAAATCTTCGACGGTGCTTCGAATGTGTGGGTGATGGCCCGGACTGACACGGAGATAAGTCATGACGGTACCTTCTGATATAAAGAATTCCGGAGGTAAACTAGTCTCCCATTCGGAACTCCGGGGGGGACTATGTCGAGGGGAACATCATGCAGATATCATGATAAATAAAGGAATTTTGAGAGGTTCATCACATAACCGGGCTCGCTCTCGAGGCTCTGCCCACGCTCGACTGGTGACGGCATTTTGTAACATCAGAGGCATCGGTTTCACCAATACGAATGTAAACCCCGCCCACCAATATTTGCAAACAACGAAACCTGATATCCTTGCCCTAACTGAGACCCAGGTCGATTCGTCAACTGATTCGACATATCTCAGGATACGACTTATATTCGAGATTCCGTTTTAAGGGCGGAGTCTGCGTCTTCGCGCGGTCCGATCTGGCTTGCCAGAGGATGAAGGCGTTGGAACCCAATAATATGGACATCATATGGTTGAGGGTCGTGCTGAGGAATTCCGTTAAATTTCTTTGTTGTCTGTACCGCTCCCCGAATGACGATCGACCGACGACATTTTTCGAACATCTTTCACATACCATCGACTGGATACAGATGAGCCACCCAGCTTCTGGAATTGTTGTCCTTGGCGATTTTAATGTGCACAGTTCCGGCTGGTTGGTACATTCTAACAGAACCAACGAGGCTGGGAGGCTGGTGGAGATGCTTCCTGTAAGCCACAACTTGACTCAACTCGTGGGGGAGCCAATGCGAGTGCCGGATGCCCGAGGCGATTATGCCAACACCCTGGATCAATTTTTGACATCCGAACCAAATATTTATACCGTAGAGGTTTCTGCGCCACTGGGAAACTCAGATCACTGCTTGGTATCTGTCGCGCAAGCACTTGCATATCAAGCGAATAACCGGCCTAGGCAGCTTCGCCATGTATCGAAGTATGGGGCTGTAGCGTCTCAGATACACACACAATACACAAGCAAATAGTGAAGAACACCGAACGAAAATTGAATAAGAAAATACATCAGAGCCGTATACCATAGCGATAACATAACAATTCACATCAGTGGAATATAGTTGAGTTTAAAAATCGAATTCTAAACACGGCCAGTAGCTTGATGGGTTGCGCTTTGGTTCAATTTTTGGTGATTCTAACTGTCATGGCGTCAGTTCGAATCACACGTTCTTCACTATCAACCCCAAACGCTATAGGGCTGCTAACTGGGACGATTTGAGAGATTTCTTCGCATGCTTCCATGGCCCGAGGTGTGCTTCGGAGACTCCGGTGTTAACGCTTGCGCGGAGTCGGTATCAGAGATTATTCTTCTGGAGATGGAGATGTATATTCCACATTCTTTCAAACGAAGTTCGTCTGATAAACCTTTGTTTTGACAAAAAATGCGAGCTGATTACAGCGGCAAAAAATACAGCTTTTAAGCAATGTCGCTCCAATCCCACCGATAGTAACAGAACGAATTTTGTTAGAATCAGAAACGCGTGCAACCAGGCGATTGATACCACGAAGAAGGCTCACAAGGACAGGGTGATCAATAAGCTCCTTCGGTGCCCAACTAGTTCGCGCTCCTTCTGGTCAATGGCAAAAGCTGTCAGCGGTAACTTCGTATCCTCCTCTTTCCCCCCGCTGGTGACAGACAGCGGGACGTTAGTCACGAATCTAAAGGATAAAGCTAATGTGTTTGGGAATTTATTTTCCGCGAATTCAAACCTCGAACCCGGCCTTTTGGATCCACCTGTGATCTCGCCGGTACAGTCTTCCATGTGGGACGTGAGATTTCGTCCGCGCACTATTCAACGCATTCTACGTGAACTGGATTGTAGGACGGCAGCCGGCCCGGACGGAATACCAGCAATAGTCCTTAAGAACTGTTCTCCAGAACTATCGCTGGTTCTTGGCAGACTCTTCCGCTTATCTTATGCACGGAGGACCTTTCCTGCCTGCTGGAAGATAGCTCGAGTTCAGCCAATCCCAAAGACGGGAAAAAAGTGTCTCCCACAAAATTACCGTCCGATAGCATTACTGTCTATTTTATCTAAGGTAATGGAAAAAGTCATCAATACAGAGTTAGTTAAGTATTTGGAGTGCAACGGACTTCAGAATGATCGTCAATACGGATACCGTAGCAGGCGGTCCACGGGAGACCTTTTGACACTTATAACCGATATATGGACATCTGCGATTGAACGGCATGGTGAGTCAAGGGCGATCGCGTTGGATATCTCAATTTTGACCGCGTCTGGCACGGGGCATTGCTGAGCAAACTTCGTTCATATGGACTTTCCCTGAATCAGGATCTAGATAGGGTCCTGCAGTGGGGGAGGGCCAATCTCGTCAACTTCAATGCAGCGAAGACACAATATACAACATTCACAAAGAAAAGTGGATCATCGGTTCCACAGCTGATGATGAATGGCCAGGCCCTCGAGGCAGGGGAAAGTTTTTGAGATTGCTCGGCGTCACGGTCTGTGGGAATGTATCATGGCATAAACACGTGTCGAGTATCGCAAGGTCAGCCTCGGGAGAACTGAGCTATCTTTTTAGAGCCAAGAAATATTTTACTCCGGCCCAACTTCTTCTCCTGTATAAATCCCAAATTAAACCCACGCTCGAATATTGCTCTCATGTTTGAAGCTCGGCTCCGAAACATACCCTCGACCTACTTGAGAGCATACAGAGACGAGCGATCCGCCTGATCGGGGACTCGGCGCTGACGTCGAGACTACAGTCGCTATCACATCGAAGGCGCGTAGCCGACCTCTGTCTGTTTTACAGATATTATCACGGGAATTGTTCTTCGGAGATTCGTGGTATGGTTCCACGCAATTCGGCTTATATGCGTTCCACAAGACAATCCGATAGATCGCACCAGTTTGTGGTTTATCTCCCGATGGCGAGAACATGCCTGCATCAGAACTCGTTCCGTTACAAAGCGGGGAAGCTGTGGAACTCCCTTCCCACGTGAGTGTTCCCGGGGTGTTACAACCTGCAACCGTTCAAAAAGAACTGCAACAGTTATTTGATGCTATCTCGGGGCGCCCACTCGGCGCTATAGGTTCGCCTCTCCCGAGAGAAGTTTAATAAAAAAAAAGTAAGGTTCATAATTAAGGGAGTCCATAATAAATCAAAAGAGAACGTATTCTCAATTAATTGCAAAGTCCAACCGGAAATTAATTTATTGAATTTTCATACTCACATAATTCGGGTACCAAAAAGTAGACAATGATCGAAGTATTACTTATATTTATAGCAATGGTTTGGCAACAGTTCGCCAGTGACGCGACTTAAGTGGATTATAAACATGGTTTTAAATGGACTGTAATTTAATTGTTTATGAACTAATTGTTTACAGAAATGAAACGATGTCACATTTACTCGTTTCTGAACCCATAGTAGACAATTACGATCTGAATGGTATTATTTTACGATGGAAGGACACAACATCAAACAGCTGAACAAATCAGCTGGCATACAACCAAGGAAAAGCATTTACATCACGATTAATCTTAGTCATTATTTAATTAACAGGCATCGTTATCTCTGAATGTAACATTCAAGGTTCAAGGACGTCATTTCCCCAAGTAGTTGACACCAAAATATCATGGTGAATGTTCTTCATACCGAACGAAACGGAGTTCCCAATCTATTGTTGGGCAAACAGAGTACCAGCGACGTTAAAATTCAATATTTTCTTGTAATTAGAAATGGTTGTTTGAAAAATGAAGTTTATGTTGAATTGGTCCCACAATCAAATAGTGCTGTAAACTGTTTGTCCTTGAGAGAGGAATTACAAAAATTATTACGTATACGAATTGTGGAAAAATGAAATATGTATTATTATTAAATGACTAATCCAACATAAGATATACCATTATCTGGAGATCCTGCTCTGAGTTCCTCGGTTAATTCTATGACTTTAAGCCACTTGCCCTCACTACGACAACTTTCAATCAAAGTTTCGATTTTAACTGCATTTCGCAGTCTTCCGGTCATTTTGATTTAGGCGAATTACAAAAACCGATGCAACCGCGAAACTAACTACATAAGTTAACATTTAGTCTACTCTAATCACACCATATCTTTCCTAGCGAAACTTGGTAAAGCTGACTACATCCATAAAATTTATTTTGACAACCAAGACATTAGTTGTTGGTTGTCCCAATGAGACAATTCATGGCAATGCCAGCAGTTACAAAATGAAAACAATTTCAATTGACATTTTTATATCGAGTCAAATGTTTGGTCGGCTCATGTCTAAACTGGCCATTTATTTTTTACGTTAAAGTGGGACGATTTTGGGTATGTTTTAAGCATTTATTTTACATATTACAATATAATATGATATAAAATTGAATATTGTTTTCGGATATTTTCTAGAGAAGTGAATTTGTTTTAATATTCCAGGTGACGATTTTAAATATGTGTAAAACTGACAAGATTTTTGAACATCAACCTTAATAATTAACATGGGAAACCTATTACTGGGTTTTCTCTGGTTTCTATATTGTTGCTTTAGAGTGTTGAGAAGTATTGCCACAAAATTATATAAACGTTTTTAGTGCGTTTAACTAGAGTCAATGTTACGCGTTAATCCGTTTTATTCGTTTGTAGTGTTTATTAAACTTTAAATACAATTACTGAATAAATTCGGACTCTATATAAATATTGCGGGAACTTGTTATAGTTATGTATACACAATTTGATTTAAGTATATGTAAATAATATAGGTATTTATTTAATTAATATATTTGGTAAGAGTAAGAGGAAGTAACGGAACTTACTTGATAGACCGTAGAGCGGTCGCTGTAGCTCTTGATGTTGATTGGAGACGCCGGCTGTCATGCGGCGTCTAGGTGCAGGGGGCGTTGAAGGGATGCTCCCCTGTTCATCTTCAGTCCCAGTCCGTTGAATTATTTCTTTAGATAATTCTTCCTTTCAGATAATTCTTCCTTTAGATAATTCTTCTTTTTGATAATTATGTCTGTACGACTGTTTGATAATTATTTCTGTACGACTGCTGTCGTTCGAAGCTTTACGTCGAATGTCAAATATATTTTTATTTGCCGTTGACGTTTAATTTTTATCCGGCGCCAACGACATTTTATTATTATTTTCTGTACCAAGTATAATTTGCACAAAGTAGTTTATGCAAATTAGCTACTTGGCGAGTTGTTTTCCTTTTAGAGGTAGAGAGGGGAAACTTACGAAAGGTGATTGGTGGATGTTAGGAGGGACCTGAACGCAAGGTAGGTTCGTAACAAGCTAGCCCCTTCCAATCTGTTGATTTGTTTGCTTAAAGTAGCGCACCACCAGAGCCGGACTCTGCTCTGGACGAAGGGCGTTGTAGTATTGCCTAGTGCGTTTGTTGTACTATCATCAACTCCCCAACTACCGCCACTTACATTCTCTCTTGTGTCCCTGTCCCTCCGTTCGCATGTTTGTCACAGGAACAAACAGAGCACTTGGTATGAATAGCCGATCCTCAGTTCGCCAAACGGCAGTCGTGTGCTGCACCGTCTCCAAGATTCCGCCCACCTTGAACTGTCGATTCAACCGTATCATCTTGAGCAACCGGGATTAGGACCAACTTCGTGACGGGTCGCTTAAGGGTGCCCCCTGAATCTTCATAGTTGCCACCCGAACCTTGTCATCTCTGCCAGGATGAAGCTCGACAACCTTTCCCTTGGATCAGTAGGTTGGAGATAGTTGCTCGTCCGTCAGAAGCACCACGACCGGATTTCTTAGGTTTGGTTCCGGATGATACCATTTGTTGCGAGCCTGAACGTGTGGAGGTATTTGTTCTTCAACCGGGACCAAAATGTTCGGTATAATGCCTGCAAGTACTCCCATCTGAACCGCCAGGTGATCGTTGCATCTCCTAGACCGACTTCCGGAACGCTCGTAGCCGGTCCTGCAACTAAGGCTACGTTGGCAGGACAACCACCGGTCGGGAATTCACACAAGCCTTGTTACAGACCTCGCGTCCATGTCGTCGCCTAACACCCACTAATTCCCATTTCGCTAGTTTCCCCTATCTGCCTGTAAAGGGAAGACAAATCGTCAAGTAGCTAATTTGCATAAACTACTTTGTGCAAATTCTACTTGGCAGAAAAATTATATCTAACAATTTTGAATCAGTATTGCTACGGCCTCGCGTCCATGTCCTCGCCTAACACCCACTAATTCCCGTAGCAAATTTCCCCTCTCTACACGTAAAGGGAAAACAAATCACCAAGTAGCTTATTTGCATAAACTACTTTGCGCAAATTCTACTTGGCAGGAAAATAATAAAAAACGGCGTTGGCGACGGATAAAAAATAAAACGTCAACGGCGAAAAATCAATTCGCCGTAAAACTTCAGTCGAAAACAGTCGATAAGAAAAATATCAGACGACGTTAGCTAATAAAACGAGAAGCACAAACAGGAAAAACGCTCTCGGGTAAGTATCGGCAAAGATTACCGCAGAGCAGAAGCTTTTAATACACCAATTAAAGGACCTATGAAACTCTCCGACGGCCAACTCTAACCAACGAAGGGGAGTACAAAGCTCAACGCCCCCTGCAACCTGCCAGCAGTAGCTACAGCGTCCGCTCCACGGTCGCACAAGATAATCTCACATAAGTCCTTTATGTTACATACAACTACATTTAAATAAATTTAAATATTGTGACGCATATGACAATCAGTACTGGAATCTTCGAGAAAGTCCGAAACAAAGTACTAGATTATTTTAGGAAGTACTGGAAAACTGGAATAGAAAAGTCGAGATTATGGAAGGGATGGAAACGAAACGCCGAATCAGAATGAGGGAACGGTATAAATACGTCGCACACAGATCGTGGAGATGAGTAAGAAGTAGAAAGTGAAGCAAGCAATAAGTGCGGAAGTAATAAGTAATGAGTAAGCAGTGAAGAAGTAAAATACGCGATAATTACGGAAGCGATAAGCGAAGAAATCGTTATGTGTACGATAAAAGTAACGGTTGTTATTAACGGACTAATAAAGTGTCACATTAATTCAAAATCGATTTAACGGCTCTTATTTATTTTAAAATAATTAATCCAGCGAAGCCTAAGCTCGCTACAATATAATAAAACATTAATATTAAATTGTTAAAAATAATATAACAATTTTGGCGCAGCCGGTGACTACCAGCTGAGATTTGTATCGGATCCGTCGGGGATACAAATCCAGTGGTAGGAAGAGCCCCGAGGCTCTAACGTCCCTACGCCGACTAGCGGAAATAGCGGCTAGGATACAAAGAAGCTTAAGCCGTATAATAAAACAAAAATAAATACAATATTGTTTCTCCTTTTCCCCTTTTCCTTTTTTTCAATTTACAGGAGAGAGGACGAAATTAACGTTGGGTGGAAAATTCAGAATATATTATACCATAATATTTTCCATTGTTTCTGGTGTTTTGTTTTCAGGTCTTTGTCTCCTTTCTTTCTTTTTTTTTTCAATATTTGTCTAGATTGGTTCTTGTCCCTCATCGTTGGGTCGTTTGTTCGTAATCGTGTTTTGTTCGCTACGGGTTAATAGCGAACCACGGTTAGATAAATCCGGGTAGGTCCGTACAGAAAACAACTAAACGCGCGTAAGTTATTACCCTTGATGCAATCTAGAAGCGACTCAAGGGGGTTATTCGTGGAAAGTATAACAGAGGAACCCATCGCCGCTATGCTGGGTGCAGAAAAAATGTTGAACCTAGTCCAACACAATGTGGCAGTCTTCAGTGGCCAGAAAGGTCCTAATGCAGCAATGGAACTGCATATCTTCCTCGAAAACTGCGACAGGACCCCAGACTGTTTGTCCGAAGAGGAGGAAGCAATTTTCCTGTGGTGACTACCCATGCGATTAAGTGGGAAAGCTCGCTGCATGTTCAAGGAGCACAACCACTCCGGAAGACGCTGCTGCCACACGCGTCACATGAGAAGTTACACTCGAAACTCTCTCATATGCGACAATCCCGCAAAGAGGATATCGCAGATTTCACGCACCGGGTAACACAAGCAGTAACGGACTGTAATGAGGCAGCAATCCGTAAGTACGGAAATGACAATAGCGTAGCGTTCGCCATCCAGATCGAGAGATTGGCAAAATCGGTACTGATGGTAGAGATTAGGAACGACCAACAAAGACATCTGATAGTAGAATCAGAAAGGAATCCTCTAGATAGGATTATTTCCAGATTTCTCGAAATAGAGAAAACAGAAAATGAGATGAGGAGCGTCAGTGGATGGTATAGTAGGGAAATACCAACGAGAGTAAACACATACCATGACCAGTCATTTTCACCTGAAAGGAACGACATATACCATGCCCCCATCTCATCAAATAGACAAAACATGTTAAGGAATAATCCATTCTACTATTGGGAGGATGAACAGGATCCCCTAGAGGAAACAAATAGGGTTTCAGATAGGACCTACGGGGATACGCGCCAAAACCCCCAGGAATCAAGGCACAGGGAAAATAGGCCTGTAAACGATGCGCCTCAGGTAATAGGGACAAAGAATAAGAACACTAACACTAGGTTCCCAGAACGACCTCACCCTGTTACACGCCCCCAACCTGGGAACACCCCGTTTCGGTCAGAAGCACCACCACATTTTTCTAGAAGACCAACAGGGTCTGAACCCACGGTACCACGGCACCTTCAGAGAGGCGGAGGTGATGATCACAGTGACTCATCTAGTCAAGGTAAGGATAAACGTCCACCACGCCCATGGATTGCACGCATGACATGCAGCTTCTGCAATAGGAAGGGGCATTTTTACGATGAATGCGTTCGACGCCGGAACACGCCGTTGTGTACGAAGTGTGGTCGATATGGGCACGATGCCCAAGACTGTCGTGCAGAAAGTATACAAATGAAGGCAGATAATCCCGAGACTCCACGACCAAGGTCGCAGAACTAACGGAAGTCACCCGTGAATACCTCAAATCAAGGGCAAGAACGACCATCCACTTCGAAATAAGCGTCGAATCGTAGAGTGTACAGCATTCGATGTTGTGCGTTTTGTGGCCGAAAGGGTCACACTTGGGACGAGTGTCATTGCAAGGCAATGTGGATACAATCCCAAAAGCCAACAGATGCACCCAAAGTGGTTAAGCCTGTACGTCGCGACCACACCCCACCGACCCGCACGGCAACAAATAAAAAGATATACGTCGTAAAACTACAAACGATCGCTTTCCAAAAATAAAAGTAAAAAGAACGAAGAAAAGAAAAATTAGAGGAAAATAAAACCGACATATAAGTGACTCGGAAATGTACCATGAAATGAAATAGTAGATATTAAAACAATAAGAAGGAAACAACATTTACTGAAGAAATAAAAACGAAAAGACGAAACAACCATCAACCCCAATCAACAACCAACAGCTAGCTGAACATGGGAGAACAAACCTCAACGCCCCCTGCAACCTGCCACCAGGGACCAGCTACAGCGACCGCTCCACGGTCCGCTCTAAAAGTAAGTCACTTACAATTTTCGTAATATATTGATAATATATTTAAACTATGATATACAACAATTGTTGTAAATCTTATATACCTTAACTATATTATAATAAATTGTTAAATATCATACAACAGTTGGTGAACCGTCTGTCCGTATTCCCACTTCTTTTCGAGCAGTTGCCTTATTATGAACATTTGGTCGCTTGTTGACCGGTTCCTACGGAATCCGCATTGATAGTCTCCCAGTATTTCTTCTGCGTATGGTGTGATTCTCGCCAGTATGACATTTGTTAGTACTTTGTATGTAGTTGAGAGCAATGATATTCCTCCGTAGTTTTCGCAGTCGGATCTGCCGCCTTTTTTTGAAAATGGGGACGACTATTAAGGTTTTCCATTCTTCCGCAGTGACTTCCTTATCCCATATTGTTTTGATGAGTTGGTGGATCTTTCGAGCGGTTGCCTCTCCTCCACGCTTCAGAAGCTCTGCCGGTATGTAGTCGACTCCGCTTTGTTGTTTTTCAATCGATTTATTGCGTCTATAATTTCGTTGAAGAGAGCTCTGGGATCTGAGGCTCGGCTGTATGTACGTCTGGTGCATTTATTTGTGGTTGATGGGTGCGCACATTAACCAGGTTTTCAAAGTACTGCTTCCACCTTGTCACGATATTGTTTATTTCTGTGACCAGACAGCCTTCTAAATGGATCACTCTGATGCGTTTACGTTCTTCGATCTTTTCCCTGCTATCATCGTCAAACCATGGTTTGGACTTAATTGTTTTCTTAAATCCTAATAGCTTTTGGGCTGTTTGTTTGATTGTGTCTCTGATCGATGTCCATTTAGTGTCCACACTATTGGCTTCCTCTTCCTCAGTACTCCAATTCTCTAGGATGCTAAGTCTATTCGTTAGTTCGTCTTGATATTCAGCCCTTTCGCGTAGGTCTTTTAGTTTATTAATGTCGAAATTTTTGCTCGTCTCCCGGGATTGTCCATGTGGGTTTGCTGCGAGGCGACTCCTGATTTTGCCCATCACTAGAAGATGATCGGACTCGCAATCAGCTCTTCTATACGATCTTACGTCAAGGATAGTCGAGCGGTGTCTTTTGTCTATGAGGAAGTGGTCTATTTGGTAACGCGTTACGCCGTAGAGTGATATCCACGTAGCTTTATGGATTTGCTTGTGCTTGAACATCGTGCTTTTCACTACCAGATCTTTTGACGCTGCGAACGTAATAATTCGAATTCCATTATTATTTGAATAGTATAGGCTTTCATTACCTGTAGTTGGTTGGAAGATATCTTCCTTTCCAATTTTCGTGTTGAGGTCCCCGAGGAGGATTTTAACATCGAACGATGAGATCCCATCAAATATTTCCTCTAGAGTTTCGTAGAACGTATCCTTTGTTTCTTCGTCCGTAGATTCTGTTGGGGCGTGTACGTTTATAAATACATAATTGTATCATGGGCCCTGTATTCTTACCACCCACATTCGGTCATTAATAAATTTCACATCTCTTACATGGGGCGTAATCTTCTTGCTTATGATGAAGCCGGTTCCGAGGTTATGTGTATCGGTACCTCCACACGCTAGTGTAAATCCGTTGGTTTCGATTACTTGATGCGCGAGTCGGGCTTCCCGAAGCGCTACGATGTTCATTTTATATTGTTTTCGCGTTTTCTACGACCATCTGTATCGCGCCTGGTTTATATAACGTTCGAACATTCCACCTGTCGACGCGTATATCCCGCTTTTTCCGTTTTTCCCTACGTCTTCTTTTTGTCGAGTCGGTGTTTTCTTGATGATTTGTTCCCTTATGGTAGTGTTGGCTCATCACACCTACGCCTATCGGTTTTTTCGTGAGATTGCTTTTTGTATATTGATTATTCATTTCGTGGGAACAGTCTTAGGGTTTCAAACAGTCCGCCATATCAGAGCCCCTCTTTGACACGGTAAGGTCTGCTTACTGCTCTGATTCGACCCGGTGTCAGAGAGGCGCCATTATAATACAGCCGATATACCCCTGGCTGCAAACCAACCAATGGGCACGGTGCACACTGGGACGAGTCTATGGGAAAAACGGCAAAATTAATATCTCTGGTTTTAGTAACTAAAATATGAATATTTTGCATTTAATCTCTTTTTACATTTGATATCTGTGCAACGACCTAAAAAAAGGTATCAATGGCCTGTCCAGCTTTTAAAAAAAAAAAGAGTTGAGCAGCGAACTTTATTTTTAAACTCAAAATTTATTTTCTAAGCTTGCGGATGTTTTTTCAAACTTTATTTAAAAATTTAAGTATGTTAACAATTTTATAGTTTAATAAACTTCAAAACATTAATATAAAAGAAGTACGTATAGGTATGATAAATTAATTTGAAATAACATATATGTATAGCGTTTGCGACGATAGTGAAGAGCGAGGGATTCGACCCGACGCTATTCACGGTTAGAATCACTAAAAAATAGAACCAAAGCTCTTACTCATCAGGCCACTGCCGCGTATGTGAATTTGATTTCTAAACTCAAATACATTCGACTAATGTGGTGATGGTATATTATTGCTATGGTATACGGCTTTAATGGATGTGCTTTTGGTGGTGTTATTCTTTACTAGTCGTGTGTGTATTTGCTAGAAACGCCACATATGTGCATATGTATGTTAATTATTAACGGCTATCGCTCACCGATGATGATGTTCCACCTATATCGGCCAAGTCTATTGGTAGAGTAAAACTTTCTGCACCATTTCGAAGTAGATAATGTTCAATATGTGGATATATTTTAGGCATATATGAGCTTTTGAATTTTATATTTAAAATGAGAGGCTCCGAAGTAATTACTAAGTGATTTATTTAACAGCAATTGTTTCCGACGCAACAGCAATTTCGGGTAATAGATCAGATTTATATTTTTTCAATTTATAGTAACTGGGAAAACAGTCTTTGTGAAGGCCATTTACAACAGATCGTAGAAGAGCGTATTTTCTCTTAGACAAATCCAAATCTAAATACAATGCTAGCGTTTGTTGCAGAGTTAACGTCTTAGTCGATTTTTGAGGAGACTTTGAAAACCGATTTGAAATGTTAGCAGCATAGCTTAGTTCCTCTGAACTATGCTGCGTAGCTAATTCATGAACCCGACGTTTTTTCGTGCGTTCACTGCATTCCTCAAATCTTTTTGACGGTCTACCTCTGCTCGTGCCTGGTGCATTTAAACTATTTTTATTTTTCCAATGAGTTAAAATATTTGTTGGCAATGGCAAATTAAGGTTTAGCCAGCTTTCATTAACTTGCATACATTTATTTCGCTTTCTTTGGCAATTTTCCCATCTTCTCTTTAATGTCAAACAAAAATACTTGGAAACTCTTTGAATTTCAGGTTCAATATTTTCATCTGACCCTTCTAGACCCAGTAATTCACTTAATTTTTCAGCAACAGCAATTATCTTCACTGGCTTCTCACTCTCAATCCATCTTTGAAAAAGGTCACCGTTTTTGAATGATGGAGTTAAGCCTACAAAAACGTCAAAAAAATGGAGAAGCGCAAATTTGCGCAAAATTTCGCTTACGGATATAATCAATAGACACATAGAACTTTACAAAACATCAAAAATCTCAAAGACGCTTTTTGATGTTTTTTAAAAAATCTTAGTTAAACACAAAAATCACATTTTAAATTTTCCAAATAGACTTGCAATTCAAACGTCACAATACATAAAAATACGAAACAAACACATTTTTCTATATATTGTCACAAATTCAAAACCGACACACTTGTCAACCGTTGGCGTGACCTCATGGCGTCGCACCGAGCCTTAAGCCAACTAATACGACATCAACACACCGATACTGGAGCCATCTAGAGGAATACTGGAGAATACACAAAACTGGCGAAAACGTCAGAAGCAGACGGAACCAGTGAGAACACGTGCAAGGACTAAGAACAAGGAGAGCCAGAGGAGACGAGGAATTGAGGAATTTAACGGAGCAAAAGAGGTTGTCCTCGAACATTGAAGCACTCTTGCGATCCAGTGATCGAACTCGCCTAAAAGAACGGATAGTTTTAAACTGGACATAGTTTAACGGCCGTATGCGAAGTAAAAACGTAACAATTGGTGTCAGAAGTGGGATCACGGAGTGATCGTGGACAATGGTAAAGTTTGCCGACTTAAGAATACTTCAATTGAGGGATGAATTGGAATCTCGACGATTGCCCGGAACAGGACAAAAGGCGGAACTGCAAGCACGATTGCGGAAGGCTCTGGAGGATGAGGGCATCGAACTACAAACCTATGAGTTTTACCAAGGTGCTACGGGACCTGCATCCGAGGTCAAGGAGCAGTTGATGGAACCACAACCAACTCTGGCATTCGACATGAACGTGCTTTTGCAAGCAATGGCACAACAATTGGCGAAGCAGTCTTCACGTATGGAAAATCAAATGGCGGAACAGTCCTCACGCATGGAGAATCAGTTGACGGAACGCATAGAGAAGCAGCTGATGGAGCAGTCCTCCTGCATGAAGAACCAGTTGGCAGAACACACTTCACAAGTTAAGGACCAACTAGCGCCCATCGAAGGAAATGCCGCTAAGTTGCGGGCCAGGCAGGACCAAATGGAAGGCGAACTACATCAATTGGAATCGAAACTTAGGGAGTTGGATATTCATGTGCGTGAAAGACAGTCAAGCGAACCAGTTACGACTGTCAATGCGATGAAACTTAAGGCCCCAATATTTGATGGAACTGTGCCGTTTAGTGTTTTTAAACTACAGTTCGAGACGACGGCACAAACTAATCATTGGACAAGGACGGACAGAGTGGCAGCGTTGGTGGTATCGCTGAAAGGCCCCGCCGCCGATGTGCTACAAACTGTTCCTGCAAGTGATCGTAGCAATTATGACGCAATAATGGCTGCGATTGAACGGCGTTACTGCAGCGATCATAGGAAGCAGATGTTCTAGATAGAGTTGATGAATCGCCACCAAAAAGCAAACGAGCCGTTACAAGAATATGCAATGGACATAGAACGGCTCGCGCACTTGGCAAACGCAGATGCACCCGCGGAGGTAACCGAAATACTCAAAACCAAGACGTTCGTCAATGGTTTGAAGGATGCAGATACAAAACGAGCAACGTACTCTACGCCGAAAAGGACATTCGCGGAAACAGTGTCGTTTGCATTGACACAGGAAACAGCAAGTCTGTTAAGCAAACCAGTGCATAGAGTCCATCGCGTGGAAGTGGAACCGAACGAATCCCTGGAGAAAAGTGTGAGGAATCTCATAAAGACTATGACTCAAATGATGTCAACCGGACGCAAGGGCTCCGACGGAAAATGTTATAATTGCGGAAAACCTGGGCACTTTTCACGGGATTGTGATGCACCACGCAAGGGAAAAGAGAATGAAGGAAAGCGAGGAAGGGAAAACGCTCGTGGTTCCTCTGGAGAAAACCCATCGTTAAACTAAAAAGGACCAGCTCAAAGGGGCAAAAGCTGGTTCCCATAACGGACTGCCCCACAATCCCCGTTTCACCAATAAGTCGGAGCAACAATAATCTAAACGTGAGTGGAGCTGTGAATGGACGATCGCTGATCTTAACTCTGGATACAGGCGCAACCCATTCCATCATTAGATCGGACCTGGTAGGAGATGATGTCGAACCGTTGAATGGTTATAGGCTGCAGACCTATGACTGCTAGATACAACACCGAAAAGGAGGACAGCATGGAAACGCCGATGCACTCTCCCGACGCATATGTGCAGCGGGGGGTAAACATTGCTCAAAGGCTGAACGATGTGAAGGGATAGCCGACATCCGCTTATTGAGTCTCGGACCTGATGCAGAATGGGACTCCAGTGCTATGAGAAAAAGCCAACTGGACGATGCCGATTTGGTCAAGATCCTGAAAGCAAAAGAATTGGATGAAAGACCACCAAAGGAAGGAATGTCATCGGAACGTCCAGTGGCCAAGGCGTATTGGGCGCAATGGAACAGCCTGAAATTAATAGACGGAGTATTACATCGCCAATGGGAAAGTAATGATGGTAGATACACCTCCGATTTAATTGTCCTACCAAAATCAAGGATAGCAGCCGTGTTGGAAGAATTCCATAATGGACCAAGCGGAGGACACCTCGGCGTTGCAAAAACCCTGGAGAAAATAAAACAACGGTTTTACTGGGTGAATGGCCGGAATTCAGTTGCTAACTGGATTAAAAACTGCACACAATGTATGGCAGCCAAGGGCCCAAAAGTCAAAAGCAGAGGGAAGTTACAGCAGTATAATGCCGGAGCGCCATTTAAGCGCGTCGCAGTGGATGTAGCTGGCCCTTTCCCTACTAGTGACTCCGGCAACAAATATGTACTCGTGGTGATGGACTATTTCAGTAAGTGGCCCGAAGTGTATACGATACCAAACCAGGAGGCTAAAACTGTAGCCGAAGCTTTCGTGCAGAATTGGGTCACGCGATTTGGAGTACCGATCGAGTTACATTCGGATCAAGGGAGGAATTTCGAGTCTGCTATCTTCCAAGAAATGTGCTCACTGCTGGGCATCAAAAAGACACGGACGACAGCTCTGCACCCACAGTCAGAAGGAATGGTTGAGAGGTTCAACCGTACGCTCGAGGAACATTTGCGAAAAGTTGTCGACAAATGTCAGCGTGATTGGGACAAGCACATCCAAATGTTTTTAATGGCATACCGATCAGCAGTACACGACATTAATGGACACCCACCCGCACACATCATTGGTACAGACTTGAGGCTCCCATCGGACCTGAAATTCGGTAGCAACGGTGCCACTATTAAAGTCGGAGGTAGCTATTGGGGGGTGCTCCAATCCGAGATGGACGAAATACACCGTCTCGTGGGGCAACGGACGCGGTTGACGAGCAAAAAAATGAAGGATCGGTATGATCGAGCCATGAATTCCGAGGGATTCCAAGAAGGCGATTTAGTACTATTATACAACCCCCAACGGAGGAAGGGTCTGTCCCCAAAACTGCAGACATCGTGGGAAGGCCCATATAAAGTCTTAAAGCGACGAAACGATGTGGTGTATTGCATACGGAAGAGGCAAGGGAAGATAAAAGTTGTGCATATAGAGAGACTATCCCCATTGGGATTATGGAATTTGGAGTCTGATCGGGACGATCAGACTTAAGTGGGGGGTAGTGTCACAAATTCAAAACCGACACACTTGTCAACCGTTAACGTGACCTCATGGCGTTGCGCCGAGCCTTAAGCCAACTAATACGACATCAACACACCGATTCTGGAGCCATCTAGAGGAATACTGGAGAATACACGAAACTGGCAAAAACGTCAGAAGCAGATGGAACCAGTGAGAACACGTGCAAGGACTAAGAAAAAGGAGAGCCAGAGGAGACGAGGAATTGAGGAATTTAACGGAGCAAAAGAGGTTGTCCTCGAACATTGAAGCACTCTTGCGATCCAGTGATCGAACTCGCCTAAAAGAACGGATAGTTTTAAACTGGACATAGTTTAACGGCCGTATGCGAAGTAAAAACGTAACAATTGGTGTCAGAAGTGGGATCACGGAGTGATCGTGGACAATGGTAAAGTTTGCCGACTTAAGAATACTTCAATTGAGGGATGAATTGGAATCTCGACGATTGCCCGGAACAGGACAAAAGGCGGAACTGCAAGCACGATTGCGGAAGGCTCTGGAGGATGAGGGCATCGAACTACAAACCTATGAGTTTTACCAAGGTGCTACGGGACCTGCATCCGAGGTCAAGGAGCAGTTGATGGAACCACAACCAACTCTGGCATTCGACATGAACGTGCTTTTGCAAGCAATGGCACAACAATTGGCGAAGCAGTCTTCACGTATGGAAAATCAAATGGCGGAACAGTCCTCACGCATGGAGAATCAGTTGACGGAACGCATAGAGAAGCAGCTGATGGAGCAGTCCTCCTGCATGAAGAACCAGTTGGCAGAACACACTTCACAAGTTAAGGACCAACTAGCGCCCATCGAAGGAAATGCCGCTAAGTTGCGGGCCAGGCAGGACCAAATGGAAGGCGAACTACATCAATTGGAATCGAAACTTAGGGAGTTGGATATTCATGTGCGTGAAAGACAGTCAAGCGAACCAGTTACGACTGTCAATGCGATGAAACTTAAGGCCCCAATATTTGATGGAACTGTGCCGTTTAGTGTTTTTAAACTACAGTTCGAGACGACGGCACAAACTAATCATTGGACAAGGACGGACAGAGTGGCAGCGTTGGTGGTATCGCTGAAAGGCCCCGCCGCCGATGTGCTACAAACTGTTCCTGCAAGTGATCGTAGCAATTATGACGCAATAATGGCTGCGATTGAACGGCGTTACTGCAGCGATCATAGGAAGCAGATGTTCTAGATAGAGTTGATGAATCGCCACCAAAAAGCAAACGAGCCGTTACAAGAATATGCAATGGACATAGAACGGCTCGCGCACTTGGCAAACGCAGATGCACCCGCGGAGGTAACCGAAATACTCAAAACCAAGACGTTCGTCAATGGTTTGAAGGATGCAGATACAAAACGAGCAACGTACTCTACGCCGAAAAGGACATTCGCGGAAACAGTGTCGTTTGCATTGACACAGGAAACAGCAAGTCTGTTAAGCAAACCAGTGCATAGAGTCCATCGCGTGGAAGTGGAACCGAACGAATCCCTGGAGAAAAGTGTGAGGAATCTCATAAAGACTATGACTCAAATGATGTCAACCGGACGCAAGGGCTCCGACGGAAAATGTTATAATTGCGGAAAACCTGGGCACTTTTCACGGGATTGTGATGCACCACGCAAGGGAAAAGAGAATGAAGGAAAGCGAGGAAGGGAAAACGCTCGTGGTTCCTCTGGAGAAAACCCATCGTTAAACTAAAAAGGACCAGCTCAAAGGGGCAAAAGCTGGTTCCCATAACGGACTGCCCCACAATCCCCGTTTCACCAATAAGTCGGAGCAACAATAATCTAAACGTGAGTGGAGCTGTGAATGGACGATCGCTGATCTTAACTCTGGATACAGGCGCAACCCATTCCATCATTAGATCGGACCTGGTAGGAGATGATGTCGAACCGTTGAATGGTTATAGGCTGCAGACCTATGACTGCTAGATACAACACCGAAAAGGAGGACAGCATGGAAACGCCGATGCACTCTCCCGACGCATATGTGCAGCGGGGGGTAAACATTGCTCAAAGGCTGAACGATGTGAAGGGATAGCCGACATCCGCTTATTGAGTCTCGGACCTGATGCAGAATGGGACTCCAGTGCTATGAGAAAAAGCCAACTGGACGATGCCGATTTGGTCAAGATCCTGAAAGCAAAAGAATTGGATGAAAGACCACCAAAGGAAGGAATGTCATCGGAACGTCCAGTGGCCAAGGCGTATTGGGCGCAATGGAACAGCCTGAAATTAATAGACGGAGTATTACATCGCCAATGGGAAAGTAATGATGGTAGATACACCTCCGATTTAATTGTCCTACCAAAATCAAGGATAGCAGCCGTGTTGGAAGAATTCCATAATGGACCAAGCGGAGGACACCTCGGCGTTGCAAAAACCCTGGAGAAAATAAAACAACGGTTTTACTGGGTGAATGGCCGGAATTCAGTTGCTAACTGGATTAAAAACTGCACACAATGTATGGCAGCCAAGGGCCCAAAAGTCAAAAGCAGAGGGAAGTTACAGCAGTATAATGCCGGAGCGCCATTTAAGCGCGTCGCAGTGGATGTAGCTGGCCCTTTCCCTACTAGTGACTCCGGCAACAAATATGTACTCGTGGTGATGGACTATTTCAGTAAGTGGCCCGAAGTGTATACGATACCAAACCAGGAGGCTAAAACTGTAGCCGAAGCTTTCGTGCAGAATTGGGTCACGCGATTTGGAGTACCGATCGAGTTACATTCGGATCAAGGGAGGAATTTCGAGTCTGCTATCTTCCAAGAAATGTGCTCACTGCTGGGCATCAAAAAGACACGGACGACAGCTCTGCACCCACAGTCAGAAGGAATGGTTGAGAGGTTCAACCGTACGCTCGAGGAACATTTGCGAAAAGTTGTCGACAAATGTCAGCGTGATTGGGACAAGCACATCCAAATGTTTTTAATGGCATACCGATCAGCAGTACACGACATTAATGGACACCCACCCGCACACATCATTGGTACAGACTTGAGGCTCCCATCGGACCTGAAATTCGGTAGCAACGGTGCCACTATTAAAGTCGGAGGTAGCTATTGGGGGGTGCTCCAATCCGAGATGGACGAAATACACCGTCTCGTGAGGCAACGGACGCGGTTGACGAGCAAAAAAATGTAGGATCGGTATGATCGAGCCATGAATTCCGAGGGATTCCAAGAAGGCGATTTAGTACTATTATACAACCCCCAACGGAGGAAGGGTCTGTCCCCAAAACTGCAGACATCGTGGGAAGGCCCATATAAAGTCTTAAAGCGACGAAACGATGTTGTGTATTGCATACGGAAGAGGCAAGGGAAGATAAAAGTTGTGCATATAGAGAGACTATCCCCATTGGGATTATGGAATTTGGAGTCTGATCGGGACGATCAGACTTAAGTGGGGGGTAGTGTCACAAATTCAAAACCGACACACTTGTCAACCGTTAACGTGACCTCATGGCGTTGCGCCGAGCCTTAAGCCAACTAATACGACATCAACACACCGATTCTGGAGCCATCTAGAGGAATACTGGAGAATACACGAAACTGGCAAAAACGTCAGAAGCAGATGGAACCAGTGAGAACACGTGCAAGGACTAAGAAAAAGGAGAGCCAGAGGAGACGAGGAATTGAGGAATTTAACGGAGCAAAAGAGGTTGTCCTCGAACATTGAAGCACTCTTGCGATCCAGTGATCGAACTCGCCTAAAAGAACGGATAGTTTTAAACTGGACATAGTTTAACGGCCGTATGCGAAGTAAAAACGTAACAATTGGTGTCAGAAGTGGGATCACGGAGTGATCGTGGACAATGGTAAAGTTTGCCGACTTAAGAATACTTCAATTGAGGGATGAATTGGAATCTCGACGATTGCCCGGAACAGGACAAAAGGCGGAACTGCAAGCACGATTGCGGAAGGCTCTGGAGGATGAGGGCATCGAACTACAAACCTATGAGTTTTACCAAGGTGCTACGGGACCTGCATCCGAGGTCAAGGAGCAGTTGATGGAACCACAACCAACTCTGGCATTCGACATGAACGTGCTTTTGCAAGCAATGGCACAACAATTGGCGAAGCAGTCTTCACGTATGGAAAATCAAATGGCGGAACAGTCCTCACGCATGGAGAATCAGTTGACGGAACGCATAGAGAAGCAGCTGATGGAGCAGTCCTCCTGCATGAAGAACCAGTTGGCAGAACACACTTCACAAGTTAAGGACCAACTAGCGCCCATCGAAGGAAATGCCGCTAAGTTGCGGGCCAGGCAGGACCAAATGGAAGGCGAACTACATCAATTGGAATCGAAACTTAGGGAGTTGGATATTCATGTGCGTGAAAGACAGTCAAGCGAACCAGTTACGACTGTCAATGCGATGAAACTTAAGGCCCCAATATTTGATGGAACTGTGCCGTTTAGTGTTTTTAAACTACAGTTCGAGACGACGGCACAAACTAATCATTGGACAAGGACGGACAGAGTGGCAGCGTTGGTGGTATCGCTGAAAGGCCCCGCCGCCGATGTGCTACAAACTGTTCCTGCAAGTGATCGTAGCAATTATGACGCAATAATGGCTGCGATTGAACGGCGTTACTGCAGCGATCATAGGAAGCAGATGTTCTAGATAGAGTTGATGAATCGCCACCAAAAAGCAAACGAGCCGTTACAAGAATATGCAATGGACATAGAACGGCTCGCGCACTTGGCAAACGCAGATGCACCCGCGGAGGTAACCGAAATACTCAAAACCAAGACGTTCGTCAATGGTTTGAAGGATGCAGATACAAAACGAGCAACGTACTCTACGCCGAAAAGGACATTCGCGGAAACAGTGTCGTTTGCATTGACACCGGAAACAGCAAGTCTGTTAAGCAAACCAGTGCATAGAGTCCATCGCGTGGAAGTGGAACCGAACGAATCCCTGGAGAAAAGTGTGAGGAATCTCATAAAGACTATGACTCAAATGATGTCAACCGGACGCAAGGGCTGCGACGGAAAATGTTATAATTGCGGAAAACCTGGGCACTTTTCACGGGATTGTGATGCACCACGCAAGGGAAAAGAGAATGAAGGAAAGCGAGGATGGGAAAACGCTCGTGGTTCCTCTGGAGAAAACCCATCGTTAAACTAAAAAGGACCAGCTCAAAGGGGCAAAAGCTGGTTCCCATAACGGACTGCCCCACAATCCCCGTTTCACCAATAAGTCGGAGCAACAATAATCTAAACGTGAGTGGAGCTGTGAATGGACGATCGCTGATCTTAACTCTGGATACAGGCGCAACCCATTCCATCATTAGATCGGACCTGGTAGGAGATGATGTCGAACCGTTGAATGGTTATAGGCTGCAGACCTATGACTGCTAGATACAACACCGAAAAGGAGGACAGCATGGAAACGCCGATGCACTCTCCCGACGCCTATGTGCAGCGGGGGGTAAACATTGCTCAAAGGCTGAACGATGTGAAGGGATAGCCGACATCCGCTTATTGAGTCTCGGACCTGATGCAGAATGGGACTCCAGTGCTATGAGAAAAAGCCAACTGGACGATGCCGATTTGGTCAAGATCCTGAAAGCAAAAGAATTGGATGAAAGACCACCAAAGGAAGGAATGTCATCGGAACGTCCAGTGGCCAAGGCGTATTGGGCGCAATGGAACAGCCTGAAATTAATAGACGGAGTATTACATCGCCAATGGGAAAGTAATGATGGTAGATACACCTCCGATTTAATTGTCCTACCAAAATCAAGGATAGCAGCCGTGTTGGAAGAATTCCATAATGGACCAAGCGGAGGACACCTCGGCGTTGCAAAAACCCTGGAGAAAATAAAACAACGGTTTTACTGGGTGAATGGCCGGAATTCAGTTGCTAACTGGATTAAAAACTGCACACAATGTATGGCAGCCAAGGGCCCAAAAGTCAAAAGCAGAGGGAAGTTACAGCAGTATAATGCCGGAGCGCCATTTAAGCGCGTCGCAGTGGATGTAGCTGGCCCTTTCCCTACTAGTGACTCCGGCAACAAATATGTACTCGTGGTGATGGACTATTTCAGTAAGTGGCCCGAAGTGTATACGATACCAAACCAGGAGGCTAAAACTGTAGCCGAAGCTTTCGTGCAGAATTGGGTCACGCGATTTGGAGTACCGATCGAGTTACATTCGGATCAAGGGAGGAATTTCGAGTCTGCTATCTTCCAAGAAATGTGCTCACTGCTGGGCATCAAAAAGACACGGACGACAGCTCTGCACCCACAGTCAGAAGGAATGGTTGAGAGGTTCAACCGTACGCTCGAGGAACATTTGCGAAAAGTTGTCGACAAATGTCAGCGTGATTGGGACAAGCACATCCAAATGTTTTTAATGGCATACCGATCAGCAGTACACGACATTAATGGACACCCAGCCGCACACATCATTGGTACAGACTTGAGGCTCCCATCGGACCTGAAATTCGGTAGCAACGGTGCCACTATTAAAGTCGGAGGTAGCTATTGGGGGGTGCTCCAATCCGAGATGGACGAAATACACCGTCTCGTGAGGCAACGGACGCGGTTGACGAGCAAAAAAATGAAGGATCGGTATGATCGAGCCATGAATTCCGAGGGATTCCAAGAAGGCGATTTAGTACTATTATACAACCCCCAACGGAGGAAGGGTCTGTCCCCAAAACTGCAGACATCGTGGGAAGGCCCATATAAAGTCTTAAAGCGACGAAACGATGTGGTGTATTGCATACGGAAGAGGCAAGGGAAGATAAAAGTTGTGCATATAGAGAGACTATCCCCATTGGGATTATGGAATTTGGAGTCTGATCGGGACGATCAGACTTAAGTGGGGGGTAGTGTCACAAATTCAAAACCGACACACTTGTCAACCGTTAACGTGACCTCATGGCGTTGCGCCGAGCCTTAAGCCAACTAATACGACATCAACACACCGATTCTGGAGCCATCTAGAGGAATACTGGAGAATACACGAAACTGGCAAAAACGTCAGAAGCAGATGGAACCAGTGAGAACACGTGCAAGGACTAAGAAAAAGGAGAGCCAGAGGAGACGAGGAATTGAGGAATTTAACGGAGCAAAAAAGGTTGTCCTCGAACATTAAAGCACTCTTGCGATCCAGTGGTCGAACTCGCGTAAAAGAACGGATAGTTTTAAACTGGACATAGTTTAACGGTCGTGTGCCAAGTAAAAACGTAACATTATTAAATATGATTTTCCATACCTTGATCACTATTATTTATCATGATGTAGTTTTTATTTATACGTCTAATTAAAACTGACAATAAATTGAATTTATATCAAAAAACACTTGTAATTCAAGATTGCGAAGAAAAATTACTTAGTCAAAGTTTGCCGCTCTGTAACGTTTGTACCAAATCACAATTCCAAATGATTTTTTTGGATTTATAAAATATATATATATTTATGATGCCTTTCCAATCACTAAAAAGTACCGCTAAAACTGTTGATTTTTTTATTTATTGCTATTGGTCGTCCCACTGTGCGGCGACGCGTAACACCCTGGATTAGGGGTGGTAGATCTTTGTGTGTTACTCTTCGCTAACCTGTCTGACATGGGTGGCCCTACTGGAAACGTATGCTTCCGTCAGATAGCCTGAATGATTCATTGTAGTTTAAGCCCCCGTACCACGTCAAGGTTTCTACCAAGCGGTGGACGTTAAATAAATGATCAACAAAATAACATTTGTAGTTTTATTTTTATTCATGTTTCTAATGGACAAAAATGTATGGCCCACCCTATATTATTTTCGTTGTCCTTACAGTATGTAAGGTGTGTATATACATTCTTGAAAACTCCGTGGGTAGTATGGTTTAAATTTCCTAAAAAGTTCCAGTTCACATGTGGAATTTTTTGTTTCACTTTTTAATTAATGAATTAGTTTTTAAATTTCTCTTATCTATTTTTATCTGCTACGCGTTTTAATTGGCACCATTGTATATTCAAACCAATCGTTATGAGCTCTTCATCGTCATCGGTACTACAACCGGGAGCCGGTCTTGGCCGTATTTAGCAAGTCTTGGGGCTTGTTAAATTTTCCATAATGATTTTTTTTTTTCCGGGCAAGATCATTAGTCTTGCGCCAGAGCCAGACCTCTTCAACTACTGCATTTTTCCATATTCATTTCGCGTCTGGTATTTCCCATTCAGAACTTTCTTCTTCATCACTGAGGGCGAGTTTTAAAGCGTAGAGATAGTTGTGTCCGACCACATTGCGGCAAGTTTACTAAAAAAATCATTGGAGATACTAAACGCAAAATGTGGTTTGGTGCTTTATTTCAACATTTGTGGGCTTGCATTGGCTGAGTTACTACACTCAAATGTCCTGTCTTGTGATGGGTGATTATGAAGTTGGTAGACCAACACGCTTTGTCGAAAGCACATAACACTTGTGTAATTGGTCTTGAGCAACTTACGAGGTTTTGATGGAATTTTGGTAGACATATAAGCATATTCTATATCGATTTATTGAAACCTCATTCCTCGAAACACTGTTTTGGAAACACATCAAATCAATTCATGTTGGCAGCTGCAAACGCAATTGAATAAAATAAAATATGCTATTGTTGTGGTTGTTTAATAAATTTTAAAGGTCCGAATATGGCTGAATATCCTATAACTTGAGCACTTCACAGTGCTTATATAAGAATGCTTTGAATTTATTTGCCCAAATTAATATTTATTGTCAAAGTCTAAATCTAAAGTGGGAGGCTAACTTTGGAATTTGTATTTACTCGTAAAGACATTAACCTCCTTCCAAAGTAACAGAGCGTGTTACTGTATTAGTTAAGAACAAACAAGCTCCATGCGGTGTCTTTTGAAAATGTGATTGAAAAATATATAGATACTAAAATTGATAAAGTTAGAAACAGTTCACAAAAGATCGAGCACAGTATCTCTATGAATACCATGAATACGTTATACAGTATCATCATAATGATCATTAATAACAATATAAAAATAACCTTGCCAGATTCAGTCATCAAAATCCAAGAGCATTAAACAAACTTAATTAGCCGGAATTTGTTCAAAGTAAACTATCTGTAACATTTAGTAGCGTTTCGCGAATAGATTCTCCCTTCATGAAAGGCAAACAAAATAATCACAGTCTTCGCACATCGCATTTAACAGATTTCGACTTTTAAGCGAATCCTCCTCTACGTACAATTCAAGCAACTGACTGCAACTTTGTTTATGTACGTTAATTGTATCCTCTAGTTTCATTCGAAATTCTTGAATTGACCCATCAAATTGAAATCTAAATATAATAATTTTGAAATACTGGGTGCAGGTCTAGATATGCAAACTACTCACATAGTACCACATTCGCATTGTAATTGTATATTGTCTGATTTATGGAGCAGAGATTTCTGGCACATTGGACAGAAGGCAACATCGTCAACAATGTCAAGAAAGTACTTCTCTTCGTCTTCAATTTGCTGCGTCCACCACTCTTCCAGTATATCTTGGTAAATTTTCTCTTGAAGTTCAATCTCACATCCAATGCCAGCCAGTTCTTCTCGCAAAATCTTGCTCACAATATTCTAAACAAAATAATTGAATATTTTATTTTACTTGTGTAGTTTAACTAAATCAGTTACATTTGCTGTTGGGTGCGAGCTTATGCGATTACGGTCGAATGTAGCTGAACGGGTTTCACGCACACGTCTCTTGCATTCCTGTGAAAATGTAACATATAAATAATCGCCTGATTTTTACAGATTTGTTCACTTCTCGCAGTCGGCTTCGTAGCCGTGGTGATCCAAATTGATATCGTCCGCAAAACTGTCGTTGCTTCGAGTCCACCGCGGTCTGAATATTTGACATTTCTAATTAGTAATTTATCAAACAACCTTACATTGGAATTAATTTAGTATGAAATAAAATAGTTCGCCGTGTACACAGCCACAGTTTGTAAAAGGCGGTCAAGTAATATAACTATACAGTTACTATGCTTCAAAGCTGTCACATTCGTCTGACTTTGTTTACAGTGAATTGAGCTTGCACCGGCATCCCATCAAAAGTGTTGTCATGCGGTCTGTCAAATAGGATGTCATTTGTATTGTGTTGCAATTCTCGTCGTTATTCGAATAGTTACGTTAATTAGAATCAATTAATTAATGCAAAAAATCCAGAATACATTCAAAAAACCAAATAATATAGAAGTTTCGTTAAATAAAATGTTAATCTTTATTGAAAGAAAATCAGTTTATTCCCAAAAGCAAATTTATGGGTTTTGGTTTGGGATTGCATTATTTTAATTTTTGTCTTTATATTCTTATTGTTGCATGCAAATGATAGAAGTAGCTGTAGCAAAACTTTGTTGAGTCTAATTTACCTATTGGTGCTTATAACCTATATTTATATATTGTGGTTAAACTAGAGGCTACAATGTTTGGGCCGGCTTGTATCTGTTACGAACGAGATGTCCAAGGTCTCACCCAAAACCCCCATATATCCCCAAATTTCCGCTCTCTACCTCTCAATGTATAATTGCGCCAACTACCAAATTTTCTTAAATTACTTTATGCAAATTTACATACAAAACGACTTGGAAATACTAATAATAAAAGGCGTTGGCGCCGTAATTTTAATTAAATTGTCAAAGAAAAAAAAAGAAAAGATGAATCGAGAAAAAAGATTGATACGAAACGGTCATGTGCGGAAAACTCACGTAACGTGAACGATAAAATTAAAATTTCAAATAAAGTTCGTAACGATACTAAAGTTACACGGATAATCAACGCACACATATTCAATCGCCACGAGTGCTAACCCAACACGAACTAGTTTATGTTACGGTTACCTACACCGCGTGTGCTAATTAATCCGCAGACGGAACCGACCGCGAGTGGTAAGGAAGAGAGTCAACGGAGTAATAGGGGGATCAAGAGATCTATAGCGTTTGAGCGTTTGCAACGATAGTGAAGAGCGCATGATTCGAACCGGCGCTATCACGGTTAGAATCACTAAAATATAGAACCAAAGCTCAACGCATCAGGCCACTGCCGCGTGTACGAATTCGATTTTTAAACTCAAGTGCATTCGACTGATGTGGAAATGCTATATTATTGCTACGGTATACGGCTTTAATGGACGTGCTTTTGGTGGTGTTATTTTTTACTATTGGTCGTGTGTATCTGCTAGAAACGCCACTTCACTCCCTTCCCAGTAACTTTCATTACGATCAACCTTGAAATGCGAACGACTGAGCGAGAGGACGATCGAGAGAATGTTAGAGCAGGCGAGTGAGCCGGTGCTCTGCGTAGAAGTCGTGTAAAGTTCTGTGTGCGTATGGGAGTTTGTGTTATGTCGTACAAATCACGTCGGGGTTTCCGAAGGCGTCCGGCCTCGGCGGCGAGTGATCTGCAAGTGAGGTATTCGCGCTAATTATCCAAACATTTGTTGTGTGTCAAACGAAATTGGCGGGAAAGATCCGGCGTTGGTTCGCGTTCTACGTGTGAGCGAGACCAACGTAGTACCGCGTCGAGCCCACGCCAATTCAGCCGTGACACTCGTTTGTGTGGGAGGGTGACCGAGGGTGTGCTTGACTTAATTAGTCGAAAGCCACTCCCGGTGTAAGTCTTTGCTTACGGCGACTGCGTGGAGGTTGTGATTTGTGCTGATCCGCCACAGATCTATACCCCCATCAACGAGCGTGCCAGAAGCGTAGACCGAAGAAGAAGTCCGCCACATATCAAAGTAAGTCCCGTTCCTTATTATTTATTCGTTTCCCTGTTTATTTAAATGGTTATTAAGAAATATACATAACTTATCTTGACTTCGATTCAAGTTGACAATCTTTTGCTTTTTGTTTCATTTTTATAGTATTCATATTGTTGCGGATTGGCAATTGGATGTGCTGGGATGTGCTGGAGAAATCTAGTACATTCGCAGTGTATGCCAGTTGCGCGGCAGCTGTCATGGACCAGCTGGCCGATTGTCACCAACAATGAGGTCAGCAGCGCCCCTTTTTTGAATTGGCAGTTATGCCCACTGAGTCAGTCTGCTACCAGCTATTATCGCGCGCACACCTTCCGAGTCATTGTTGCTGATCCAACATAAATTATGAAATAAATTAACTCAATCTCATGTAGAGAAATTGAATTGTTGTGCGTTGTTACTAAATTGTAAACCAAGTCGCATCCGACTTAAACAATAAAAACCTAAAGATCCACCTCGAGTTCAGTTTTGGTTTTCTTGTGCTTCCGTTTTGCGGCCAGCTTCATCGGGTTCCTCTCTACAAGGGAACAGTGGACAACTCCAAACATTCCCGTTACATTTTCTGGTCCTTTGAGCCGGATCCAGTGCTTATTGGATCCACTCATCGCCGCCCAGTTCGTGGCAAAACACACCGGATCCAGCAATCTGCGGATTTAATCCATCGCCGCCAAGCTCGTGGCACAACACCTGAAGAACAACGCGACAGCAGCAGTCTGGAACATCTCTAGCCACAGCAATTGAAAAACAAATCGCCGCGCAGTACGCGGCACGGGGCCAAATGTCGCGCGCATTCGCCAATTTGAGGAAGCGAGTGCCATCAACGGTAAGTGCTGTAGAAACCCGTAGAGATAACTTACAGGGCAAATGGAAAGAAATCCGTGACCGGCACGACGACATCCTGGAGTTGGCGACGTCGGAGACAAAGGACCACCGCTACTTCACGGAGGACTTCCTCGAGTCAGCCGAGGAGGTCTACTTGGAGGAAATGACGAAGTTCGCCGAAGAGCTTCGTGGCCTCAACATTGAACCGCCAACAACATCCAAGGCCGCGGCTGCAGCGGTGACACCCCGCGCCAATCCCCGCAAGTTGCCCCCAGTGCAATTGCCGACATTTTCCGGGAAGAACTCAGAATGGCGGCTATTTGAGGACCTGTTCCAGGCGGTATTGGCAGATCACCCTGATCTGGTGGACGTCGAACGACTCTATTATTTAAAGTCGAGCATCCGCGACGACGCCGCCCGGGCCATCAAAAACATTCCCGTCACGGAGCAGAACTACCAGCGAGCCTGGAACAAGCTGGTGGAGTACTTCGATAATACTTGTGCATTTGTCCACTCTGCCTTGAGTACCCTCTTCTAGGTACAGGCCGTCGTAAAGGAATCTGCTGCTGGCTTGCACCATCTCCGCGACACTACGAATGATGCAGTCGAAACTTTGGATGCGCTCGGCCGCCCCGTGACCGCCTGGGATGACATATGTTACGTTATTATTAACAATTTATTAATATAGGTTTTATGTAAGAAGAGGAGGGATTTACGTGAATTTGGACCGTTGAGCGGTCATCGGTGAAGCTGCTTGTCAGCTGTTTGAATGCTGCGACAAGTTGCAGGGGGCGTTGAGTTGTTGTACTCCCCTGTTCCGCTTCCTCTCGGGTGTGACTTGCGAATTGTTCTCTTTGAACTCTGTTAATCTCGAATGTCGAATGATTTTTATTCCAACTGTTAAGCTGGTTGGGTTCGATGTTTAACGTCGAATGATTTTATATTTTTTTCGCCGTTGACGTTTTATTTTATTATTCGACGCCAACGCGTCTTCACAAAGGAAGGCGGACAATCCCGAACTCACACCAAGATCACAGAACCAAAGGAAGTCACCTGTGAATACCTCAAACCAATGGCAGGAACGACCATCCACATCGAAACAAGCAACGACATCGAATCGTAGAGTGTACAGCATTCGATGTTGTTGTGAGTTTTGTGGCCGAAAGGGTCACACGGGGGACGAGTGTCGTATCAAGGCAAAGCGGATAAAACTACAAAAGCCACCAGAGACACCCAAAGTGGTTAAGTCTGTACGTAGCGACCACAACCCACAGACCTGCACGGTCAATACAGAATGGCAAACAGTCCAAAAAAGAAAAAATTCAAAGGACAGCAAACAGCCACGCGACAAAGGCGAGAAACAGGCACGAGCCAAGAGTAGTACTAGTATGAGTAGTACTGAACACTCGGAGACTCGAAAATTAAAACAACGCCAACATCGATTACAACGCCAACGACCCGAATCGAACCGTAGCCAGTCGAATTCAACCGCTACGGACGCGTCAGAGACGCCAAAAAAGAGGCATCGGCGACAGAAGAACGGTGAATGGTGCACATTTTGCAAGCGACATAACCACATGGCGACAGTGTGTCGACTAAAAGCAAAATGGGAGAAGTCGGAAAACTCCCAGAGGTCGGGCCGGAATTCCCCAACCCGACCGAATTAAAGACACCAAATAAAGAAAACTGTCCTCAACCACCAACAAAAGTTCCAATAGTCCAGCTCCCATTAGACATTGGATGTAGAAACATTACATGTCTAATAGTGGACACAGGTGCGGAGATCAGCCTTCTTAAGCTGAAGGCACTCCAAAATGGAATAGCATTGGATACCAAAAAGTCAAGTACTCTCCAAACGCTTTTTGGAAAGGGAAAGTCTAGGGGCATTTGTAAGGGAATATTCAAACTGCCCCAACCAATCTCCTGTAACTTTCAGGTAATGGACTCCCTACCGGGATTGTCAGAAGATGGCTTATTAGGAAACGACTTCCTAGCTAGGAATTGTAAAATCAACGGACCCGGGAATTGTTTGGAATTCTCCCAAACCAATTTAAATCCGATAAGTTTTTCCGTTGAATTTACAAAAGGTGGGAAGCGGACGCCAAGACATAAGGCAACCAGTCGGGAATCCGAGCCAAGGGGATCCATATAGATCCAGACCGCGGTCGGAAATACACCGGATACCCTACCCAAACAGCGGAAAGGGGGCGATATTTTGTCAGGCTCCAAGCATTCCAACCCTACTTTAATAGCTGACAAACCAAAGAAAGCTAACAAAGAAGTAACAGTGGTAGAACACTCAGTGCCAAACCCTTCGGAGGTAGAAATTTTTCTGAACAAACCGGCAATAACACCGGCACGTTCACGAAAAATGCTGAGACTTCCCATAGAAATTCGGGAAGAGGTAATTCTAGTATCTATTTATTTATTTATTTAGGCTTAATCCAAGCAGCTTAAGTTAATATAATATAACAACTTACGGACTAACTTAAAAACTAAAGTAGTAGTTAAAAAAAAAAAAATTTATATATATATATATTTATATATATATATATATATATTATATATATATATATATATATATATATATATATATAATTAAAAAAAAAAAAAAGAAGAAAAAAACATGGAAGGAGAAGAGGCCTGGAGGTGTGACAGTGAGGGGTACGTCTACACAGTGGTAAGGGGTGGGGTTGTGAGCTGGGGGGAGAGGTTTGAAATTGAGGTGGGGTGGGGTTAGGACGGGTTTATTCTGAGACGTCGTTTGGGGGCAGGAGTGGAGAGGTTGAAATCAAAGGAGGTGGGGAAAGAGTTGGCATGTCGTAGCATACGCGAGATGGGCTCGTTAACGCCGTAAGACGTGTGATGAGTGGACACGTAAAACAGTCGAGGGTTCCGCACATTACGGGGGTTTGTATAAAATGATAAAGAGGAGAGCAAGCTTGGGCAATTGATTGAACCTGACAGAAGGCGATGGATAAAGATGATGTCAGCATGGATTCTACGCTACTCAAGCGTGTTAAGATTGATTAGAAGGAGCCGGCCTGTGTATGGTGGGAGAATGAGTGGGTTTTCCCAGTTCAGTCCACGGAGGGCGAAGCGCAAGAAACGACGTTGAACGTCCTCGATCCTACGAATGTGAGACTGTTGATACGGGGACCAGACCTGACTGGCATATTCGAGTAGTGGCCGGACAAAAGTTGTGTAGAGGGATCGGGTGACGTAGGGGTTTAGGAATTCCTTCGACCAGCGTTTTACAAAGCCAAGGGCGGCGTTGGCCTTTAGGATTGTGTTATCGATATGTGCCGTAAATCTAAGTTCCTTGTCACATAGGACGCCCAGGTCGCAAATTGATTCAACCGATGTTGTCGGTTGGCCTAGCAAGAGATAGGAACGTGGCTGGGAGGGGGAGCGTTTCCGAGAGAAGGTGATTGTGTGACATTTGGCGATATTCAGATCTAGGCAGTTATTTTGGCACCATGTCGAAATGCTGAGATCCACTTAATCAACAGCGGTTCAAAACCAAGGGAAGATAATTTAAAGAGAATGAGGTTATGGGAAATCTTGTCGAAGGCCTTGCTAAAGTCGGTAGTGACTACATCAACCTCATCGCCGTTCTCTAGGGCAAGGAGTGCGTGAGATGTGAATTGTTGGTAGTAGTGGACCTGCTGGAGAGGAAGCCGTGCTGGTTAGCAGAGATGATGGGGGTGCAGCGAAAACATAACGCTTCGTATAGAAGGCCTTCGAACAGTTTAGGAATGTGCGACAGCTTAGCAAAGGGACGATAATTGGATATATCGTTTTTTGGTCCCTTTTTATGTAAGAAGATTTCCAAATGTCGGGGAATAGACCTTGTGCTAGGGATAGATTGATGATTGACGCGAGTGGGAGAGAGAGAGAACAGGAGCATTTTTTAAGAAGATAGTAGGGAGTCCGTCTGGGCCGGGACTAAAATCGTCTTTAAGTTGTTCAAGTTTTTCTTTAACTTGGTGTTGTTGTATGTGCAGAGGGATGAGTGGGCCAAGGGAGAATTGAGACATGCCAGTAAAGTAGGAGGGGTTAGGCTCGAACGAGTCGTCCGTGAAGGATAGTTTGAAGAAGGACGCGAAAAGATTGGCTATGGTTTGGGAGTCAGATGAAGTAGTTGAGTCGTAGAAAAAAGAGTTGGGATAGGCATCTGATTTCCGTTTATAGTTGATAAAGTGGTAGAAATATTTGGGGTCATTGATCAGATTCAGTTGGGCTTTGGCAAGGTAATTGTAGTAAAGGGAGCTATAAAGCTCGGTGAATTGGTAAAAGTAACCGAGATAGTTGCAATAGTCCAGAGGAGAAGGCGTATTTAAGAAAGTGTTCCACAACTTATTTCTCTTGTTACGGAGTGTGCGGAGTCTGCGGTTATACCAAGGGGGCGATGAGAATGATAACCTGTTTCGGGAATAAGGGACAAATGGGGATATGGCGTTGAAGATTATTGTGTAGAGTGAGGTTGTAGCGACCTCAACACTAATATCATTTAAGCGGGGTAAGGTATTGCTGAAGTACTCATTTATGCGCTGGAAATTGGCTTTTCGGAAATTGAAAGAATATTGGTAGAGGAGGGGAGTGGGTGTGAGTGGGCTGGGTGGTCGCGGAATACGGATAAGAGAAGTGGGGGGTGGTGGTTGTCAATGGTTGAGAGGATGTGGGGACTATGGGTAACTGAAGAGTTGCAGGGGTCTGTCGTGAACACTAGGCCGAATTGTCTGCCCAGATGATTTAGGATATTGCTGACTTGGTAAAGGCTAGAGTCAGTGAGGTTGTCTATTAAGAGACACTCCTTGGTAGTAGAGGGGCTAGAGATATCGTGGGACTCATCGTCAGACAACGACTATTGGAGATGGGGGAGATTGAAATCGCCCAGGACTACAATGTCGTCTTGGGAAGAACTCAGTTTCCCTAAGCAGTCGATTGCAGCAATAACCACGGCAATCAGGGATTTTCATATCCAATTGTATTGTAGGGAAAGCGAAGAGTGCCCAAGTAGAGGTACTCAATATCGCAAATTACCTCCAAACCATAGACCGAATCATGGTGGAGTTACATCCAATGAAGGACTTTTCCACATTTCCGCTGGAAAAAGAGGACAACCGTTCTACGGAATACAATGCGGATAAAAAACCTTCGGTAAAAACCTAAGTCCTCAAGAGTGTCAATCCATAGTGGAAATATGTGAGGAGTTCAAAGATATTTTCCACCTTAAAGGTGACCTCCTAACATATACCAGTGCAATAACGCATGAGATACCGGCGGTACAGGATCAAGCACCGATAAATCAACGAATGTACCGTCTGCCTGAGTGCAAGAAAGAGGTGATCAACGAGCAAGTCCGGGATATGCTCGAGAATGATATCATTCAACCAAGCAAAAGTCCGTGGAACTCACCACTCTTGGTAGTTCCTAAGAAAGCGGGCCCCGATGGAAAAACCCGATGGAGATTTGTGGTCGATTTCAGGAAACTGAACGATAAAACCATCGGTGATGCGTACCCTCTCCCTCGAATAGAGGACATTTTAGACCAGCTCGGCCACTCACGCTATTTTTCCACGCTCGATTTAGCCAGCGGCTACCACCAAGTCTTAGTAGATCCGAAGGATCAAAGTAAGACAGCGCTCAGCACAAATTACGGGCACTATGAGTTCAAACGTATGCCATTTGGTCTGAAGGGAGCACCAGCTACGTTTCAGAGACTCATGAACAATGTCCTAACCGGATTGCAAGGGATCGAATGCTTTGTTTATTTGGATGACGTGGTCATATATGGGAAAAACCTAGAACACCATAATGGCAAACTCCGAAAAGTATTCGATCAAATTAGATACCACAACCTCAAGTTGCAACCGGCTAAATGGAAGTTCCTCCAGAAGAAGTAGTATACCTGGGACATGTTTGTTCCGAAAAGAGGGCAATGCCAAATCCAGACACGACAGCTAGTGTCAGGGATTTCCCCATTCCCAAAACGGTAAAGCACGTCCAATCGTTTCTAGGCTTGGCGAACTACTATCGAAAATTTGTTCAACATTTTTCGAAGATAGTACGCCCCTTAACAAATTTGTTAAGGAAGGACGTCAAATTCACCTGGTCAGACAAATGCCAAAAAGCATTTGATAACATAAAGGAGTTATTGGTCTCGCCGCCACTGTTAATCTATCCAGATTTTACCAAACCCTTTAATCTGACCACGGATGCGAGCAACGAAGCACTGGGCGCAGTACTGTCGCAAGGCGAAATCGGTAAGGACCAGCCAGTCGCATATGCCAGTCGAACCTTGAATAAGGCGGAAAAGAACTACTCTACGATTGAAAAAGAGTTACTAGCCATTGTTTGGGCGACTAAGAATTTCCGTTGTTATTTACAAGGGAGAAAATTTAATATATATACGGTCCACAAACCGTTAAAAGGAGTATTCAACGTGAAAGACCCCACGTCACGTTTACTAAGGTTCAATCGCAAATTACTGGAGTACGACTACCAAATCGAATATAAACCCGGTAAATACAACACTAATGCGGATACCTTGAGTCGTATCCCGCAAATTTGTGATGAGACTCCCGCACTACCAAGGTGCAATGTACTAACACGCGCCCAAGCTAAAAAGTTAAGGGCAAGCGAAGGAACTCAGGATAGTCCAAATGACGATAAGTCCTCTCTTAACGAGAATCCCATTCCGGCCTGTACGGAAAAAGGAATGGAGATAACCAATCCTGAAGACATTCAGTTCCTACTCCGGGAATACCATGATCCTCCTTTGGGCGGACACCAAGGAGTGAGTAAAACGTACCACAAAATACATAGAAATTTTTGGTGGAAGAACATGATGCGCGACATTAAACAATACATCAAAGTATGTAAAACATGTCAAACCATGAAATCTTCACCGAACATACGTATGCCCATGGTAATAACCGACATTGCAAAGAGGCCTTTCGACAAAGTATACTTAGATATAGTAGGTCCTCTTGATCGCATTCCAACCGGCAATCAATATATACTTACATTCCAAGACAACTTGTCGAAGTATATAGATTGCTACCCTCTTCCAGATGCGGAGGCAGAAACGGTGGCCACAGTCTTTTTCGACCAAATAATTGCTCGGTATGGTGTTCCGAAGCAACTGGTCACCGATCAGGGAAGCAATTTCCTAAGCAGTTTGTTTAAAAGCGTGTGCAAACTGCTCCGTATTAAAAAACTACAAACCTCAGCGTACCTCCCACAATCAAATGGAGCCTTAGAAAGAGCCCATCGTCCACTCGTAGATTACCTGCGAAGCATTGTGGATGGGAATTCCCAATCATGGGACCAGTACCTGAGGACGGCAACATTCGTATACAACACCAATGTACACGAAGGTACTAAGCTTACGCCAATGGACTGTCTATTTGGGTTCACCCCGGAGGTACCGACAAGCATAAACCAACCTCCGGAACCGGTATACAACCATGACAGTTACCATAAGCTATTGAAGTACAAACTTCAACATACGTACGAAATAGCAAGGCGTAACCTATTAACTTCCAAGAAGAAGTCGAAAGAGTACTACGACCGTAAGATACACCCATTCACGTTCCATGTGGGCGACAAAGTTTTAATACGTAATGCTCAAAAGCAAGGAAAATTAGCTCCCATATGGAGGGGTCCCTACAAGGTAGTGCAAATAAATAGTCCGGTAAATAGCGTCGTTAAGGTAGGGAGAAGAAATGTGGTGGTGCACAATAATAGGCTAAAACCCTATTACGAATAGAGGAAGCCAAAAGCAGAAGAAACCACGACAAACAAGGGAAGAAAATACACCACCGACGGTGTAAGGATAAATGCTACAGTTGATACTTAAGTAGCCAAGCTTCAATCCTCTTCTAAGAATGAAGCTATCACTATTTAAGGGGGGAAGGTATTGTTACGGACCGACATTGAGTCCAGGTCCCCCCAGAATTCACTAATCCCCCTTTGATTCCCCTCTTTACCTGTAAAAGGAAATAACGCGCCAAGTAGCTAATTTGCATAAACTACTTTATGCAAATTCTACTTGGCGGAAAAAAAAATTAATAAAATAAAATAACAACCGGAAATAAATTCGGAAAAATGACAATTCGCCGTCAATCTCCGAATGAAAAACAACAATATTTAAATTTATGGATTTGATGTAATTTCAACGTCCAAATACAAGTCAAGAAGAATGAGAAACACTTCATAAATTCATCAGCTGACCGTTTCATTCAGCTTAGCAAGTTTATCTAACTTATCTCTGGTGGCGCAAGTAATAAGCGGATGCATGTTCATTAACGAAGCTTGCTGAACAGGGGAGCAGCCTTCAACGCCCCCTGCAACCTGACGCGAGCCGCCACATCATCCCAAGATACCCAAGATAAAACACAGTAAGTCCCACCTTCTATATTTAAATGATTAAATTGTTATAAATAGAACCATAACAAATTGGCGCAGCCGGTAACCACCAGCTGGAAATTTATATCAAAGTCGTCGGGGATATAAATCCAGTGGTGGAAGAGCCCCGAGGCTCTAACGTCCCTACGCCGACTAGCGGAACTAGCGGCTAGGTTTAAAAAAAAATCCGAAATAACAAATAACATAAATAAAAAAATATATTCTCCTTTTCTCGGGTTTATTTTCCAATTACAGGAAAGAGGACGAAATCAACGTTGGGAAGAAAAATTGGAGATAACTTACAAAAAAATTTTTCCACTGTTTTAGTGTTCTCTTTTCAGATTTTGTCTTCTTCTTTATTTTATTTATATAGATTGGGTCTAGTCTCTCATCGTTGGGTCGTTTAAATTAGTTCTTACCTCTCATCGTTGGGAAGTTTAATTAAATAATTTAAATAGATTTAACCCCTCATCGTTGGATTATTGTTCCACTATCGTGTTTTCGTTCGCTACGGGAAAAAGCGAACTACGGTCAGAATAATCCGGGTAGCCTCCATACGAAATTAATTAAACGCGTGTTAGCATTACCGTTAATGCAGACGAGGAGCCACACAAGGCAGCTATCCGCGGAAATTATATCGGTAGAACCCGTCGCCGCTATGTTAGGTGCGGAAAAAATTCTGGACCTAGTCCAAGCAAACGTGGAGGTATATAGTGGCCAGAAAGGGCCTAACGCAGCGAGGGAACTACATGGTTTCCTCGAAAGCTGTGACAGGACACTGGACTGCTTATCGGAGGAGGAGAAAAAAATTTTCCTGCGGTGGTTGCCCATGAGGCTAACTGGGCAAGCTCGCCGCATGTTCAAAGAACAACTCCCAACGACTTTCAAGGAGTTTGAACAGCGACTCCGAAAAACAATCTTACCACACGTGTCATACGAAGAGTTACATTCGAAACTCTCTCGTATACGACAATCCCGCGAAGAGGATGTCGCCGAATTTACCCACCGCATAACGCAAGCAGTAAAGGACTGCAACGAAGCGGCAACACGTAAGTATGGAACTACGAATAACATAGGGTTCATATTCCAGAACGAAAGATTGGCTAAATCAGTTCTGATGGTAGGAATCAGAAACGACCAACTGAGACATCTGATAGTAAAATCAGAAAAAGACCCTTTAGATGAGATTATAGCTAGGATTCTCGAGTTAGAGAAAACCGAGAATGAGATGAGGAGCGAAAGTGGATGTTATGAAATACCAACGAGGTATCATGACCAGTCACCTTCACCTGAAAGGAACGACAAATACCATGCTCCCAACTCATCAAATAGGCAACCAATGCTTAAGAATAATCCATTCTACTATTGGGAGGATGAACAAGATCCCCCAGAGGAAAGAAATAGGGTTTTAGATAGGACCTACGGCGATACTCGACCAAAACCCCAGGAATCGAGACAAAGGCAGAATAAGCCTAGACACGATGCGTCTCGGGTAGTAGAGAATAGGAACTCTAACACTAGATTCCAAGAACAATCTCACCCCGTTACACGCTCACCACCAGGGAAAAACCCGTTTAGCTCGGATACACCACCACACAGTTCTAGAAGACCAACCGGGTCTAGGCCAAAGAAGCCTGAGGCACCACGACACCTTCAAAGAGGCGGAGGTGATTACCTTAGTGACTCCTCTAGTCAAGGTAGGGACAAGCGTACACCAAATCCATGGGTAGCACGCATGAGTTGCAGCTTCTGCAATAGAAAAGGGCATGTATACGATGAATGCCTTCGACGCCGGAACACACCAAAGTGTACAAAGTGTGATCGATATGGGCACGATGCCCAGGATTGTCGGACACTTAATACACAAAGGAAGGCGGAGAATCCTGAACCTACACAAATAAGGTCACAGAACCAAAGGAAGTCACCAGTGAATACCTCAAACCAGCAGGACAGACCATCCACATCGAAACAAGCAACTACATCGAATCGTAGAGTGTACAGCATTCGATGTTGTTGTGAGTTTTGTGGCCGAAAGGGTCACACAGGGGACGAGTGTCGTATCAAGGCAAAGTGGATAAAACCACAAAAGCCAACAAAGACACCCAATGTGGTTAAGTCTGTACGTAGAGACCACACCCCAAAGACCTGCACGGTCAATACAGAATGGCACACAGTCCAAAAAGGAAAAAAGTCAAAGGATAGCAAACAGCCATGCGACAAAGGCGGTAAACAGACTCGAACCAAGAGTAGTATTAGTACGAGCAGTACTGAACACTCAGATGCTCGAAAAATAAAACAACGCCAACACCGATTACAACGCCATCGACCCGAATCGAACCGTAGACAGTCGAATTCAACCGCTACGGACGCGTCAGAGACGCCAAAAAAGGGACATAGGCGACAAAAGAACGGGGAATGGTGCACATTTTGTAAGCGACACAACCACATGGCGACAGTGTGTCGACTAAAAGCAAAATGGGAGAAGTCGGAAAACTCCCAGAGGACGGGCAGGAATTCCCCAACCCGACCGAATTAAAGACACCAAATAAAGAAAACTGTCCTCAACCACCAACAAAAGTTCCAATAGTCCAGCTCCCATTAGACATAGGATGTAGAAACACTACATGTCTAATAGTGGACACAGGTGCGGAGATGAGCCTTCTTAAACTGAAGGCACTCCAAAATGGAACAACACTGGATACAAAAAAGGCCACTACTCTCCAAACGCTTTTTGGAAAGGGAAAGTCTAGGGGTTTTTGTAAGGGAATATTCAAACTACCCCAACCAATCTCCTGTAACTTTCAGGTAATGGACTCCCTACCGGGATTGTCAGAAGATGGGTTATTAGGAAACGACTTCCTAGCTAGGAATTGCAAAGTCAACGGACCCGGGAATTGTTTGGAATTCTCCCAAACCAATGTAAATCCGGTAAGTTTTTCCGTTGAATTTACAAAAGGTAGGAAGCGGACGCCAAGACATAAGGCAACCAGTCGGGAATCCGAGCCAAGGGGATCCATAGAGATCCAGACCGCGGTCGGAAATACACCGGATACCCTACCCAAACAGGGGAAAGGGGGCGAGATTTTGTCAGGCTCCAAGCATTCCAATCCCACATTAATAGCTGACAAACCAAAGAAAGCTAACAAAGAAGCAACAGTGGTGAAACAATCACTGCTAAATGCTTCGGAGGTTGACATTTTTCTGGACAAACCGGCAATAATACCGGCACGTTCACGAAAAATGCTGAGACTTCCCATAGAAATTCGGGAAGAGGTAGTGCTAGTACCTAAACAAATGCAATCAGGGATTTTCATATCCAACTGTATTGTAGGGAAAGCGAAGAGTGCCCATGTGGAGGTACTCAATATCGCAAACTACCTCCAAACCATAAACCGGATCATGGTGGAGTTACATCCAATGAAGGACTTTTCCACATTTCCGCTGGAAAATGAGGACTACCGTTCTACGGAATACAATGCGGATAAAAAACTTTCGGAGGGAGACAACCTCCAGTATATCCGACATTTATTCTCACAGGAGGAATTACCAAAAGATCCAAGGTTGACACAATTACACGAGGAACTCCACTTAGGTAAAAACCTAAGTCCTCAAGAATGTCAATCCATAGTGGAAATATGTGAGGAGTTTAACGATATTTTCCACCTTAAAGGTGATCTCCTAACATATACCAGTGCAATAACGCATGAGATACCGGTGATACAGGACCAAGCACCGATAAATCAAAGAATGTACCGTCTGCCTGAGTGCAAGAAAGAGGTGATCAACGAGCAAGTACGGGAGATGCTGGAGAATGACATCATTCAACCAAGCAAAAGTCCGTGGAACTCACCACTCTTGGTAGTTCCTAAGAAAGCGGGCCCCGATGGAAAAACCCGATGGAGAGTTGTGGTCGATTTCAGAAAACTGAACGATAAAACCATCGGTGATGCGTACCCTCTCCCTCGAATAGAGGACATTTTAGACCAGCTCGGTCACTCACGCTATTTTTCCACGCTCGATTTAGCCAGCGGCTACCACCAAGTCTTAGTAGATCCGAAGGATCAAAGTAAGACAGCGCTCAGCACAAATTACGGGCACTATGAGTTCAAACGTTCTGGCGCAAGACTAATGACCTTGCCCAGAAAAAATAAATCATTATGGAAAATTTAACAACCCTCATGACTTGCTAAATAAGGCCAAGACCGGTTCCCGGTTGTAGTGCCGATGATGATGATGATGAGTTCAAACGTATGCCATTTGGTCTGAAGGGAGCACCAGCTACGTTTCAGAGACTCATGAACCATGTCCTAACCGGGTTGCAAGGAATCGAATGCTTTGTTTATCTGGATGACGTGGTCATATAAGGAAAAAACCTAAAACACCATAATGACAAACTCCGGAAAGTATTCGATCAAATTAGATACCACAACCTCAAGTTGCAACCAGAGAAATGCAAGTTCCTCCAGAAGGAAGTAGTATATCTGGGACATGTTTGTTCCGAAAAAGGGGCAATGCCAAATCCAGACACGACAGCTAGTGTCAGGGATTTCCCCATTCCCAAAGCGGTAAAGCACGTCCAATCGTTTCTAGGCTTGGCGAATTACTATCGAAAATTTGTTCAACATTTTTCGAAGATAGTACGCCCCTTAACAAATTTGTTAAGGAAGGACGTCAAATTCACCTGGTCAGACAAATGCCAACAAGCATTTGATAACATAAAGGAGTTATTGGTCTCGCCGCCACTGTTAATCTATCCAGATTTTACCAAACCCTTTAATCTGACCACGGATGCGAGCAACGAAGCACTGGGCGCAGTACTGTCGCAAGGCGAAATCGGTAAGGACCAGCCAGTCGCATATGCCAGTCGAACCTTGAATAAGGCGGAAAAGAACTACTCTACGATTGAAAAAGAGTTACTAGCCATTGTTTGGGCGACTAAGAATTTCCGTTGTTATTTACAAGGGAGAAAATTTAATATATATACGGACCACAAACCGTTAAAGGGAGTATTCAACGTGAAAGACCCCACGTCACGTTTACTAAGGTTCAATCGCAAATTACTGGAGTACGACTACCAAATCGAATATAAACCCGGTAAATACAACACTAATGCGGATACCTTGAGTCGTATCCCGCAAATTTGTGATGAGACTCCCGCACTACCAAGGTGCAATGTACTAACACGCGCCCAAGCTAAAAAGTTAAGGGCAAGCGAAGGAACTCAGGATAGTCCAAATGACGATAAGTCCTCTCTTAACGAGAATCCCATTCCGGCCTGTACGGAAAAAGGAATGGAGATAACCAATCCTGAAGACATTCAGTTCCTACTCCGGGAATACCATGATCCTCCTTTGGGCGGACACCAAGGAGTGAGTAAAACGTACCACAAAATACATAGAAATTTTTGGTGGAAGAACATGATGCGCGACATTAAACAATACATCAAAGTATGTAAAACATGTCAAACCATGAAATCTTCACCGAACATACGTATGCCCATGGTAATAACCGACATTGCAAAGAGGCCTTTCGACAAAGTATACTTAGATATAGTAGGTCCTCTTGATCGCATTCCAACCGGCAATCAATATATACTTACATTCCAAGACAACTTGTCGAAGTATATAGATTGCTACCCTCTTCCACATGCGGAGGCAGAAACGGTGGCCACAGTCTTTTTCGACCAAATAATTGCTCGGTATGGTGTTCCGAAGCAACTGGTCACCGATCAGGGAAGCAATTTCCTAAGCAGTTTGTTTAAAAGCGTGTGCAAACTGCTCCGTATTAAAAAACTACAAACCTCAGCGTACCACCCGCAATCGAATGGAGCCTTAGAAAGAGCCCATCGTCCACTCGTGATTGCCTGCGAAGCATTGTGGATGGGAATTCCCAATCATGGGACCAGTACCTGAGAACGGCAACATTCGTATACAACACCAATGTACACGAAGGTACTAAACTTACGCCAATGGACTGTCTATTTGGGTTTACCCCGGAGGTACCGACGAGCATAAAGCAACCTCCGAAATCGGTATACAACCATGACAGTTACCATATGCTATTGATTTACAAACTTCAACATACGTACGAAATAGCAAGGCGTAACCTATTAACTTCCAAGAAGAAGTCGAAAGAGTACTACGACCGTAAGATACACCCATTCACGTTCCATGTGGGCGACAAAGTTTTAATACGTAATGCTCAAAAGCAAGGAAAATTAGCTCCCATATGGAGGGGTCCCTATAAGGTAGTGCAAATAAATAGTCTGGTAAATAGCGTCGTTAAGGTAGGGAGAAGAAATGTGGTGGTGCACAATAATAGGCTGAAACCCTATTACGAATAGAGGAAGCCAAAAGCAGACAAGACCACGACAAACAAGGGAAGATAATACTCGTACACCACAGACGGTGTAGGGATCAAAGCTACAGTGTGATACTTTTGTAGCCAAGCTTCATTCCTCTTCTAAGAATGAAGCTATCACTATTTAAGGGGGGAAGGTATTGTTACGGACCGACCTTGAGTCCAGGTCCCCCCAACATCCACTAATCCCCTTTCGTTAGTTTCCCCTCTTTACCTGTAAACGGAGAACAACTCGCCAAGTAGTTAATTTGCATAAACTACTTTATGCAAATTCTACTTGGCAGAGAAAATAATAAAAATCGGCGTTGGCGTCGAATAATAAAATAAAACATCAACGGCGAAAAAAATATAAAATCATTCGACGTTAAACTTCAAATGATTTTACTCGGAATCCCTCGTCCAGCAACTGCGCCTGCGCCGGCGCGCATCATTCATCCCAGTCCATGGAGTCGGCGGCGCCCGCTGCCAGACGGCGAAGGCTCTATCCTCCGTCACCATACTGCCCCGGACCAAGTGCTCGCAAAGCTGGACAGTCAACGCGCTCATCCTGCCCCATCTGTCGGACTACGTGCCACCTCCACGACTCCTGTCAAGCGATCTCTCTATTGTGGCGGGCCTGGAGTTGGCAGACCCAGACGTCTCATCAACAGAAAAGGTAGATTTAATCATTGGCGCTGATGCATACCCGGCGATCATTACCGCCGGATTAAAGAAGTCCATAAACTCTGACGTGATCGCCCAGTCTACGCACCTTGGGTGGATACTAACGGGTGCAGCTGCCCGCAGCCCACGACACACCAACACCAACACCAGCCGCCCTCTGACCAGTCACCAGATCAGTGTCGACCGCGAGCTGCGCGACCTCCTGGAAAAGTTCTGGATTCAGGAGGAGGTTTCTCCCCACCCAACCGCTCTGACTTTGGAAGAGCAAGCATGCTGGGCTCACTTCACCTCAACTACCAGACGCGACCAGCAAGGCCGCTACATACTTCGACTGCCTCTGAAACCCAATACAACGGAGCTGGGGGATTCGCGCAGCGTCGCCCGCGCAGCATTTCGACGACTGGAGAGCAGGTTCCAGCGCCAACCTCAACTCCGCGATCATTACAAGAAATTCATGGAGGAATACATCGAACTTGACCATATGACTCAGGTGGACACCACGAGCGCGGACACCCAGGAACATGGATTCATTATCCCACACCATGGGGTGTTCAAAGCATCTGACCAGACACCCAAGATCCGCGTGGTGTTCAATGGTTCCGTCAAGCCAGAGACTGGAGTCTCAATCAACGAATGCCTCTACGTTGGGCCAAAGCTCCAGAGTGACATTTTTGACGTCCTGCTGCGCTGGCGTGCGCACCAATACGTCTTCTCCGCGGACATTGCAAAGACGTACCGACAAATAAGGATCTATGAGCGGGATCGCCACTATCAGCAGATCCTGTGGCGACCGTCGAACACCGGCGACATTAAGACCTACTCGCTGAACACTGTGACTTACGGACTCGCGAGCTCTCCGTATCAGGCAATACGCGCGCTTAAGCAGTTGGCTCTCGACGAGGGCGCACGGTTCCCCCTAGCAGCACAAGTGCTCACGAAGAACACATACGTGGATGACATCTTTGCTGGCTCGAACACTCTCACAGGGGCAGAGCTACTGAAGCAGCAGCTCAGCGAACTACAGTCGGCGGGCGGCTTCCCCCTCAGCAAATGGACACCCAATCACCCGTCGCTGCTCCCCTGCCAACCAGACGAGATCGGCACATGCCCCACTTGGCCTCCAGCTGAGGCCCACTCAATTTTGGGAATCCAATGGCGACCCCAGGAAGACTGCTTCACATTCCATCTCCGAGACTCAACGGCCGACGCGGCCCCCACCAAACGGACGGCCCTCGCATTTATAGGCCGCCTCTACCACCCCCTGGGATGGATCTCCCCAGTTGTGGTAAGATTCAAGATATTCATGCAGGAACTGTGGCCCCTGGGACTCGGACGGGACGAACCCGTGCCCCCTTCCATGGAGTCCGGTGGCGTGAACTCAACACCCACCCATCAATGGAGCTCCACGGATTCGCCGACGCCTCACAGGCCGTATACGGCGCCGTCATCTACCTCAGAACATTTGGCGCCCCGTCGAAATCATCATGCACCATCCTCGCTTCCAAGACCAAGGTGGCCCCTTTAAAGCAGGTATCCCTACCACGTTTGGAGCTGTGTGCCGCATTACTGCTGACGTGCCTGATGAAGCGCGCCCTCACCATCATGTCAACCCAGAACGCCCCAGTTCACCTCTGGTCAGATTCCACCGTCGTCATATCATGGATCCATGTTGCGCCGAGCCGATGGAAAACTTACGTCGCCAACCGGGTGTGGTGTTTTTAGGTAGTGTTGTCAAGTGGTGTAAGCAGGATTGTATGTAAGAGGGCAGGATCTGAATACCAATTTAAACAATCTAAATTCTGACTTCCCTAATGTTTGCTGTTTAAAGCGCAGCTCGCTAAAAGTATATGGCGAAATGCGCCGCAGTTAATGAATCAAAAAGACAGTTGCTTAATGATTAATTTATTTCCGAAATTGTTGGGGTATTTATACTCCCAATCATTCGTTGAATTATTTACAATTTCTATATACATATTGCTTAATATGCAATTCTTTTCTTAAAGGTACCTTCACATATACTGATATTGATTACTTAAGCTATTTTATTCTTTACAATCAATTAAGAGTGCAATGCAAAAAGTACGCTACGAGTTGACCCAATTAATTCATTAATTGCTTGCTACGCTGAACTCGGAAACGTTTCTTCGTAACCGGAGCTATTCGTTTGTTTATGAAATTAAATGAGTTGACCTTGATATTATGGTCAACAACCAATGCTGGTTATTTGATATTTGAAAAATATGACACGGGCAATTAATGTATTTGATATTATTGTCTGTGGTCATGTCCTGCGTATGTTGTTACACTACACCCTTCCCCTACAGGAAAAAATGTTTATTTATATTTCTTAAAATGTAAATAAATATTTGCTGATACTTATTATTAGCTGTTACATCTAGATTTGATTAAATTATTATTGTGTATTTCATATTCCTTATTGTCTAGTAAGATTACGCTATTGAGATATTATTTTATATGGACCTTTAAATGGTTTGTCTAGTTTCTTCTTATTTTATACTTTTAAATATACGTAATCTCCTATTTTAAAATTAGATCTGTTTATTGTTTTTTGTGCATTATTCCTTTTTTGTTTGTCATCTATTAAATTATTTTTGGCTTGTTGGTGTGAGTATCTTAATTTACATTTTAGCTCATTTAAGTAGTTACCTAAGTCATAAATTTTTTCTGTATTTGTTAAAATTTCGCATGGTAGTGTACTTAATTTTCCAAAAACTAATTCAAACGGAGAATACAAGGTATTAACTATGTGGCAAGGTATTGTAACAGTATGTATAATAAGGTAACCATTCGTTCCAATTTTCTTTATCTCCTACAGTCATTAGGTAATCATTTAAAACTCTATGATTTCTTTCTATAGATCCTAAGGTCTCATGGTGATAAGGTGTTGATACTATTTGATTTATATTTAGTAATTTACAAATGTTTTTTAACAATTCATTTGTAAATTCTGTGCCTTTATCTGTTTTAATATTTTTAAAGCATCCATATTTCAATATAAACTTTTCAACTATAGTTTTGGCAACGGTGTGGGCATCTTTGGTTTCCATTGGAAATGCCTCTACGAATTTCGTTAGTTCGCATTGCATTGTTAATATATACCTAAATCCGTTTGAAGGTCTCAGTGGGCCTATGGTGTCTATTGATATCGTTTCAAATGAAGTGCTTGATGTATTTGTCATCACAAAATTCTCTTTGGTGTATTTTGTTATCTTGACCTTGTTACAAATTTCGCAGTTATTTACAAATGCTTTCACCATTTTGTTCATATTTTTCCAGACACACTTCTGTTTCAATTTACCAATGCATTTTCTGATGCCGCAATGTCCTCCTATTTTAGAGTTGTGATATTCTTCAATTAATCTGTGCTTTTCTTCTTCATTCGTCACCTGTTTCGGTGGTTCATATATTAAAATATCTAAACATTCATTAATGTTTCTTTTCTTCTGCAGCTTAGTAAATATTTCTTTGAATTCGTGCACGTTCACATTTTTAAATATTGAACTATTTCTAGCCCGTGCTAGTTTAGTAACATCTGTATTTCTCATAGTGAATATCAGTTTCTTCAAAATCAATTTTAACTCTGATAGAGAATTATCGCTGTATTCCACAATCACAGTGTTTGCTGCTAATATGATTTTATTCCTTGAGGCCTCATTGTTTATATTTCTAGTTTTTCTAAACTGTATTCTCTCCATTCGCCCTATGTCAGATAGTGATGTACAGTCCCATATGTGAAGGTGATCAGTCCCCACATTTGAGTCTAAGGCTTCCGCACAGTTTTTATTCATACTCTTTATTTCATCTTTTTTTTTTTCATTGCTCTGGTAACAACATCTATGTTATGTGTTGGCATCATTTCTTTTAACTTTTGAGAATCTATCTTTATTCTTGAAAGTGCATCTGCATTTGTATTCATTTTTCCTTGTTTGAATACAATATTGAAATCATAATCCATTAGGTCTACACGTATTCTGGTCAATTTTGAAGATGGATTTTTATGGGTGAACAAGCTTACTAGTGGCCTGTGGTCAGAGTAAACCGTGAATTTTCTAGCAAATAAATAGGGTCTAAAGTAATTTATTCCCCAATGTATTGCTAGTAGTTCTTTTTCTATTATCGATTTATTTAGCTCATGCTTGTTTAACGACTTGCTTGCGTAAGCTATGGGCCTGTCTGTACCAATTTCTCCCTGTGACAATACTGCTCCTAAAGCATAATTCGAAGCATCAGTAGTCAATATGAATGGTTTCGAGAAATCTGGGTATGCTAGTACTGGTGGTGTTGCTAATTTCTGTTTCAACGTGTTCAATGCTTTATTACATTCCTCTGTCTTCGCTGGATCAGTACATATTCCTTCTGGAGTGATTAAGTGCCCAAGATATACTACTTCTGGTTTCAAAAACGTACACTTGCTCGGATTTAATTTTAAATTATATCGTTGTAATCTCTCCAAGACTTTGCCCAAGTTGTTATTATGGTCTTTTAAGTCTCGCCCAAATACTATTATATCATCGACATATAGAAATGCTGAAGCTTGTAGACCGCTAAGTGCTATTGTTAGCATTCTTTGAAAACTGTTTGTTGATATTTTTAATCCAAACGGTAACCTTTTGAAATGAAAATGACCGTCGTTAGTAGAGAAAGCTGTCAAAGGTCTTGATTTCTTATGTAAAGGTATTCGGTGAAATGAGCTTGTCATATCTAATGTAGAGAAATACTTTGCATATCCTAGCTTGTCTAGCACATCATCTAGTCTAGTCAATGGAAATTTATCATCTACTACCTTTTTGTTTAATGACCTGAAATCTACTACTAATCTCCATTTTGTTTGTCCATTACTTTTCTTTGGAACCATTAGAAGTGGAGAATTATATGGACTAATGGATGGTTCTATTATATCATTCCTTAGTAGCTCTGATACTTGCTCTTTTATTTCTTGCAAATATGCATTTGGCAATCTATAATGTTTTATGTAAACGGGGTTATTGTCCGTTGTCGCGATATGTTGTTCATAAAAATTGTTAGTGGTCAGTTTTTCTCCTTCAATGTGAAATACATCTTGAAATTTTTCACAAATGTTCAGTACTGAGTTTGTAGCATTCTCATCTAGGCTTTCTATCTTTATTTCTTTCTTGATACATCTGAATCTGTCGAGGTCTTCATGTTTGTTGTTACATGATAGGATTTTGTAGTTACTTAAGGGTTCTATACCAATCATAGCATGTTCAAGATTTTGATATGTTTGATGCCTCTTGCTGGTACTATTGAGTTAGCTACATATATACCTTTTTTTATTTCATTACCAATAATGATACTGTCTTGATTTAGATCCATCTCTATTTTCTGAATCATCTCTGTTCGAGGTGGTATCGAGATTTTGTTTAGACATTTCATTTTCATATTCATTGGTAATATTATTTGGTCTTCTTCCAGATTGATTTCAAGCACGTACCCTTCATAATCTATTATGCAGTTATATTTCATCAGGAAGTCACGTCCTAGTATCCCATCTGTCGAAAGATTCATGGAGTCATTGACTATGTGAAATGTATGTACTATTATTTTGTCTCCTATAACAAGTTGTAACTTAGATATACCTTTTGAAAATATAACATTATCTGTTATTCCATTTATTTGACAACTTGCGCTATTATTTATATCTTTTATATAATTTGTTTTGAAAATTGAGATGTCGGCGCCTGTATCCACTAAGAATGTGAATACTCCTACTATATTCTTAACTCTTAATTTAATAAAATTTGTTAGTTCGCTATTTATGTTTAGTATCTTCTCCTTTCTCTTAAAATTCATTCTCTCTTTCTTCCGAAAGTTCCCCGATTCTTGCCGACCGGGGACACCCAAGTTTCCCTGGTTGGTGTCATTCCCTCGGTGGCCATGGTAGCGCATATGTTGTCTACCATTGCCTATTATATTTCTATTAAAATTATTAGATGGTCTTCTACCTCCGTGACTCTGGTTATTGTTCCATCTTTGATTATAGTTTGACCTGTAGTTCGGATGTGCGTTTACACGCATTACAGTGTTTTGCCGTGTTGTATTCTCTATCTCTGTGGCTAATTGTATTGTTTCTCTAAGCGTGGTGACTCTTGCTGCCAAGACTATTTGTCTGTTTGCTTCATTTAGTCCATTTTTAAATGCATTTAGCCCAATTTGATCATTCAATGATACTATTAACTGTCTGCTACTGTCTTCTATAGAGTTCCCTTGTTGCGAAATTTGGATTGCATTCAGTTGGGCTGTTAGAGCTTCTATTTTGTTCGCAAATGTGGTGACATTCTGATTTCCTTGGTAGGATCTCGCTAATTCATTGTGTATGGTGAGTGGGTTCTTTATTGGTTTGTATATCTTTGATAATGTCTGTTGTAAATCCGCTAGTGTTTTGGGAGTTGTTTCTGTTAACAGACTGTTTCTCACTTTATTTGTAAATTTGGTTGCAACTATGAATTCTATCAGTTTGTTTTTTTCTGCTTCCTCCTGTAGTGTGTCACTGTAGAACTTAATTAATCCTATGAAGTTAGTTAAAGTTTTCGAGTCTCCATTGAATTCTGGGATGAGCTTCCCTGCTGTTAGTATATCAAATTTTGCCATATTTATTTCTTTTTTTGACTTAAGTAGATAGTTTATTTGATCTACAATGCTTTGTAAATATTTCTTTTCTTCCTCTGTTATTTCTGTTTCTTTAATTACTGTGTTCCAGATTTCTGTTATCTCTCTTTGTTTTTGTTTGATATAGTCCACCGTGTATTCTCTATTTGGATTTTTTTTTAAATTATTTAAAATTGCTAATAGGGGTGTGTATTGTTCCATAACATTGATATATTATTTTTATTTTTATTTTTAAACGTTATTTATTTTATTTTTTATCATTTGTTTTCTAACATATTTCTTATAATAGCTGTTTAATTTTAAGATTAACAATATTATTAAAAATATTATAACTATATATAGTGAATTTTCTGTCTTAATATTTAGAATTCCGCCAGCGGTTGCTACATTATTATTTATCACCTCATCTTTGGTGTTTGCGGAGCCCATTATTTGCTTAGTGCTTTCAGTTTATTTATCAGGTTCGTCTTCAGTTGTTGGTGCTTGGTTACTGGTATTATCCGGTGTAGTTCCGCACGTTGTTGTCTTATCTTCACCGCTTTGCCTCCCCTTTGTCTTCTTTTGGGTTTTTCAGCTTTCTGTTCTCCTATTTTTCTATTCGCTTCTTGTCTCTTTCTGTACTCTTCTATGGATAGGGGCTTAGGTCCAGCTTTCTTTGGTGTTGGTTTATATTCCGGTGGTTCTGGTCCCTCTTGACCTTGCGGAATATATTCTTCCTCACTTATATATTCCAGTGAGTGGTCTAGGCTGTTGAAAAGGTTATCAAGCTCTTGCTTGGAATATGCCGCCATCCGTCTAATTGGTGTGCGCCCTTCAATTTAAGGAATTATTCAGGTTTGCCTTCCAAAAGATTTTGTAGAGTTTTTCGTTCAGATAATCCAGTTAGAAACGATCGAAAAGATTCCCGGTTGGTTTTGCAGGCTATCATTAATCTTCAGGTAGGTGTAGGCAATGACCAAGAAGGTTCCAGATCAGTGCAGGTAATCTTCAGCCTCGAATGTCTCACTACTTCGTTTTTATATAATGTACGAAGTTAGCATCCAGTTCTGGCCCACTACTTCTTTTTATATACTGTACGAGGTTGGCAGGATTGCAGGATTGCAGGATTTGATCAGAGGATTCCTCTAGTGAGATGGTGTAGTTAACTTCAGAAGGTCTTCAGATAAGTGCAGGATCGCCATGTGGTGTTTTTAGGTAGTGTTGTCAAGTGGTGTAAGCAGGATTGTATGTAAGAGGGCAGGATCTGAATACCAATTTAAACAATCTAAATTCTGACTTCCCTAATGTTTGCTGTTTAAAGCGCAGCTCGCTAAAAGTATATGGCGAAATGCGCCGCAGTTAATGAATCAAAAAGACAGTTGCTTAATGATTAATTTATTTCCGAAATTGTTGGGGTATTTATACTCCCAATCATTCGTTGAATTATTTACAATTTCTATATACATATTGCTTAATATGCAATTCTTTTCTTAAAGGTACCTTCACATATACTGATATTGATTACTTAAGCTATTTTATTCTTTACAATCAATTAAGAGTGCAATGCAAAAAGTACGCTACGAGTTGACCCAATTAATTCCTTAATTGCTTGCTACGCTAAACTCGGAAACGTTTCTTCGTAACCGGAGCTATTCGTTTGTTTATGAAATTAAATGAGTTGACCTTGATATTATGGTCAACAACGAATGTTGGTTATTTGATATTTGAAAAATATGACACGGGCAATTAATGTATTTGATATTATTGTCTGTGGTCATGTCGTGCGTATGTTGTTACACTACACGGGTCTCCGAAGTCCAGACGACTCTACCGGGCGCCCATTGGCATCACGTCGCCGGTGTCCAGAATCCCGCCGACTTGGCATCCCGTGGAGCGTCAGCAGATCAACTGCGCTCGCCGTCACTATGGATGGACGGCCCCGAGTTCCTCAAGGGCAATACACCATGGCCCTGCACCCGTACCGCCGTCCCGGAGGTGGACCTGGAATGCCGCCCCGCAACCAACCGCGTCATAAGCGCTCCACGAGAGGACAACGAGCTGCTGATGCGATACTCCCAGCTCCCCAGACTCCTCCGCGTGACGGCCAGATGCGTCGAATTTGCTCGGCGACTGCAGAAAAGAACCACGCCGGGGAGGAGACCGTGCCCGAGCCCCGGCCCAAACATTCCCGCCGAATTAACCCCTTCGCAGATGGACTCAGCACTCATGTTCTGGGTCTCCTATGTGCAAAGAGTCCACTTCCAGTGGGAGATAGCATCGCTCACCAGGAACTCATTCGTCTCTAAGGACAGCCTCAACCCGTTTCTCGACCCGAACAGCCTTCTGCGTGTCGGGGGAGACTGCGCCACTCCCTACTACACCCCGATGAGAAGCACCCCCTCATCCTCCCTTCCGGATCCTTCCTCTCACTGCTCCTCGCCCGAGATGCCCACGACAGGACCCTCCACGGTGGCACGCAGCTGTCACTCAACCGTCTACGGCAGCGATTCTGGATTCTCCGAGGACGACAACTGGTCAAGGGAGTAATCTTTCGCTGTCCCCGCTGCTGGCGACACTCAACCTCCCCGACCCCTCAACTCATGGGGGTCCTGCCGGCTACCCAAGTGCGACCCACCAGGCCCTTCCTACACAGCGGAGTCGACTACGCCGGGCCAATGGTTATCAGGAGCACGTTCAAAGGATACATCGCCGTGTTTGTATGCTTCGCCACCCGCGCCGTGCACCTGGAGGCCGCCTCCGGGTACTCAACAGAGGACTTCCTTCGGGTCTACTGCCGCTTCGTGGCTCGAAGAGGAATCTGTCCAACACTGACCAGTGGCTGGGGCACCAACTTCGTCGGCGCGGATAAAGAATTACGGGGGCTATTCGCCCAGGCAACAAGGCAAATCACCGAGATTGCCCACCTCCTCGCTAATGAGGGTACCGAGTGGCGATTCAACCCTCCATCAGCCCCTCACTTCGACGGAATCTGGGAAGCATCTGTAGCATCCCCCTCCCCCCGCTGAAGGATGACCCGACCAACCGGACGTCGCTCACACCCGGACACTTTCTTATTGGAAGCCCGACGTCGACCATCCCGGAGCCTTACACACTTCAACCCCCCATATCTTGGTTGTCGCGATCAAAGTTACTGCGGAATATGTACGAGCATTTCTGGTCTCGATGGTCCGCAGAATACCTCCAGGAATTACAACACAGGCCAAAGTGGCAGAGCCGAACCCCCAACGTCGCAGTGGGACAACTGTGCGTGATCAGGACTGAGCTGGCACCCCCCTGCAAGTGGCACCTAGCGCGAATCCTTAAGGTGCACCCTGGCCGAGACGGACTCGTGGGGGTGGCAACGCTGCGAACTGCTGCGGGCACCCTAACGAGACCCGTTTCCAAACTAAGTATCCTCCCATTTGAGGAGGACAGAACATCGGACCAGCACCAATCAGCGGATGGACATCAACGACGGCAGCCGCCATCCCGGCCGGCATCAGCACAATCCACAACCTCCACGCAGTCGCCGTAAGCAAAGACTTACACCGAGAGTGGCTTTCGACTAATGAAGTCAAGCACACTCTCGGTCACCCCACACACAAGGGAGTGTCACGGCTGAATTGGCGTGGAGTCGACGCGGTACTACGTTGGTCTCGCTCACACGTAGAACGAGAACCGACGCCGGATCTTTCCCGCCAATTTCGTTTGACACATACCACATGTGTGGACAACTGGCGCGAACACACGGGCACTTCGGCATCAGCCGCCGCCACGAGAGGAACATCAGCCGCTAACATGGACTCCAGCGACTGCAGCCTTTTCAACGGAGGAGACTCTCGACGACAACGACGATTTGGGGATCGAAACCCCAAAGTGGTGACCCCGACGTGATACGATTATATGAATTTGTTCTTCAGTTCAGAGTTCAAAACGGAATCGTACGATACCAGAGATTACGATAACCTACCCCTTTAGTTACCGTTGGAGAATTTACAAGCGAAAAACGAAAAAAAAAATAAAAAAATATAGAACTTTTGAAACAAGCCAAAGAGAGACTTCAACGCGAAGTCGAAATAGCTGAGGACTCCAGAAAATTAACCCAAGCGACCGTAGAGTGTATTTCGCCGTACGAAGCAGCTCTTGGCAGCTTAACTGATTCGCAGATTATTGAAGAACAGTTGCGCACCGAATTACAAACAGCTACGGAGCTCAGAGGAGGAAAGCGAAAAGGCGCCGGGAGCGACGAAACATCGAAGGACCCACCGCCCTTATCAGTTTGTTCTCCCGTTGGCAAGATAAAGTAGAAAAAGTTCTTTGTGTGATCTCTAGTGCGTTGGACGTTTGTTCTTTTCTGTACCGTTTGATGTGCGGCTTTCTGTTAAAATAAGATTTGTGGGTTTAATTTAAAAAAAAGAAGGAATAAGGAGAAAGGGAAGTAAAGTCGGGGAGGAGTCGAGGAGGAAGGACGAAGACTGCCTTTACGTTTGTACCCATAAAAGGATTTTAAAATAATGTTAATAAAGTTGTGCGAGCTGAGGAGAAGTTGCTGTGTTTTTTTTTTTGACTTTTGCTGGAAGAAGAAATTCTAAGGTGCGTGTTACACGCAGATTTCCAATACCCTGATATAACATCAAATATAACTCCCAGACCCTAATATTCGCATACACATGACATGTATACGCATGTATGCTGTACTCAAAATTCCAATAATCAATAATACCTGCATACATTTAATATGTATCATATACGCATATGTTCAAAACATATAGCATTCCATGCAAATTGCACAATGCAACTTGAAACATATCTGAAATTGCAACGCATCTAATGTTGCACCCCATTTGCCATAGGCAAGTCCAATTCCCATCACCTTGAAATGCAATCCATTTCCCATTCGCATACCTAAGCTCGCCCCCCACCTGCTAGAAATCTTGACGTGGTGCGGGGCCTTGGACTACAATGAATCACTCAGGCTATGCTGACGGAAGACTAATGACCTTGCCCGGAAAAAATTAAATCATTATGGAAAATTTAACAAGCCTCAGCACTTGCTAAATAAGGCCAAGACCGGTTTCCGGTTGTAGTGCCGATGATGACGATGATGATGATGAGGGCCACCCATGTCAGACAGGCTAGCGAGGAGTAACACACAAAGATCTACCACGCCTAATCCAGGGTGTTACGCGTCACCATGCCCATCGGATGGTTTGCAGCCAGGTATATACCGGCTGTATTATAACGGCACCCCTCTGACACCGAATCGATTCAGAGCAGTAAGCAGACCTTACCATATCAACACGGGACTCTGATATGGCGGACTATTTGAAACCCCAAGACTCGTGGGATCAAAAATGCATAATCAATATACAAAAAACAATCTCACGACAAACCCGGTAGGCGTAGGTGTGATGAGCCGACACTACCATAAGGGAACAAATCATCAAGAAAACACCGACTCGACAAAAAGAAGATGTAGGGAAAAACGGAAAAAGCGGGATATACGCGTCGGGACGTGGAATGTTCGAACGTTATATAAACCAGGCGTGATGCAGACGGTCGTAGAAAACGCGAAACAATATAAAATGGACATCGTCGCGCTTCAGGAAGTCCGACTCCCACATCAAGTAATCGAAACCAAAGGGTTTGCACTGGTGTGCGGAGGTACCGATACACATAACAAAATGAAATTTATTAATGACCGAATGTCGGTGCTAAAAATACACGGACCATGGTACAATTATGTATTTATAAACGTACACCGCCCAACGGAATCTACCGACGAAGAAACTAAGGACACGTTCTACGAGACCCTAGAGGAAGTATTTGATGGGATCTCATCATTCGATGTTAAAATCCTCCTCGGTGACCTCAATGCAAAAATTGGAAAGGAAGACACCAACTATAGGTAAATAAAGCCTACACGACATTTCAAATGGTAATGGCATTCGAATGATCACGTTCGCAGCGTCCAAAGATCTGGTAGTGAAAAGCACGATGTTCAAGCACAAGCAAATCCATAAAGCCACATGGATATCACCCGACGGCGTAACGCGTAACCAAATAGACCACTTCCTCATAGACAAAAGACACCACTCGAATATCCTTGACGTAAGATAATATAGAGGAGCAGATTGCGACTCCGATCACCTTCTAGTGATGGGCAAAATTAGAAGTCGGCTCGTAGCAAACCCACATGGGCAGTCACGGGAGACGAGCAAAAAGTTTGGCATTGAGAAACTAAAAGACCTGCGCAAAACGGCTGAATATCAAGAGGAACTAATGAATAGATTTAGCATCCTAGAGAATAGGAGTAGTGAGATAGAGGAAACTAATAATCTGGGCACTAAATGGGCATCAATCACAGACACAATAAAACAAACAGCCCAAAAAGTATTAGAATTTAAGAAAACATTTGAGTCCAAGCCTTGGTTTGACGATGCGTGCAGGGCAAAGATCGAACAACGTAAACGCATCAGAGTGATCCATTTAGAAGGATATGATGAAGTCAGTTATTAGGATTTAAGAAAACAATTAAGTCCAAACCTTGGTTTGACGATGAATGCAGGGCGAATATCGAACAACGTAAACGCCTCAGAGTGATCCACTTAGAAAGATATGATGAATTCAACGCAGAAAGATACGCGTCGATTCGGAAATAGAACATGATACTCTTCAAACGCAAAAAACGCGAATGGGAGAAGAATCATATCGAAAAAATCCTAGAAAATGCCAAAGCAAAGAATATCAGAGGTATGTATGCCGGTATAAATTTAATTAGAAACGGCTACCGAGGAAGAGCCAAAATAATTCGAGACGCAAACGGCTGTCTGGCCACAGAAATAAACAATCGTGACAAGATGGAAGCAGTACTTTGAAAACCTGCTTAATGTGCGCACCCATCAACCACAAATAAACGCACAGACGTACATACAGCCGAGCCTCAGATCCCAGAGCGCTCTTTCAACGAAGTTGTAGACGCAATAACTCGATTGAAAAACAACAACGCTCCCGTAGTCGACTGCGTACCGGCAGAGCTTCTGAAGCGTGGAGGAGAGGCAACCGCTCAAAAGATCCACCAACTCATCAAAACAATATGGGATAAGGAAGTCACTCCAGAAGAATGGCAAACCTCAATAGTCGTCCCCATTTTCAAAAAAGGCGACAGATTTGACTGCGAAAACTACAGAGGAATATCATTGCTCTCCACCACATACAAAATACTAACAAATGTCATACTGGCGAGAATCACACCATACGCAAAAGAAATACTGGGAGAGTACCAATGCGGATTCCGTAGGAACCGGTCAACGAGCGACCAAATGTTTACCATAAGGCAACTAGTGGAAAAGAAGTGGGAATACGGAGAGACGGTTCACCAACTGTTCGTTGACTTCAAAAACGCCTGTGGGGGTTTCCTAACCTCACGCAAGAACTACCCACAATTCCATCCCAACTCCCTTTACAAACCTGCAAACATTTCCTTCTTCAAGGACATTTAATGCGCCTAATGCATTGCCTAAAATTCCCTGCAAACAATTCTTACCATTCATGCATCCAAAGCATTTTCAAAATTTCCTGAAAAGAATTCTTTGGCATACACAACCATAATCAGGCAAACCATTCGGCACCCCTGTTTGCCAAGCAATTCTGTTGCACACGTGCACACCACATTTTCCTGGGAGTTCCATGGCCTCTGCAGCCTGTAGCGATCCTAAATCGCTACTCCTATCTAAATCCCCAATAACATCAAAAACCCAAATTTCATATCGAATCAATGAGCGATAAATTAAACAAAAGTTAATTATCGCACATTGATTCAAATTCCACAGAACACATCCAAATCCCATATTGAGTCACATGTACAACGAATTTAACCAAAAGTTAATTCATCATACATTGACTCAATTCCTAAAAATCCTAACATCATGAAATGCTAAATTCAAAACGCATTTCATGATTCCCTTCCCAGAATCTATCCAACAAAAACCTTTAAAAAATGCTCGGAAAAAAATTCCAATCGAAGCACGCCAAGCCTTGCGTATCTTCTTGGAATTTTGACATTAAAATAGTTGACAAAAGTCAACTCCAAAAACTATAAAAGGGGAGTGCATTTCAATTTCGGGATCAGTAGATCACCAGAGGCCGAACCTCTGGCCAACAAAATAATAATACAATCAGTCTCTCGTCAAGGCCCGAAGCTCTGGCCAATCGTCGAACCACCTTTTCATTTAAATAAAATAAAAACAATACTATCACCCTGAAGTCTTCGACCTTTCCGTTTTGTCTTTAATTTTATACACACAAACCTCCGCGCTCTTCTCTCGGGTGTTCCGATAAAGCACGGCGCGGAGCAGTACAACAAGCCTTTTGTCCAAGCGACAAAAGCAAATACACGCATCTAGCGTCTAGTGGCCATAAATCGAATTCTTCCGCATATAAACATGCATACAAAAATTCGATCCTTTACGTTCAGCAAGATACGGTACACAATCAACCATTGTGTACCTAAATTGCTCTTAGGATCATTTGCCTAATTGCAATGCGGTCTATTTACGCAGCTGCACCATGCATCTATGCCTTTAATTATGTCCTTTGTTCCTTCTACTTTTCTGTTTCGTTTCCCATGACCTTTGTTGCATGAGCAAACAATGGATCTATTAGCACACTTGCAAAGTTCACCACGGAGAGATCCTCTCCAACTCTCTACCACAAAGAGAGACTTCACCATTCTCTCATAAAAAAGAAAACTCCCCCTTAGCTGGGAGAGTATTCACACAGAGTCCACCCGCGAACTCACTTCGCTGAGTCGTCTTGTAACCACCGCCGCGTGCACACAGGAGTGTGCACACCCCCGAGTGTTAGTACGAAGTGTTATATCAAGTTAGAGTTGGGTTTTTTTTTCGAGCAAAACCATTTTTGCAAACGGCAGACAAAGAATCTTACATTTTCCGATACAATTCGCGTGATTTATACAGTGCAGTGAATTTGCAAATCGTTATTAAGATGAGAATGCCGTCGAACATAAACAAAAATCCTCTGTGATTCTCCGTGGTTGATAAATAGTGTACAATCCTTCTTAAACAGGATTATAAAAAAAAACAAGTTAGCGTCGAAACAATATTGTGAACATTACCTACGTTTTAAGAAGTCAACAATAAAAATCATGTACAACTAAACAGCGTGTTTTATTTTCTGTGCTGTGTCCGCTCGGTTGCGAAGGTCAACCACCGTTTCATTTTCCCTTGCGTTGGTGAACAGTGCCCGAGTGAACTCATGATGGGGATAGGAGTAAACCAGTACCCGTGCCGGTACACCTACTTCGTATCCTCACAGGCCTACGACTCAGTAGCGAGGCAAAGACTCTACCATATTGTAGTTGAGCTGGGAATCCCGAAAAAATATGCCGCCCCTATTCAAATCTGCATGAACGAAAACAAAGGGCGAGTTAGAATAGAAAACCATCTCTCAGAACCATTTGAAATCCGGGACGTACTAAAACATGGGGGTGGCCTCTCACCATGTCTTTTTAACCGTGTGCTCGAGTATTTAATCAGAAAGGTACAAGCCGACAACATGGCCGGATCATCCCTGGACGGTGTCACACATGTGCTTGCATATGCGGATGACATCGCCGTTCTGGGTGATAATCTAGAAACTGTAAGTAAAAACAGTGAAATCATCATGCAAGCGGCAGAAGAAGTGGGCCTAGAAATAAATGAAGACAAAACAAAATACATGATTACGGCGAGAGCAAGTGGACCTCAGAGAACACACATAAACATCAGGGGCAAGATATTAGAGAAAATTAAAAAATTTAAATATCTGGGAACAATACTGACGGCCAGTAACGAAATGTCGAAGGAAATTAGCAAAAGACTACACTCCGCCAACGCTAGTTGGCATGCAGTCAGTAAACTGCTGAAATCCAAACTGTTATCATGTAATATAAAGCTCCGTGTCTATAGAACAATAATCATGCCGATTATTCTATATGGATGCGAAACATGGGCTCTCATAAAACAGGAAGAAAACAAATTACGCGTATTCGAGAATAAAGTTTTAAGGGGTATCTTTGGCGGCAAATATGACGAGGAGGCTGGACAATGGAGGAAACTCCACAAGCACGGATTGGAAGAGCTATACCGCAAACCTACAATGGTGAGAGTGATTAAGTCGCGAAGATTAAGATGGGCCGGACACGTGGCGCGAATGGGCAACGATAGGACCGTGCATAGAATTCTTGACGGTAAGCCAACAGGAAAGGGACCGACAGGGCGGCCGCGACGGAGATGTGAGGACAATGTTAGGTTTGACCTTGAGGAGATCGGATCGGATGGTCGAACGTGGAAAGAGAGCGCACAGGACAGGGAACAATGGAGGAGTCGTGTGGTGAGGTCATGAACTTCCGGGTTCCTATAGGCCAATAAATAGAATAGATACCTAAGCTTGCAATTATGCATTGCCCACTCGCATACCTAAGCTTGTTATTATGCATTGCCCGCTTGCATACCTAAAATTGCAATTCTGCAATTCCCACGTCCCAGCCATGCCCAAACCCATGTTCTAACATGCGGATTGCAGCTACGTTGATAATCACCTAACCCCCATCACCTTCAAAGTAATAGGCAAATCAGATTCGCGTCACCGTGAATCAAAATTTTCCCGTGGCCTTGGGGTGGAACTACAGCCATAGTGGGTGTAAGGTTGTCACCTTAGGACGACTGGCGGCAATAATTCCGACGTTGCAGTTCCCATTGTCGTTGGCATGGCCTTCGACTGGGACTAGCGTCGGGTGGCTGTCTGGAAGTCAGCAATGACCCGTGGGAAAGTATGAAAATCTTGATTTGGATTTTGGGTATAAATAGGGAGTTCCGTTGGAGGTAAAATTTCGGAAAGAATCCGACAGCCAAAGTGTGGCATCGAGTATTAAGGCTATTTTAAATTGATCAAATTTAAACCGATCAATATAAATTAAAATAAAAGTCCTCACACCTCCCCCTGAACTGGAGAATTAGACGGCCCGAAGGAACACAAGGTGCCGAAGGAACACCAAGATGCCGAAGGAACACAAAGTGCCGGAGGACAAAAAGGTAAGAGGGTATTGTGGCCACTTGACATAGCGGGGATCCACAAAGAGGTAGGACGACCCCCCACCCCCTAATAGCTCCCTCACACCTATAACTGGGACACCGGCCGATCAACTCCACGCAGAGTTCACCCACGGGCTAGAGAGCCGGAAGCACCCACAAAAATATTCTATAGCAATATACAACTTTTGGCGCCCAACGTGGGGCTGGGGAGGCCCAAGTTTAATACTTGTAAGTGCTTGAAAATCCCTGGTCACCTAGTAGGATCAAGGAAGCCTCAGCGCTTGAAAACCCTTGTCCCTCAAAATAACATAACCCGAACGTACTGGGCAAGACACCCTTACCCCTCCTCCGGCGCTTAGTCTGGCTTCGGAGGTACGCTTCGTAACTCAACAAACTAAATCAGAAATACAATATAAAAAAAGGATCAACAAACTAAATCAACACATAACAATTAATAAAAATATAATGGAAATAAACACAATAAACAATAACGATAAATCAAACCAAGAAGGAAGACAACGCGACAATCAATCAAAATAGCAGCAGATGGACACCGGCAGCAGTTTCAACAACGGACAGAAGCAGTTCCAACACCTAGAAGAGCAACAGGCAACCCGCCACTATAAAATAAGTAAGCAACATTTGTTCCCCTTTCTCTTTTTCTTATTAAGATAAGACTTCCATTTCTAAAGACACTTTTTAAGCATCATCTATTTTTAAGTTGCTCATTCCCAACAAGAAAAAAGTAATAATAATAATTAAAACCAATTTACAAACCCTGTCATCTCCTTTTCTGTCCATATTGCGCCCACTAATCTGTGGGAAACATTTCCACTGTTAAAACGATAAAATTAACACTACAATCACGTTCGGGATAGCAAACGTCTTGAATCCTTGGAGTTCCCTTTACAGACGAATTTCAGACAGACCACCCGCGGTGCGATAACCGTTACAAGGAGCAACGGCAGACGTCTCCTAAGCAGGTTCCTCGCTAATCCCAGGTAGGGCCCACCTGAACAACGTGATATATACATATACACAGGTAGATATTGTAGCAAGCTTAGGGTTCGCTGGATTAATTATTTTGAATAAATCATCATCATCATCATTATCGGCACTACAACCGGGAACCGGTCTTGGCCTTATTTAGCAAGTCCTGAGGCTTGTTAAATTTTCCATAATGATTTGTTTTTTTCCGGGCAAGGTCATTAGTCTTGCGCCGGAGGCCCCCCGACGGGGAATTGAACCCCGGTCTCCCGTGTGACAGGCGGGTATACTAACCACTATACTATCGAGGAGCCCATTTTGAATAAATAAGAGCCGTTAAATCGATTTTGAATTAATATAACACTTTATTAGTCCGTTAATAACAACCGTTACTTATACCGTACACTTAACGATTTCTTTACTTATCGCTTCCGTACTTATCGCGTCTTTTACTTCTTATTTATCGCTTGCTTCACTTTCTTACTTATTACTCCTCTCCATGATCTGTGTGCGACGTATTTATACCGTTTCCTCATTCTGATTCGGCGTTTCGTTTCAGCCCGTTCCATAGCCTTGAATGTTCTACTGTTCCTAGTCTCCAGTTTTCCAGTACTTTATAGAATAGTCTAGTACTTTGTTGCGGACTTTCTCGAATATTCTAGTACTGATTGGCATATGCGTTACACTACCCTCCGCCTAGATTAGTTCGTCCCGAACTAAGTTCACTGGTCTCCTGTGTCAACAAAAGTCGCCAGTTGGTCACGATGTACCACTTTCATCTTGGCGTTCGGTCTTCGCTGAATCCTATAGACAACGTCGTTAATCCTTGTGAGAATCTTATACGGCCCTTCCCAATGTTGCTGCAACTTCGGAGACCTTCCTTTTTGCCGATGAGGGTTATAAAGTCACACGTTATCGCCTGCATTAAATCCGGATGCGTTGGCTCGAACGTCGTACCTTGTTTTCATCCTGTCACTGGATACCTTGATTTGCTTTCGAACCAAATGATGAATCTCGTCGAGGCGATTTCTCCATTCGGCTACGTAGTCTTCGGTCTTGTCTATGGCGTCTGGAGGTATTCCGAATCGCAGATCGGCTGGTAATCGTATCTCTCCTCCAAATATAATTTTTGCTGGAGAATGGCCTGTCGTATCGTGATTAGCCGATCTATAGCTCATAAGAAAGGTTTGTACATATTTGTCCCAATCTCGTTGGTGATCACTAACGACCTTCGATAAATGCTCTTTCATTGTTCGGTTGAACCTTTCGACCATTCTGTCTGACTGCGGATGTAAGGGTGTGGTCCTGGTTTTCCTTACGTCCAGTGCCGCACAGATGCCTTGAAATATCTGGGATTCGAAGTTTCGGCCGTGATCGGAATGAAGCTCACAGGGAACTCCATATCTGCTGATCCAATTATTGAGAAGCTGCTCAATGACGGTTGTTGCTTCTTGGTTTGGAATTAGAAGGACTTCCACCCACTTGCTGAAGTAATCCATGATGACCAACATGTATTTGTTGTTGTCGTTGGTTTTTGGAAATGGTCCTGAGATATCAATCGCAATTCGCTCGAAAGGAGCACCCACGTTGTACTGCTTCATAGCGCTCCTTGGTTTTGGTGTTGGGCCTTTGGCCGCAGTGCAAGTCGTGCACTTCCTACACCAAGACTCGACGTCATCTCTCATGTGAAGCCAGTAGAATCGAAATCGTAATTTTGAAAGTGTCTTATTAACTCCCAGATGTCCACCGGAGGCCCCATCGTGCATTTCTGTTAGTACATCCTTCACTTTTGATGGTGGGACTAGAATCTGCATTCGATAGGATTTTCCCATTTACGCTTTAGAATTCCATCTTCCACCAGCAAGGAATTCCATTGTGCCCAATATGCTTTTAATGTTTCACTCTTGTCGGAAATATTGTTCCAAGTTGGCCGCTCGTTCTTTTCTTTGTGTTCCAGGATTACCGACATATCTTCATCCTGAAGTTGAGCTGCGCGTATAACATCACTCGTCCACCCATCTAGTACTTCTACTTGTACATTTCGCAGGTCGTACGCCTCTTCTTTCTCTTCCGCTCTATGACAATGTTTACAATCGGGCTTACATGGTCTTCTTGATAGAGCGTCAGCGTTATTATGGACCTTCCCTTGACGGTGGGAAATTTGGAAATCGTACGTTTGAAGTCGTTCGATCCATCGAGCTATCTTTCTTTCCGGATTCTTAAAATTTAACAACCATTTCAGGGCAACATGATCCGCCCGACTGTGGATTCGACGTCCGTAGAGGTACTTATGGAAATTCTTAACGGCTTCTACGACAGCCAGCAGTTCCTTTCTTGTTGCGCAGTAGATTCTCTCTGGCTTAGATAGAACTCGACTATAATATGCGACAACTCTCTCTTTACCATCGACTTCCTGTGACAACACTGCTCCGATTCCTGTGTTACTTCCATCAGTATCCAATATAAATGGGCGATCTGAACTTGGGAATGCCAATGTTGGCGTCTTACATAACTCGGCCTTCAATGTGTTGAATGCTGCCTCACACTTGTCTGTCCAATTGAATTTTTTAGGTTAGCGAAACCTTTAACAAACCGTCGGTAATATGTGGCTAGTCCCATAAAGCTTCTTAACTGTTGCTTATCTTCTGGAGTAGGCCACTCTTGGACAGCTGCTATCTTATCAGGATCCGTTTGGACTCCTGCAGATGAAACGATGTGTCCCAGGAATTTTACTCTCCTTTGGAAGAGTTCACATTTCTTCGAATTGAGCTTTAAGTTGGCCTGTCTTACTCGTTCGAAGACGGAGCGCAGATTATTGATGTGTTCTGGTAAATTCCTTCCGGCAACGATGATATCGTCCAAGTACACAAGACACGTCTTCCATGTAAGTCCCCGTAGAACACTTTCCATTAATCGTTCAAACGTTGCTGGAGCATTACACAATCCAAAAGGCATCGCGTTGAATTGATAAAGTCCGTTTCCGGTAGTAAACACTGTCTTCTCCTTGTCCTCCTCCTTCACTTCCACTTGCCAGTAACCGCTTTTTAGATCCAATGTTGAAAACCACTGAGCTCCAGAAAGGGTATCTAGTGTGTCGTCGATTCGAGGAAGCGGGTCACTGTCTTTGTTTGTAACGTCGTTTAACCGGCGGTAGTCGACACAAAATCTAGTTGTCCCATCCTTCTTCTTGATGAGCACTACCGGCAAAGCCCATGGACTCGTTGATTTCTCGACGACTCCTTGCTCTTCCATCTCTCGAATCATGTTGCCTACTTCTGATTGTTTGGCCAACGGTAGTCGACGAGGTGGCGGCTTTATAGATCTTGACTAATCTGTGTCAATGCGATGTTTAACTATACCGGTGCGTCCGAATTTATCATTTCCTGTCACAAAAATATCAGAAAAATCGTTCAGCAGTGATTCAACGCTTGTCTTTTCTCCGTCTGTTAATCCGATTTTCTGGGGCATCAGCCTATTAACCACAGGGGGTGCACCAGAGGGCTGTTGAATTGAATCGTCCTCTCCCTTGTCTGAATTGAGCTTATCATTGACACTGGTGCACATTCTGCGATTACCTCTCCTTTGCTTATTGCGACCGGCTCCTCGGACGCATTTAGTACTCTGACGGGTACGATGTGCTTCTCCGCATCGATAAGGGCTTTCCCAACAAGGATGTTCCCCTTACGCTGATTTTGTACAGCTTCGATGATGTAAAATCGATTGCCACTGGGATCACTTTCGAGACTCGTCCAGATTACCGAGTCTGAACGAGCTGGGATCTCATCCTCCTCACGCACATAACATTTCAGTCTTCGCAATTGTTCGTCCTGAAGTGTAATAGCAACCTCCAAGTTACCAATTCGCAGTGTTCTTTGACCGATATCTAGAACGACTTGATGCTCCTTCATAAAATCCTTTCCAAGAATGCATTCGTCCGTAATATCGGCAACCAAAAATTGGTGGGAGATGGAAATATTTCCCAGCACTATTATGCTCTCCACTTTTCCGTAGACTGTAGAACATTCTCCCGTGGCAGTCTTCAAAGCGTATCTTCTATTTTTATTAAGGGTTATTTTGCCGACGACATCCGGCCGAATTATGGATCTCGTTGCTCCAGTGTCGATTGTCACTGTTGTCGTCCTTGCATTAACAATCGTAGTTATAACCAAACTTTGGTTATCCCGTTGGAGTTGTGATACAGTTACGATACAGTTACATTTCACCAGGCGACTTTCGCCCCGTAAAGTCTGCCCTTACAAGTTTCCCGAGCTATCAGCCTCAGGTTGGTCCGTTGATAGTCTCCTCTTATAATTAGCGCATGAACAACAATTCTCACTTGATGTTTCATTCGTTCGTCGACGTTTCGTACAGTCAACAGAGATGTGGCCGACTTCGCCGCAGGTCCAACACTTCATATCAGGTCTCGGGGTTCTCCGTTGTACATGCCCGATTCTTTGGCAGGGACATTCCTAGGCGGACGTTTCTCGGACTCTATATGTGCTCCTGGTAGCCAGTTTAGCAGATTCATATGCCAATGCGAACGCCAGTATTTCATTAGTCGTCTTCTTTTCCGCTAAACCAACGGCTTGTTGCAAGTCCCGATCTTGGAGTGCGTTTATAAATACATCCATTGCTACCTCGTTCAGAAATTCCTTAGTCATATTTGAATAAGACAAGTTTGCCAATCGCTCAATATCTGCCTGCAACTGTTGTAGATTTTCTCCAGGTTTCTGCATTCTGCTCCGTAGTTGCATGCGGTAGACCTGCTGCATGTGGTTGTCTCCATACGTAGCTTCAAGGCCGTCTCTTACCGCTTGGAAATCTGTTTGCTTCTCTGCGGGTATCATCATCATCATCATCGGCACTACAACCTGGAACCGGTCTTGGCCTTATTTAGCAAGTCCTGAGGCTTGTTAAATTTTCCATAATGATTTGTTTTTTCCGGGCAAGGTCATTAGTCTTGCGCCAGAGGCTCCCCGACGGGGAATCGAACCCCGGTCTCCCGCGTGACAGGCGGGCATACTAACCAGTATACTATTGAGGAGCTTCTCTGCGGGTATGGTTTGTAGCAATTCTGCAGCCGCCCCGCGGAGGAACAAGATCAGTGATGTTGATTTTTGCTCATCCGACCACTTATTATAATTGGCCGCGGCGTCAAACTGACGTATAAATACGGAGAAGGGTCCCGTTCCATCGAAGGTTGGCGGTTGCATCCTTATATGTTTGTAGTCATGTTGATTGCCTGGCGATGTCTTATTTCTCTCAACACACTCAAGTCTCTTTTCGATTCGTGTTATTTCATCGGTGACTTTCTTAAATTCAGTTTCTTTTTTTAGATCCAGATTTTCTACTTCGTTTCGAATTTCTTCCTTAAAGTGTTGAAAATTACATTTCATCCACTGCGTTTAGGCATCCAGTTTCGCATTCAAATCTGCAGCTTGCGCGTCGAATTTTGAATTTTGCGCGTCCAATTTTGTATTAATATCTGTAGCTTGCCTGTCCAATTTTATCATCATCATCTTGAACATCTCCGAAATGCCCAACTGTGGCGATCTCTTCTCCGTCACATTGGCACCATCTGGACTCGCTGTTTCTTCTCCATCCGGACAGTCTGGCCCAATCGTAAAAACATATGTGTCGACACCAATACCCTCTTTCTCCATTGCTGCTTGCAGACGGTGTCGAAGAATTTACTTCTGTCCTCTGCTATCCAGATTCCGGTCCTGAAGTTCCTTCTTCAATTCAGGAACGCGAAGATCCTCCAAATGTCGATCTGACATCGTTACAACACACTTTCACAGACTTATTTACTTCACTAATAATTATTCCCACTTCTGACACCAATGGATTAATTATTTTTAATAAATAAGAGCCGTTAAATCGATTTTGAATTAATATAACACTTTATTAGTCCGTTAATAACAACCGTTACTTATACCGTACACTTAACGATTTCTTTACTTATCGCTTCCGTACTTATCGCGTCTTTTACTTCTTACTTATCGCTTGCTTCACTTTCTTACTTATTACTCCTCTCCATGATCTGTGTGCGACGTATTTATACCGTTTCCTCATTCTGATTCTGCGTTTCGTTTCCGTCCGTTCCACAGCCTTGAATGTTCTACTGTTCCTAGTCTCCAGTTTTCCAGTACTTTATAGAATATTCTAGTACTGATTGTCATATGCGTCACAATATTTTGTGACTACCAGAGGTAGATTCTATTATCTTTAGAAATATTAGACTTTATGTACAAACAAGAAATGTATATAAATAACAGATGTAGACAAAAATCTTCATCTAAACCTATCCAGTCGGAAACTGCGGATCAAACGGTGTTATACCTAACATCCGTTTTTTGTGAATAAATAATAAAAAAAGGAGCCAGACTCCCGAAAAGAAAAATTTTTTAATTACTTTTTGCTTTATTAACTCACAAAGATAACTCGCTCTTATGAATGTATGTATGTATAAATGGAGAGAGGCTTGTGTGAAACGAGACATGCGAGGAGCATTGACAGCAGAGTATCATAAGACGCCGTGATGAATACACGTGCCATAAGCGCCGTGCGCACTTATCGAGTTTGCGAAGTTATAGTTTAATAAATGTATTTTTTATTGTATAAATGAAATCTCCGTTCTTATTATTTATATCAACCGACTCAACATCTATATATTACGCTCAGTGAAAAATTGTGTTTAATTGATCGTAAAAATATATAACATTGCAACGGGCAAGGGTGTCTCTACAAACAAAAGCCCACAGAATTACAGCAGTTGTTAAATAGTAAACGGTAACAGGTAGCTTCAATTTTTGGCTTAGAATTGGCAATAGCATTCAACAGATAAACGATTTGACATTTGGATTATACTAAAAAAATGAAACCATAAGCGCAGCACAACGTTGAATTTATGTTTAGTGAGGGCAGAACCCTCATTTATTTGGCTTAATGCAAGCTTAAATTAAATTAATATAAAGCCTTACAGACTATATTAAAATCTAGAGTAGTAATTAAGACATTATTAAAACAAAAACAAAAAGGAGAAAAAAAAACAGGAAGGAGAAGATGACTGCGCGATAGGGGAGGTAGGATTTTCCCAGTTTAGTCCACGGAGGGCAAATCGTAAGAAACGACGTTGAACGCCCTCGATCCTGCGAATTGATACGGGGACCAGACCTGACTAGCATATTCGAGTAGTGGTCGGACAAAAGTTGTGTAGAGTGATCGGGTAACGTATGGGTTTAGGAATTTCTTCGACCAGCGTTTGACAAAGCCAAGGGCGGCGTTGGCCTTAAGGATTGTGTCATCAATATGTGCGGTAAACTTAAGCTCCTTGTCGCATAGGACGCCCAGGTTGCGAATCAATTAAACCGATGTTATCGGTTGGTTCAGTAAGAGATAGGAGCGAGGCTGGGTGGGGGGCGCTTCCGAGAGAAAGTGATTGTGTGACATTTGGCGATATTCAGTTCTAGGCAATTATTTTGGCACCAAGTCGAAAAGCTGTCAAGATCCGATTGGAGAAGTGAGGAGTCTATGAGAGAGCGGATTGTCTTGAAAATGTTGGTATCATCCGCGTAAAGCGGTATCCTATGGTTAGGATAAATAGGAGGGGTGTTACGTGCCACCACCATCGTTTGATAATTTGTAATTATAATATAATTTTGTTTTAATATAGTCTGATGGTAAGGTGGTGGAAGAATTGCGCGATCCACAAGTGAGTGTTCGAACACGCCCCGATTCGACTGTGGATCGTGGGCGAGTTCGAATTCGGTTTTCGAAGTGGACGTCGATGAGCGAGAGAGAGAGACAGGAAGATGTTTGAATTCGGTGATTTTGTTTCCGTTTGTTGTCGATTCGGGGACATACGGTGTTTTTGGAATCCCGTTGAGAGTTGAGTTGCAGCAGAAGGGAAAAAGAAAAAGCCCCGTTCCTTGTATTAAAAAGTAAAAAAAAAGGCCAAGTTCGAAAATTAAACAAGAATAAAGAAAAGAAATGAGAATTCAAGAGGAGGACCGGTGAATAATGAACAGTTTGTCGTAGTCAATGAAACATAGTAATGTTAATTTAAAAATGTAAAAGCGAGTTAAATGTTAACGTGGATTGAAATAATGTTAATTTAAATGCCGAAACCGGTTAAGTTATGCAATGAAACATAGTAATGTTAATTTAAAAATGTAAAAGCGAGTTAAATGTTAAAGTGAATTGAAATAATGTTAATTTAAATGCTGAAACCGGTTAAGTTATGCAATGAAATGTATCAGTGTTGAATAGAATGTTGGAGTCAGCTGTATGTTAAAATAAACTGTGGTAACCCAAAGATCTGAGGAACAAAAGGAGTTTTATTTTCCCCTGGTCAGTGTTGTACCCGTGGAACGAGTAGAATTGATATTGGCAGATTCGGCATCAACGGTCCTGATATCTGGGAGACGATTCCCTGCCTACCGACCTGAATGCGACCTGGGAAGGTTGAATATAACAAGTCTCCTGAAACGACAGGTAAGCGTTTATTTATATATTAATAACAAATATTCTTGTGGTAGGAAAAAACACCACATGGGACCGAGATGACTGCCCTGGGGGACACCTGACGTTGGAAAAAGAGGATCGGAGAGGGTGGATCTAAATCGCATGCAGCAGGTTCGATAATTGAGATAGGATGAGATCCACTTAATCAACAGGGGTTCAAAACCGAGGGAAGATAACTTAAAGAGAATGAGGTTATGGGAGATTTTGTCGAAGGCCTTGCTAAAGTCGGTAGTGATTACATCTACCTCATCGCCGTTTTATAGGGCAAGGAGTGTGTGGGATGTGCATCTGACAAGGTTGGTAGTAGTGGACCTGCCGGAGAGAAAGCCGTGCTAGTTGGGGGAGATGATGGGTGTGCAGCGAAAACATAACTCATCATATAGAAGGCTGTCAAACAGTTTAGGAATGTGCGAAAGCTTAGTAATGGGACGATAATTGTATATATCGTTTTTTACCCATTTTTATGTAAGAGGATTTCCAAATGTCAGGGAATAGACCTTGTGCAAGGTATAGATTGAAGATTGACGCGAGCGGGAGAGAGAGAGAAGAGGAAACATTTTTTAAGAGGATAGCAGGGAGTCCGTTTGGGCCGGGACTGAAATCGTCTTTCAGTTGTTCAAGTTTTTCTATAACTTGGTGTTGTTGAATGTGTAGAGGGATGAGAGGGCCGAGGGAGAATTCAGACATGCCAGTAAAGTTGAAGGGGTTAGGCTCGAACGAGTCGTCCGTGAAGGATAGTTTGAAGAAGGACGAGAAAAGATTGGCTATGGTGTGGGTCAGTTGTACTAGTTGAGCCGTGGAAAAGAGAGGTGTGCGCGGTTCTTGGTCTCTTAATTGAACTCGAATCGCTTGAAATAAATTTATATGCAAACTAAAGTTTGATATTTATGTTAGAATGGTGATGATGATATCGAAAGCCATATGATCGAAGTTAAGACCTTTGAAGTAAAATCCGGAAAGGGTTGAATTGTTTAAAACTTGAGAACGAATATGTCGATATTTTCCACCGTAATCACTGTGTCGTCCGGAAAGTCACTTAGTTGAAGTTGAATTGTTTGAAATGAATTTGTCTGGCAGTTGAAAAGTTTGATGCATTACACTGAATATCTTGATATTTTCATACTAGTTTCGAATGAATTTTTATTGTTTGGATGTTTTGAAACTTCGACATTGTCCGCACTTCCCCACCCGTCGCACGAAAAAAAAGTATCTTGAGTTGAATCGTTTGATATCAATTTGATTTATGATTGAATAGTTTAATATGTTAACACAAATATGTTTATAATTTTCCTATTTCATGACACGACCTGCAAAAATCACTTTATTCAAGTTGAACCGTTTGATGTAGATTAAATATTTGGGTATTTTAGAATACGTTGATCTTTCCACATTCTCTAATATAAGGCATTGCAAATTATGTAAGTGAAATTGCATCGCTGTTTTCTAACGATTGGGTAGTTGTACACTTGAGAACGATTACCGAAACACTCCGTTTTTCGTTTTACGTGGAGGCCCGACTTGCCCCCACGGAATCTGTTGCACGATTGAAGATTGCCACCGAAACGACAGAATACCAAATTCTCTCTACGCTTCGGCGACCAATAAGGGATGATCTTAGATGCTCTGGACACGGTGAGGATGTGCACTCACACAGATGTGTTTACCTCGCACGCTCATGACGTGTGTCCATGAGCATTACGAACCGTGGATATTGTAATTCCATAAAAGGAAATGTTTACCCGATCGGCACTGCGTAAGGCATCTATGCTGATCGGGCACACGTTGCTGGCGTCATCAATGGGTCGAATCCTCGTGTGTGTATTTACATGAACGAGAACTCGGTTCCCTTTTGTGGCCAGGTGCGGGTTACCCATGTCATGTCGATTGGTTTAGCGACCGATATGATTGCAGCATGGAAGTAAGGCAAAAGTATCTCCTGCTTGTATGCCGCAAATTCGATGGGGGATATGTGCACTGTGCTGGTCAAGACATGTTGGTTGCTTGGTTGTGAAACCAAATTGCCTTTATGGAACATGGCCATAGATGATAATTCGTTAGCTTGCCGGTCGGTTTACCGATCGATGTGCTGTAGTAAAATAATGAAATAATATCCCCTGCACGTGTGTGGCAGGATTAATATGTTTATACGTAGCACCAAATGTGTTGGTTGCTTGGTGTATGCTTGTTATGTGTCCTTTAACAATATTATAATATAGTAAAAGTAAGAAGGGGACTTACAGTGATTAAGTTTGTGCGACCGTTGATAGTTCGCTGTGCTGTTGTTGTTGCTGTGGTCCGCTGGCTCGTTGCAAGGGGCGTTGTGTTGTTGCTCCCCTGATCAGCTTTCGGTTGAGTGTTGATTGTTGGTATCGGTTATTATTGTCCACCTTTTACTTTATTCTGTGCAACTTTACAGATATAATAATTATTACTTTATTCGTCTATTCTATTGTTACTCGTTTCATAGTTTAACGACAATTGATTTTATATTTTTTTTCGCCGTTGACGTTTTATTTTATTATTCGACGCCAACGCCGGTTTTTATTATTTTCTCTGCCAAGTAGAATTTGCATAAAGTAGTTTATGCAAATTAACTACTTGGCGAGTTGTTCTCCTTTAATAGGTAAAGAGGGGAAACTAACGAAGGGGGATTAGTGGATTTTTGGGGGACCTGGACTCAAGGTCGGCCCGTAACATGCCGCATGTTATACTTTCTTACTAGGAAATCTGATGATGCAACATACACCCGACGAATTACTTTCTAGCACATGATGCCCGTGAGGAAAATGTCTCTTGTGGTTCGTGCTATTGAATTTGCGAAAATATGGTTTAAGAGACATTTTAGGTGGGTGACAAAAAGGTAAGTACATGCTTAATTCCTAGGCAAGCAATCAATACTTGTTTTATCGGTTTTCGGCGCTCTAGGTGGAAATTTTCGAACTATAATGGGAAGGTAGGTAGTGGCGTTCAAAGGAACCGCCACGGGTGACGTTTGCATAAGATTTCCGTTTGTAGTTGATGAAGTGGTAGAAAGATTTGGGGTCGTTGATAAGGTTGAATTGAGCTTTGGCAAGGCAATTGTGGTAGAGGGAGCTGTAAAGCTCGGTGAATTGGTAAAAGTAACCGAGATAGTTGGAGTAGTCCAGGGGAGAACGCGTATTTAGGAAAGTGTTCCACAAGTTATTCCTCTTGGTGCGGAGTTTGCGCTTATACCAAGGAGACGATGAGAATGATAACCTGTGTCGAGAATATGGGACATATATGGATATGGCGTTGTAGATTTCTGTGTAGAGCGAGGCTGTAGCGACCTCTACACTTATATCATTTAAGCGGAGTGTGATATTGCTAAGGTACTCATTTATGAGGCGGAGATTGGCTTTTAGGAAGTTGAAAGAAAATTAGAAGGGGGGGGGGGGAGGGTGCAGTGGGTTGAGTAGTCGTGGTATAAGGATAAGAGAAGCGGGGGGAGGGGGTTGTCAATTGTTGAGAGGGTGTGAGGCCTAGAGACAACTGAGTAATTAAAGGGGTCTGTCGTGAACACAACAACTTAATTTAAAATTAACAAACAGGCACCCATACATTTTTGGGGTTGCGATCCCCAAATCGTCCTTGTCGGATGGCTGCTAACGCTGAAGTCCCTGCGTGTTGATGCGGCAAATGTAGAATCCCCTATGTTGACTCGCACGTCTAGTCGTGGCGGCGGCTAATGTCGAAGTGGTTGTATTCGCGCCAATTGTCCACACATGTGGTGTGTGTCAACCGAAATTGGCGGGAAAGATCTGGCGTCGGTTCTCGTTCTACGTGTGAGCGAGACCAACGTAGTACCGCGTCGACTCCACGCCAATTCAGCCGTGACTCTCCTTTGTGTGTGAGGGTGACCGAGAGTGTGCTTGACTTAATTAGTCGAAAGCTACTCTCGGTGTGAGTCTTTGCTTGCGGCGACTGCGTGGAGGTTGTGGATTGTGCTGAGCCGCCACGACCCCCCCGCCCCGGTGTCCAGCGTAAGTTGCGCTGAGAGTGCGATTTATCTGCTGCAGTGTGGCTGTGGGGTGAGGGTGCGCGCTGCCTCCGGGCCGGGGCGGATGTGTGTAGTGGTTATGGCGACTGCGTGGAGGTTGTGGATTGTGCTAATCCGCCACACATTTATGGTAACAGTTGTCGTGGTAAATCATATATAATAATAGCCTGAACAACATTATATTTGGCTTTGTATCTAACAATTGGCGATCCTGCCAAAAGGAAGATTATTATTACCATTATTGTCACAAAACAAAATATTCAAGAATTAAACAGAAAGTATATTTGAAATTAAACATTGGAAACCAAATCCAACCATTATTAACAGACACAAATTTAATAATTAAACACCCTTTCGCCGGGATTATACCAATACCACAAAGCTACGAGTGCAAACTAAGAAATCAATTCAGGAAATTTCAGTGTTGTTGTAAACGCTTGTGACACCATCTTTTGTTGCATCTTATTGTCACTATCGATCATTTTTCCGTTGTAAACTTGGCAAATAACAATCAATAATTAGAATGTACAACTTGTTGCGGATTCGCAAATAAATGTACTGGATGAATCTAGTACATTCGCCATCTGCTTGCCACATGACAACTGTCACGCGCCAGTTGACTACTTGTCATCGGAAAAAGGTACGCCACCCTAATGTCACCCAATTTGAATGTGCGCAACGGATTTTCGGCCAGTCATCACCATTTCACTATCGGGTTTACGCCGGTCAATCGTCAACATTAAAAGACGTGACGTGAACGGCGATAAGTATCTTGGACCAGCTGTCCTTATGCAAGCATACCGTTGGATTATTGATTCTCGTGACGATAACACTGTTGAACGGCTCGATAAATTACGTGATCCTTTCAGCGTATACCGTTGCCGTACTATAATGGATTGTACTCGCACGTGCCCGAAAGGATTGAACCCTGGAAAAGCTATCGCTGAAATAAAGAAACCTTCATCTGGCATGATCAAAAAGCCTGAGACTAATATAGACCCGGCAGCTTTATATAAATAAAACGATATACGTTTGACGATTTATATTCTAACGAAATGCCGAGGAAGTTACTATCGGGTGATATTTAAATCCAGACACATTCATAAGAATGAAAATAGAGAAACAAATATAAGCCCAAGGTAAATATTCGGCTTTAATTTTGAATGTACTATCTACATAACTTTTGCCTGGTTTTATTATTTCTTGCTCTTTTGGGCTTATCCACAGATTCTTTTACACACGTCGCTCGCGTTTGTTGTGGCTGGCCGCTGACGCAGCCGTCGTCGTTTTGGAGACACGTGGATATGTTTGATCAGTGGCCTCAGCGGACTGTGTTCTTGCCTTGCATTTCCGATAATGTTGGTGGAACGTCAGTTTCCTTTGAGGATGCCTGCTGTCGTTTTGGAGAAACGGTGTTGATGTCTGAGCAGTCGACTCAGCAGACTCTTTGTTCTTGTCGTTTCAACGTTGAAACGACAAGAACAAAGAGTCTGCTGAGTCTACTGACCAGACATCGACTCCTTTGTCTCCAAAACGACGACAGCAGGCATCCTCAAAGGAAACTGACGTTCCACCAACATTATCGAAAATGCAAGGCAAGAACAAACAGTCCGCTGAGGCCCCTGATCAAACATATCCACATGTGTCTCCAAAACGACGACGGCTACGTCAGCGGCCAGCCACAACAAACGCGAGCGACGTGTGTATAGGAATCTGTGGATAAGCCCAAAAGAGCAAGAAATAATAAAACCAGGCAAAAGTTATGTAGATAGAACATTCAAAATTAAAGCGGAATATTTACCTTGGGCTTATATTAGTTTTTCTATTTTGTATTAAATTTATAGTATTAAAATTATTGTTACGTTAGTTAATAATACAATTTTAGGTTAATTATTTTATTATGTTTGGCGTTACGCGGATTATTAATAAAACCAGTGGAAACTATAAAAAAAAAAGGAATTGTAATTTTTTCGGTTCATGTGGAGACGTTTTCTTTTGTTGTTGCTAGGACAGTTTTTGAAATTAAAAAACCCGTGTGTACACTAGTTCGTGTCAGCGGATAAAACAAATTAAATATATAATTTGAATTTAAGAAGTACTTGTTTTTCTTTTCATGTTTATTGGTTTTTTTTTTTTTTTTTTTTTTTTTTGGTTTCACAAACAAGTCAAGTCGCGACGGTTTTTTCGTGAGTTCTTTGGGGATTATCATCATCGGCACTACAACCGGTATCCGGTCTTGGCCTTATTTAACAAATCTCTCCACCGGTCCCGATTTCGAGCCGATGTCATCCAGTATGGCACTCCCAGGCTCTGGGCGTTTTGGTCTACGCCATCCCTCCATCGCAGACAAGGTCTGCCGCGTTGTCTCCTTCCATACATCCTGCCCAAAGAGCTTTCCGGGCAGGTACCTTTTCGCTCATTCGAGCTAGGTGTCCCCCCACCGGAGTCTCCCGAGCTTGATTTTTCTTACAACATTCGCTTCAAGGTAGATTGGGTACAACTCATGGCTGTAGCGTCTCCGGAATCGTCCTCCCTCACGTACGGGGCCAACAATTCCCCTTAAGACTTTTCTCTCGAACGCGGCTAAGAGTTCAGAGTGCCTTTTATTGAGCAAGCACTTGCATACCAAGCGAATAACCGGCCTAGGCAGCTTCGCCATGTATGGAAGTATGGGGCTGCTAACTGGAACGGTATGCGAGATTTCTTCGCATCCTTTCCATGGTCGGAGGTGTGCTTCGGAAACTCCGATGTTAACGCTTGCGTGGAGTCGGTATCAGAGATTATTCTCCTGGGGATGGCGATGTATATTCCACATTCCATCAAACGAAGTTCGTCTGATAAACCTTGGTTTGACAAAAAATGCGAGCTGATTACAGCGGCAAAAAATAGAGTTTTTAAGCAATGGCGCTCCAATCCCACCGATGTTAACAGAACGAATTTTGTTAGAATCAGAAACGCGTGCAACCAGGCGATTGATACCGCGAAGAAGGCTCACAACGACAGGGTGATCAATAAGCTCCTTCGGTGCCCAACTGGTTCGCGCTCCTTCTGGTCAATGGCAAAGGCTGTCAGCAGTAACTTTGCTTCCTCCTCTTTCCCTCCGTTGGTGACAGACAGCGGGACGTTAGTCACGAATCCAAAGGATAAAGCTAATGTGTTCGCGAATTTATTTTCCGCGAATTCAAACCTCGATCCCGGCCTTTTGGATCCACCTGTGATCTCGCCGGTACAGTCTTGTCCTGTGATTTAGCCGGTATGGTCTTCGATGTGGGATGTGAGATTTCGTCCGCGCACAATTCAACGCATTCTACGTGAACTGGATTGTAGGAAGGCAACCGGCCCGGACGGAATACCAGCAATAGTCCTTAAGAACTGTGCTCCAGAACTATCGCCGGTTCTTGGCAGACTCTTCCGCTTATCTTATGCACGGAGGACCTTTCCTGCCTGCTGGAAAATCGCTGGAGTTCAGCCAATCCCAAAGACGGGAAAAAAGTGTCTCCCACAAAATTACCGTCCGATAGCATTACTCTCTATTTTATCTAAGGTAATGGAAAAAGTCATCAATACAGAGTTGGTTAAGTATTTGGAGTGCAACGGTCTTCTGAATGATCGTCAATACGGATTCCGTGGCAGGCGGTCCACATGAGACCTTTTGACGCTTATAACCGATATATGGACATCTGCGATTGAACGGCATGGTGAGTCAAGGGCGGTCGCATTAGATATCTCCAAGGCTTTTGACCGCGTCTGGCACGGGGCATTGCTGAGCAAACTTCGTTCATATGGACTTTCCCAACAGCTTTGCGACTAGACGAGGAGCTTCCTCGAGAATCGATCAATCCGGGTTGTTGTGGACGGCGAGTGTTCGGATCTGTATCCTGTTAATTCGGGGGTGCCCCGGGGTTCTATTTTGGCTCCAACCTTGTTCTTGCTTCACATAAATGATTTGTTGGAGACAACGGATAATAAAGTGTTCAGTTTTGCGGATGATAGTATGCTTGTTTCCTCCTTTTCGAGTGATCGGCCGATTGGTGCATCAACGTCGCACCAGCTGAGATGTAGACAGATTGACTCTCTGAAGCAGGATCTAGATAAAGTCCTGCAGTGGGGAAAGGCCAATCTTGTCGACTTCAACGCAACGAAGACCCAGTATACAACATTCACAAAGAAAACTGGATAATCGGTTCCACAGCTGATGATGAGTGGTCGGGCCCTCGAGGCTGGGGAAAGTTTGAGATTGCTCAGCGTCACGGTCTGTGGGAATGTATCATGGCATAAACACGTATCGGGTATCGCCAGATCAGCCTCAGGAAAACTAAGTTATCTTTTTAGAGCCAAGAAATACTTTACCCCGGCCCAACTTCTTTTCCTATATAAATCTCAAATTAGACCCGCGCTCGAATATTGCTCTCATGTTTGGAGCTCGGCTCCTAAACATACCCTCGACCTACTTGAGAGCGTACAAAGACGATCGATCCGCCTGATCGGGGACTCGGCGCTGACGTCGGGACTACAGTCGTTATCACATCGAAGGCGGATAGCCGACCTCTGTCTGTTTTACAGATATTATCACGGGTGCTGTTCTTCGGAGATTCTTGGCATTGTTCCACGCAATTCGGTCTATATGCGCTCCACAAGACAATCCGACGGATCGCACCCGTTTGTGGTTCATCTCCCGAAGGCGCGAACATCCATGTATCAGAACTCCTTCCGTTACAGAGCGGGGAAGCTGTGTAACTCCCTTCCCACGCGAGTGTTCCCGGAGCGTTACAACCTGCAACTGTTCAAAAAGAACTGCAACAGTTATTTGATGGCATCTCGGGGCGCCCACACGACGCTATAGGTTCGCATCTCCCGAGAGAAGTCTAATAAAAAAATAAAAAAAACCCAGGTCTCGGATCCATACATGAGTACTGGTAAGACCATGATCTTGTACAGTAGCAGCTTGGACGTTCTGGATAAATTTCGGGATTTAAAGAGCCTTCATAGACCATAGTAGACTTTGTTGGATTTGATCAGCCGTTCGCGTATTTAGTCTTCCATACTGTTATCGGCTGATACTATTGACCCAAGGTAGTTAAAGGATTGCACTACTTTAAATTCGTGCTCCACTACCCTGACAGTTTGACCAATGTTAGATCTTCTCTTCGCAGAAGTTGCCACCACGTACTTAGTTTTCCCCTCATTAATGTGCAGTCCCAGTTTTTGTGCCGCCTGCTCGATCTGGATGAAGGAGTTCTGTACAGGCGAATCGGATCTACCGATGATGTCGATGTCATCTGCGTAGGCAAGTATCTGGCTAGACTTGGAGACAATGGTCCGTTTAGTTGTGGCGTCAGAGTCACGAATTGCTTTCTCCAATGGCATGTTGAAGAGGAGGCAGGCCAGACCGTCCCCTTGTTGGAGTCCATTAAAGATGTTTATTGCTTTGGACAGCAATCCCGCTATTTTTACTTGACTAGTTACGTTGGTCATGGTCAACCTACAAAGTCGTGTCAATTTGTTTGGAATGCCGAACTCTCTCATGACATTATATAGTTCTACCCTGACTGTGCTGTCGTAGGCGGCCTTAAAGTCTACAAATAGATGATATAATTGAGTCTTAAATTCCAGACATTTTTCCATCGCATGCCTAAGGGTGAATATCTGATCAATTGCTGATTTGCCTGGGATGAAACCAGACTGATATTGGCCAATGATGACTTTAGCGTATGGGACTATCCGATCTTGTAGGATAGATGAGAATATCTTGTAGGCGGTACTCAGCAATGTTATACCCCTATAGTTGCTGCACAGTGTGATATCTCCTTTCTTATGTATGGGGCAAATTATACCGCGACGCCAATCTTCTGGCATCTCCTCTTGCTCCCATACGTGTACCACGATCTCATGAATTGCATGATGTAACGCTGTCCCTCCTTGTTTGATCAGCTCCAGGGGCTTTATTTGATTTGAGCTGTCTAATGGCTTTTAATGTTTCCTCAATGCTTGGTGGCGGCAGCATTTGGTCTTGATCTTGCATTGGTGGAGCCTCCAATTCTTCTGTGAGCTAACCATTTAGCAATTCATTGAAGTGCATTTCCCATCGCTCCAGAATGCCTTCAGGATCGAAGATCAGATTACCCTCTTTATCCTTGCAGTAAGTGCAGCGTGGTGTGTACAGCGTCATACTGCGGATTATTTGGTAGAACTTCTGTGCATGGTGCGGACCTCGCTCTTTACTTTTCTCTATTTCACAGACAAGGTTTTTTTCTCAGGCACTTTTCTTTTATCTGTGAAGTCCTTTTTCAGATCTTCAGAGCTCTTAGTATTTCTCCTCGCGCACCCGCGTCCTATGAGAGTGCTGCATTGCCCGGTATGCAGCATTCTTACGTTCAGTCGCTAGTTTGCACTCATCATCAAACCAGTCGTTCCGATCTCTACGACCACTGCCTAAGATGGAGTTGGCAGTACTAATGACAGTATTCTTAAGGCGTATCCATTTCTCTTCTACGCCCTGCATTCAGGCCCCAGGACTTACTCTCCCTCCGTCGAGGGCGAGTCTTAACGCATGACCAAAGGTGTTACTGATATTAATTTTACCTTTGGCATCGCGTCGTTCAGGTAGTGGCCAGTAGCGTCTCGGGGGTGCAGGTTTCGATGCCGCTGTCTAATGAGGGCGGCGAGTCCCTCGTTGTTTCGTCGCTCCTGGCTCCTTTGAACCTTCTTCCTCGAAGCTCCGTGTTGGCGTGTTCGTTGTTTTCTTTTTTTCGGGGTCACCACTTTGGGGATGTCTTCCCCAATTTGCATCCGATGTCCAGGTGTCTCTGCGTATTGATGCGGCAAATGTTGAATTCCTTTAGTTGACTCACACGTCTGGTCGTGGCGGCGGCTAATGTCGAAGTGATGTAGTATTCGCGCCAATTGTCCACACACGTGGTGTGTGTCAAACGAAATTGGCGGGAAAGATCTGGCGTCGGTTCTCGTTCTACGTGTGAGCGAGACCCACGTAGTACCGCGTGACTCCACGCCAATTCAGCCGTGACTCTCCTTTGTGTGTGAGGGTGAGCGAGAGTGTGCGTGACTTAACTAGTGTAAAGCCACTCTCGGTGTGAGGCTTTGCTTGGGACGACTGTGTGGACGTTGAGGATTGCGCTGATCCGCCACAGTTCTATTCAACGAAATTTTAAAATTGTGATGTACCAGCTGCGTACATGCTTGCTGACTTCTTGATATATCTGCTGTCCGATTGTAAAGTGAGGGGATATTTTGAGTGCTAACACTTTTGTAATGAAGAGCAGAACGTTGCTGTGTACGTTTCTATATTAAGGAAATATGGTGTATACTCTTTACAAAAGCGATTGATTTAAAGTACATATGCGTGTAAAGGTTACAGGAATCGGAACCAAGCGAGGAACGGGCGAAGTTCACAATTCCTTTTCATTCGCCACCACCACCTCCTTGCTGATTCAAATAGTTTAACTCAACTCGTTAATGACTCAATGACTCAACGCCGCTTTTAGACATAGATGGCCATACTGCCAACACATTGGACCTCTTCCTCACCTCCTACGCTAATTAATATACAGTCGAAGTTTCTTCGCCCACGGGATTTCAGACCACTGTGCCGTGTCAGCTAAATTTTCTCTAACCAACAGCAACGTTAACGAGAAAACTCAAAAACAAAAAAAAACAGTATGGCTACCCAAGAAGGCAAACTGGTGTTAGGTGCAATCCCACACTCTGGAATTGTTAGGTGCAATCCCGCACACACTTTCTATCTCTCCCTCTTGAATAATAACAAATGAAAGTATACAACAAGTAGGCTCACTAGCCGACAAGCTTCGTGAAGCGAATGCCACCGGTTGTCCTCCCTGTAACAAGACACATCCTACTCCACCCTTAGAAGCATCAGCTTGTATCACGAAAGGCTCCTTCGGATTTAACACACGCAGAACTGGTGCCAGACTAATAATATTTTTTAAGTTATCAACATCTGATGTTCTTTGCCCCACTCCCAATTTTTGCCTACTTTTATTAAGTCTCTCAGTTTCGTTGTCATAATGGATATATTGGGTATATACTTTGCAAGATATTTATACTTGCCCAACAATCGCATAACAACTTTTTTATCCTCAGGAAGTGGTAACTCCATTATTGCTCTTAAATATTTATCGTCTGGCTTTATACTCGTATTACCTTTCGACATTGACAGACCCATGAACTTTACTTCAGTATGTCTATACTGTAACTTATTTATGTTGAACTTAACACAATTGGCCCTTGCTCGTTCTATAACCTTCATCTGTATTTGATCATGTTCAACCAACAGCTAATGTATTGATTGTCAAAATAAATTTTAGGGATGTACCAGCTTTAGCAAGTTTCGCTAGGAAAGATATGATTTGATTAGGGTGGACTAAATGTTAACTTATGTAGTTAGTTTTGCGGTTGCATCGGTTTTTGTAATTCGCCTAAATCAAAATGACGGGAAGACTGCGAAATGCAGTTAAAATCGAAACTTTGATTGAAAGTTGTCGTAGAGAGGGCAAGTGGTTTAAAGTCATCGAATTACCCGAGGAACTCAGGGCAGGATCTCCAGATAATGGTATATCTTATGTTGGATTAGTCATTGAATAATAATACATATTTCATTTATGCACAGTTCTATAACCCTCATCGGTATTTGATCATGTTCGTCCTAGTCTTTGACCGACACGAACAGATCATCGAAATATATTTCCACACCAAGAATATCTCCAAAAATCTGAACAATTTTTTGCATAAAGAGCCCAGGAGCGCCACTAAATGGCAATCTATACCACCTTTAGTGCCCAAAAGGAGTAATACACGTAGTCAAATCTGCATTCTCATCACCCAATCCTTATTACTATTACTATTTATTGGCCTGTAGGAACCCGAAAGTTCATGACTTCACCACTCGACTCCGCCATTGTTCCTTGTCCTGTGCGCTCTCCTTCCACGTTCGACTATCCGATCCGATCTTCTCGAGGTCAGACCTAACATTGTCCTCACATCTCTGTCGCGGCCGCCCTGTCGGTCCCTTTCCTGTTGGCTTACCGTCAAGAATTCTATGCACGGTCCTATCGTTGCCCATTCGCGCCACGTGTCCGGCCCATCTTAATCTTCGCGACTTAATCACTCTCACCATTGTAGGTTTGCGGTATAGCTCTTCCAATCCGTGCTTGTGGAGTTTCCTCCATTGTCCAGCCTCCTCGTCATATTTGCCGCCAAAGATACCCCTTAAAACTTTATTCTCGAATACGCGTAATTTGTTTTCTTCCTGTTTTATGAGAGCCCATGTTTCGCATCCATATAGAATAATCGGCATGATTATTGTTCTATAGACACGGAGCTTTATATTACGTGATAGCAGTTTGGATTTCAGCAGTTTACTGACTGCATGCCAACTAGCGTTGGCGGAGTGTAGTCTTTTGCTAATTTCCATCGACATTTCGTTACTGGCCGTCAGTATTGTTCCCAGATATTTAAATTCTTTAATTTTTTCAAATATCTTGCCCCTGATGTTTATGTGTGTTCTCTGAGGTCCACCTGCTCTCGCCGTAATCATGTATTTTGTTTTGTCTTCATTTATTTCTAGGCCCACTTCTTCTGCCGCTTGCATGAAGATTTCACTGTTTTTACTTACAGTTTCTAGATTATTACCCAGAACGGCGATGTCATCCGCATATGCGAGCACATGTGTGACCCCGTTCAGGGATGATCCGGACATGTTCTCGTCGTCTTGTACCTTTCTGATGACATACTCAAGGACAAGGTTAAAAAGACATGGTGAGAGACCATCGCCCTGTTTTAGTCCGTCCCGGATTTCAAACGGTTCTGAGAGGTGATTTTCTATTCTAACTCGCCCTTTGTTTTCGTTCATGCAGATTTAAATGAGGGCGGCATATTTTTTCGGGATTCCCAGCTCAACTACAATATGGTAGAGTCTTTCCCTTGCGACTGAATCGTAGGCTTTTTAAAAGTCAACGAACAGTTGGTGAACCGTCTCTCCGCATTCCCACTTCTTTTCCAGCAATTGCCTTACTGTGAACATTTGTTCGCTCGTTGAGCGGTTTCAAGGAAATCCACACTGGTGGCCTCCCAGTATTTCTTTTGCGTACTGTGTGATTCTCGCCAGTATATTTGTTAGTATTTTGTGTGTTGTTCGGAGCAATGATATTCCTCTGTAGTTTTCGCAGTCAGATCTGTCGCCTTTTTTTGAAAATGGGGACGACTATTGACTTCCTTATCCCATATTGTTTTGATGGGTTGGTGGATCTTTCGAGTGGTTGCCTCCCATCCATGCTTCACAAGCACTGTCGGTATGCAGTAGACTCCGGGAGTCTTGTTGTTTTTCAATCGGTTTATTGCGTCTACAACTTCGTCGAAAGAGGGCTCTGGGATCTGAGGCTCGGCTGTATGTACGTCTGGTGGGTTTAATTGTGATTGATGGGTGCGCACATTGAGCAGGGTTTCAAAGTACTGCTTCCATCTTGTCATGATATTGTGACGCATATGACAATCAGTACTGGAATCTTCGAGAAAGTCCGAAACAAAGTACTAGATTATTTTAGGAAGTACTGGAAAACTGGAATAGAAAAGTCGAGATTGTGGGATGGACGAAAACGAGACGCCGAATCAGAGTGAGGGAACGGTATAAATACGTCGCACACAGATCGTGGAGATGAGTAAGAAGTAGAAAGTGAAGCAAGCCATAAGTGCGGAAGTAATAAGTAATGAGTAAGCAGTGAAGAAGTAAAATACGCGATAATTACGGAAGCGATAAGCGAAGAAATCGTTATGTGTACGGTAAAAAGTAACGGTTGTTATTAACGGACTAATAAAGTGTCACATTAATTCAAAATCGATTTAACGGCTCTTATTTATTTTAAAATAATTAATCCAGCGAACCCTAAGCTCGCTACAATATTTTTTGTTTCTGCCACAAGACAGCCGTTTGGGTCACGGATTATTTTGGCTCTCCCTCGGTAGCCATTTCTAATTGAATTTATGCCGGCATACATACCTCTGATATTCTTTGCTTTGGCATTTTCTAGGATTTTTTCGATCCGAGTCTTCTCCCATTCGCGTTTTTTTGCGTTAGAAAAGTCGCGTTCTCTCTTTCCGAATTGTCGCGTATCTTTGTGCGTTGACTTCATCATATCTTTCTAAGTGGATCACTCTGAGGCGTTTACGTTCTTCGATCTTCGCCCTGCACTCATCGTCAAACCAAGTTTTGGAGTTAATAGTTTTCTTAAATCCTAAGACCTTTTGGGCTGTTTGTTTGATTGTGTCTCTGATCGATGCCCATTTAGTGCCCAGATTATTGGTTTCCTCTTCCTCACTACTCCCACTCTCTAGGATGCTAAATCTGTTCGTTAGTTTCTCTTGATATTCAGCCCTTTTGCGTAGGTCTTTTAGTTTATCAATGTCGAACTTTTTGCTTGTCTCCTGTGACTGCCCATGTGGGTTTGCTCCGAGCCGACTTCTAATTTTGCCCATCACTAGAAGGTGATCGGTGTCGCAATCTGCTCCTCTATATGATCTTACGTCAAGGATATTCGAGTGGTGTCTTTTGTCTATGAGGAAGTGGTCAATTTGGTTACGCGTTACGCCGTCGGGTGATATCCATGTGACTTTATGGATTTGCTTGTGCTTGAACATCGTGCTTTTCACTATCAGATCTTTGGACGCTGCGAACATGATAATTCGAATTCCATTATCATTTGAAACGTCATGTAGGCTCTCTCTACCTATAGTTGGTTGGAAGACATCTTCCTTTCCAATTTTCGCATTGAGTTCTCCGAGGAGGATTTTAACATCGAATGATGGAATCCCACCGAATACGTCCTCTACGGTCTCGTAGAATGTGTCCTTTGTTTCTTCGTCGGTAGATTCTGTTGGGGCGTGTACGTTTATAAATACATAATTGTACCATGGGCCCTGTATTTTTAGCACCGACATTCGGTCATTAATAAATTGCACATCTTTTACATGGGGCGTAATCTTCTTGCTTATGATGAAGCCAATCCCGAGGTTATGTGTATCAGTACCTCCACACGCCAGTGTGAACCCTTTGGTTTTGATTACTTAATGTGGGAGTCGGACTTCCTGAAGCGCGACGATGTCCATTTTATATTGTTTCGCGTTTTCTACGACCGTCTGTATCGCGCCTGGTTTATATAACGTTCGAACATTCCACCTGTCGACGCGTATATCCTGCTTTTTCCGTTTTTCCCTACGTCTTCTTTTTGCCGAGTCGATGTTTTCTTGATGATTTGTTCCCTTATGGTAGTGTAGGCTCATCACACCTACGTCTATCGGGTTTTTCGGGGGATTGTTTTTTGTATACTGATTCATTTTTGTTCCCACGAGTCTTGGGTTTTCAAATAGTCCGTCACATCAAAGGCCCTCTTTGATATGGTAACCTCTGCTTACTGCTCGGATTCGACCCGGTGTCAGAGAGGCGCCATTATAATACAGCCGGTATATCCCTGGCGGCAAACCATCCAATGGGCACGGTGACGCGTAACACCCTGGATTAGGGGTGGTAGATCTTTGTGTGTTACTCCTCGCTAGCTGGTCTGACATGGGTGACCTTACTGGAAGCGTATGTTTCCCTCAGCATAGCCTGAGTGTTTCATTGTAGTTTAAACGCCCACACCACGTCAAGGTTTCTACCAAGCGGGAGATCACCCAATTCCAACTTCCAAAATTCGTTTTTTAAGTCCACCTCTGTAAAACCCGATTTGTCTGTAAGTCGCCTAGTAATAGACTCGGCAGTTGGAATTACAAAGTGTGTATCTAATTGAGCTTTCAGTCTATCATGAAGAGTGAATGGTATTTCCTTTTTATAAGTAAGCACTGGTTCAGAACTTGTTTTAATAGAATATGACACTTGCCTGCAATACACCCTAAGTCTTCAAAAACATCATAAAACTGTTCAATAAAAGATTCTGGCGAGTCTGGTAGCTTAACCATTTGATTGTTTTGTATGAGGCTTGCCTTTTATGTTTCGGGATTTGGCAACCCTAGTGTTGCAATCCAGCAATTGACAGATCTGTCGTAAAGTTGGACATTTTTGAGGTTATACGCACTCAGAACGTTTTGACATACGAGCGCTATTTGTGTTGTTTACAGTAACTTAAAAGATTCATCTCGGCCCAAAAATTGAATTAAATCGCCAACATTTTCGTGCGATTATTTTTTACAACTTTCGGCGTGGATTAACTCAGCAACAGTGCATGGATGAACTTAATTCAATTTTTGGCGATGAAGCTCCATCAAGGACTAGTGTTTATCGATGGTATGGTGAATTCAATCGTGGTCGTAGTTCACTCCAAGATGAATTTCGTGAAGGTCGTCCAAAATCAGTCGTTGTTCCGAAAACCATTGATGCTGTGCGCGAACTGATATTGGAAGATCGTCATGTGACCTATCGTGAGATTGAGACAACCTTAGGCGTTAGTGGGACTAGCATACATGCAATATTGCATAAACATTTAACTGTCAAAAAAATTTGTTCGCGTTGGATCCCACACAATTTGTCAATCGCCCAAAAAAAGGCTCGTGTCAATTGGTCGAAAGAAATGCTCAAAAAATACGGTCGCGGTGCTTCGAAACACGTCTATGATATCGTGACAGGTGATGAATCGTGGATTTACGCGTATGAGCCCGAAAGTAAACAGCAGTCGACTGTCTGGGTATTTCAAGATGAGTCAAATCCAACAAAAGTTGTTCGCGCACGAAGCACTTCCAAGCAAATGGTCGCCTGTTTTTTCGGAAAAACTGGACATGTCGCAACCGTACCACTAGAGCAACACAGAACAGTCAATTCTGAGTGGTACACAACCATTTGTTTGCCAAGAAATCAGGAAAACCAACCGCCGAAGACGGATCACTCTTCACCACGACAATGCGAGCTCTCACACATCGGCTGCAACAACTGCATTTTTGAGCACCCAAAACATCGATTTGATGGGTCATCCGCCGTATAGTCCTGACTTGGTACCGAATGACTTCTTTTTATTCCCGTATGTAAAAAACAAACTGAGAGGTCAACGTTTTTCGACACCTGAAGAAGCGGTTGCTGCATTCAGAATGCATGTGTTGGAGATACCTCAATCAGAGTGGCAAAAGTGCTTCGACAATTGGTTCAAACGCATGCAAAAGTGTATAGATCTTCATGGGGAATATTTTGAAAAACAATAAAGTGATTTTCGATGATCAATATTTGTTTTTGTTCTCTAATCCCGAAATATAAAAGGCAACCCTCGTATAACCTCAGTTCGCTTAACTAGTCTCAATGCCTCACAGTCGGCACGACCCAGAATGGGCTGAAATTTGCTGCCAACTACCTCAAATCGAATTGGCATGCTCACCTTTGTTGATTTTATAGCGCAAGGCAACGCAATTATTCCAAAAGAGTTTATTTAAATAATATTGTTACGTTTTTACTTCGCACACGACCGTTAAACTATGTCCAGTTTAAAACGATCCGTTCTTTTACGCGAGTTCGACCATTGGATCGCAAGAGTGCTTCAATGTTCAAGGACAACCTCTTTTGCTCCGTTAAATTCCTCAATTCCTCGTCTCCTCTAGCTCTACTTTTTCTTAGTTCTTGCACGTGTTCTCTCGTGCTTCCGTCTGCTTCTGACGTTTTTGCCAGTTTCGTGTATTCTCCAGTATTCCTCTAGATGGCTCCAGAATCTGTGTGTTGATGTCGTATTAGTTGGCTTAAGGCTCGGTGCGACGCCATGAGGTCACGCTAACGGTTGACAAGTGTGTCGGTTTTGAATTTGTGACAATATTATAAGCACACAAGTTATTTTTCGATTTTTTAATTAAATACAAGTAATTCATTTCTTCTATATATTTACATCGGCACCTGTATCCAAATTGAAATCGACCTTCACATCGTTTAATTTGTTGGTACCACCCTACCGGTCTTATACATCTACGAGCGAAAATGTTTACAACAGATTCATTTTGACTAATAAATTTATCTTCATCGTCGTTTTTTTTTTTTTACATTTCTGTATTTATTGACCATAAATAATTTTTACAATAAGCAATACAGATAACTTATGATACCTTAGCTATAATTGTTTACATGTACTTACTAGTACATTTTTCAAACAATATGATAAAAGTTATATATTGGTTATGGATTATGATTTTAGTGAGTAGAGCTTCCTGGAAAAGGTCAGAAAACCAGGATATAGTTATTTACTTAACCTATGCTAATTTACTTAACTTAACTTAACTTATCTTAACTTAGTCTAGTTACCTAATTATTATTGAAATAAGTTAGTGTGGTGTGGAAGGGGGTAGCATAGTGATCAATGGGTTAGTGAGGATATTGCCAGTCAGGGATGTGGGTTGGGGAACTACTTTCCGTTTGTTCGTTGAAACGCAAAATATTGGAGAAGGGTTGAATATTACTATATTTAAATTGGTGAGGTGAAAGCTCTGTATTGTGGTATACAATCTCATTAGAGTTATTAACCAACCTGCCAGAGGTGAAGAACGTTCTGATGTGGAGACAGTTCGGGTAGGCAGTTCGGTTATCTGACGGAGTCGATGTGAGCGCATTTATTATCGGGTTGGGATTATTGGGAAGGAAGGAAGCGTCGATCTATAAGTTCAATATTAGCGGCATAGTAGAGCGAACTACTGTTGTAATATTTGTGGGAGTTGGGATGAACTGGCCGGTTGAGGCCAGTGATAAGTCTGAAGCATTTCCTTTCGAAAATGCGTAGCTTCTCCATTTGGGCGGGTGTGATATGGTACCATATCGGGCATGCATATGTGAGAGTGGGTCTGATTATCTGTTTGTAGATAAGTGATTTAACTTTGGGAGAGAGACCATTCGGCTTGTACATCACTTTTCTGCAGAGATTAAGTTGAATTGCGGCTTTGCGAATCGAGTTTTTGGTGTGGGCGGAGAAGGATAGATTGTTGGTGAAGGTTATTCCCAGATACTTAAAGGTTTTGGAGGGTTTAATTATATTGTTATTTAACTTGATTCTGATTTTGTTATGGCAGCGTATGGTGTTGTTAGTACAATTTGCAATTCTGCCTTTAAACACTATGAGTTGAGTTTTGGCTGGGTTGAGTCGGATTTTCCACTTAGTAAAATATGCTGAGAGATTCGGGAGATAGCTGTTAATACAGTTTCTTGCCTCCTTGACAAACTTGTTGCTTGAATAAATTAAAGTGTCATCGGCATAATTCAGCATTACTGTATTAGGTGACAGTGGCTGCGGGGTGTCTGAAGTATAAAGGAGGTATAATAATGGTCCGAGAATGGAACCTTGAGGAACACCCGCGGTTATACTGTATGGTGTCGAAAGAGTTGAATTTATTTTCACCATGAACTTTCTATCAGAAAGGTAGGAAGCGAGAAGTTTTATAGTGTGGGTGTTTAATCCGAACATTGAATGTAGCTTATAGAGTCATCGTCGTAATATCGCATAATAGCTGAATTTACTCCACGCCATGCGGCTGACTGAGATAATCTCACCGAATCTTTTTTTTCCTCTAGCTCGTCTGCATACACTTGATTTCCGTTATTTCACATTTTAAACACACATAAAATACACATTACGTTTAACATAACAAATATAAAATATAGAACTTAAATTGAAACATAAAACTTAAACACAGAACTGGCGCATACAAACGCCTAGTTATTTCACCGGCGATGATATCTCCGATAAACTCGAAGTCGACCATCGTCGTTGATTGGGTCATACATAACTGTTACGTGGTATGACCCAGTTTTTCTACTTGAGATAACGGCGAAAAAAAAGGCAATGGGTCGGTGGCATCGCACGGTTTTTTTTGACAGTTTGAGTCAAGGAAAAAGCGCTAGACGAAGTGAAGGAGGTAGAAAAGGTAGTCGATGATAAGCAGCCGATAGTTAAAATGGTTAAGGGTGTTATGATTATTCACACAATTTGTAATATATATAGTTTAATATATTTTTGTTAATATGTATATTTACTATATTTAAATAATATTATGGGTAAGTGAAATAGACTTACTTGATTTGACCGACCGTTGAGCGGTCGCTATGCTGCTTGATTGGTTGGTTGCTGGTTGTTCGGCGTCAAGGCGTTGAATGGCTGCTCCCCTGTTCAGCCACAGTTGTGTCGTTTTACTTTGTATTAGTTTATTCCTTTGGAACTCCCTTTTCACTACGTCTCTCTTTTGTTGTTTAACGTCGAATGTTTCAAATATATTTTCATTTGCCGTTGACGTTTAATTTTTATTTGGAGCCAACGCCGTTTTATTATTATTTTCTCTACCAAGTAGAATTTGCACAAAGTAGTTTATGCAAATTAGCTACTTGGCGAGTTGTTCTCCTTTTAGAGGTAGAGAGGGGAAACTTACGAAAGGGGATTTGTGGATGTTAGGGGGGACTTGGACGCGAGGTAGGTCCGTAGCACTATCATGAAAGGAAACATTGGATGTTTACACGATCAGCACTGCGTACAGCATCTATGCTGAACGGGCACATATCGCTGACGTCTTCAAAGGGTCGAACTCTCGTGTGTGTACTTACATTAACGAGAACTCGATTTCCTTTGGCAGCTAGTCGCGAGGTATGATATTCCTGTCGTTCGAACGATCGAGCGATGGGTCTGCGGATAGAACCAGGGCGAACATGCCATGCAGGTGTGTGGAAAAATACTTTCTTAGTTATGTGCATTTACATGTTCGGGCATTTATGTCGGTTACATGATGTCGTAACCGAATTGGATCTCAGGAACATGATACGTTGAATGCAAGTATGCCCCTGGGGGAAATGTTTGTAGATGCTAATACAATTGCATTAGCGAATGGTAATTGTTTAAGGTGTTTTAGGTGATAGTTTGAGCAAACAATGGAAAGGTAAGTAATGACGTTCAATGGAACTGCCATAATACCTCCCTTTCAGGGTTTTTAGATGCTCTAGAGGGAAGTTTTTGGGTTGTACCTACAAGAGATACGCAGTGGCGTTAGTGGGAAACGCCACACATATCTCTGATATTCTTTGCTCTGGCATTTTCTAGGATTTTTTTTCATCCGAGTCTTCTCCCATTCGCGTTTTTTTGCGTTTGAAAATTCTCATTGTCTCTTTCCGCAACGCGTGCAACCAGACGATTGATACTGCGAAGAAAGCTCACAACGACAGAGTGACCAATAAACTCCTTCGGTGCCCGACTGGTTCGCGTTCCTCCTGGTCAATGACAAGGGCTGGCAGCAGTATCTTCCCTTCCCCCTCTTTCCCTCCATTGCTGACGGGCAGTGGGATGTTAGTCACAAATCCAAATGATAAGGCTAATGTGCTCGCGAATTTACTTTCCGCGAATTCAAACCTCGATCCCAGTCTTTTCAAGCCACCTGTGATCGCGCCAGTATAGTCTTCCATGCGGGATGTGAGTACTATGCAACGCATTCTACGTGAACTGGACTGTAGGAAGGCAGCCGGCCCGGACGGAATACCAGCAATAGTCCTTAAGAACTGTGCTCCAGAACTACCATCGGTTCTCGGCAGACTCTTTCGCTTATCTTATGCACGGAGGACATTTCCTACCTGCAGGAAAACCCTCGAGTTCAGCCAATCCCAAAGACGGGAAAAAGTGTCTCCCACAAAATTACCGACCGATAGCATTACTGTTTATGTTACCTAAGGTGATGGAAAAAGTCATCAATAATGAATTAATTAAGTATTTGGAGTGCAACGGACTTCTGAATGATCGTCAATACGGATTCTGTGGCAGGCAGTCAATGGGAGACCTTTTGACCCTTATAACCGACATATGGATATTTGCGGTTGATGGGCATGGTGAGTCGAGGGCGGTCGCATTAGATATCTCCAAAGCTTTTGACCGCGTCTGTCACGGGACATTGCTGAGCAAACTTCGATCATATAGACATTCCCAACAGCTTTGCGACTGGACGAAGAGCTTCCTTGAAAATCGATCGATTCGGGTTGTTATGGACGGCGAGTGTTTGGATATGTATCCTGTTAATTCGGGGGTGCCTCAAGGTTCTATTTTGGCTCCAACCTTGTTTTTGCCTCACATAAATGATTTGTTGGAGACAACTGATAACAAAGTGTTCAGTTTTGCGGATGATTGTACGCTTCTTTCTCCCTTTTCGAGTGTTGAGCCGGTTGGTGCATCTACCACCAGCTGAGATGTAGACAGATTAACTCTCTGAATCGGGATCTAGATAAGGTCGTGCACTGGGGAAGGGCCAACTCGTCGACAAAAAATTAAATTGTTTATAAAAAATGAATTGTTAATTAATCATTAAACCCATGTGTGCCGCCCTAGATATATTATCTTAAAAGCTACAGTTAACATTCCAAGTCGATCGGATAAAAATTGCCCGAGTTGTGTTGCACAACACAAGCACACAAGTTGAAAAACACGGTTTTGAAAAAAAAAACAAACGCTTCTAAATGTTCAAAATGTGTTTACAGGACGAAATTTATGAAATACGCGCTTGTCAATTTTATTTATCTTTACTCTGCTATCCCAGGACAAAGAAAAAAAAATAATGGACGCAAGTCTCCCACTTTAATTCGGCGGTCATCTAGCACCATTTGGTGAACTTTAGCGATGTTATCGTCAGTTGTTGCAGTTTTTGGAAGCCCCGAACGTTCACCGTCACCCAAGCTCTCACGGCCACGTTTAAATTCAGCTGTCAAAATTTCACAGTGGTAAATGATGGTGCAGAGTCCCCATACACAGACTCCAACCCATCTTTGATTTGCGTAGGCCTATTGCCTTTCAAAAACAAAATTTTAATGACAGCTCGATACTCAATTTTGTCCAGTTTCACAAAAACACTCATATCAACTCACTCAAACGACTGTCAAATAAAAACTACGTGTCCAAAATGGCTAAAATTTTGGTGAGTAACTGTCCCGGTTGTAGTGTCAATGATGATGACTAACTAAGAGATGCACAACTACATTCACTTTTATTCACGAATGCTGCTATCTTCACGTTTAGGTCGGCAACTGTTCACCACAATCTCGTATTTCAACCATCAACATTTGCGATGCATATCGGAAGACACATGCCATCATATTTAGACCGTCCAATCATGGCCTGAAAACCATATTCCCAATTCACTCCCACACACCCCACTCATTACACATTGCATGACAAATCCACAATGAGCCACTACTCAGATGGCACGTTAATGGCGAGTACCATGCCCGTGGCCCACATCTATCGGAACACCTAGGCAATTTAGTATTGCCATGTTATCCTTTTTGTCTGACTTCTCATGGTATCGCTGCTTTGGGGTGTGCCGTTCGGCATTTTGTTTCGTCATCGTGGATTTTGATTTGTGATCCGGTGTATATTATGCGACATGCGTTTCTGTTTTAATGGTTACACGACATAGTGAAAACCATCGTTGTACGTTATCACAGCCAGATTAGTTGCTACGTCCGGTATGATTTTGCCACTTGATATTGTTTTAGGCACTATAGACCAAACAACGGAATTAAAAAGTTCATTCGTATTTTGTGTGTAACCTCCAAGGCACCTCGTGACTTTGATATTATCATAAGTGTTGCGGATTCGCCACTAAATGCAACGGAGGGACTCTAGTACGTTCGCCGTCTAGTACACTCCCCGACCAGCATACTCACCACGCCTGTCAGCCACCAGCTGACAACGCGTCACCTGCTTAGGGACGCCATCGAGCTGTCACACAGATTCAAATGTGACCAACGATTTTTGGTCAGTCTGCAACCAACTTTCAAGTGCACATCGTCGGAGCAATTATCGCCAGCACCAATCAAGTGAAATAAAATAAAGCTATACAATTTGAATGATAAGAAATAAAAATGAATCACAATAAAGACTTCAGACTTTGCTTGTGCTTCCTTCTCGCTGTCTCCACCGACTTCCTCCCATAATTGCACCTCTCGGCTATCCTCTTGGATGCAGCTCACTGTTCCTGGACGCTGCCCTCTAATACCGACCAACCACCACTCTTGGACGCCTTCCTCCTGGACCCAACCTCATTATCGCCCATCTATTACGAATAATAAGGCTTGGCATCTACAAGACACTTATATGTTTTGCTGTCTCCGTCTCTGGCGTAGTGCACATACGTGACATTGAGTAATCTTTTGGAGCGACAAAACATCTCAACGAACGCATCAGTCTCCTTTTTTTCAGCACTACCACTATAATTTGCAGCACATTGCCCTTGTGGGGGATGCGGTTCTTGGCAAGTTGCGTCCACCGTGGATGAAGGACCGACGACTAGAGTCGGCATCCAGGATGAGCTGCGTTCACGAGGATGAAGAACCGATGAATAGAATAGTTGAAGTGGAGTTTATTTCTGCTTTGGTTATCTGCCTTAATCTCTTTGAACGGATGAGCTCCTCGGTACCCCTTGATCGTTTCTCGCCCTTGTGATGATTCTACGGACATGAAGTGTTTTCGACGGTCGTGGCGCGCAGGTGATCGGTGGTGGGCTGCTCCATGCACGTCTTGTATGGCGCCTAGAATCGATCACCACGGAACCTTCCTTTCATCCGCTTAGAGGAGTTGTGATCTGCGGTAGCAGAGTCGACCAATTCATCTGGGTTGGAGTTGTAAGTTCGTAAACCACGATCAGGTTGAGCTCGAGATGGTTAATGAATTTAAAACCGTTGAGAAGATTTTGAATTTTGAGACTTAAGTGGCGACCCTTTTTTCACTGACGCGTGGTCTGCTGATGGGTGACAGTTGTCATGGGAAGCAGATGTGAACGTACTAGATTTCTCCAATACATTTCTTTGTGAATACGCAACACCCCTTTCCACTCTTCGTACTCAACCGTGTCGCTTTGGTTTTCCCAATACCAACACTCTTCGCTGTATTTTGATTTTGTTGTAATGTCTATAACTTTTCCAGTAAATCACCCGACCAGACTAACACATCCAAAAAGAGACGAAAAACCTCTTTTTCGCCATGACCCGAATCACGACACTGTAAGCCCTTCGGTCTGACCGTTTTCTTCCGATATTTTCTTTTTTTCGATAGCAGCCATTCTTAATGAGCTGGAATTCACGGCACCGGTGGCTTCTTTGATGCTTTTTATAACACCATCGTAGGCACTTGGAAAAAGTGGTTTCGGAAAACCCATAAACGCACGAAAGTTTTTTATCCCGTTTAGATCAACACCAAGTAATCTCATCGCAAAAATAAGACGCCTATTAACTTCATAGACATTTCGACCAATCACTGGGCAAGAGTCAATCAAAGTATCTCCACATTCACTGCACGTCAGAACAATTTTGAAACCGAGGCCACGCTTACGTGTTTCTGAAAATGTAACGTTGCCGTCACACTCGCGCACTAAAACTTGAGCCAACGCCATGAAAACAGGTACAAAGTTTATGATTCTATACCCAAATAAAGAATCAAGAGATATCTCATCCTCCGGGTCCGATTTTATTATTTTTTTAGCGAGCAGAGAAACATCTGTGGCGCCTCAACACAAACCACAACCTTCGCGCAATCGCCATAAGCAAAGACTCACGCCGAGAGTGGCTTTCCACTAATTAAGTCAAGCACACTCTCGATCACCCTCACACACAAAAGAGAGTCACGGCTGAATTGGCGTGTAGTCGACGCGGCACTACGTGGGTCTCGGTCGCACGTAGAACGAGAACCGACACCGGATCTGTCGTTCGACACACACCACATGTGAGGACAATTGGGGGGGAGTATTCTCCCACTTGGATATCGCTCGCCGCCGAGACCGGACGTCTCGCAAGAGAAACCAATGAAAATGCCGCCAGGGACTCCAGCGACAGCAGCCTCTTCAGCGGTAGCAGCCATCCGACGACAGCGACGATTTGGGGATCGAAACCCCAAACATCCACAAAGTCGTTTTCAAATTCGAGACGATTCGGCCGTTCGCGATGTGAAATCTTACTTCATGACGCACGAGATGTCGATTGACGACATCTTTTTTTTGCCTTGATACACCTTTTCACTGACTTTTATTTTATTTTGTGCAATATTATTCGCTTTAATAGCGTAAATATGAAACTAGTACGTGGCGTCCATTAAGGACACTTGTGGCGGATCAGCACAATCCACAACCTCCACGCAGTCGCCGTAAGCAAAGACTCACACCGAGAGTAGCTTTCGACTAATTAAGTCAAGCACACTCTCGGTCACCCTCACACACAAAGGAAAACATCATCCGACTGTACCTCCCAGAGCCCCTGCGACGTCAGGCCTTCAGCATCATTCACAGCTTGTCCCACCCAAGTGGTAGGGCAACAGCCAAAGTACTGGCGCGGAAATTCGTCTGGCCAGGCGTTCGCAAGGACGCCATCGCTTGGGCACGTCGCTGCGAGGACTGCCAACGCCCCAAGGTAGGACGTCACAACAGGGAGGCCCTGGGAAAATTCTAAGAGCCGGACAATCGCTTCGAGCACGTCCACATAGACCTCATCAAGATGCCACTAATTCAAGGGATGCAGTACTGTCTGACCATCATCGATAGATTCTTGCGATGGCCCGTGGCGGTGCCCCTACCCAACATCAAAACAACCACAATCGCCGAGGCATCCATAGACTACTGGGTCAGTAACTACAGAACTCCACTTCACATCACGTCAGACAGAGGGCCACAATTCGAGGCAGAGCTATTCACAGAGCTCGCCAAATGCATCGGGGCGCACAAGATCCACACAACGCCGTACCATCCGCAGTCCAGCGGAATGGTGGAGAGATTCCACCGAACTCTCTAAGTCGCCCTAAGATGCTGTTCACTATGCTGGCTGGATAGTCTGTCCACAGTTTTGCTGGGCCTCAGGGCGGCGTACAAAGAGGATCTCGAAGCCTCCCCAGCCGAAATGCTCTACGGCTTAACCATTCAAATCCCCGGAGAATTCGTCGCATCGGAACCGGCACAGGCAAACAAAACCAAATTCGTCGCGAGCCTACGCCGGCTTTTCAAAGCCATGCGCCCTGTCGCAGCAACCCGGCACACCCCAGGGCACCCGATCATCCACAAGGATCTGCAGACCTGCACCCATGTCTTCAGACGACTCGACAGCATCCGCAAACCTCTCGAAGCGCCCTACACAGGCCCACACCACGTTATCCGACGCACGGAATATAAAACAGTCATCATCGACGTCAATGGCCAGGAGAAAACCGTCTCAACCGACCAAGTCAAACCAGCCTACCTGGAAAGGGCAGAGTCGGCCCACACCAAGCAACCGATCCAGCCCCAGCTGCCCACACCACAAACCGAGACCCCTGTTCAGGAGGAAGTCCAGCCACAGCGCACCCACATAACCACTACACACATCCGCCCCGGCCCGGAGGCAGCGCGCACCCTCACCCCACAGCCACTGCAGCAGAGAAATCTCACTTCCAGCGCATATTGCGCCGGCCACTGGGTGGGGGGGGGGGGCTGGTTGTGACGGATCAGTACAATCCACAACCTTCGCGCAGTCGCTGTAAGCAAAGACTCACACCGAGAGTAGCTTTCGACTAATTAAGTCAAGCACACTCTCGGTCACCCTCACACACAAAGGAGAGTCACGGCTGAATTGGCGTGGAGTCGACGCGGTACTACGTTGGTCTCGCTCACACGTAGAACGAGAACCGACGCCGGATCTTGCCCGCCATTTTCGGTTGACACACACCACATGTGTGGACAATTGGCGCGAATACTAACTCACTTCGACGTCAGCCGCCGCCACGACCGGACGTGAGTCAACTAAACGAACTCAGCATTTGCCGCAGCCTAGGAGACATCTGGGCATCGCCTGCAGTTGGGGAAGACATCCCCAAACACGTACTATACGTTTAGTTGTAGTCAGCTGTAGTCTAACGGTCATTTCAGCGTCTCATGCAATCTCTCTCTAAAGTAAAAGTTTTATAACGCCATCTATACGTATTTTATGAAAGTATTACTCACTTGTATTGAATAAAAATTATCGACCGGATTATGATACTCCAAAACGCTGCCAAAAGCGAAGCAGCTTTTTCAAACGTTTCGGAGCCTTTAATGTTGTTGCGGAAATTAGCTTTAAGAAAATTCAAAAAAAAATTTCCCGCATTAAATTTCTTTTGGATATCATTTTTAGGATGTTTGTACGTAATTCAAGCTAGAAATAATTGAAAAAAAAATTCTCGATAGATATAAAGTTATATTATGAATAAAAAAATATATAAGTCGTGCTTCGGAACTTGAGGACATCCAAATTGACAACCATAATACCAGGATACCAAACAATTCGTTACAGCACTACAAATTTACTCTTAATGTTACAAAGAAGTATTTTGATTTGCGAGAAAAAGGTTGAGTTGATGTTGAATGCTACCGTCTCAGCTGTCGTATTGAAAGTCGGTGCTTGACGTTTTTCATATAAGAATTTATTTTGATGTACTTTTTGCCTTGTGGGTAATACGTTGTAATATATTTTTATTAATATACTAAAATGATGCGGTATAGTAGTGTAACCTGTCGGATATTACAAAAGGTATAACCATATAGTGATTTTCCTAAGTTTTAATACGTACTTTTGCTGTTTCAGGCATTCCTACCACAACAAAAAGTAATTGTCACACCCGTGCGCCTTAAGTCATATTCGCCGATAAACACAATTATTATGTTTGTTCCCCAACAAGAGGTTTGTGATGAGGTTTATATTGTCGACCAGTTTAAAAATAATCATTTCCTTTTAGGCATGGATTGTAGAAAGAATGGGACGGTTTCACAAGATTATGGAGCCGGGATTAAATTTTTTGTTTCCCGTTGTAGATAGAATTAAATATGTGCAAAGCCTCAAGGAAATAGCGATAGATGTACCCAAGCAGAGTGCTATTACCTCGGACAACGTTACACTCAGCATAGACGGTGTTCTGTATTTGCGCATAGTGGATCCGTACCGCGGTACATTCTGCATCCTTTTAGTGCTAGCTTTAGTTATAGCACCTTATTTATTACAGCTTCATACGGTGTGGAGGAGCCTGAATTTGCGATTACTCAATTGGCACAAACTACAATGCGATCAGAATTAGGCAAAATGTCTATGGATAAAGTTTTCCGTGAAAGAGAATCATTAAATGTTAGTATAGTGGACTCGATTAACAAGGCCAGCGAAGCGTGGGGTATTGCCTGTTTACGTTATGAAATTCGCGACATAAGGGTATTTGAAATTTAAGCAATGCGCAATATTGAAATTGATTGAATCGAATTCTTTTTCAGTTGCCAAATCGCGTGCATGATGCTATGCAAATGCAAGTTGAAGCCGAAAGGAAAAAACGTGCAGCTATTTTGGAATCTGAGGGCATTCGCGAAGCAGAAATTAATATAGCTGAAGGAAAACGAAAATCTAGAATACTGGCTTCAGGTAATTCGCATATTTGTTTATTGTAGAAGGTAAGAAATTAACTCAGCAAAATTAAGCTACAGTTGAACGAGGCAATGCCGTTTGGGTTGTTGTCCACTTCGTTTTTGTCTATACGTCGATGCTTTGTATCTGTCTACATATGTATAAATATCAGCAATTTGGTTACTAAGTGAAAACAGATAATTACTGATACCGATAATCCAGATTTAATCCACTGGTATTCAAGAGATTGACGTTAAGTGATTCCCAGCATGTTAAGGCTCTATGTTAGTAGATAAATGTATTGCGCTGGGTGAATTTGGTATAGTCTTCGATGCGGGATGTGAGATTTCGTCCGCGCACTATTCAACGCATTCTACGTGAACTGGATTGTAGGAAGGCAACCGGCCCGGACGGAATACCAGCAGTAGTCCTTAAGAACTGTGCTCCAGAACTATCGCCGGTTCCCGGCAGACTCTTCCGCTTATCTTATGCACGGAGGACCTTTCCTGCCTGCTGGAAAATCGCTCGAGTTCAGCCAATCCCAAAGACGGGAAAAAAGTGTCTCCCACAAAATTACCGTCCGATAGCAGTACTCTCTATTTTATCTAAGGTAATGGAAAAAGTCATCAATACAGAGTTGGTTAAGTATTTGGAGTGCAACGGTCTTCTGAATGATCATCAATACGGATTCTGTGGCAGGTGGTCCACAGGAGACCTTTTGACACTTATAACCGATATATGGACATCTGCGATTGAACGGCATGGTGAGTCGAGGGCCGTCGCATTAGATATCTCCAAGGCTTTAGACCGCGTCTGTCACGGGGCATTGCTGAGCAAACTTCGCTCATATGGACTTTCCCAACAGCTTTGCGACTGGACGAAAAGATTCCTTGAGAATCGATCGATCCGGGTTGTTTTGGACGGCGAGTGTTCGGATCTGTATCCTGTTAATTCGGGGGTGCCTCAAGGTTCTATTTTGGCTCCAACCTTGTTCTTGCTTCACATAAATAATTTGTTGGAGACAACTGATAACAAAGTGTTCAGTTTTGCGGATGATAGTACGCTTGTTTCCTCCTTTTCGAGTGATCGGCCGATTAGTGCATCAACGTCGCACCAGCTGAGATGTAGACAGATTGACTCTCTGAATCAGGATCTAGATAAAGTCCTGCAGTGGGGAAAGGCCAATCTTGTCGACTTCAACGCAACGAAGACCCAGTATACAACATTCACAAAGAAAACTGGATCATCGGTTCCACAGCTGATGATGAGTGGCCGGGCCCTCGAGGCTGGGGAAAGTTTGAAATTGCTCGGCGTCACGGCCTGTGGGAATGTATCATGGCATAAACACGTATCGGGTATCGCCAGATCAGCCTCAGGAAATCTGAGTTATCTTTTTAGAGCCAAGAAATATTTTACCCCGGCCCAACTTCTCCTATATAAATCCCAAATTAGACCCGCGCTCGAATATTGCTCTCATGTTTGGAGCTCGGCTCCTAAACATACCCTCGACCTACTTGAGAGCATACAGAGACGACCGATCCGCCTGATCGGGGACTCGGCGCTAACGTCGGGACTACAGTCGTTATCACATCGAAGGCGCATAGCCGACCTCTGTCTGTTTTACAGATATTATCACGGGTGCTGTTCTTCAGAGATTCTTGACATTGTTCCACGCAATTCGGTTTATATGCGCTCCACAAGACAATCCGACGGATTGCACCCGTTTGTGGTTCATCTCCCGACGGCCCGAACATCCCTGTATCAGAACTCGTTCCGTTACAGAGCGGGGAAGCTGTGGAACTGCCTTCCCACGCGAGTGTTCCCGGAGCGTTACAACCTGCAACTGTTCAAAAAGAACTGCAACAGTTATTTGTCGGTTTATTTCGTAAGGTCCCTGCTGGATGATGTCGTAGTGTTCCGCCGAACACTGCTTACCGTGGAGGAAAAATATACCAGCGGAGCGAACACAGTCAATAAATGAAACACGGAGCACTTGCTTTAAACTCTATTTATTGTTTTTTTTTTTTTTTTTTTGTAGGCAATTACACGTATCTTTAGTTTTGCGAGCCTCGACACACACGTAAGCCGATACACACACTCGACCGTTCGCTCCTTTTACTGTGCCGCGTCCGATTAAAAAAAAGTCAACTCGCGAATTAAAAAAAAACTGAACACTTAATTTTTAATGTTGCCGTCGGTGGCAGTTCGGCAGAATTCTCGATCCTCACGTCCTCCTCGTCGCGTTGACGATCAAAATCTCCCTGTCTGTCTGCCCACACAGATATCCAGATTCCAAACTGGTATCTGTATCTACACGGAAAAATTTCCCTAATTGCTCTGCTAACAGAACTTCCGAATTTCTGTTAGCAGCATGTTATCACGTCCCAGGGGTGATTTTTCATTCCTGAAAGAAGAAACTCGCTCATCATCGAACATCATTATCACCATCCGTGGTGGTGGTCGAAATTAAGTTCGACGGTTGTCGATTGTATGCCGCCTTATTTACATAACACATCTGGCGCAAAAGCCGAAAGATATCCTGCAATTTGCATGGATGTATGGTTCATGGGTTTTGTTTGACTTTTGTCAATACACCCGAAATCCATTAGATCTTTCTAATGGGTGTGAAATACAAACAGACACCGTGGGATCGGAGTAGTTTCCTTGTATGTTTTCAACCTCATACAATTTGAATTATCTCGTTGAGATAATTACGGTTGCCGTTTCTTTATGTTTGCCGATAGACTTGGTGGTCTTTATGGCAGCTACCCGCACGTGCATCGTTGGTCGGCTAATTTGCATTGCATAGACGTTTGAAATTGCCGATTCAATGGAATGTTCCTGGGCGCAGGCAGATTGAATGTTTCTTTTTTGTTTCAGGTATGATGACTTACGAATGTTGAGCTTGGCATTAAAAGCTTTGGGGACGTTCAGTTCCTTGCTTTTTGGTGTCGGTCTCAACGTTGGCTGCGAGTTGCAGGCCCTATGGTGGGACTTTGGGGGCACGCGTCTGTGGGCGCGTGCAACGCTCTCAGGTAAGTAAGTTCTTTGAAGGTAGGAACCTTACCTGCGCGGAATTGTGCGTTCGTAGAACGCTACAGTTATTTGATGGCATCTCGGGCCGCCCACTCGACGCTATAGGTTCGCCTCTCCCGAGAGAAGTCTAATAAAAAAAAGTAACAAAGAAAAAATACAGAGTGCTTCACGAGACTTTTACAAAACTTGCAATAACTCGCATTAAAAACGAGGTACTGCGATGGTGGTACGCTCTATGAGTAGTGCGGAGTATCACTTTTCGTCCTACCTGGGTTAGTATTACCATGGCGCACTGGACGAAACATCACCAACACAAGCGTTTGCTGTAGATGGCTATTTCTGCATTGTCTAGTCTGTGATGCACGTGCAACATTAATTTCGTAAACATTTTAATATCCCGATGCGATCTCCAATTCCTGTGCGTAGAACAATATTGAATTAGGTAAAAAACTTCCGTGAGACTGCTAGTGGATCAAATCAAAATTCGACAGACGACCCTCACAAAACTATATGAACTCCCGGAAACATTGAAAACGCGCGCATCCGTTTACAGATAACCCCTGGATGGTTGTCCAAAACTGTGCCCAAGGTCTTCAAATTTCGTCGTCCACTCGTCATATATTACGTGATGATCTGAATTTTCCACCAATGGAATTTCATCTTGTGTAAAATGTTTACTTCATGGTTATTGTATTTTAGAATCGTCAAAATCCCGTCAAACACATTGTACATTGCATATACTTTCCATATTGTGCTACACAGCCTACGGTTTATGTTTTCATTTCGTGTCAAATGAACGAAAAGCTAAATCAGTTCCTCATCTTACACTGGTATACATAAACAACTTAATTTGTTTTCACCCATGGACTGTATCGCGTATTCCGACTATAGTGAAGAACGTGTGATTCGAACTGACGCTGTGACGGTTAGAATCACTAAAAATGTAACCAATGCTCAACACATCAGACCACTGCCGTGTGTACGAATTCGATTTCTAAACTCAAGTACACTCAACTGATGTGGAATTGTTATGTTATCGCTATGGTATACGGCTCTGATGCTTTGTTTATTCTAACTTCCTTTCGGTGTTCTTTTGCTTGCATATTGTGTGTGTATCTGTTAGAAACGCAATAACTGTATATTGTGTAAGCAAAAATTTCCGCCAACCAACAGGAGGGTTAACGAAAAAACTTCCCAAAAAAATAACATTGCTATATAGAAAGCGCACTTAGACGGTGTTCGGAGATCCGATCCTGGTGATGAGGATGCGTCCACCAGCCAGGCGAGTCGGTAGCTTCTAGTATGATGAGGGAGCGTCCAATAAGGATTAATTGTCCAGATGATGCCGGTACGCCCAAGAAAAAACAATCGTTCAGATGATGGCGATGAGTCCAACAAAGAGTAATTTTCCAGATGATAGTGCGTCCAAGAAAGAATACTCGTCCAGATGATGGCGGTGCATCCAAAAAATAATAATCGTCCAGGTGATGGGGGTGCGTCCAATAAAATATAATCGTCCAGATGATGGCGGTGCATGCAAGAAAAAATAATCGTCCAGATGATGGCGGTGCGTCCAAGAAAGAATAATCGCTAGGCACATATTCCCGTTGATCCCCGCGGAACTATCTTTTAGATATTCCATCGCGAGGCGGGACGGAGTTTACCTGTTACTCCGCTCGTCGCGTCGCAACTGCTGCACAAATTTCCCATCTCTACCTATAGAATAACAACTACGTCAAGTAGAGCTAATTTGTATAAACTACTTTATGCAAATTCTACTTGGCAAGAATAATAAAAATTAAAAGGCGTCGGCGCCGAAAATAAAAAATAAAACGTCAACGGCAAAAAAAAATATATATATATAATGAGTTAGAAAAAGATTTTCAAAGCGACAACACGGTAATTTTTATTATTCTTGCCAAGTGTTGGTTGAGGGCTTGGACGCGAGGTCCGTAACATATCTAGCCAGCATTTAATGCTCTGGATTGCTTGGGAGCAATTATTCTTCAGGTCATCTAGATGTTTAGTTACGGCCACTATCGCCAAATCATCTGCGTACCCAATGATTCCAACCCCTTCCGGTACATTGAACCCTGAGCACACCACCATACATGATATTCCATAACAGCGGACCTAATACAGATCCCTGAGGTACACCCGCTGTTATTTTATATTCCTCTGGTCGCTCGTCTGTGTCATAGAGCAGTCTTTTATCCGAGAGATAGTTTCCTAGTATACACACCAAGTAGGGTGAGACTTGTAGATCGCGCAACGCTTCTAGAATCCGATTCCAGTTCACAGAGTTAAATGCATTTTTACCGCGCAATACTTTTTCGTACCTCCTAGCCATCGTGCTGCAGCTATCGCATTGCGAGCGATGTCGTACACCACAGATAGTGCGTTACCGGTTGATCTACCTTTCCGGAACCCATACTGCCATTCAGAGCCCCGATGTCCCCTCAGTGAATTAATCCAGGCGAGTGGCAATTACTCGCTCAAGCAGTTTCCCTGTTGTGTCCAGCATGCACAACGGGCCATAAGACGACGGCCCTTCTGGATTCTTGACTCCTTTTGGTATAAGTACAAGCCGCTGTTTTTGCCATTGTTTAGGAAATGATCCTGTTTGAAGGCAGGTTGTGAAGAGACTGCTGAAGACTTCCGGCTTTTTTGTTAAAGCAGCCTTCACTACAGCGTTAGGGATACCATTCAGTCCCGGGTCTTATTTTTTTAACAACCCTTGCAGCCAAGACCACCTTTTCGGTGGTCACGGGAGATATCTCTCCTTCAGCGATACTCCACTCATCTTGCACTCTCAACACCTCATCACACTGTAGGATCTTGGCCATGTCACTTTTACTTTTTTGCATTTAACTACTGTAGTTGTGTAGTCTTTTCATGATTATCTTGTAAGCGCTGCCCCATGGGTTGTTATTTAATTCATCCCTTAGGGAGCAGACCGCGTTTACTTTTGTGGATCACATTCTTCAACTCCTTCCGTTTGTTGACGAATTCTGCATGCAACTGTGGGTAGGTGCTTCGGTTTCTTGCTTTTTGTTGCGAGCGTCGTAACCGGTTGCGCTCCGATCGCACATGGGAAATTTCTACGTTCCACCAATACACTGGTTTGATTGCTCCTGTTTGTTGTTTGTGTCGTGGCATAGAAGCATCGCATGCAGTAGTTCGCCACTTCATGACTTTTCCAGTCTGCCTGTTCGCATCGGCCTCTACGTCAAACTGTTCGGTTTGGTCGTCCAGTATATAATCGAGCAGTTCCGTCTCGAGGTTCTTCTCTTTCCGCCTTTTTTTTCTGGGCTTTATTCGCCAATTTGCCAGTGATGAATCCCCTGTGTGGTAATATTTCGCACATCAAGCCTTGGTCACTATGGGTGTCATCCTCATTATCACCGGCACTACAACCGGGATCTGGTCTTGGCCTTACTTAGCAAGTCTCTCCACCGGTATCCGGTCCTTATCCGAGACTTGTTAAACTGTCCATAATAATTTGTTTTTCCGGACAAGGTTATCAGCCTTGCCCCAACCATGTCGCTGCATGCATTGGTTCACTACTTGGCGGGTGCCAAAGAAGCTATCCAGGGGTGTCACGTGGAGACTGCATGGGTCACTATGGCTGTAGGTGTCCAAAACTCGCCACTCCATACTTCTTGCTAATATGGAGCTGGCAAATGTGATGTCGATTTTGGACCAGCCTCTCGTTTATGAAGGTGTCATCAGCACCATCATTAAGTAATATCACATCTAAGACTGCGAAGGCTTTGAGTAGTGTCTGGCCTCTACTGTTGGTCCTTGTGCTTCTCCATTCTACTGCCCAAGCGTTGAGATCTCTAACAACTATAAGAGGGCTCTTAACTTTTGCTTCTTGTGTTACCTCGTCCAAAAAGCATTTGAGTTCTTCTATTTCCCACCTTTGCGGAGCGTAACAACAGTAGAAATGAACTCCTCTGACCTTCGCATAGGCAAATCTTTCCACCCGCTGGACACTTCTATATTCCATGGGGGGATTTCCAGTTGTCCAGAGGGCCGCTATTCCGCTGCTGTCTTCCTCCAATGGAATTATACCAGTGCCAGGCCTCCTGTACGGTTCATTGATTAGTACCACGTCTGCACGATATTCCTTAACCGCTTGGAAAAGGAGATCTTGTGCGGCTCCACAACGGTGTAAGTTAATTTGAATGCACTTAAACCTGTCCATTTTTATTCAAGAGATTAGACATCGCGTTTTTAAATGCTCGGCATTTGTAACTTCCTGTTGAGTGGTGGTTGCCGCCTGCGCACCCTGATTCGCAAAACATACATTTGAGTTGTGCTTTACAACTCATTGCTTTGTGGCCTTTTTCACCGCATTTCAAACAGTTTTCCGAACGATCTTCTTCGGATTTACAGGATTTCGTCGCATGGCCGTATTGCCAACATCTGAAACATCTGAAAAATCTCACCCACCCAACCCGTAGGAAACCTGTAGCCAGCAACATGCTAGCCCTTTCTCTTGGCAAGCGGATAATGGCAACCTGCGTGTCATCTGGTTTCCTTCCTAAACTCTTTACCGCTTCCTTTGGGATCGCGTTTAGTGCAGGGAACTCTATACGGATTGCTGTCAGAATTTACTCCCCCGTGGCAACCTCATCTAAATCATGACACTCGATGATTTCCTGTGACACTGTTTTCACACTAGCATCTTCCCTTAATACTTGTACTTTTGCTTTCAGTGTCTCGGTGGTGGCCTCTGGTCGGCGTTTCAGTTCTAGCAGCAATTCCCCTTTGCTGTCTTTTAAACTTTATTCACGCTATTTCCAGCTCACTTATCTCGGCCTTGGCCTTCATGAACTTCAATATGTCCACAAATGTTTTTTCATCGGTTTTGGATATTATTATAGCGTCGGGCGTGGCCTCTTTTTTATAATGTTGGCTTTCTTTGTATCATTTTTGGAGCCTTTTCACCCTCCAACCTCGCATCCCTCTTCCTTCCCCTCCGGCCGATTGTAAACCAATTGTAATTGGGTGAATCATCATTTAGTTGCGAATCCGCAACATTCCGCCTGCCTTCGCCAACTATTGGCGAATCATCCTCTTTGACAGCCGAGGACTCATATCCCGATGTCCTGGTGATGGTGATATCTATTATTGGGGGAGGCCGCCCGTTCCGTTATTGTTAGGAACACTGAAAGCGTCTGCTTTCCCTGCTACTTCTGCGTAGGATGGGTGAAAATGGCATGTTTCGACACTCGTCGATGTTCCCATACCAAAAAATCCCTCTTTTTGAATAACTCTTTCTGCATTTTTTCCATTTAGAGGAGTGATGATTTATTCGGGAGGATCTTCTCCTGATTCCAGTAAACGATGTCGGAAGTGGTCCTCTCTGACTCCCACCATTAATGCGGATTTCGCCAACCTTTCGATTTGGATGGCGAATGCGGCACTGGTGTCCTGTCCGTATGAGCGCGTCACCGCTTCCTTGCAGAATGTCACTGCTTGTTTCACACGAGAAATGAAATCTGCGACGTCCTCTCCTCGGAGTTCTCGCATTCTAGATGTCCACTAGGGCACGAACTTCGATCCCGCGTTGAAGTTTCGATTGGACGAAGACACGAGCTGTAGCCAGGAGTGTTGCCCGCTGAGGAGGGGCGTTTAGAGTGTGCGAGCATAATCCGGAGTTTTGTCCGCCTTGGCCTTTGGGACTGGAATACGCTTCTGGAGGTGTTGATGAACTGGGCATCGGCGTTGAGGCTTGGCCAGCGTGTAGTAGGATGTGGTGTCGTCCCTGACACTGTCGGCAAGCCTTGATGGAGTGGCAGTCGCGAAGCAGGTGTCTCCTCAGCCAGTTGAAACACAACTTTCGTTGGCCTGCATGCGATTTTCGTTGATCATCGGGCAGCGCTTTATACTCTTCGCAGGGGGAGATGGAGTGCGATGATGCACAAAACGAGCAGGAAGTTTGCAGATTAGGGTGCGATGTGAACTGAGATGGGCGACCTCGTGTCGGGGAAGGGACTGATCTTATTTGTGGCTCCTTGATGGGAAGCAGCCTCTAGTCTAGGCAGTTCAACGAACTCCAGGGCCTCGATCCTGGTCTTGAGGAAGATGTTGAGCTGCTTGTATGTAGGGAGTTCCGTAGTATCCTCCTGCGATGTCTGCCAATCACGTCCCGTACTTGGGTCAAACGCACTGTGTGGTTAGATAGACGAGTATGTCGTCTCATTCCGTTACGGGACGACCAGGCGTATCTAGTGTAGAGCATCATTGGTATCACTGGTAGAGTCGCGGAGCTGACGCAGGCCCACGACGGACTCTTCGGTGACAGCTGGAATCTGGAAGAGAACACTGAGAGCATAATGGACCAGGGCACGTGTATTGTCGTAGTCCTCTACTCGTTTGTCCCAACCCCGTTTGTAGTTCTCCGTGTCGGGAATATTTTTGGTGGTCCTTGCGGCATCGTCACGAAGGCTAGACTTTAGATAAGGTCTGGATGGTCCGCCAGTATCACCTGGAACAAGCTTTTGAGTGGCTTCCATTCCGAATACGTGCTCGAGAGCGTTGGTTACTGCACTGGGGGCAGTTTACGATGGTGGGCGCGATTGGTGTCGAGGATGTGGAGAATTATGGAGAGCTTTCGGTGGTGCCGAGAAGTCCGGGGTGAGGGTGCGGTGAGCGTCGACGAACTATGCCTGCTCGTCTAAGTAAACTTCCTCGGCCGCGTCGATCAAATCATCCGCGAAGTATCGATAGCCTTTGATTTCTGGAGTTGCCAGCCGCACAATCTCTTCATACCGCGTCCGGATGTCTTCCCATTTCAACCTAAGACTCTATTGGTGAGTCTCCACTGAGCCCAACGTTGGTGGGCCTGTGGCGTTTCTAACAGATACACACAATATGCAAGCAAATAGTGAAGAACACCGAAAGGAAATTCGAATGTGCAAAGCATCAGAGCCGTATCCTTAGCGATAACATAACAATTCCACATCAGTTGAGTGTACTTGAGTTTAGAAATCGTATTCGTACACGCGGTAGTGGCCTGATGTGTTGAGCATTGGTTACATTTATTGTGATTGTAACCGTCATAGTGTCAGTTCGAATCACACGTTCTTCACTATCGTCGCAATACGCTATAGGCCCTTTTTCTTCAAATTGAGGAACGCGCGAGATATCTGGTCTTGTGCCGAGAACTGAGCGGCGATGAGTTCCTCAATCTAGGACATTATGGCCACTTAAAGTCGAGCAAGCCGCCAAGAAAGGGCCCAGAGTATTTGTCAATGACGCAACCGGGGAAATGACGTCTGAGCTATGATATAAGCTCAGGAACGCCCACGCACGAAAGGGAACACGATGCTGCGTTAACACAGTGGGTCCTTAGCACTTCCACCACCGATGAGCACTCGCACTTTCACTATCTGATCACGGTTCAGTTTATCGCGGAATGTAGGCGATAACAATCCATCTTAAAGGACCAATAAATGTTCGGGGATCCGATCCTGGTGATGAGGCGGCGTTTACCGACAGGTGAGTAGGTAGCTTCCGGGATGATGAGGGAGCGTCCAATAAGGAATAATTGTCCAGATGATGGCGGTGTGTCCAAGAAAGAATAATCGTCCAGATGAAGGTGGTGCGCGCAAGAAAGAATACTCGTCCAGATGATGGCGGTGCGTCCAAGAAAGAAGAATTGTACAGATGATGGCGCTGCGTCCAAGAAAGAATAATCGTCCAGATGATGGCGGTGCGTCCAAGAAAGAAGAGTCGTCCAGATGATGGCGGTGCGTCCAAGAAAAAATAATCGTCCAGATGAAAGCGGTGGATCGAAAAAACAATAATCGTTCAGATGATGGTGGTGCGTCCAAGAAAGAATAATCATCTAGAAGATGGCAGCGCGTAGAAAGAATAATTGTCCTGATGATAGCGGTCGTCCATGAAAGAATATTCGTCCAGATGGTGCTGCATCCAACAAAGAATAACCGTTGAGAGAAATTTGACGATCAAATGTCTTTTTTGTGAAGTTAAATTGATCATTATATTCCCTCGGTAAAAATTGACGATATAGTTGACGCACTGCTGTCAGATATTATTCCTCTTAGTATAAAGACTTTAAGATCACACAGAGGAGAGAGTCTCAAGACTGTGATTCGAATAAAAGAACTAGGCTTCTAGTTGTACAAACCAAACGCTGGAAAAAATTTGGCAGAGATTAAGAAAGGCAAAGAATGACTATGTAGTGCACATTGAACACGTTAAGTCCTTGTATAACTGGAAAGTGAGACTCCCACTTTATGGCTGTTTGCGTTTTTAATTGTTTGTCCAATGGGAAGTCGGTGTCAGAGATTATTCTTCTGGGGATGGAGATGTATATTCCACATTCCATCAAACGAAGTTCGTCTGATAAACCTTGGTTTGACAAAAAATGCGAGCTGATTACAGCGGCAAAAAATAGAGCTTTTAAGCAATGGCGCTCCAATCCCACCGATGTTAACAGAACGAATTTTGTTAGAATCAGAAACGTGTGCAACCAGGCGATTGATACCGCGAAGAAAGCTCACAACGACAGGGTGATCAATAAGCTCCTTCGGTGCCCAACTGGTTCGCGCTCCTTCTGGTCAATGGCAAAGGCTGTCAGCAGGAACTTTGCTTCCTCCTCTTTCCCTCCGTTGGTGACAGACAGCGGGACGTTAGTCACGAATCCAAAGGATAAAGCTAATGTGTTCGCGAATTTATTTTCCGCGAATTCAAATCTCGATCCCGGCCTTTTGCAGCCACCCGTGATCTCGCCGGTACAGTCTTCCATGCGGGATGTGAGATTTCGTCCGCGCACTATTCAGCGCATTCTACGTGAACTGGATTGTAGGAAGGCAACCGGCCCGGACGGAATACCAGCAATAGTCCTTAAGAACTGTGCTCCAGAACTATCGCCGGTTCTTGGCAGACTCTTCCGCTTATCTTATGCACGGAGGACCTTTCCTGCCTGCTGGAAAATCGCTCGAGTTCAGCCAATCCCAAAGACGGGAAAAAAGTGTCTCCCACAAAATTACCGTCCGATAGCATTACTGTCTATTTTATCTAAGGTAATGGAAAAAGTCATCAATACAGAGTTGGTTAAGTATTTGGAGTGCAACGGACTTCTGAATGATCGTCAATACGGATTCCGTGGCAGGCGGTCCACAGGAGACCTTTTGACACTTATAACCGATATATGGACATCTGCGATTGAACGGCATGGTGAGTCAAGGGCGGTCGCATTAGATATCTCCAAGGCTTTTGACCGCGTCTGGCACGGGGCATTGCTGAGCAAACTTCGTTCATATGGACTTTCCCAACAGCTTTGCGACTGGACGAGGAGCTTCCTCGAGAATCGATCGATCCGGGTTGTGGTGGACGGCGAGTGTTCGGATCTGTATCCTGTTAATTCGGGGGTGCCCCAGGGTTCTATTTTGGCTCCAACCTTGTTCTTGCTTCACATAAATGATTTGTTGGAGACAACGGATAATAAAGTGTTCAGTTTTGCGGATGATAGTACGCTTGTTTCCTCCTTTTCCAGTGCTCGGCCGATTGGTGCATCAACGTCGCACCAGCTGAGATGTAGACAGATTGACTCTCTGAATCAGGATCTAGATAAAGTCCTGCAGTGGGGAAAGGCCAATCTTGTCGACTTCAACGCAACGAAGACCCAGTATACAACATTCACAAAGAAAACCGGATCATCGGTTCCACAGCTGATGATGAATGGCCGGGCCCTCGAGGCTGGGGATAGCTTGAAACTGCTCGGCGTCACGGTCTGTGGGAATGTATCATGGCATAAACACGTGTCGAGCATCGCCAGGTCGGCCTCAGGAAAACTGAGTTATCTTTTTAGAGCCAAGAAATATTTTACTCCGGCCCAACTACTTCTCCTATATAAATCCCAAATTAGACCCGCGCTCGAATATTGCTCTCATGTTTGGAGCTCGGCTCCTAAACATACCCTCGACCTATTTGAGAGCGTACAAAGACGAGCGATCCGCCTGATCGGGGACTCGGCGCTGACGTCGGGACTACAGTCGCTATCACATCGAAGGCGTGTAGCCGACCTCTGTCTGTTCTACAGATATTATCACGGGTGCTGTTCTTCGGAGATTCTTGGCATTGTTCCACGCAATTCGGTCTATATGCGCTCCACAAGACAATCCGACGGATCGCACCCGTTTGTGGTTCATCTCCCGACAGCGCGAACATCCCTGTATCAGAACTCGTTCCGTTACAGAGCGGGGAAACTGTGGAACTCCCTTCCCACGCGAGTGTTCCCGGAGCGTTACAACCTGCAACTGTTCAAAAAGAACTGCAACAGTTATTTGATGGCATCTCGGGGCGCCCACTCGACGCTATAGGTTCGCCTCTCCCGAGAGAAGTCTAATAAAAAAAAAAAAAAAAAAAAAAAAGCAAAAATTATAATCTTGTGAAATTGTCCCCATATTTTCTACAACCCGTGTTTAAAGGGAAATGATTTTCGGTCGATAGTTTAATCCCCACCACAAATGTCTTCTTGTGTCACAAACAATAATCGTGTTAATAATGCTAATATAACGGAAAAGAGAGAATTAAGACATTTTATCATTCACTCCTTCCTTTCTACTTGAAAGTTACCCAATCCACAAATTGCTCGCTCTCCCTTCGTCCGCTTCTTGTATTGCCACTTTAGTGTACCAAATAATCTCTTTCGAGCACGTTTATTATAAAAAATATAACAAAAAAAAATCGCTTAACCACCAAGAACAATTTTCTAGAAAATGAAGTTAGGTATCTAAATAAGAAATTGCACAAATTTAGATGTGTACTAAATAAAGTTTTTTCGCTGGTAAAATTTCAGAAGCTGAACGTCAAGAAAACATTAATAAAGCTAGTGGAGAAGCGACTGCTATGCTCGCTATTGCTGATGCTCGAGCACGAGGACTGCAAATCATATCAAAGTCGGTTACGTCACCGGTATATTGAAAACAAATACGTGTTCATTTTCTTACTTTATGACCTTTTACTTTGTATTTGTATTTTTTTTTTTAGGATGGCAGAAGTGCTGCATCATTCCTTTTAGCCGAGCAATACATTTCTGCTTTCAGTAATCTAGCTAAAACGAACAACACAATGTTGCTTCCCTCAAATTCTAGTGATGTGTCCTCAATGATATTTCAGGCATTAAGTATTTATGATACTGTGGCTAAACGGAACGTCGTGGAGGTACCAGAAAAGCAAATTGATATCCCTCCTCCAAAGCCGCTGTCAATGCCCGTGGAGCATACGAAGAAGCAAGAAAAAGAACGTATACTTGATGTTGAATAGAAAGACTTGAAAACAGATATTTGTTTGTTTTCTTTTCTGGTTCCAAGATCACCTGCGTGTGCTCCTGCCTATCAATCAACTTAGTAAACCGAAGAGTGCGTATCAATTTCATTGAAGATTGCTTTGCTTTTTGGAGATTCAAAAGTCTTATGGTGCAAATTAAATATAAATGAAAATTACAACAAATCAAGCAAATATATTGACGTCAATAGTTACTGTAAAAACCAATAAATGGAATTGGTGAAAATAAAACAACACTTATTTATTTATGATTAAGCACTAAACTCACATAGTCGTTGATGATAAAAAAGTCATTTACGATAAGTGGACGGCGCTGATATTATTGTCCGTCTTCAATGAAAGTAACAATTGTAAACAGTATACACGTACATTCATATCCCTTTGGTCCTCATTATCTTTTTCCAACTTTCTTGTCGGCGCTGTTGTTCTCGTTGTTATAATGGTATTAACCCCTTAGAGTCTTTGGATTATTAAACTATATTTAGTTATTATTAACAACTAATTCAAATATCATCATCATCCTCGGCACTACAGCCGGGATCCGGTCATGGCCTTATTTAGCAAGTCTCTCCACCGATCCCCATTTCGAGCCGATGTCATCCAGTTTGGCACTCCCAGGCTCTGGGCGTCCTGGTGGCCATCCCTCCATCGGAGGCAAGTTCTGCCGGGCTGTCATCTTCCATACATCTATTAGGTATATTTCTAACAATTAATATATTATTAAATTACATAGAGACTTACTTGACGTCGTCGGACCGCTTCTCGGTCGATGCTTCAGCTCTTCTGGTTGCAGGGGGTTGTTGGGTTCTTGATCCCTCTGGTATTTTCTTCTGTCTTGGTTTAGGGCCTCCTGGGTGCTTTTCTTATTTCACTGGTGTCTGTGGCGAATTGTTATTTTTAATTATTAGCACATATTACCTGCATTGTGAGTTCAAACGTATGCCATTCGCTCTAAAGGGAGCACCAGCTAAGTTCCAGAGACTCACGAACCATGTTCTAACCTGGTTGCAAAGTATCGAATGCGTTGTTAATCTGGACGACGTTGTCATATATGGTAAAAACCTAGAACACCATAACGACAAACTCCGGAAAGTATTCGACCAAATGAGATTCCACAACCTCAAACTGCACCCGGAAAAATGCAAGTTCCTACAAAAGGAAGTAGTATATCTGGGACACGTTTGTTCCGAAAAAGGGGCAGTGCCAAATCCCGATACGATTGCTAGTGTCAGAGATTTCCCCATTCCCAAGACGGTAATGAACGTTTCTAGGCTTGGCGAATTATGATCTGACATTTTTTCCAAATTTTTCGAGGATAGTACGCCCCTTAACAAACTTGTTAAAGAAGGACGTTAAGCTCAACTGGTCAGACAAATGTCAACAGACATTTGATAAAATAAAGGGATTGTTGGTCTCGCCGCAACTGTTAATCTATGCAGATTTCACCACACTCTTTAATCTGACCACGGATGCGAGTAATGAAGCACTGGGTGCCGTATTGTCGCAAGGCGAAATCGGTAAGGACCAGCCAGTCGCATATGCCAGCCGAACCTTAAATAAGGCGGAAAAGAATTACTCTACGATCGAGAAAGAGTTACTAGCCATTGTTTGGGTGGTTAAGAATTTCCGCTGTTATTTGCAAGGGAGAAAATTCAACATATACACGGATCACAAACCATTAAAGGGAGTATTTAACGTGAAAGACCCCACGTCACGTTTACTAAGGTTCCATCGCAAGCTACTGGAGTTCGACTATCAAATCGAGTATAAACCCGGTAAATGAGTACCTGGCTGACTTTCAAACAGACAACTTGTCTCACAGTTTTGCTCGTGTTATTTATCTTAATCAACCGTTATTTTCACAATAATTATCACAATTTAATTATCATTATCTTGTTTTCTTTGCCTCGTTTTCCGCATACAAAAATTTGAACAAGTGTTAAAACCGTTAAGTTATGGCCCCTGGGCCACGTGTGTTAAACAAAATTAAGCGCAAACGGTTGCGTTACGACCCCGTTATTGGAGGCCAAACTTCTCCCGATAAACTTTCAAACGTGAATAATAAAGCGCTAGAAAAATCTAAAATGTGTTCAAACACTAACTTTTTTCAACCACTTCAAAGTCTGATGGAAGACTCACCTGAAATGGATCCGACCAATGTCGAACAGTGCGCAGAACTTACTAAATAAACCGTTCCGCCAATTGTGGTTGTAAAATCAACTAGTGCTAAGGTGCGTGATATTTTGAGCAACATTAAGATAGACAAATACTTAATTAAAAACATATCGCTTGGACAAAAAATATGTGCCCCAACAATGGACATATATAACAAAATCAGAACCAAACTCTTACAGTTAAAATGTGTTTTTTACCCACTCGCGTAAGGAAAATCGTCCATTAAAGGTAGTGCTTTCCGCATTAGCCTTGATTAACAACGATATAGTGAAAAATGAACTAATTGCACTAGGGATTAAGTGTCTAAATGTTAAAACCATCACATTAAATTCGTCAACAAAAGCCCTGTACAAACACTACTTGTACATTGTCTACATTCAACGCGGTACTGTTAAATTAAACGAACTAAAACGGAACTACTCTACCTTGTTCAAAACCATCGTTCGCTGGGATTTTAAAAAACATCATCCAGATAAGGTCACACAATGTCACAATTGCCAGCTTTACGGTCACGGCTCGATGCATTGTCACATAAATTGTTTCTGTGCAATCTGTTCGGGAAACCATAAAACATCCGACTGCAAAACGAATGAGGTCATCAAGTGTGCAAATTGTAGTGGGCCACATAAATCCACCGATCCAGAATGCATAAGCCGAAGGCAGTACATAGACATTCGCCGCAAATTATCCCCACGTGGACGTGGTACAGGAAATACAACCTTCCTACAGCCTCCGAGTGACAAACAGCAGCCACTGCCCGACCGATTATCCATTGATAATTTTCCTCCACTACCACGATCTGTGCGTCAACCTTCACCTCCTGCATCCACCTGGGCTTCTGGCCTCCATCAAACCCAGCAACCTTCCAACAGTGATACGACACACACGAAGAAAAATCCGTCTGAAATTATAACTAATGATAACTTGTTCCCATTTAGCGAGATAAACTCTCTTCTTAATGAAGTTGTAACCAAGCTTGGTGCTTGTCAAACTAAAGCTGACCAATTTAACGTCATTACTTCATTAGCTATTAAGTACATATACTCGGAAAAAACATGTTAAGAAACTCTCTTAACATCATAACTTGGAATGCGAGATGCATCAAAAACAAAAAGCAAGCATTTTTTAGTTTCTTGATAAATTTTAATATTGACATTGCACTTGTTTCAGAAACCTGGCTCAAACAAGACATTTCTTTCTCATATCAAAATTACATATGTTATCGCCTAGACAGGGTACATGCTAGTGGTGGATGTGTCGCCATTGTTGTGAAAAAATGTATAGAACATTCCTTGCGTCCTTCATTGCACCTTAAGTTAATTGAGGAAATTAGTATAGATGTAACATTAAGTGATAACTCCAAGGTGATTCTTTTTTCGGTCTATTTCCCTGGTGGAAATGGAAACATTGAGAAATCTACTTACTTTAAGCGGGATCTGCAAAAATTGTATAGAGTCAACACTCGAAACAAGGTAATTATTGGTGGTGATCTAAACTGCAGACATAAGTCGTGGAATTGTCTTAGGGCAAACTGCTGGGGTAACATTTTACTAGATGTTACTGAATCCAGCCCAAGTTTTTCCATATTTTATCCACCTCCCCATCTATATCCCAGCGAGTGCTAACAAGAACCCCTCAACTCTTGATCTATATATCAATAATTTTCCAAATTACTGCTCAGTACCATTAACTCTAAATGCGTTAAGTTCAGACCACCTTCCGATCAGCCTCACAGTGAATCATACAGTAGCTGTAAATCGTACCAGTTTATACCACAACTATTCCGCCGCCAACTGGAATTGTTATAAATCATATATAAACACGAACTTGGTTCTAGGTGATACCAGCCTAAATTCTATAACCTGCAGCGAGCACATTGATATCCTATGCAACAATTTTGTTTCTGTTATCAATAGAGCGGCCGATCTTGCGATACCTAAATGTTCCACTGCTCCAGTTGATAAGGCGCCGCTTCCTGAAAATATCTTACATCTGATTAGGCTACGAAACTCTGAAAGAAGAAAATGCTGCGTTATAGAATCGATTGTTTTCTAGTTAATGTTAAAGTCTTAAATAAAATCATTAAAAACGAAATCTCAACATATAGGAACAAGTGTTGGAATAAACACCTTTCCTCTCTTGACAAAGCAAGCAAACCGTTCTGGAAAATATCAAAAATTATGAAAAAGAGAGGGTCAAGTATTCCTCCGTTTAAAGTTCACGACAAGTTGTTTATATCTTCAGTGGAGAAATCGAACCTACTTGCTAACACGTTTAGTAAGAACCACTCCATATCTATGCATCTAAGCGACGCTTATACTGAAGCTGAAGTTGCTAACACTATCCATGTACTTTCTCAAACACCAGCTGAAAGTACTTACGCAACTAATATCAGCAAAGTTAAAGAATTGATAAAAAAATCGAAATCAAAAAAGGCTGCGGGTCGATAATATTAACAACAAATTAATCAAAGCACTTCCACCTGCTGGAAGTAACTATTTAACGTTCATTTTCAACGCTTGTCTTAAGAATTGTTATTTTCCGGACTGTTGGAAAACAGCAAAAGTAATACCTATCCCGAAACCCGGCAAACCGAAGAACAGCCCCGAAAGCTACAGACCTATTAGTCTACTTAGCTGTCTAAGTAAGCTCTTAGAAAAAATCATTAAGGAAAGGATCGATCGTTTTGTGGAAGACAATAACATCTTACCAAGCTTTCAGTTCAGTTTCCGTAGTGGTCACAGCACAATCCACCAAGTCTTGCGCATTAAAAACCACATAGCTGGTAAATTCATCGACTAGGAGTCAACGGGACTGGTTCTTCTAGACATCGAAAAAGCCTTTGATACGGTATGGCACGATGCCTTGATTTATAAGCTACTGAAGCTTAAGCTGCCAATGCCGCTTATCAAAATTATCCAGAGCTTTCTTCGTTCGAGAAAATATGTTGTGAGTATAGGAACCGACATATCCTCTACTCACCAAATCCACTATGGTGTACCCCAAGACTCGGTCCTTGGTCCCATATTATTCACATTGTTTGTCGCAGATTTACCATGTCTAGGTGAAGACATTCAGGTAGCTATGTTTGCCGATTTTACGGCCATTTTCTCTTCGGGTGCCTTATTCACTAACGTCTACAATTCTTTGCAAGCAGCTCTTGACAAACTAGCAGTATATTACAGGAAATGGAAAATAAAAATAAATGGTAATAAAGACAAGCTGTCTGGTTTTCGAGATGTAGGAAACTTTGCTACCTACCAAATGGCACTAAACTCAGTATGTGTGCAGTTGATATAGTTTGGTCCGAAGACTGTAGATATCTAGGTATTATTCTAGATAAAAAACTTATCTTTCAAAAACACAACTGACAAAATAAACAAAGTCGTAAGAGTTATGTATCCATTAGTGTGTAGAAAGTCCTCGAAAATAAAATTATAATTTTTAAAACCATTTTTCAAGCTATACTCCTGTAGGGCGCTCCTGTGTGGTGTAATTGTGCTCGCACACACAAAATAAAATTGCAAAGGTGTCAAAATAAAATATTGTAAATGTTGCTGAATTTGCCATGGCATTATTCGACACATGAACTACATGAAAACGCTAACGTTAAACCGGTAGAATTCCTTATTGACAAAATCAATTGAAACTTCTTCGTCAATTGTTCTTTTTCTGACAATGTTCTCGTTTCCCGTCTTGCGTTATCCTAAATCACTACCTATGTACTCTGTCTATGAAAATTATATCGAGGTCATTACTATATAAAATAACCTGAAGCCCGTGCAATATTAGTCTTAAGATTCAAATAGAGGTTTTTTATTGTAGTTTTCCCTTAATTTATTATTTGTTATTCATTAAAATTGTGCTATTGTCATTATATAGATTTAAGATTATAGTTGTAAAGAAATTGCTATCCTAAATCTCGTAAGTACTAGTTGTAAAATATACCATAAATGTAATTATCTACCAAATAAAATTGAATTGAATTGAATTGAAACCAGGTAAATATAACACCAATGCGGATGCCTTGAGTCGTATCCCGCAAAATTGTGATGAGGCTCAAACACTACAAAGGTGGAATGTAGTAACACGCGCCCAAGCTAAGAAGGGTAAGCGAAGGAACTCAGGAAAATCCGAAAATAAGTCTTCTCTCCACGACGATCCCATTCCGGCCTGCATGAAAAAAGGAATAGAGATAGCAAATCCTGACGACATCCAGTTCCTACTTCGGGAGTACCATAATTCTCCTTTGGGCGGACACCAAAGAGTGAGTTAAACGTATAATAAAAGACGTTGGAATTTTTAGTGGAAGAACGTGATGCGCGATATAAAACAATACATCAAAGTATGTAAAATATGTTTTAATACGGAACGCGCAGAAACAAGGAAAATTAGCTCCCATATGGAGGGGATATAGCGTTTGAAATGATAGTGAAGAACGTGTGATTCGAACTGATGCTATGACAGTTAGAATCACCAAAAATTGAACCTAAGCGTTACCCATCGGGCCACTGGCCGTGTTTAGATTTGATTTTTAAACTCGACTATACTCCACTGATGTGAATTGTTATGTTATCGTTATGGTATACGGCTCTGATGTATTTTCTTATTCGATTTTCGTTCGATGTTCTTCACTATTTTGCTTGTGAATTGTGTGTGTATCTGTTAGAGACGCCACATGGTCCCTATAAAATAGTGCATATAAAAAGCCCGGTGAAAAAGTTAATAAAGGTAGGGAGAAGGAACGTGGTGGTACACGACAACAGGTTGAACCCCTACTACGAATGAAGGGAACCAAAACAAACAACGAATTTGAAAATGGTCATAATTTGTACTTAGAATATTTGAGCTTCATTCCTCTTCTACGAATGAAATTCCCAGTTTTTGGGTGCGGGGAAGTAGTGTTAAAAGTTCCACACCCACTCCCACCCACAATCCCGCTCTCTCTATATTAAAAATACGCCAAGTAGTAAATTTACATAAACTACTTGGCAATACTCTAAACAAAAATTTGGCGAGAGAATAATAAGTGACTAACCCCGTGTGACCCTTGCGACTAAGTAAGGCCTGTGGGGGTGGAAGTATGTGTGCCGGCGAACGGCAGGGGTTCGCTCCCCATCCCCATCATCACTGTTCCATCGTAAACTGTTCACTTACTTGCGTTCACCAACGGAAAACAATAAAGGAAAACGCCCAGGAAGCTGCAGCACAGAAAATGAAAAGAAACACACGAAATGTTGTTTGTATGAAATGTTCTTTTATTTAAATTCTTGTTATTTACTTAATCATCATCATCATCATCGGCACTACAACCGGGATCCGGTCTTGGCCTTATTTAACAAATCTCTCCGCCGGTCCCGATTTCGAGCCGATGTCAACCAGTTTAGCACTCCCAGGCTCTGGGCGTCTTGGTCTACGCCATCCCTCCATCGCAGACAAGGTCTGCCGCGCTGTCTCATTCCATACATCCTGCCACAAAGGGCTTTCCGGGCAGGCTCCTCTTCGCTCATTCGAGCTAGGTGTCCCGCCCACCGGAGTCTACCGAGCTTGATTTTTCTTACAATATGAGCTCCAAGGTAGATTGCGTACAACTCATGGTTGTAGCGTCTCCGGAATCGTCCTCCCTCACATACGGGGCCAACAATTCTCCTTAAGACCTTTCTCTCGAACGCGGCCAAGAGTTCAGAGTGCCTTTTATTAAGCACCCAGGTCTCGGATCCATACATGAGCACTGGTAAGACCATGGTCTTGTGCAGTAGTAGCTTGGATGTTCTGGATAAATTTCGGGATTTAAAGAGCCTTGATAGACCATAGTAGGCTTTGTTGGATTTAATCAGCCGTTCGCGTATTTCTTCTTCCATATTGTTATCGGCTGATACTATTGACCCAAGGTAGTTAAAGGATTGCACTACTTCAAATTCGTGCTCCACTACCCTGATAGTTTGACCAACGTTAGGTCTTCTCTTCGCAGAAGTTGCCACCATGTACTTGGTTTTTCCCTCATTAATGTGCAGTCCCAGTTTTTGTGCCGCCTGCTCGATCTGGGTGAAGGATTCCTGTACCGCCGATTCGGTTCTACCGATGATGTCGATGTCATCTGCGTAGGCAATTATCTAGCTGGACTTGGTGACAATAGTCCCTCTAGTTGTAATTCCAGAGTCGCGGATTGCTTTCTCCAACGCCGGGTTGAAGAGGAGGCAGGCCAGGTCGTCCCCTTGTCGGAGCCCATTAAAGATGTTTATTGCTTTGGACAGCAATCTCACTATTTTTACTTGACTAGAAACGTTGATCATGGTCGACCCCCAAACTTGTTTGGAATGCCGAACTGCCTCATGGCATTATATAGTTCTACCCTGGCTATGCTGTCGTAGGCGGCCTTAAAGTCTACAAATAGATGATATCATCATCATGGGCACTACAACCGGGATCCGGCCCTGGCCTCTCTATCGGCATCCGGTCCATATCTGAGATTTGTTAAATTGTCCATAATAATTTGTTTTTCCGGGCAAGGTCATTAGCCTTACGCCAAAATAGATGATATAATGAAATCTTAAATTCCAGACATTTTTCCATCGCCTGCCTAGAGGTGAATATCTGATCAATCACTCATTTGCCTGGGATGAAGCCATACTGATATTTACCAATGATGACTTTAGCGTATGGGGCTATCCGATCTTGTAGGATAGTGGAGAGTAGCTTATAGGTGGTACTCAGCAATGTTTACCCCTATAGTTGCGGCACAGTGTGATATCTCCCTTCTTATGTATGGGGCAAAATATTCTACGACGCCAATCTTCCGGCATCTAATCTGTTCCCATACATGCACCACGATCTCATGAATTGCGTGATGTAACGCTGTCCCCCCTTGTTTGAACAGCTCAGCTGGCATGCCATCAGTTCCGGGGGCTTTATTTGGTTTAAGCTGTCTTATGGCTTTTAATGTTTCCTCAATGCTTGGTGGTGGCAGCATTTGGTCTTGGTCTTGCATTGGTAGAGCCTCCAATTCTTCTGTGAGGTGAACATTTAGCAATTCATTGAAGTGCAGAATCCCTTCAGGATCGGTGATCAGATTACCCTCTTTATTCTTGTAGTAAGTGCAGCGTTGTGTGTACAGCGTCATACTGCGGATTATTTGGTAGAACTTCCGCGCCTGGTGCGGACCTCGCTCTCTACTTTTCTCTATTTCACAGAATAGATTTTTGTTGTTTTTTTTAACAACCCTTGCAGCCAAGAGCACCCCTTCGGTGGTCACAGGAGGTATCTCTCCTTCAGTGATACTCCAATCCACTTGCACTCTCACCCCATCACACTGCAGGAAAAGAACAGCAATGATTCTGGCCATGTCACTTTTACTATTATATTTGCATTTGACTATTGTTAGGGTGTAGTCTTTTCATCACTATCCTGTAAGCGCTGCCGCATGGGTTGTTATTTAATTCATCCCTTAGGGAGCAGAACGCGTCATATTTACTTTTGGGGATCACGTTCCCCAACTCCTTTCGTTTGTTGACGAATTCCGCATGTAATTGTGGGTAGGTGTTACGGTTTCTTGGAGGGGTGGGAGCGAACATATAGGGCAAAGTCACTGATTGCTGGTGATATTGTCACCATAAAATTTTTTGGGCGAAGATCGGGCTTAGGGGTGCATTTTTGTTTTTCACCTGCATCTAACCAATGCCCATGGTTTTACGGTTATCATACAGAATCCACTTTTCTTCACATGTGACTATCCGTTGCAAAAACGGTTCAGTTTGGTTTCTTAATCTAAGCGATGCACATATATCCAGGCGCCGTAGTTCTTGGGACTCCATCAGTTCATGGGGTATCCACTTATCGAGTTTCTTTACATTTCCTATGAGAGAAAGGTGTCGACTTATTGTCATTGGGGATACTCCCATGGGAGGGTGGGGGCGAACATACAGGGCAAAGTCTCTGCTTACAACCCGGCAAAGGCCAGAACGATCCTTGTCCCTGTTCAATCCAAGTTGACATATAGTCTCTACGTGACACCCCTGGGATGGACCAATGCATGCAATAATATCCTGAGAAAGGTTGGTACAAGGCTAATAACCTTGCCCGGAAAAATAAAATATTATGGAAAATATAACAAGCCTCGAATATAGACCGGATACACGACGGCGACCACCGAAACGAAAATGGCTAAACGATTTGAGAATTTTCTCATGGAACGTCCGCTCACTATATACAGCTTGAACTGCACAGCAGCTAGCCGATGCCCTGTATGGATATAAGGCTGACATAACAGCATTACAAGAAATAAGATGGACGGGGAGTGGTGTTATTCAAAGAAACGAGTATGACACTTATTACAGCTGTCATGCAAAATACCTTGTGCTCGAGGTAGGCTTAAGCCAAAAATTGAAGCCTGCCATTATCGGCTTTAATGCAATAAACGAAAGGCTATGCACTCTTCGCGTGCGAGACAAGTTTAAGAACATACAACTCATAAGCGTCACGGACCTACATAGGAGTCCCCCGACGACGAGAAAGAAGAATACTACGAGAATGTCGAACGGGGGCTCAATGCCTGCCCAAGATACGATGTGAAAATCGTTCTTGGTGATTTGAATGCGAAAGTAGGTCGGGAGCCGGTTTTCAGGCACTACACAGGTTCCCATGGTTTGCATGAGAACACTAATGACAATGGACTACTAGTCATCGAACTGGCAGCCTCAAAAAGCTTGATCGTTGCGAGTACCAGGTTTCCGCTTAAAGATATCTACAAAGTTGCTTGGGTATCACCTGATGGAGCCACTCGCAACCAAATTGACCACGTGTTGATAGATCGCCGTCACTCCTCGAGCCTGATCATGGTACGAACGTACCGAGGTGCCAACGGCGACTCGGATCGCTATCTTGTTGGTACAGTTTTCCGAGCGCGGATTGCCTTTCGGAGACCTATTGCACCCGTGGATCAGGTTCGAATCAACACGGCTGCCTTACTCAATGAATACCAGTAACACCTTTGGTCATGCGGAAGGACTCGCCTTCGGAGAGCTCGACACAGGGAGCGTAAGTCCTGGGGCCAGAGTGCCGAGCGTAGAAGAGAAATGGACACGCGTTAAGAATACTGTCATTAGTACTGCCAACTCCATCTTAGGCAGTAGTCGTAGAGATTGGAGCGACTGGTTTGATGATGAGTGCAAACTAGCGACTGAACGTAAGAATGCTGCTTACCGGGCAATGCAGCAGTCTCATAGGACGCGGTTATGCGAGAAGACAAGCAAAGAGTTCAGAAGATCTGAAAAAAGACTCCACAGACAAAAGAAAAGTGCCTGGGACAAAAATCTATTCTGTGAAATAGAGAAAAGTAGAGAGCGAGGTCCGCACCAGGCGCGGAAGTTCTACCAAATAATCCGCAGTATGACGCTGTACACACAACGCTGCACTTACTACAAGAATAAAGAGGGTAATCTGATCACCGATCCTGAAGGGATTCTGCACTTCAATGAATTGCTAAATGTTCACCTCACAGAAGAATTGGAGGCTCTACCAATGCAAGACCAAGACCAAATGCTGCCACCACCAAGCATTGAGGAAACATTAAAAGCCATAAGACAGCTTAAACCAAATAAAGCCCCCGGAACTGATGGCATGCCAGCTGAGCTGTTCAAACAAGGGGGGGCAGCGTTACATCACGCAATTCATGAGATCGTGGTGCATGTATGGGAACAGATTAGATGCCGGAAGATTGGCGTCGTAGAATATTTTGCCCCATACATAAGAAGGGAGATATCACACTGTGCCGCAACTATAGGGGTAAACATTGCTGAGTACCACCTATAAGCTACTCTCCACTATCCTACAAGATCGGATAGCCCCATACGCTAAAGTCATCATTGGTAAATATCAGTATGGCTTCATCCCAGGCAAATGAGTGATTGATCAGATATTCACCTCTAGGCAGGCGATGGAAAAATGTCTGGAATTTAAGATTTCATTATATCATCTATTTTGGCGTAAGGCTAATGACCTTGCCCGGAAAAACAAATTATTATGGACAATTTAACAAATCTCAGATATGGACCGGATGCCGATAGAGAGGCCAGGGCCGGATCCCGGTTGTAGTGCCCATGATGATGATATCATCTATTTGTAGACTTTAAGGCCGCCTACGACAGCATAGCCAGGGTAGAACTATATAATGCCATGAGGCAGTTCGGCATTCCAAACAAGTTTGGTGGTCGACCATGACCAACGTTTCTAGTCAAGTAAAAATAGTGAGATTGCTGTCCAAAGCAATAAACATCTTTAATGGGCTCCGACAAGGGGACGACCTGGCCTGCCTCCTCTTCAACCCGGCGTTGGAGAAAGCAATCCGCGACTCTGGAATTACAACTAGAGGGACTATTGTCACCAAGTCCAGCTAGATAATTGCCTACGCAGATGACATCGACATCATCGGTAGAACCGAATCGGCGGTACAGGAATCCTTCACCCAGATCGAGCAGGCGGCACAAAAACTGGGACTGCACATTAATGAGGGAAAAACCAAGTACATGGTGGCAACTTCTGCGAAGAGAAGACCTAACGTTGGTCAAACTATCAGGGTAGTGGAGCACGAATTTGAAGTAGTGCAATCCTTTAACTACCTTGGGTCAATAGTATCAGCCGATAACAATATGGAAGAAGAAATACGCGAATGGCTGATTAAATCCAACAAAGCCTACTATGGTCTATCAAGGCTCTTTAAATCCCGAAATTTATCCAGAACATCCAAGCTACTACTGCACAAGACCATGGTCTTACCAGTGCTCATGTATGGATCCGAGACCTGGGTGCTTAATAAAAGGCACTCTGAACTCTTGGCCGCGTTCGAGAGAAAGGTCTTAAGGAGAATTGTTGGCCCCGTATGTGAGGGAGGACGATTCCGGAGACGCTACAACCATGAGTTGTACGCAATCTACCTTGAAGCTCATATTGTAAGAAAAATCAAGCTCGGTAGACTCCGGTGGGCGGGACACCTAGCTCGAATGAGCGAAGAGGAGCCTGCCCGGAAAGCCCTTTGTGGCAGGATGTATGGAATGAGACAGCGCGGCAGACCTTGTCTGCGATGGAGGGATGGCGTAGACCAAGACGCCCAGAGCCTGGGAGTGCTAAACTGGTTGACATCGGCTCGAAATCGGGACCGGCGGAGAGATTTGTTAAATAAGGCCAAGACCGGATCCCGGTTGTAGTGCCGATGATGATGATGATGATTAAGTAAATAACAAGAATTTAAATAAAAGAACATTTCATACAAACAACATTTCGTGTGTTTCTTTTCATTTTCTGTGCTGCAGCTTCCTGGGCGTTTTCCTTTATTGTTTTCCGTTGGTGAACGCAAGTAAGTGAACAGTTTACGATGGAACAGTGATGATGGGGATGGGGAGCGAACCCCTGCCGTTCGCCGGCACACATACTTCCACCCCCACAGGCCTTACTTAGTCGCAAGGGTCACACGGGGTTAGTCACTTATTATTCTCTCGCCAAATTTTTGTTTAGAGTATTGCCAAGTAGTTTATGTAAATTTACTACTTGGCGTATTTTTAATATAGAGAGAGCGGGATTGTGGGTGGGAGTGGGTGTGGAACTTTTAACACTACTTCCCCGCACCCAAAAACTGGGAATTTCATTCGTAGAAGAGGAATGAAGCTCAAATATTCTAAGTACAAATTATGACCATTTTCAAATTCGTTGTTTGTTTTGGTTCCCTTCATTCGTAGTAGGGGTTCAACCTGTTGTCGTGTACCACCACGTTCCTTCTCCCTTCTCCCCTAGTAAAAGTGACATGGCCAGAATCATTGCTGTTCTTTTCCTGCAGTGTGATGGGGTGAGAGTGCAAGTGGATTGGAGTATCACTGAAGGAGAGATACCTCCTGTGACCACCGAAGGGGTGCTCTTGGCTGCAAGGGTTGTTAAAAAAAACAAAACCCCGGGACTGGATGGTATCCCTAACGCTGTAGTGAAGACTGCTTTAACAAAAAAGCCGGAAGTGTTCAGCATTCTCTTCACAACCCGCCTTCAAACAGGATCATTTCCTAAACAATGGAAAAAACAGCGGCTTGTACTTATACCAAACGGAGTCAAGAATCCAGAAAAGCCGTCGTCCTATGGCCCGTTGTGCATGCTGGACACAACAGGGAATCTGCTTGAGAGAGTAATTGCCGCTCGCCTGGATTAATTCACTGAGGGGACATCGGGACTCTCTAAATGGCAGTGTGGGTTCCGGAAAGGTAGAAGAGGTACGACAAAATATTGCGCCGTGGTAACACTAGACGTTAAAAGTGCATTTAACTCGGTGAACTGGAATCGGATTCTAGAAACGTTGGGCGATCTACAAGTCTCACCCTATTTTGTGCGTATATTAGCAAACTATCTCTCGAATAGAAGACTGCTCTATGACACAGACAAGGGATCACAGGAATATAAAATAACAGTGGGTGTACCCCAAGCTTCTGTATTAGGTCATGTGTGGCGTCTCTAACAGATACACACGCAATACAATAGTGAAGAACACCGAACGAAAATCGAATAAGAAAATACATCAGAGCCGTATACCATAGCGATAACAAAATAATTCACATCAGTGGAATATACTTGAGTTTGAAAAAAAATTAATTTTAAACACGGCCAGTAGACTGATGGGTAATGCTTAGGTTCAATTTTTGGTGCTTCTAACTGTCATAGCATCAGTTTGAATCACACGTCCTTCACTATCATTCCAAACGCTATACATGTATTATGGAGTGTCATGTATGGTGGTGTGCTTAGGGTCAATGTACCAGAAGGGATTAGAATCATTGAGTACGCAGATGATTTGACAATAGTGGCCGTAGCTAAACATCTGGATAACCTGGAGAATATTTGCTCCCACGCAATCCAGAGCATTAAATGCTGGCTAGATATGGCCGGACTGAAACTAGCTGGACATTAGACGGAGGTAGTTTTAATAAGCAGCCACAAGAAAGTTGAATACCTTAATTTGGAAATAGAATATAATCAGATCAATTTCCTATATTAAATATCTTTGTGTTATACTCGCCAACAGGTTGAGCTTCAAGGAACACCCGGGGAAAACGAGTGAAAAAACGGCAAAATAAGCAAAGTATTGGCGAGACTGCTACCCAATGTTGGAGGACCGCGGCCCCACATAAGGAAACTCATAACCAGTGTCAACACCTCCACTATAATGTATGCAGCTCACATATGGGCAGGAGTCGCACAGTATAAGTCGTATATGAGGGGAGTGAACTCAGCACATAGGCTGGCATCACTAGTATGGTGTGCACTCCGAACGGCATCCGAAGATGCTATAAATATTTTGGCCGGGAGGACACCACCTGACATTCCATCTAAAGTAAACGCTGCATTGCATGACGTCTCACTAGAGAATCATCGGAGAATTCGGTCACAATTAGAGCTCTCAAGCCCAAGAGAATGGCAACGAAGGTGGGATTCTTCCACCAAAGGAAGATAGACCCACACCATGATACCTGATTTAGAAACCTGCGGGAAAAGAAAATATAGTGAGCCGAATTACCACTTGACTTAGCTAATATCAGGACATGGATGTTTTCGGTAATACTTGCACAAGTATAAGCATGTGAATCACCCATACTACTTGTATTACGAAGGCAAAATAGAAAATGCGGAACACGTACTCACAGGGTGCGTGAGATTCGAGACCGCACGAACGATTTTGGAGAGACATATGAGACGGACAGTTACTCCCGCAGGAGTAATAGAATACATACTGAGTTCAAAACAGGCATGGTCCGTAGCAAATGATGTTCTATGTAACATGATGCAGCAGTTGCGACGCAACGAACGGAATAACAAGTAAACTCCGTCCCGCCCAGCGATGGAACATCTAAAAGAAAGTTCCGCGGGGATCAACGGGAATATGAGCCTGGCGGGAGGTGGTTTTAGTCGGTAAAAACCCGGCATGCCTCTGGATCTTTTGAAGATTTCCACCTTCCTACCGAAACCAACAAAAAAAAATAATAATACACACACGTGTAACAACAAGTACTAAAGGAAGATCCTAATGTCCAAACAGTATCACAGGAAATCACAGATGAGTGTCGTGATTTAGATGAGGTGACCACTATGGAGGAAATCCTGACAGCGATCGCTATAGTGTTCCCTGCGCTGAACGCGATCCCAAAGGAAGCGGTAAAGAGTTTAAGAAGAAAACCAGATGGCACACAGGCTGCCATGGTGAGATTCAGACTTCGAGAACACTTCGGACCCACACGATGTTTCAGATGTTGGCAATACGGACATGTGGCGAAATCATGCAAATCCGAAGAAGAAGTTGTTTGAAATGCGGTGAAAAAGGCTGCAAAGCACAAACCAAATGCATGTTCTGCGAATCAGGATGCGAAGGCGGTAACCACCACTTAACAGGTAGTTACAAATGTCAATAAAAATGGACAGGTTTAAGTGCATTCAAATCAACTTAAACCATTGTGGAGCCGCACAAGATCTCATTTCCCAAACGGTTAAGGAATATGGTGCCGAGGTGGTACTCATCAATGAACAGTACAGGATGCCTGGCACTGGTACTAATACATGGGAGGAAGACAGCAGCGGAACAGCGGCCATCTGGACAACTGGAAATTCACCCATGGAAGACTAATGAACTTGCCCAGAAGAACAAATTATCATGGAAAATTTAACAGTCCTCAGGACTTACTAAATAAGGCCAAGTCCAGTTCCCGGTTGTAGTGCCGATGATGATGATGGGAGGTGGTTTTAGTCGGTAAAAATCCGTCATGCCTCTAGATCGGTCCAGAGATATCTTTTGAAGACTTCCACCTTCGTACCGAAAAAAAAAAACATTCAATTAATGTTGAAAAATGTGTAATGTATACATGTAAACAATTGTATCACTAGATTTATAAATTAGCTGTAGTACTTAATGTAAAAATTGATTATTGGTCAAATAAACACCTGTATGTTAAAAAAAATAATAATGACGATCATTACTGAATTCGAGTCGCTGGGCGACATCAGTCTTGCATTAAAGCGTATATGTTTTGGCATTATGCAATGTAAGGAATCTTTAAGAACAATTGAAACACTTCAAGCGGATTTGAATCTGTTGGTCCGTCCATGTAAATTAGACTCAACAAAGTATCACTACATTTCTACTACTCTGTTGGGCGTCGATAAGGAAGTTTAGCAGTCAGTATGTGGAACGCAACGAGATACAATATAATTGTATTTGACAGCGTTTACCATAGAATGCATTCTTACTTCAATATTCGGTGCAGTAGTGACTTGTACTTCGCGTTTAGTAATTTTTCTAGGATAAATAAACTACTCGCCAATGATTTAGATAATTTTGTAAACTAGTTAGTATTCAATAATGGACGACAAAGCAGCTGATGTGATTTTCCTCATCGAAGGCACGGCAGTAAATGGCGCATACTTTAACGATTTGAAAACGAGTTATATTGTTCCTACGCTCGAATACTTTGTACAAGGATCCCTTGACGACAGAGAATACATTAATTCGTATCGTAATTCAAACTTGTACGGAGTGGTTGTGTACAAAACAGCTCAAGTTGTGCCAAATAAATCTGTAGAAACATATGGCCCATTGACGAGTCCCAAAAAGGTGCTTGACATCTTGGATCGATTAGATTTATCTGGTGGCGAAAGTGAATCAAATGCCAATCTCGCGGAAGGTTTTGCAACAACTCGAATGTGTTTTGATGACATGTGCGATTATCGAGGCGAGAAGAATGTCAATGTGCAGCGGTACTGCATTTTGGTGTGCAACAGTCCGCCATACTCCTTGCCCGTGCAAGAATGTAATCAGTGTGAAAACAAAACTATTGAACAGTTAACATCTATGTTTGTGGAACGAAAAATCCATCTATCCATTATTGCACCTCGCAAAATTCCCATTCTTTTCAAGCTATATGCTAAGGCAGATGTAGACATTCCAGCATCCACGAAAAACTACTGCCGGGACACTCGTCATTTGATATTGTTGAAAGGATTTCATTTAAAAGAGCGACCAGCCAGTCCCAACACTAATCATAGTGTAAATGTGCAAAGTCCAATGAACAATGGACAAAATTCGATGCACGTGGAAAATCAACAAGTATTACAGCCACAACAACAAGTACAAAAACCACCTCAACAATCTGGCGGACTAGTGAATCAGCCTTTCATAAACAATCAAGCGAACACTATGCAAATGCCTTACGGGAACAATGTAGGTCCAGTGAATCGGTGGCTTTTCCCAAACCAACAGCAACGACCTGCATTTTTGTCGGGAGCTAATGCGGGCATAACTATAGCAAATAATCCAAATTCGGCGTTGATATCACAACTTTCTACCCCACCAAACCAAAACGTCAACTCTATGTTACAACATCAGCAATCAATTCGCATGCAAATGATTAATCAACAACAAAATCCCACACAAATAAATCAATTGCCATCGCAACAGCAACAACAGCAGCAGCAGCAGCAGCAACAACAGCAACAACAGCAACAGCAACAACAGCAGCAACAGCAGCAACAACAACAACAACAACAGCCTATTCAGCCAACGACTAGCGAAAATGTTGGTCTGCGTGAACGAGAAAAGATTTGGTCAGGTTTATTGGAGTGGATCGAGAAAACTAAACCTGATCAAACGAAAATCACACGCCAAGTGCCGTGTCATGTAACAACAAACATAAAAGACGGTGAACCCGAAATCAGAGCGGAAAACTGGCCTCCCAAACTGCTAATGCAATTAATGCCCAAGCATTTGGTTGGAAACATTGGTGGGCAGTACCTTAAGGATTCAAAAATGGTTGTTTTTCGCCCTAATCCTTGCGAAGCACTTGACACCCTCTCCAAAGTAATGACCACTGGCTTTGCTGGTTGTGTACATTTTTCAACATCCTCTTCAATGCCCTCCTGTGATATCAAAGTTTTAATATTACTATACACGGCAGAGAAGAATGCATTTTTAGGATTTATCCCGAACAACCAAACAGTGTTTGTTGATAGACTACGCAAAGTTATACAACAAAAGCAAAACATGGGTCAGCAGGCGCCAACGGTAAACATGCAGCAACAGCCACATCAGCCACAACCACAAGGTTCCCACACCGGAGCCATTGGGAACAATAACATGCAGAGCGGTGGTCCCATGCAGCAGGTTGTTCAACAGCAGCAGTCCATCAACCAACAAAAAGTTTTGGAAGCTCAAATGCAAGATCCTCATCAACAACAGCAACAGCAACATCCACATTACGGTCAATATTCTCAAATGCCCGTACAAATGCAAGATAATCTTGGTAATGGTGTCCAACACAACATGGGTATTGTTCAGCAACAGCAACAGCAGCAGCCGCGTATTTCAGTTAACATGAATGTCCCGTCCCAAGTTCCCCATGGAATGCAGCAGCAAAGGATGGTGCGCCCTATGATCAGCAATAACCCTGGTTTAAGACATTTGTTACAGCAACAATCAGCACCTACTAACCATTTTAGGCCCCAAATGGCGGCTATTAACAATCCAAATATCGGAGCGACACCACACATTCAAAATCGACCAAACCAATTTGACGATCAAAACTTCGAATTTTTATAAAAAGACAATTATATTTAAACTAATGCAATAAATACTATTACGTTACTCTGACATATATAAACGCATATTCACTGTTTTCTTGGAAACAGTGGGTTTTGAGTTCTCCCAAACGTCTCTGGAAAAAAGCGGGTTTTGAATTTAAAAAAAAAAAACCTCGGGGGAAATTCAGATTGCAAATTGTGGGTGAATCACTGCAACAGCGCTGGACGATGAAATTGTATGGATGGAATAATTTCACAATCTGATGATAAATTCAATAACATTTCAAAATCAGTTGTTGTAAAATCGCACCTGTTTGTGTATGTTAAAAAAGAACTGCAACAGTTATTTGGTGGCATCTCGGGGCGCCTAATCGGTGCTATAGGTTCGCCTCTCCCGAGAGAAGTCTAAGAAAAATAAAAAATAAAACAAAATATTTGCATGGTAGCGGCTAATCACGATATTTAAGAACGCGACTATTGTCCTCGTTTCCGATGCGGTTCAGATGAAATAAAAAAGTTCTTTTATCGGTTGAAGTGTTTCTTTCAGACGGGTTTTTCGTTTTGTTGGCCAAAAATTTGGCGTCTAGGAGTGGACTGATGCGAAATCAAAAAAAGGAGTGGCGGGAGGCCGATTTAAACGAGACTGCGACAAATGTGTCCTTTATCTTGTCTCTGGCTTCTGGTCATCTTGCGACAACCAGAATCACCCACATCCGTGACGAGGTTGGGCTCGGTCTCAAGATATCTGCAAAAGAAGGGGATGGTATCTAAGGATAGTGTTTACAGATTCTATATATCTCCTTCGTGATCCAGCGTGTCATACGAACTCGCAATAGAAGCGGTAGATAACCTAACCGAGTTAAGTACCACAATAGACGATGTAGTGATCCTAAATCACTATTCCCATCCAAATCCCCAATATTGCCAATACTCCCATCCAAATCCCCAATATTTCCTATAATCCAAATCCAAATTCCATATTGAATCATATGAGCGATAAATTAAACCAAAAGTTAATTTGTCGCACATTGATTCAATTTCACATTAACTTACACCCCAATCCAATTGAATCATATGCACGATAAATTTAAACCAAAGTCCATTTGTCGTGCATTGATCCAATTCCCAATAATCCTAACATCATGAAATGCTTAAGTCGAAATGCATTTCATGATTTCCCTTCCAAGAATTTATTCAAATAAATTCATAGTCACTTCCCAGACCCTATTCTACAAAACCTTGTGTGTACTTCTTGGAATTTTTAACAGTACAAATTTTGACAAATGCCAACGACTAAAAGAATAAAAGGGCAGTAATTTTCAATTTCACGATCAGTAGCATATAAGTACCTCGAAAACACTCAGAACAGCGAGAACCTACTTGTACGGGACTCCTGCGTTCTTGAACCTTCTCTCTCTCTCAATCTCTTCGGATCAAACCCCCACGATTTCTTCTTCAGTACAAAACTGAAGAAAGCACCCTTCACAACGACATTCCCCTCTATAATAGAGGATTCCTGGACCCATCCCATAGGGTCTACTATTAACAAACCACACACACGAACGCACAGTACAAGACGGCACAAACACAAACATACACACCCACCAAAGCGCAGCTTATCAGACGCCAAAGACGTGATCTGCGTTTACTACCGCACCCAAGACCTACCGGTCTTGTATGATTTCTTTCCTACCATCCCTCTATAAAAGTAGTTAGAGAACACCTGGACTAACACTGTCCACACTATCCTTGGATACCCCCCCCCCCCCCTTTTTCATTTCTTTTCAGATATCGCGAGACCGAGCACAACATCCTCAGGGATGTGGGCGATTCTGGTTATCGCAAGATGACCAGAAGTCAGACAAGATGAAGGATACATCTGTCCTTGTCTCGCTAAATTCGGCCTTCTCGCCAACATTTTTTTTTTTTTATTTCACGATCAGTTAAGTTCTAGAAGGTCGAACCTATGGTCTAATGTTCAGTCACGCCAAATGCGAAATTCAATGTATCAAACTAAAAAAAAACTTAATCGATAAAGGTAAAATAAAAAGACAGTCTAACTTCAAGCTAAAGCCGAATCTTTTCATTTCCGCGGAATATTCTATCGGTGGAAAGCTCGTGCTCCCCGTGCGCGGATGTATCTAGTCGAAACATCTTCTACAAAGTAAAGAGATCCTGACACCTTATTGTGGACCCTTGTACCCCCCCCCCCCCCCCCCCAATGACAGAGTAAGCGGCACCCGGTGACCGGGGGAAAATAATGTACTCCCACCCGGAGTGCCCATTGGTGCCATAACAGGAGACTCCGCCTTCCCTGCCAAGGAGCTTACGAAGACCGAGCCCCAAGTCCGGAAGCCCCCATGCCCGACCGAAGGAAGTTGCGAGGGCACACCTTTCATGCCCTCCACCCCAACCGATAAACGCCCCCCCCCCCCCCCCCCCCCAGTAGATCACCCCAAAGGAGATGACCCAACAACACACACAAAAGGAGGTAAGCTAAAGTTCTTAATTCAAAATATAGCACCTCAACAACGATATCGTCCTTGGCGATTTTAACCTCCCCCATCTCCAATGGACATTGGCTGACGAACAAGCTTTCTACGTCACAAACCCCACTAGCTCCAAGGAACGTATTTTTATAAACGGTCTCACCGACTCATGCCTCTATCGAGTAAGCAATGTCCCAAATCATATGGGGAGACAACTGGACCTCGTGTTCACAACGGACCCACACAAGTCCTCAGTTGCCCCTAGTCCACACGCCCTCACCACCATTGATAATTACCACCCCCCGCTGCTCTTATCCATATATCTTGATCATGAAACCCAGCCTTCTCTACCTCACGACAGCATTTCCTACAACTTCCACAAAGCTAACTTCCGCCTTTTAAATGAGCATCTTAGCAAAACAGCGTTTCGCTTTGATCATTTGGGGTAGAAGAAGCTACTGCCACTCTTTATAAGGAGATCTACTATGCCGTCGCCTTATATGTTCCCTATTCTCGTCAGAGGTCATCGGTTTCGTCGCCGCCATGGTACAATCGCACACTCCGCGCTCTTAGGAACAAGAGAAATAACTTGTGGAACATTTTCCTCAAAACGCTTTCCTTCCAAAACTACTCCAACTATCTCCGTTCCTTTTATAAATTTTCCGAGCTCTACAGCTCCCTCTACACCAAATACCTCACAAAAACACAATCTAATTTGATCATTAACCCCAAATCTTTTTTCCACTTCATAAATTACAAACGTAAATCCGACGCCTATCCTAACTCCCTTTCTTATGGCGCGACTACTTCAACCGACCCCCTAACTATTGCCAATCTATTCGCTTCGTTTTTCAATAAATCCGTCACAGACATCTCCTTCGAACCCAATCCGTCTCACTTCAAAGACTTGCCCGAATTCTCCCTCGGCCCCTTCACCCCTCAAATTATTCAGCGTCACGTAGTTGAGGAGAAATTAAACTTACTCAAAGACGAGTTCAGCCCTGGGCCTGATGGACAGCTGTATTTTTAAAGAAATGTTCCACTTCTCTTTCCCTCCCGATATCAATGATATTCAATCTATCCCTTTCACAAGGGATCTTCCCTAGTATTTGGAAATCCTCCTATGTCACTCCCATAAATAAAAAGGGACCTAAAAACGATATAAGCAACTACCGTCCCGTCGCCAAATTGTCTCATATCTCCAAACTGTTCGAAGGAATTCTTTACAACGCGTCATCTTTCCGTTGTAAATCTATCATCTCATCCAACCAGCATGGTTTCCTTTCGGGTAGGTCGACCACAACGAATCTGATCGGGTTCTCACCCCATACTCTCCGTGCCTTAGAGAATGGCAACGAAGTCGATGTAATCACCACCGATTTCAGCAAGGCCTTTGACAAAATCTCCCATAATCTCATCTTTTTTAAGCTGTCCTCCCTAGGCTTCGAACCCCTATTGATCAAGTGCTTATATTCTTATCTGAAAGATCGATCCTATCGTGTCAAATTCAGATCCTCCGTGTCCGATCGTTTTCTTCCCACGTCAGTGGTTCCGCAAGGCAGCCATCTAGGTCCCCTCCTATTTATCCTTACCATCAATGATGTTGACTCCATTATTAAATACTCATCCATCTCCCTCTATGCAGACGACGCCAAAGTCTACAAAACGATCATCTCTCCTCTCGACTCCCCACTTCTCCAAACGGACCTCGACAGCTTCTCAACTTGGTGCCGTAATAACTGCCTTGAACTCAACGTTGTCAAATGTCACTCCATCACCTTCTCCCGCAAAGGTCCCCCTGCCCCCCACATTCCTACTTCCTGCTAAACCAGCAGATATCATCTGTACCGTCGATACGCGACCTCGGGATCTTATTTGACAGGGAGGTTAGCTTCATCCCGCATATTGATGATATTATTCTTAAGGCCAACTCTGTCCTTGGGTTTGTGAAACGCTGGTCTTAAGAATTCTCTAATCCTTACGTTTCCCGCTCTCTCTACATAGCCTTCGCCCACCCCCTTCTTGAATACACCAGTCAGGTCTGGTCTCCACACTACTCGTCCCATGTACGCAGAATCGAAAGCGTGCAAAGTCGTTTTCTGCGTGTTGCCCTCCGCGTTCTGAACTGGGCGAATCCTCGGATTCTCCCCCCATACACAAGCCGGCTCCATCTGATCTACTTCAACACACTTGAGGAGCACAGAACTCATGCCGATATCCTTTTTGTCCACTGTCTCCTTTCAGGCACAATCAACTGCCCAAGCTTGCTCTCCATCATTCCACTTCACACTAACCCCCGTAACCTGCGAAACCCTCATCTCTTCTACCAGCCCACCCACCACACTTCTTACGGCTCTAATGAACCCATTTCGCCAATGCTGCGGCGGGCAAACGTCTACCCTACCTCCTTCGATTTCAACTTTACCTCTACTGCTCTCAAACGTCATCTCCTCTCTTTCCCCTCCTGACCACGCCCACTCCCCGTCTACACTCTTACATCCTCTACTAAGCGAAATAAATGAATGAGTAATAATTGATGGATAAACCCAGTAACCAACTCGCCAAACATACCCCCCACCCCCCTCTTCTTTTTTTTAACCATAATTTATATTCTTATATATAGTTTTAAGATAGTTGTTAAGTTTTATCGCTTGTACTAACCTGAATATATGAGGGTTCTTTCCTCACTAAACTAAAGTAAACTACAGGCTCAATGGCTGAGTTGGTAAGAAGGTTGTGTTTTGCCTTTGTGGTTCAACTGACGACTCTTGCTATTGTGCAGTTCGGCACAATTACCGAGTGGTAGGTAGGGTTCTAAAGCCCAACCGCCTGGTGAAATACCATCCCATTAAGCTAGAGGCTTCGTTTAATGATCGGGAGAAATCTTTGAGCAACTTTCGGATCTTGGCTGATGGACCCAGTCGAACAAAAATAACACCCCAGGGCCCTGACTCAGCGCTATAGGTTCGCCTTTCCTGAGAGAAGTATAAATAAAAAGAAAAGGGTAAAGATTATTGACTTCTCTTTGATCTCTGTGAGACATAGCCCTACTGCACCGTAGGCATTCATCGTCTGTGTATGCGATTTTCTCGATCATAATCTATTTACTTATCTACGGTCAATCGAAACACATGGAAAATCGACGGTATTCCGGATTCATCTTGAATGAGGCAGAGCATATCGAAATAAAGAAATGCCTCCGGTGGAACGAATCCATTCTGATGAACTCTCTCATAATTCATGATATTTGGGTAGTAGGCCGCGAAAGTTGGATCGTTAGATGAACTCATTGCTCTCGAAACATATCCCTGGAATAATTTGATGACAACGGTCTCTACCCTGTTAATGTTGGTTTCATATATAAAGCTTTATTGGGATAGTGTGGCGGTTCCATTGAACGCCACTATTTACCTTCCCACCAATTATTAAGAAACTGGCACTTTGGAGTACCAATGCCAGCGATCTCTCGCACCTTACCTCCTGGCACTTTGGAGTACTAATGCCAACGAGCTCTCGCACCTCACCGCATGGCACCTGGGTGTATCAATGCAGCGAGTCCTCCACCCCACCTCCTGGCACTTTGGGATACCAATGCCAACGAGTCCCTTACACCCCTCCGGACACCTTGGAGAACCAATGGCAGAGAGCAAGATGGGGTCCGGCTAATTGGAAAAACACCACTTATCCACAACACCACAGTGGGGCCTACCGCACACATTTTGCCCTTGTCGGCATCAACGGGTCCATTGTCCATTTCTTTCTCGCACCACATCATTCGTCTGAGTGATATCTAGCCCTATCATTTTGTATCGTAATATATATATACTATACATCATATGTTGACGTCTGAGAAAAGCCATGAAGGTGCCATGCACTTTGTTACACTAAATGCTCTAACAAGTCTCTGCAAGTGTCACAAAGTTCATGGCACCTTCATGGCTTTTCTCAGACGTCAACATATGATGTATAGCATTACGGGGCTGTATAGATACATTGGGGCTCCTCGATAGTATAGTGGGTAGTATACCCGCCTGTCACGCGGGAGACCGAGGTCCGATTCCCCGTCGGGGAGCCTCTGGCGCAAGACTAATGACCTTGCCCGGAAAAAAACAAATCATTATGGAAAATTTAACAAGCCTCAGGACTTTCTAAATAGGGCCAGGACCGGTCCCCGGTTGTAGTGCCGATGATGATGATGATGATAGGTACATTGTGCCAAGTTGTTTGAATGAGAAAAGAGTTTCGCGTCGACCTGTGCAACACCGAGGCATAAAATACAAATTTTTTTTTATAATAGCGCACGGACAAAGAGGAATTTTGAACTACCCTGAAGCGGTACTCCATTTTAGGTTAAGGAAAAAAAGTGTCAATATACATTGGTCTTAAATTTGTGGACATTACAACGACGAGGAAACATATAATCAGGTAGAGCATCACACATTCGTGTGGTTCGTCTAAATAATGACTCTCTATATGTATTTGCGAGTCTAACGTTGACTTTCAACGTGAACTGATGCGCATTCTCAGATTGATGAGTATCGCGGGAGGAGAGCCGAAACGCATTCTTCAAGTATAGTTGAGCAACGACCGCGATAGTACGTATAGAGAAAATATACGCATGATACGTTGCGTCTATGTTCTAATGGAGGAATTTAACTTCGCATGACTAAAATGTAAAGCTCATAAAATTCATTTTACAAAAATTTGCGTTATGCAAACGATCTTATAATTTACAGAACAGCTCCGAAAATTGATATCATTAACAGCCAATTGCAGTGAAACTTCGAGAATGTTCAGCGCTACTGGGACGACTGGAATCTCAAAATCAATGTCCAGAAATGTGAAAGTATCCTGTTTAAAACACCACTGGATCAGGCTTCTAGAAATTCATGAAGAAATTGGCGAAAACTCGTTATCATGAGGCCTCACCAACATACAATAGAGGCCAGCAATGTAATCAAATACTTATACTTGAGAAACTTATGGAGGCTGCTTTGGCCAAAATAAAGGGAGCTTTTGGTATGACAAGCAGGTTGTTTCACAGTAGCAACTTGTCAACAGAGTCATGTGCTACATTACTCTCATCAGGCCAATGATCGCTTATGGATGCCCAATGGGGTTCAATGTAGGTCTATATCTGATGAAGAAGACTCGGGTTTTCGAAAGTTAATGCCTTAGAACTTCCCGTGGTTGGTTAAATCCGACCACAAGAAATACTATTGTGTTGGACCAATTGTTGTTACTCGTCTCTCACGTGGTGGACCCCTGTCTTTTGGTAATGCGCCGCAGGGACGCAGGCGTGTATATGGCATATACGGAAACATGGTGCGTTGGACGCAAGCATGCCCCGGCGTAAAAGTTTGATGCCACGGTAAGATGATAATCTTGCCGTGGGCTTATGTTTTCAGGTGGAAGGTGATGCAGAGTAGCTTACGATGCTCATTTGCAGGTTAGTATAATGACTTGCCTGGTAAGTGGGAGATGGTTAATTAAAAGGGAGTTGGTGTTTCTTTGGGAATGCCTAAAGAACCCCCACAGGTCTACTTCCATCGGTTCTGGGTGTTGGGGTATCTGATAATGCGGTTGTTGATTTTGGAAACGATGTTTATAATTGTTTTGGGATCTTTGCTGGTACTGGTTCTTTCCTGGTACTGGTTCTTTCCTGTATGTCAATTCTGCTGTTTGTGGGTGAAGTTCGGGTGCAGATTACTGTACTGTGTGTCATGTTATATTGTTAAAGCGATTCAGTAAGCTTCCGACAGTGTACTTGATTTGTGGGCATATAATGTCTGACGTGTCATTTGGTTATTTAGCCCGCTGGAGAATATGCGTGCAGCTTCCTGTTTTCATAAATGTTCGCCTTGGTTGCAATTATTATGATTGGCAGCTTTTCTTAGTCTACTCATCGCTATTTTATGCACCGCTTTGTACTGGTTTCCTATGATTCCTTTGGTACTGCTCCGCCGCGTCATCTTGGATGAGTGTTGATTGGTCACGTCCTATGGTGTTTTTTTTATTCAATATATTTGAATGTGCCGGTACTAGTTGCTGCGACAACTTGCACTACGACTTTTCTTGTTTTGGTCCGAATTACAACGTTGAATTGTAATACAACGAGTAGCAGGTTCGCCGTTAACCTTTACCGTTTACTTTTAGAAAATATTATTTTCTTCACTGAGACTAGAACCTTTTCTTATGGAATCTATTCTAAGACTGTCTTTATTTTTCATTTTTACTTAAGATCTAATATTTTTATACAAAACAAAGTGTACGTCAGGTAGTTACAAAATATCTACCTGTGTATCTCTTAATAGGTAAATTAAGCGAAAGGTATTTAAAATATAATTACACTGTAGCGTATGCATGTCGGGTTTTATCGATTGGTCTAAACGACGAGCTTTGATTATGTTATATTTAGGTGATGACGATGGGTCAGGCGTCAAATATGGACACCAGCAGTAAAGAGCAAATACGCCATATTTTACAGTTTTTCTTTATTGAACAGGCAGGGTGAACAATAAAAATAAACCGCGATTGTTGTTTAAATTGAGGATTACTATTTAATATAAGAAAGAAATGAAAGTTGACAAATGTGTTTGGTGTTTCTTGGTGTGGATGACAGTTGTGTGCCTTAAGGGCCTGAATGCAATGGTACAATTTGAATACAATTTTTTAATTTGTTTAACACTCCCACTAAAAAGTTAACTTCAAATTGATTTCGCAATTACGATGTTTTCTGACTGTGCTGTGCTGTGAGTGATAAAATATTGTTTGAGTTGTTGTATGTGGTGACGTTTTAGTTCCTCTAGTGGAGTTTTTGTAGACCATTGGCATCTTGTATGTTGAGCATCCTTCTTTGTTCCTCGAAAAATGCTCTTGTCAGGGGCTTGGTCAACAAATCTGCTTGCTGGTTTTTGGAGGCGACATGCTCTAAAGCAAAGATTTTGTTCTCGAAACTGTCGCGTATGAAGTGATATTTCACGTCAATATGTTTGCTCCTTTTGTGGAACTCGGGATTTTTGATGAGCTTGATGGCGCTCATGTTGTCGATGAGGAGGGTGCTCTCCAGATCTTGGCACAGGTTGAGGTCCTCGATGAGTCTCTTCATCCAGGTGACGTCCTTCACAGCTTGAGTTGCAGGGACATATTCTGCCTCAGTGGTAGAAAGTGCCACCGTCTTCTGCTTGCTGGAACTCCATGACACGGTTGACTCTCCAAACCTCAGAACAACGCCAGACGTTGATTTTCGGGTCTCGACATCTCCTGCACAGTCTGCGTCACTGTAGGCCTGGAGTTTGTTTGTATGCTCGGCTGGAAAATAAAGACCATACCCACTTGTACCTTTCAGGTACTTGAGTATCCTCTTCACCGCACTCCAGTGGATTTTCTTCGGGTTCTCAAGATGCTGGCTGGCACTATTGACTGCAAAGGTGATGTCTGGTTGGCTACCTACGGAGAGATACATTATTAGTTCCTCAATCATTTTCTCATCTTTTGCAGCAATCAATCCGTCGTCGATGTGAATTGCCAGCATCAACTGATTCTCAGGATCTCCGTTGGTGAAGACGCAGTAATCAGCTCTAGTTGGACGTAGTCCAGCTTTGGCTAGGAACTTCGTGAGGTGTTTGTACCAGCATTTCGACGCCTGCTTGAGTCCATACAAACTTCGGATGCGTTTGCACACTCGGCTGGTACCATCTTCATAACCTTTTGGCTGCTTCATGTAGATGACTTCTTCCAGCTTTCCATAGAGAAAAGTTGTTTTAACGTCGAACTGTTTGAGGAAAAGATTTTGGGAGACTGCAAAGGATAGAATGAGGCGAATGGAATCAAATCGGGATACGGGACTAAAGGTCTTATTATAATCGACACCAGGAGTTTGACTGAAACCTCTGGCAACAAGCCTGGCCTTGTATCGTTGGATGCTACCATCAGGGAATTGTTTCACCTTGTAACACCATCGATTGTCGATCACCTTCTGATCTGGTGGTGGTTCCTCCAGAAACCAAGTGTGATTCTTCTGCAGCGAATTGATCTCCTCATTCATGGCTGCTTTCCATTTTTCAGAGTCCTCGGATTTGATGGCGTCATCGTAGCTTTCAGGATCAAGTTGGCCAGTCACTGAAATCAAACCAGAAGGATACCGAACCGGTTGGCGAATTTGGTTCCTGCTTCTCAGATTGTAGTTTTGCAGTGGTACAGGTTCTTCGAGTGGCTCTTCATCATCCGTTAGCGCATACAAGGGTTCTTCAGCTTCGCTTTCAGAATGTTCACCACCGTTCACCAAGTTCACGATCTCTGGCTCCTCATCAATTTCAGCAACTTGAGGAACACTCAAGTTCATTGTTGCTGGCTCATTGCTTGACTTGTCTGCTGAAAATCTTCTCAAGTTCATTGTTGCTGGCTCATTGCTCGACTTGTCTGCTGAAAATCTTTGTCCAGTGAATTTCACATCTCGAAAGGTGTTTACCTTGTTTTCAGTAGGAAACCAGACTCGATACCCTTTCGTCGTTTCGTCGTAACCTACAAATATGCCCTTTTTGGCTTTGACATCCCATTTCTTTCTCTTTTCCTTGCGGATGTGAACGAAAACTTCCTCACCAAAAGACCTGAGTGAGGCAAGGTCTGGTTTCTTTCCCAGCCAGAGGTCGCAAGGTGTTGCTCCATTTTTGCTGCTGGTTCCAGTCCTGTCCAAGGTGTAGGCTGCGTAGAGGGTTGCCTCTGCCCATAGCTTCTTTCGGAATTCTCCTGCATGAAGAATAGTCCTGGCCGACTCAATAATTGTTCTGTTCTCGCGTTCTGCTGACCCGTTTTGCTCTGGTGTGTAGGGAACCGTTGTTTGGTGTATCACACCGAGATCACTGGTGATTTTCTCCACGTCCCTGTTGGCAAATTCTAAACCGTTGTCAGTCCTGATGACCTTGATGCCTTTGTCCAAGTGTTTTTCTGCTTGGAGAAGGAATTTCTTCAGACACTGGGCTGTTTCCGACTTCGCCTTGATGAAAAACACAGTTCTCCATTGGCTGAAGTCGTCTTTGATCAGCAAGAAATAACGAGCGCCTCCTATCGATGTGTCAGGCATTGGGCTGCACAGATCAGCATGAACAAGCTCACCAACTCGTTCGGTTTTTGAGGTACTTTTTGGAAAAGGGAGCCGGTGCATCTTGCCGAGGGTACAGTCGTCACATTTGACTTTGTCGTCCGTAAAGGGTAAGTTCATCCTCTTCAAAATCTTTCTAACCTGCTCGAAATTCTGATGAGCTAATCTTTTGTGCCAGGTGAGGAGTGTTTCTTGTTTGACGACGACGTTTGCCTGGTGCTCATTTGTCACGATTCTAAATTTCATCTCGAAAAGTTGATCAAATCTTTCTCCCACTGCAACGATATTTCCATCTTTCAATAGATGGCAAGTCCTTCTGTCTGATTTATGAGACATGCCTTTGTCAAGGGCTGCTCCTAGGGAGAAAAGATTGAAGCCTAGATCTGGAACATGGAGGACGTTACTCAGGTATTTCAGCTTCCAGATTTTTCCGTCGAAAACTTCGACCTCGATGTCTCCAGATCCCACAGCTGCGATCGTTTGCCATCACCAACTCGAACAGATTTTGGCTGCTAAAAATGGACGAAATTTGAAAACCATTCGCGCCGATGAGACATGTGGTCCGTAGCACCAGAGTCAGATACCAGATGCTGGAACAATGCAGGTTGTCCGAACTGAGAGTCAAAGCACTGATCAGCGCGTCGTTTTTCCTGTTTGAGTGGCCCTCCTTTTCTGCCTTTCTCTCATTGGCTGCTTTTCTCTTGAAAGTCTTGCTTCCGGTGGCCCGGCTTCTTGCAATGACAGGATTTTGAGGATTTCTGCTCGAAGTTCTTTTGTCGTGATTTCCCAGCTATAAAAGCCACGTTGTCTCTTGCATTTGCAGGCTCTAGCCTGGATTCTTCGACTGAGAGTCTGGAAATAAGGTTGGTAAGATTTCTCTCATCGGGCTGTGTTGATTCCCATGCACTGATGAAATGTTTGAAGGTGGAGGGAAGAGTCATTAAAATTTTTGTGATTATCTGCTGATCAGACATTTTCTCACCCATAACCTTCAACCGATGTGCAAGGTTTTCCAACTTGGCAACGTGTGTAGCAATGTTGTGAGCTGGGTCTTTCTGAACACTGTACCATTGTTGAAGTAGCATGTGAATGCTGGTCGCCGACTTTTGTTCATAAACAGATGAAAGTTTGTTCCACATTTCCTTGGAAGTCGTGCAGTTGATGATGTGAAGTATCGGTTCCTCGTCGACTGATGTAGCGATAGTACGCTGTCCAAAAGTGTCCAGTTTTGTCCATGAGGCACGTTTTGTTCGATGATCTTCGGTTATGTTTTCCTCTGGAAATTCCTTTTCTCCGCTGACGATGTCCCATGCTCCACTAGAGAGTAGAATGATGCGTACCTGGAACTTCCACGTAATCCAGTTCTCAATGCCTTTGAGTTTGGTTATCCGATTTGATTCGTTCTCCATCGTGGTGTTGTAAAATTTCACTGTTGCACGAGGGCGGACTTACAACACGAGATTTTAAACGAAAGGAATTTAAACAGCACAAAAATATTTATCGTTCCGCGAACCTGGGCCCATAACCTATTGAACAGGCAGGGTGAACAATAAAAATAAAACGCGATTGTTGTTTAAATTGAGGATTACTATTTAATATATTGAACACGTCCGAACGGCACGAAAGCTGAATGCTAAGAAGAAAGAAATGAAAGTTGACAAATGTGAGTTTGGCGTTTCTTGGTGTGGATAACAGTCGTGTGCCTTAAGGGCCTGAATGCAATGGTACAATTTAAATACAATTTTTTAATTTGTTTAACATTCTTCGATAAGGGCGAAAACGCAAACCAAGCGGCTAAAATGTGCGTAGTGTGTATGGTCCTGACACTGTAACAGCCAACCATACGCAATTCATCGACTCCCTTTCGGTAATTTGAATTTCGAAGATGCACCACGCTCTGGAAGGCCAATTGTCAAAAATGTCGATAAAATCATAGAAATCGTCGTCCGACCGTCATGTAAGTACTGTTTCCATTGCCCAGGAGCTGAGCATTGCACCAAAAACCGCTTGGAACCTGTTGAATAATGTTGGAAGTTCGATGTATGAGTGCCGCATGAATTAATGCAAAAAAAAAAAAAAATGTTATGACAGAATTTCCACCTGCGAATCGCTACCGAATAGCAACAAAATCAACCCGATTTTGAAGCGGGTGGTGACTGGTGGCGAAAAGTGGGTCACTTACAACAGTGTCAAGGGAAAACGGTAGTGGTCGAATCGTATTGAGCCGCAAACCAGGATTGACAGTCAAGAAGGTTCTGCTATCATCTACTCATGTACTATAAGCTGTCCCCCTACAGCTAAACTCTTAATTCGGATGTGTGCTGTCAACAATTGGACGGTTTGAAGGAAGCAATCGCCCAGAAACGACCAGCTTTGGCCAATAAAAGAGGAACTGTATTCCGTCAGGACAAAGCCGGACCACACACAACGATAGTGACTCACCACTAGCTCCGGGAGCTTGGTTGGGTTCTTATGCATCCACCTTATAGTCCGGACCTGGCACCAAGTAATTACCCCATGTTCCTAGCCATGGCGAGTGATCTTGCTGGTGAAAAAAGTACCTCAAGAGAAACTTGTGAAAATGGACCGTCCCAGTTTTTTGCCAATAGGGACGAGGGTTTCTATGAGAGAGGCATAATAAAATTGCCTTCAATAGCAATAAGTGATCGAACAGAACATTGCATATTTGACCTAAATCAAATCATTTTAACCATGCTAAATAATGCCTTCAATTTCATGCAAAAATAATAGATTTCTTTTTACTACACTATTACAATATCTTTTACCTAAGTAAAATGTTTGTTTTTTTCTTCAAACTTGGTTTTGATTTCTGAAATATGATCTGTAAAATTATATCTGGTGTAGATTTTATTTACGTTAGTACCGTTTTCAGCAAATTTGGGGAGTTTTCTGTTTATAGTCTATTAGGTATAAGACGGTTGAGTTGGGCGACATGCATATGTACGTAGGTTTAAACGGCAACTTGTGTCACCGGCGATTGGGCAATAATTTACCCATTTATTTCTATAAAATTGTGGCAGGTTCTGATTTACGTTTCTCAAATTCATAACCCCAGACTATGCGTGTAAAATTATAAATAAACTTAAATTGCTTCTTTTTTATTCAGTTTTACAAAAATCAATTTTAAACTTAATAAGAATTTTTAAAGTACAATGTACTCCGTTGCAAAATAAAATTAAATTCGAACAAACTTTACATAAAATCATCGGAATCGTTACCGGCGTCATAATTTGTTGTCATCTTATCTTGAACCATATAACTTTTATAGTTTCTCAACTCAGCCTCTTCCTGTTTACGTTTCTCCTCTTCCTTCTGTTTTTCCTTTTGTTTCCGTAAAAGATGCTTTTTTTCTTGTCTCTCAGCTTCATCCCTAGCTTCCCGCAAACTACGGAAATCGGGGGTCTCTTCTGTTTTTGTTTTATTCAATCGATTCACTATTTCATTTACTCGTTTCGCCACACGAATTCTTCTTACCAGGCTGTCGTTATGGTATGCTACTTGGCCGACTTCCATGTCTTGGGTCTTTTTCAAATTTCCGTGCATGGTGTAGACGACATCTATATGGTTGAGCTTGTTACCTTGAATACTGTTGGCCTTAACTAGCTGTGCAGCATCTTCTATGACTGCTTGAGGAACATCATCTAATGTTTGTCCCTGAAAATATACCATTTTGATGTATCGGTTAATTAGCTTAACTTTTTTTTTTTAATATTGCTTAGTTTTAATTAACAGGCGACGCGTCACTCTCTGTTCAGTAGGGACGCCCCCTCGACAACTAATGACTCGTTTCCTGGGAAGATGTAATGATCAACCACTTCCTGGGAAGACGCTGCAGACACAATAACAGACACGGCAGCTGCTGGGACAATGGTACTAGGTTGATCGCCGGGTGCAGGACGAAATAAAAGACGAGCAATATTGCCTCTAGTTGAGTTCACAGAATCAATCTGGCACCGGTCACGGTATCGAATACGTCGCAATCCCGATCAGTCGATCACAAGTAGATCGCAAGTGGTCCTGTCAGTAGGTCGTTAGAATATACACACAGCTAGGCCGGCTTGCCGTAAGAGGCGATTAAAGGCCCAGCGCCCTACCGCCCGGTGATATACCAACCCATCAAGCTATAGGCTCCGTGAAATGGTCGGGAAAAATCCCTAGCCATCTTTCGGAGCTTGGCTGATGGAGCGGTTCGAGAAAAGGTAGGTTTAGGTGGTAGTCGGTCCCAGTGTGAGATACCACTGTTACGGACCTCGTGTCCATGCCCTCGCCCAACTTGTGAATAAGAAATGTCATATCGTCAAGTAGCTAATTTCCATAAACTACTTTATGCAAATTCTACTTGACAAGGAAAATAACAAATAAAGGCGTTGACACCGAATAAAATAATAAACGTCAACGGCGAAAACCAAAAATAAGTCAGTTGAAAAACAATCATAAAGGCGATCAGACCAACACTAAACACAAGTAACGAAAAGACAAATGCGACGACTCGCACAATAACGGACCTCAAAGATATCCGTCGCGAGTGAATCCACATAAACATTAATCCGCGTACCCGCGAGTGAACTAAAAAAACCCAACGAGGACAACCTAGCTGAACAGGGGAGTCAAGAACTCTACGCCCCCTGCATGTAGAGAGCAGAAGCATGACCGACGAAGAGGTCCGCCACCCCTCACGTAAGTCCCGTTCACAACTATTACACTTACTAATTAAAATTATAAAATAATTGATATCACCACCCCGTCACGCTGTACATTCCACGATATCGTCGGGAAAAATGTCCGACTGTGTTTCGGATGTATGTCTGATGGTCCGACCTGACACGGACATAAGTCATGATGGTGCCTTCTGAGATAGAGAATTCCGAAGGTAAAATAGTTTCCCATTCGTATTTCAGGGGGAACATCGTGTAAATATTTTGATAAATAACCGAACTTTAAGGAATTCGTCATCGCCTAATCGGGTACGTCCTCGAGGCTCTGCCGACGTTTGACTGATAACGACATTTTGTAACATCAGCGGCTTCGATTTCACCAATACGAATGTAAACGCCGTCCATTAATATTTGCAAACAGCGAAATTTGATATCCTTGCCCTAACAAAGACCCAGGTCGATTCCTCAACTGATTCGACATATCTTCGTTGCTCGGGATACGAGTTGCATTCGAGATTCCGTTTTAAGGATGGAGTCTGCGTCTGGCTTGCCAGAGGATGGGGACATTGGAACCCAATAACATGAACATTATGTGGCTGAGGGTCGTGCTGAGGAATTCGGTTAAATTTCTTGTTGTCTTTACCGCTCCCCGAATGACGATCGAACATCTTTCACGGACTGTCGACTGGATACGGATCCCGGCTTCTGAAATTGTCAACCTTGGCGATTTTAATGTACACAATTCCGGCTGGTTGACACATTCTAACAGAACCGACGAGGCTGGGAGGCTGGCGGAGATGTTTGCTGTTAACCACAACTTGACTCAACTCGTGGAAGAACTTACGCGAGTGGCGGATGCCGAGGTGATTATGCGAACACCCTGGATCTGTTTTTGACATCCGACCCCAATATTTATACCGTGGAGATTGCTGCGCTACTGGGAAACTCAGATCACTGTTTGGTATCTGTCGCGCAACCACTTACATTTCAAGCGAATAACCGACCTAAGCAGCTCCGCCATGTACGGAGGTATTGGGTTGCAAACTGGGACGATTTGCGAGGTTTCTTCGCATACTTTCCATGGTCGGGGGTGCGCTTTGAAGACTCCGATATTAATTCATATGCGGAGGCGGTCACAAAGATTATTCTTCTCTACATTCCGCATTCCATCAAAAGAAATGCATCTGATAAACCTTGGTTTGATAAAAAATGCGAGCAGATTACAGCGGAAACTTATAGAGCTTTTAAGCTCCAATCACACCGATGCTAACAGAACGAATTTTGTTAGAATCAAAAACGCGTGCAACCAGGCGATTGATACCGCGAAGAAAGCTTACAATGACAGAGTGACCAATAAGCTCCTTCGGTGCCCGACTGGTTCGCGCTCCTTCTGGTCAATGGCAAAAGCTGTCAGCAGTAACTTCGCATCCTCCTCCTACCCCCCGTTGGTGACAGACAGTGGAACGTTGGTTACCAATTCAAAGGATAAAGCTGATGTGTTCGCGAATTTATTTTCCGCGAATTCAAACCTCGATCCAGCCCTTTTGGAACCACCGGTGATCGCGCCGGTACGGTCTTCCATGCGGGGTGTGAGATTTCGTCCCCGCATTATTCAACGCATTCTACGTGAACTGGATTGTAGGAAGTCAACCGGCCCGGCCGGAATACCAGCAATAGCCCTTAGGAACTGTGCTCCAGAACTATCGGCGGTTCTTGGCGGTCCGGTTTGCGTCCTTTCTGGTCAATGGCAAGGGTTTTTAGCAGTAACTTCCCTTCCCTGTTTTTCTCAGTTAGTGACGGCCAGCGGGACATTAGTCACAAATTCAAAAGATAAAGCTAATGTGTTCTCGAATTTATTTTCTTTCGGTCTTTTGGAGCCACCTGTGATTACGCCGGTACAGTCTTCGATGTGGGATGAGGTTCCGCCCGGGTAAAATTTAACCCATTCTACGTGTACTGGACTGTAGGAAGGCAACCGGCACCTACGGAATATCAGCAATAGCCCTTAGGAACTGTGCTCCAGAACTATCGGCGGTTCTTGGCGGACTCTTTCGCTTATGTTATGAACGAAGGACCTTTCCGGTTTTATGGAAAATCGCTCGAATTCAGCCAATCTCAAAGAGGGGAAAAAATTGTCTCCCACAAAATTACCGCCCGATAGCATTACTGTCTATGTTATCTAAGGTGATGGAAATTACAACCTACCGTTGTAATGCTAAATTATGCTGACGATATTTTAATTTACTCTAGCAGTAGATTTGTCAAATTGGCAAGAATCCGCGTTAACAACTTCCTCCCGCATATCTCAGCATACTTTAACAAATGGAAAATTCGCCTTAACCCAACCAAAACCCAGCTAACAGTGTTTAAGGAAAAAAACGCTCACTGCACAAACAACACTAAACGTTGCCACAACAAAATTAAACTCAAGCTTAATAACACCCTCATAAAACCTTCCAAAACTCTAAAATATTGGGGAGTAACCCTTTCCAACGACTGGTCATTCTCAATCCCCATCAAAAATTCTCTTCATAAAGCCTCAATACAGCTTAATCTCTGCAGACGAGTGTTGTGGAAACCTAAAGGCCCCTCTCTCAAGGTCAAACAGCACATCTACAAACAGATAATCAGACGCACTCTTACATACGCCTGCCCATTATGGTACCACATCTCACCCACCCAAATGGTGAAATTACTAGTTTTTGAACGAAAATATTTCCGGTTTATCACTGGCTTACACCACAAAACCAACTCATATAGATACCATAGTAACAACGATCTTTACAACACCGCAGGCATCGAACGACTGGATAGACGGATCCTAGAACTGTCAATAAATTTCATAGAAAACCTTCCTAACAATACCAACCCGATAATAACAGACCTACCATCACCCCCTTCCAATACGGGAACTTGTCGTGTGTCGAGTTTAACATGTGTAAAAAGGGACGAGATTAATATGTGTCACGTGAATTAATTAAGCGTGATATTAAGCGAACATTTTTTAACAGCAGTTTATGTGTTAATAAAAACAGTATTAAATAAACAATAACAAATAGAAATTAAATTAAAAAAAAAAAACAATTCCTCTTGTTTCATTTGTAACCGGGTTCGCTCCGTGTGTATTTCTCCTCTGTAGTAAACAGTGTTCGGCGGAACACTCTGACATCATCGGATACTCGCCATAAAGACAAAAATCCGCCAAAGTGGTGAAAATCCGACGTGATTTATAGTTAACACGTGCGAAAAATAAAAGCGAACACGCGAAAATTACACACTGATTTACGAAGCGGACACTCGATCTACACAAAAACTAACGGCTTCTAACAACGCGTGCACTTGTTAACTTTCTCACCAGCTCCTGTCGACGACACACGAAAAAGACTTTTTTTGAATGGAGGATCTGGCCTCCGTGACTGTTAATTGACGACTGTGGTTACTTTCTCTCGGGGATGATCCTATTCACCCTATCGTTTTCTTTTCCCTTTTTGCACTTTCCTTGGGTGGTGACTTTCTCTTATCGAGAATCTTTCCACTAGTCAAGATCGTGCTCACACATACAGGCGCGGAGGTTATTGCCTGGTTGCTGTGGGTCATTCTGTGACCGTCAAAATGTTCACACATCTGATGAATTGCTTACGTAAACAATCGAGCGTGTGGTTTACAGTAGTCGATCATGGGATAATGTAATTATCGTTGTTTACATATCCCTATGGGAACAGCATTGCTTTATTGCTGTTGCTCGCATTGGTCTTTGTTTAACCGAAATAGTTTTCCAGCAATTAGCTTATCGCCGGAAAAGTGATGTCTGTTGATATCTGGCGCAGCTGAGCCAACCGTTTGTGTATATCCAGTTAATGGATTGGTACACAATTTCTATGCTATGTCGATCGCTGTGCAGGCGTAGGACAATTGGTCGGACTTGTGACCCACGTATCTGTGGATACGTGGGGTTGTTGCCTCCGAGATGCATAGTACATTTGCTTCAAGTGGAAAGGAGGACTTTTGAGGACACGTGTCTGTGGGCATGTGTAATTTGGATATAGGTGAGTAGTTCCTTGGTGGAACGATGATATCTCAACCTATAGTGGATTGTGTGGTTCGTAGAACCGCCACAAACTCACTACCGTATTTGTCTCCAAATCATGACCCTCTTCACCTCAGGCAGACTGGTTAACGATCTAAAGGATCCACAACACCGAAACAGCAACATCCAACCATTCTCCAAGATTCTTACTTTTACTGCAGAACCGAATGGCAACCCCCTCCTTCAAGAACATACCTCATCTTATCCCTTACTACCCTCCATCAAAGCGAGAGATCCCACATCCACAAATCAAATATTGTAATTTGTATATAAGATTACATTAAGTTATGTTAAGTTATATTCGGGGCTTGAGATGCAATTTCCCTTCTATGTCTGCCCATGTTTCTAGCCAGAATCCAACCATCCTTGCACCCAGGTAATTACTAATACGAATATTTCCGATTTTAATCTACCTGGATATAACTTAGTGCCATTGTTCTTTCCACATCGTGGTATAGCCATATACATATGAAATGATATTGCTTATCAGCTTCTGCCACAATATGGGCTCTGTTCCAACCCAGAATTTAATTTCTCTTGGCTAAAACTACACGTTCGTCAGCATATTATCATGCTTTCTTCACAGAAGCCCAAACTTGGATAGAAATGCATCCTTTAATGAATTTGATGCTCCGTCTGATTCTATCGATAGGATTTTGGCCCTATATCCGCACACTGAAATCGTTACTGCGGGTGATTTTAATGTGCATAACTCTCAGTGGCATCGTCACTCCGGAACAACAACACCTGAAGGTCAATATGTCCAGCTTTTTGCTGATTCAAATAGCTTAACTCAACTTGTCAATGAGCCAATACGGGTAGCAGATATATATGGTCATTTCACCAACACACTGGACCTGTTTCTCACCTCCCACCCAAACAAATACACAATTGCAGTTTCTTCGCCCTTGGGCACTTCAGACCACTGTGTCGTATCAGCTGAATTTCCTCTAACCAACAGTAATGTTAATGAGAAAGCTCCCAAAAGAACAGTATGGTTCTACGAGAAAGCCAACTGGGAAGGTCTGAACGACTTTTTTGGGAGGTTAAATTGGTCGTTATTTTTCCTCCATAACGATGTTGACCCTATAGCGGACACATTGACAGGCACGATTCTACTTGGCATGCAGACCTTTATTCCACACAGAGTAAAGAGTATCAAAGGCAAGAGAAATATGTGGTTTGATTCCGAGTGCAGAGAAGCCATTAAGGCTAAAGAGTTGAGCTTCGGGTTGTATAAATCAAACAATACTGAGGAAAACCGGAAAACATTTAAGAGAGCTAGGAATGACTGCAATGCGTATATTCAACGCGCCAAGTTCTTGCATGACCAGAGAGTGAGACAAAAGATACTACACTCTCGCACAGGTAGTAGAAACTTCTGGGCATTCGTGAAAAACATTCAAAACTGAGTCTCTTCATCCATTCCATCGCTAATAGTCGACGACAAACCAGTCACCACTGCTATAGAGAAGGCGAATCTACTTGCTGCACATTTTGCTGCCAACTCAACGCTGCCTGAGACCACATCAGTTCCACCTCACCTTGAGCATAAGCAACACACCATGAGCCAGATTCACTTCCGAACGCGTACTGTTGCCCGCGGACTCAAAGAGCTAAACGCACACAAATCCGCTGGTCCGGACGGCGTTCCCCCAATTCTCTTGGAGAGATGTTCCTCTTCACTCGCCAAACCACTGCGAAAACTCTTCCATTTGTCTTATTCTACTGGCCGTTTCCCAAATAGATGGAAGTCAGCGAACATTCAGCCAATTCCCAAAACGGGTGACAAATCATCCCCTTCTTCTTATCGACCCATAGCACTAACTTCTATTCTCTCCAAGGTAATGGAATCTCTTATCAACAGTCAACTTTCGAAATATCTGGAATCAAATGACCTCCTCAATGACCGCCAATATGGCTTTCGTAGCTACAGGTCCACAGGAGATCTGATGGCGTACCTTACCGAAAAGGGGAACCATTCCATCCACTACCTCGGTGAAAGCAAGGAAACTCGACAGAGTTGGCATCCAGCCCTTTTGTCAAAATTGCATTCATATGGAGTGGACAATTCCCCGATACAATGGATAAGAGACTATCTCTCTGGCCGTTCAATCCAAGTAGTTCTTGATGGTGTCAAATCTGTCTCCCATCAAATTAATGCAGGTGTTCCCCAGGGTTTGGTACTCTCACCCACTCTCTTCCTCATCTTTATAAATTAACTCTTGTCAATTACTCACAACCCAATTCATCGTTTGCTGATGATAGCACGTTGAGTTTCTCATACTCATATGAACACTCCCGTCCAAACTCTTCGAACGTCACTACCAACCAGTAACTTATGCTTGATAGATTGAATTCAGATCTCAACAAGATATATCAGTGAGGATTTTCTAACGGAATAGAAAAAAAAAATCAGTGCTGCCTCTTGTCGTTAAAGGCGAGCTCCAAAGTAAATATACTGTCTATGAACGGCACTTGCATCGACGAAGCCAAGGAACTATCAATCATTGGCGCTCGAATTAATTCGACTCTTATCTGGAATGACCATATATTTGAAGCTGCGAAAATTGCAGCCAAATGTATGGGGTTCCTTAAGAGATGCAAAAGATACTTCACTCCATCCAACCTGGCCACTATTTACAAGGCGTATATTTGTATTTATCTGGTCAGGCGCTTCCAAAACTGCACTACACGTGCTCGACAGGATGCAAAAACGAGCAGTGAAACTTATTGGGGACCCAGGCGCAACGTATCATGCCTTATCTCTTTTCTATAGGTATTACCACGGTCGTTGCTCAACTGAACTTGCTGAATGTGTTCCGTCCTTTCAGACGTTTTCCCGCGATACCCGTCAATCTGTGAATGCGCATCAGTTCACGTTGAAAGTAACATAAAGTAAACATCATCATCATCATCATCGGCACTACAACCGGGAACCGGTCTTGGCCTTATTTAGCAAGTCCTGAGGCTTGTTAAATTTTCCATGATTTATTTTGTCTGGGCAAGGTCATTAGTCTTGCGCCAGGGGCTCCCCGACGGGGAATCGAACCCCGGTCTCCCGGGTGACAGGCGGGTATACTAACCACTATACTATCGAGAAGCCCGCACAAATAAACATAGTGAGTAATTTTTTAGCCGAACCACACGAATGCGGAATGTTCTGCCTGATCATGTGTTTCCTGGCCGTTGTGATGTCCAGACATTCAAGACCAACATACATCGACACCTCCTTTCCTTATCCACTTCCTCTCCATCCGCTCGCACTGTGCTCTGACATTTAAGGGTACTTCAAAATACCCTTTGTGCGCGCGTGTATTAAAAAAAAAAAAAAAAAATAAAAAAAAAAAAAAAAACAAAAAGTAATTTTAAGCAGGCTAAGTTAAAATAAACAGACTTCCTGGTTTTTCTTCTGACCTTTTCCAGGAAAAACAAAATTACCAATGTATCTCTCCAGCTTATACCAAGTGACTGGAAGCTTAGACTCTGTCAGCGTGAGATCAATCACGTTCTTTAAACACAACTAATCCCAGCAACCAGAAGGCAGTTATTGTCCGACCAGGAAACAAGGAAGACATCACCAACCTCAGCAAAGAACAGGACGATCAAACGTTAACACGATAATACCTATAGTAATTCATTTATTTTGTGCACCCGGTCCTTTTTAACTGCAACAGTGCTACGTTTAAGTTATGGTTGGGCAGTTAAGTCCCGAAAGCCGAATCTGGCCAACGTGTTTGGAGTGACATTCATTTAAACAAATGGAGAAGTATCTTTCATTTGTACATCCTACAGTGCAGTTGTCAAGGCATCCAGGACCAGTGCCATCGCTCGTGGCAACCAGTACTTTTGGGAGAGCAGTGTATTTATCAGGGCCGCTTGGACATAAGTCTCCCGTTTATACAGGGCGATTATCAAAAGCGACATATCCAAGAGACAAAAGGTACTGACTTTCCCACGTCGAAAGAAGGTAAGATTTTACCTCCCATTTCTGAACATAACGATAGCACGGGTAAGTGTGAAAGTTACATTTAAAAATATTACACAACACCATATTCATCAGCTGTCCATTAATTTTACGACTGATTATAACTGCTTAATGTACCGATATTTAACACGAAATATTAAGACCTTGCAAAAAGGGATTTTTACTTAAGAAACCAAACTAATTTTTGATTTCGAAGAATTAATTGAACTTCATTGTTTTTAGAATAATGGTCTAGCTGGAGAAAATATTGAAGAAATTTGTTTCCCACGGCCTTCGAGATAGAGATTCCGATGAATTAGATTGTTTTAGGGGCGCTGCTCGCAGGACGGGAAGTGACAAGCAATAAAACTCCGAATTCTTATTCAAATACGAGTTACTCATAAAACGAAATATTAAATAAAGCTATTATCACAAAAAAGCTTAGAACTTTTCAAATCAATATGTTGTCCCACATACCGGCATTTTCATTTAGAACGAATTCCAGTTACTTACTACTTACATAGGTAACAGTAGACGAGAATTAACAATATTATCTTTAAATTTAAATAGCAAAACCAACTTACAGATTTCAGACGTAGGTAAACATGGGCAGAGGAGTAATTTTCCACGTGAAACCAAACATCCTCCGGCCAACCCCATCGGAGTAATTCTTCGTCTGAGAATTATAATGAACAGCGATTAATTGGGAATGTGGTTTGTTTATTAAATACTTTACTTTCATATTTATCAAATCCCATAAACAGGACTACAGGTGGCGTTACAACTGTGCTACTAAAGTAGTAAACCATTTTCACACAAACTTTATTTTCAAATGAATCTCGTTGAGGTATTCTGCTTATCTACCATTTGACAGTTGGTTAGAAGAGGACGCATCTCTTTACAATACTTTTTCTCTATTCCTGCATACAGAGACTCAAAATTCTCATTTATGTAGAATTGCTAAAGAGTTTTACATCAGTCAGTTAATTTGAATAATATTGTGACGCATATGACAGTCAGTACTGGAATATTCGGGAAAGTCCAAAACAAAGTACTAGAATATTATATAAAGTACTGGAAAACTGGAGACCATGGATAATAGAACATTCAAGATTATGGAACGCACGGAAACGAAATGCCAAATCAGAATGATAGAACGGTATAAATACGTCGCACACAGATCATGAAGATGAGTAAAAAGTAAGAAGTAGAAAGAGAAACACGCGATAAGTACGGAAGCGATAAGTAAAGAAATCGTTATGTGTACGGTATAAGTAACGGTTGTTATTACGGACTAATAAAGTATTATATTAATTCAAAATCGATTTAACGGCTCTTTTTTATTCACAATAATTAATCCAGCGAACCCTAAGCTCGCTACAATATTATTGTATAGAATGTAAATTTAAATGAAATATAAAATTCGTCGCTCGAAATATCAGTTTGAAATAACGCACCTAAACAAAAAGGAAAGGGTTTTTTTTGATAGCTGATTTCAACAACGAACCAAGTCCAGGCAAGGGAGGACATTTATCCATCGTCCCAACAGATACGCATTACCCAGAATATCTTCATTCTTATTATATCCATTGTGTTAGGTTAAGGTGGTGCGCGTTTCGTTGGCCGCCGATGGACGGTCACAACAAACAATGGCTGTCGCAAAGGAGAGAGAGCAGCGCGGTCAATGCAGAAGAGCACGTCACCAATTGAACTTCGCAGCACAAACAGTAAGATACCTCGAACACATAATACAATACAACACAGTAAAGGACTAGTAAAAGATAACTTAACTTTTATTTCCTATCATTTAAATTGTACAGCCTTGTTTTATTTCTCTCGACTGTTGCTGGCGATGATTGCTCCGATAACGAGCCCGTTGAAGGTTGATTGCAGACTCTGTGCCCACGATAGAAGTTGATGGCAGACTCTGTGCCCACAATGGAAGTTGATGGCAGACACTATGCCCACGATGGAAGTTGATGGCAGACTCTGTGCCCACGATAGAAGTTGATGGCAGACTCTGTGCCCACGATAGAAGTTGATGGCAGACTCTGTGCCCACGATGAAAGTTGATTGCCGACTCAGTCCCCACGATAGAAGTTGATGGCAGACTCTGTGCCCACGATGGAAGTTGATGGCAGACACTATGCCCACGATGGAAGTTGATGGCAGACTCTGTGCCCACGATAGAAGTTGATGGCAGACTCTGTGCCCACGATAGAAGTTGATGGCAGACTCTGTGCCCACGATGGAAGTTGATGGCAGACTCTGTGCCCACGATAGAAGTTGATGGCAGACTCTGTGCCCACGATAGAAGTTGATGGCAGACTCTGTGCCCACGATAGAAGTTGATGGCAGACTCTGTGCCCACGTTAGAAGTTGATGGCAGACTCTGTGCCCACGATGGAAGTTGATGGCAGACTCTGTGCCCACGATAGAAGTTGATGGCAGACTCTGTGCCCACGATAGAAGTTGACGGCAGACACTATGCCCACGATGGAAGTTGATGGCAGACTCTGTGCCCACGATAGAAGTTGATGGCAGACTCTGTGCCCATGATGAAAGTTGATTGCGGACTCAGTGCCCACGATAGAAGTTGATGGCAGACTCTGTGCCCACGATGGAAGTTGATGGCAGACTCTGTGCCCACAATAGAAGTTGATGGCAGACTCTGTGCCCACGATAGAAGTTGATGGCAGACTCTGTGCCCACGATAGAAGTTGATGACAGACTCTGTGCCCACGATGGAAGTTGATGGCAGACTCTGTGCCCACGATAGAAGTTGATGGCAGACTCTGTGCCCACGTTAGAAGTTGATGGCAGACTCTGTGCCCACGATGGAAGTTGATGGCAGACTCTGTGCCCACAATAGAAGTTGATGGCAGACTCTGTGCCCACGATAGAAGTTGATGGCAGACTCAGTGCCCACGATAGAAGTTGATGGCAGACTCTGTGCCCACGATAGAAGTTGATGGCAGACTCTGTGCCCACGATGGAAGTTGATTGCCGACTGACTAATTGGCATAACTGCCAATTCAAAAATCGACGCTATGACATCATCGTGGTGACAATGATGGCCAGTTGGTGCCAGCTGCTGCGCAACTGGTTTACTGCGAATGTACTAGATTTCTCCAGTACATTCCAGCACATTTAATTGCCAATCCGCAACACATTGTGTTGTATTTCATGCAGGTCTCTTCTAGACACTCTGCATTCTTGTCCCTTGCTTAATTACCTCATTATTTTTGTACCGACTGTTTTCCACATGTTTTAACAGCATGCAAAACCACGTGGATGCAAATGCTCCGCCTATTTTATTCTAATGTAAAATGTTTCATTCCCATTAAGTTCCATAAATGTTGTACACATACATGTAAAAGAGGACTGCCCTCTTATAACCCTATAAAAGCAATTTGTTTTCTGGCTTTTACTCTCTAAAAATACTAGCATATTATACAGTCCACATCTTTCGTTTTCGATCTAAAATAAAATAGCTTGATAATAACAATTTTCGTTCGTTTTTCTTTCGTGTCGTTCGTTTATAATAGCGCGATAAACGCATCGTGCCGACAAATGGAATGTATGATCATTGCCTGGTGTTTGCTCTACAGTTATTTCCATCACAACTATGAATGACTATGCAATCTCGCCAAGTATGGAAATACAGAGCTAACCATTGCAGGGATTCGCAGAATTTCAGCACGTCCTCTCGGTAACCAAAGAAATGGTACAGGAACTGCGATGGTAACGCGTATGTAAAGTCAGATACGGAAATTATTCTTCTCGACATGGACCTTCACATTGTATCTATCTGCCAAAACTTGCTTTGATGAAGGTGTGCACAAATCTGAATCCTTAGCAGTAGTTAAGAAATGTAATTTGAATATATGGTTCTCTATTCCAACGCAGATCACAGAATAAGTTTTATTAGTAGCCGAAAGCCTTAGTTGCCAAGGCTATTAGATTTAGCCCCCATGTAATTTACTTACATTGTAATAAATATATAAAAAACAAAAAAGGTTTATTAGAGCCTCAACATTGTGAAGTATGCAGGCAGTAGTTTTCTCTATCACGTTGATTCTGCTCTGTCATAACTAACTATCGTTTTTCAACATTTATTATTTCCGTTTTTTTCTTAGATTCTAAATTATAGGCTAGACCAAAAATGCTTAAATTCTAGCTTAAAGACCTTCTATTATAACCTACTGGTCCTCCATAGACGCCCCAAGCTAAACTTTACACGACTATTGTGGAGTTTGCCTTTCGACGACAGAACTTTGTTTATTTTTTAAATTTTAATTCTGTTTATTTTAATAACAAAGGAAAACTAAAAAAACTTTGTCGATTGTTTTTTTATTTTTAACTTAAAATTAACTTACGTGTAATGGGTCTTCCAATAGGGACTTGACTTTTTTTCGGTAGTAAATTTTTATAATTTGCAGACGTTGTTCGTTCGTGTACTTAACCATAATGAAAATGTTGAGTTTACTCAATAAACCGACAGTGACAGTTTGATGATTAGTGAAAGGGCGCGTTCACAAATTAAACCCAAAGTTGTCAAGTCCCTATTGGAAAACCCGATGTATATTGTGAGGCATATGAAAATCATATAAGATTCTCACAAGAATTAACGACGTTGTCTATAGGATTCAGCGAAGACCGAACGCCAAGATGAAAGTGGTATATCGTCACCGACTGGCGACTTTTTGTTCACCCAGGAGACCAGCGAACTTAGTTCGGGACGAACTAATCCAGGCTGAGGATTGTGGCACGCATATGACAATTAATACTAGAATATTATAGAAAGTCCGAAACAAAGTATTAGAATATTCTAGAAAGTACTGGAAAACTGGAGACTATTACCAATAGAAAATTCGAGGCTATGGAACGGGCGGAAACGAAACACTAAATCAGAATGAGGAAAAACGGTATAAATACGTCGCACGCAGATCAGGAAGAAGTAAGAAGTAAGCAGTAAAAAAACACGATAAGTACGGAAGCGATAAGTCAAGAAATCGTTAAGGTTACGGTAAAAGTAACGGGTGTTATTAGCGGACTAATAAAGTGCTACATTAACTCAAACTCGATTTAACGGCTCTTATTTATTAAAAATAATTAATCCAGCAAACCCTAAGCTCGCTACAATTGGTGTCAGAAGTGGGATTAATTATTGGTGAAATAAATGAGTCTGTGGAAGTGTATTGTGACGATGTCAGATCGACATTTGGAGGACCGGAACTTGGATAGCAGAGAAGAGAAGCCAATTCTTCGACAGCGTCTGCAAGCAGCAATAGAAGAAGAGGATATTGATGTCGGCACAGGTGCTTTTACGAGTGGGCCAGTCTGTCCGGATGGAGAAGAAACAGCGAGTCAAGATGGTGCCAATGTAACGGAGAAGAGTTAATTGTTTTTTTTTTTTTGTTTTTTTTTTTTGTAATTGCTTAAAAACCTACGTTAATATAACAAATCCTATTCGACCCTAATCCTAGAATAGCTCATAAATTAACTATATGCGAAGGAATATGTAGGAAAATAGAGCTTTTCGGGCTTCACGAATACTGAAAAAATCTCTGCTACTTGTTGGACATTGTACCTGGCTGACTTTCAAACAGACAACTTGTTTCACAGTTTTGCTCGTGCTATTTGTCTTAATTACATCAAACGTTATATTTACAATAATTATCACAAGCCATTATCTTGTTATCTTGTTTTCTTTGCCTCGCTACCACAAACTCATAAGTTGATCAAGTGTGAAATCCGTTAAATTATGGCCCCTGGGCCACGTGTGTTAAGCAAAATTAAACATAAACGGTTGCGTTACGACCCCGGTCTTGCAGGCCAGACTCCTCCCGATAAACTTACAAAAGTGAATAATAAAGTGCTAAATAAATCCAATATGTGTTCAAACACTAACTTTTTTCAACCACTTCAAATTCTAATGGAGGATTCATCTGAAATGGATTCGACCAACATCGATCAGTGTGCAGAAGTTACTAAAGAAACCGTTCCGCCAATTGTGGTTTTAAAATCAACCAGTGCTAAAGTGCGAAATATTTTGAATAACATTAAAATAGACAACTACTTAATTAAAAACATATCACTTGGACAAAAAATATGTTCCCCAACAATGGACACATACAACAAAATTAGAACCGAACTCTTGCGGTTAAAATGTGAGTTTTTACCCACTCGCGAAAGGAAAATCGCCCACTAAAGGTATTGCTATCCGGTTTAGATCTAATTAGCAATGACACAATAAAAAATGAACTAGTTACACTCGAGATTAAGTGCCTAGATGTTAAAACCATCACATTAAATTCGTCAACAAAAGCCCTGTACAAACACTACCTGTACATCGTCTACATTCAACGCGGTATTATTAAATTAAATGAACTCAAGCGTAACTACTCTACTTTATTTAAAACCATCGTTCGATGAGACTTCAAAAAATATCATCCAGGTAAGGTCACACAATGCCATAATTGCCAGCTTTACGGCCACGGCTCGATGCATTGTCACATTAATATCTTCTGTGCAATCTGTTCTGGAAACCACAAAACATCCGACTGCAAAACGAATGAGGTCATCAAGTGTGCATATTGCAGTGGGCCTCATAAATCCACCGATCCTGAATGCATTAGCCGAAGGCAGTACCTAGACATTCGCCGCAAATTATCCCCACGTGGACGTGGTAAAGGAAATACAACGATCCTTCAGTCTCCGAGTGATAGACAGCAGCCACTGCCCGACCGATTATCCATTGATAATTTTCCTCCACTACCCCGATCTGTGCGTCAATCTTCACTTCCTTCATCCACCTGGGATTCTGACCTCCATCAAATCCAGCAACCTTCCAACAGTGATACGACACACACGAAGAAAAACCCAACTGAAATTCTAAATAATGATAACTTGTTCTCTTTTAGCGAGATAAACTCTCTTCTTAATGAAGTTGTAATCAAGCTTAGTGCGTGCCACACCAAATCTGATCAATTTAATGTCATTACCTCATTAGCTATTAAGTATCTATATTCGGAAAAATCATGTTAAGAAACTCTCTTAGCATCATAACTTGGAATGCGAGAAGCATCAATCATTGATTAATTTTAATATTGATATTGCACTTGTTTCAGAAACCTGGCTCAAACAAGACATTTCTTTCTCTCATCCAAATTACATATGTTATCGCCTAAACAGGGTACATGCTAGTGGTGGAGGTGTCGCCATTGTTGTGAAAAAATGTATAGAACATACTTTGCGTCCTTCATTGCACCTTAAATTAATTGAAGAAATTAGCATTGATGTAACATTAAGTGATAACTCCAAGGTGAATATTTTTTCGGTCTATTTTCCTGAAGGAAATGGTAATATTGAGAAATCTACTTACTTTAAGCGGGATCTGCAAAAATTGTAGAGACAACACTCGATACAAGGTAATTATTGGTGGTGATCTAAACTGTAGACATCAGTTGTGGAATTGTCTTAGGGCAAACTGCTGGGGTAACATTTTACTAGATGTTATTGAATCCAGCCCAAGTTTTTCCATACTATATCCACTTCTCGCCACCTATATCCCATCGATTGCTAACAAGAACCCCTCAACTCTCGATCTATATATCACTAATATTCCAAGTTACTGCTCAGTACCATTAACTCTAAATGCGTTAAGATCTGACCACCTTCCGATCAGCCTCACAGTGAATCATGCAGTGGATGTAAATCGTACCAGTTTATACCACAATTATTCCGCCGCCAACTGGAAAATCATATATAAACACGAACTTGGCTCTAGGTGATTCCAGCCTAAATTCTATAAGGTTTATTTAATTCTGAAATTCTGAAAGAAGAAATGGCTTCGTTATAGAATCGATTGCTTTCTAGTTAATGTTAAAGTCTTAAATAAAATTATTAATAAAGAAATCTCAGCCTATAGGAACAAGTGTTGGAATAAACACGTTTCCTCTCTTGACAAAGCAATCAAACCGTTTTGGAATATATTAAAAACTATGAATAAGAGAGGGTCAAGTATCCCTCCGTTTAAAGTTCACGACAAGTTGTTTATTTCTTCAGTGGAGAAATCGAACCTACTTGTTAACACGTTTAGTAAGAACCACTCCATATCTAAGCATCTAAGCGACACGTACACTGAGGCTAAAGTTGCTAACACTATCCATGTACTTTCTCAATCACCAGCTGAAAGTACTTACGCAACTAATATTAGCAAAGTTAAAGAATTGATAACAAAATCGAAACCAAAAAAGGCTGCTGGTCTTGACAATATTAACAACAAATTAATTAAAGCACTTCCACCTGCTGCAAGTAACTATTTAATGTTCATCTTCAACGCTTGTCTTTAGAATTGTTATTTTCCGGACTGTTGGAAAACAGCAAAAGTAATACCTATCCCGAAACCCGCCAAACCGAAGAACAGCCCCGAAAGCTACAGACCTATTATCTACTTAGCTGTCTGAGTAAGCTTTTAGAAAAAATCATTAAGGAAAAGATTGATCGTTTCGTGGAAGCCAATAATATCCTACCAAACTTTAAGTTCGGTTTCCGTAGTGGTCACAGCACAATCCACCAAATCTTGCGCATTAAAAAGCGCATAGCTGCTAAATTCATCTGTAGTGATCCTTGATCACTACTCTCACCTAATTACCTATAATCCCAATCCAATTTCCAAAGTGAATCATATGAGCGACAAGTTAAACCAAAAGTTAATTTGTCGCACATTGATTCAATTTCCAAGTACCTTACATCCCAATCCAATTGAATCATATGCACACAAAATTAAACCAAAATCCATTTGTCGTAGATTGATTCAATTCCTAATAATTCTAACATCATGAAATGCATAACCCTAAATGCATTTCATGATTTCTTCTTCCGGGAATTTATTCAAGTAAATTCCTATACACCTCCCAGAATCCTATTCCAATTGAAGCACACAAAATATTGTTTGTGCTTCTTGGAATTTTTACATACCACATAGCTGGTAAATTCATCGACAAGGAGTCAACGGGACTGGTTCTTCTAGACACCGAAAAAGCCTTTGATACGGTATGGTACGATGCCTTGATTTATAAGCTACTAAAACTTAAGCTGCCAATACCGCTTATCAAAATTATCTCTACTCACCAAATCCACTATGGTGTACCCCAAGGCTCGGTCCTTGGTCCCATATTATTCACATTGTTTGTCGCAGATTTACCATGTCTAGGTGAAGACATTCAGGTAGCTATGTTTGCGGATTTTACGGCCATTTTCTCTTCGGGTGCCTTATTCACTAACGTCTACAACTCTTTGCAAGCAGCTCTTGACAAACTAGCAGTATATTACAGGAAATGGAAAATAAAAATAAATGGTAATAAAGACAACCTGTCTGGTTTTCGAGATGTAGGAAACTCTGCTACCTACCAAATGGCACTATACTCAGTATGTGTGCAGTTGATATTGTTTGGTCCGAAGACTGGAGATATCTAGGTATTATTTTAGATAAAAAACTTATCTTTCAAAAACACAACTGACAAAATAAACAAAGTCGTACGAGTTATGTATCCATTAGTGTGTAGAAAGTCAAAGCTTAGCCTCGAAAATAAAATTATAATTTTTAAAACCATTTTTCAAGCTATACTCCTGTACGGCGCTCCTGTGTGGTGTAATTGTGCTCGCACACACAAAATAAAATTGCAAAGGTGTCAAAATAAAATATTGTAAATGTTGCTGAATTTGCCATGGCATTATTCGACACATGAACTACATGAAAACGCTAACGTTAAACCGGTAGAGTTCCTTATTGACAAAATCAATCGAAACTTCTTCGCCAATTGTTCTTTTTCTGACAATGTTCTCGTTTCCCGTCTTGCGTTATCCTAAATCACTACATATGTACTCTGTCTATGAAAATTATATCGTGGTCATTATTACATAAAATAGCCGGAAACCTGTGCAATATTAGTCTTAAGATTCAAATACGGGTTTTTTCTTGTAGTTTTCCCTTAATTTATTATTCATTATTGTTGCGGATTCGCACTGGACACAACCAGCGAATTCGCAACTGATTGCTCCCCGTGGCAACAGAATAACAAATGTCAGCAACTAGCTGCCATAATCAATTATGTTGGTGTCAAAGGAGAAAAACAAACAAACTGTCATCGAATGAATGACAATTTCTCTTTTTTGTTGACCTCTCGGCCGACACAGTTCATGTTAGTTCGTTTACTGTAAATCAACAACAATCAAAGGAATCAATGGAATAAATAAAACCAATCTTAATCAATCAAAAAGAAAACAAGTTTTACTAATTGAAGGATTTGTTCTTGAGGTTCTCTCAGCATTCAATTGAAGGTATTCGTTTCCCTTTTCCATGCCATTAGCGATTGTTTTCTGCCAGCGGAGCCACCACAGGTGCAAGCCAAGGAAGTTAAGCAGTGTTGCCGACGCCATTGCTTTGGTCCACCATTTTAGATACCGCGTTGGTGACCAGTTCCGTGTTAATTATAGAACAGTTAATTCCAGCGGAGAGACCACCTGGCTCTCGACGTCATTTCACGTCGCTCCCACGGAAGCAAACATATTGCACGTCACATTTAAGATTATAGTTGTAAAGGAATTGCTGTCCTAAAACTCTTAAATACTAGTTGTAAAATATACCATAAATGTAATTATCTACCTAATAAAAATTGAATTCAGTTGTAAATTTTTTAGTTTCACTTTCTAGTTCTATGAGAATTGTACTCGTAACCGCTCTGTACCGGGAATCGAATTAGATTTTGATACTTTTTACATCCTAAATCATGCTTTTCGCTAACGTTATTGTTGGTTAGAGAAATTTCGCCGACACAACACAGTGGTTGAAGTATCCTTGAGTGTCCACAAGTGCACGCATCAGCATATTCACGATATTAAAAGCAAGCACCACATCAGGTGGCATAAGGACTTCCCTGGCAATTGCTTACGCTTGCAAATCTGAAACGTACGGATAATAACAAATTACCATACACCAGGTTTCATGCATTTGCTTAGGGATTTCGCAGTAAAAATACTTATGCCTACAAAAAAAGGCATTTTTATTTATTATTTATTGGCCTATAGGAACCCGGAAGTTCATGACCTCACCGACTCGGTTGGGCCATCGTTCCCTGTCTTGTACACTCTTCTTTCACGCTTGTCTCTTTCCCGTTGGTTTACCGGCAAGAATTCTACGCACGTTCGTATTGTTGCCCATTTTTGCCACATGTCCGGTCCATCTTAATCTTCGCGATCTGATTACTCTCACTATTGTAGGTTGGCGATATGGCTCTTCCAATTCGTGGTTGTGGTGTTTCGTCCTGCCGTTCCCTACGGGAGGACAAGGATCAAGCGCCACAGGAGAAGTATCTCCCACACGATTTGAAGGAGATGACAACGGACCTGTCAGAGCGCTTGACAGAAGAGGAAGAGCAGCACATGCGACGGAAGCAAGGGGGACCCTATCCGAACCCCACACCCCCAGGCGGGGGACCGAGTTAACGTACGAAGCGTTAACACAGAAGACCAGCGTAGCCGGAGAAGACAGGACCCGAAAAAACCGTGCCAAGATCGAAGCGCGGCGCGAAACACGAGGCACCGTCTCCAGAGGAAGCTCGATAAAGTCGTCGAGGCGAGCTGATGCCGCAGCCAGTTTAGAAGTTTCCATGCGAGAACTGGAGGCGGCCGAGGCGAAGGCGAAGGCGAAGGTGGCCCGAGAGAAGCTCGAATTGCTGAGGATAGACTCCGAGGACGAGGCGAGCCAGAGCGAGGCTGACAAAGACGAGGACGAGTACAAGCGGGACCCCTTTATTCAATGGGACGAACTGCCGAGGCCGCCCGGAGAAAGGCGGGAGGAGCTAGCCCAAGAAGACAGGTCACCACATCGCGATCGACGAAGGAGCGAGATTCAGGATCTGACCCAGACCATAGCCAGGCTCTTGCGAACTCCCCCGGAACAAGTACCTCGAGGCAAATGGTGGAACTACCTGACTTCAACGGTGCCAGCGAAGAGTGGCTGGCTTTCAGGAGATCGTTTGTAGATACCTCCGTCGGATTCACACACGCGCAGAACTTGGCACGTCTCCGGAGAGGTCTAAAGGGAAGAGCAAGAGAAGCAGTTAGAAGCCTCCTGTTTATTGCCGAGGACCCCCAGGAGGTAATGGAAGGACTGGAGGCTCGCTTTGAGAGGCCGGGAGCGTTGGCCGTAGCGGAGTTGACAAAGTTGAGAGCCCTGCCTCGGGTCACCGAAGACCCGAGCGATATTGGAGTCTTCGCCAGCCGGGTTATGAACTCCGTGGCCACCATCAGAGCGCTGGGCAAGCAGCAGTTTCTAAATGCACCCGAGGCGGCAAGAGAACTGGCGACAAAGATGCCGTCATCCATGAGTTGCAGGTGGTTCGCGTACTACAACAGCCATGGAGGAGAGGACCAGCCGGAGCTGAGGGTTTTCAGCGACTTTATGAAGGTAGAGGCAGACATGTGTGCCAATTTCGCCCCACCAGAAGTATCATGGGAGCCGAGAGGAGGCTACCATCAACGTGCATCATTCTAAGGACGACGCGATTCAGAAAGGAGGCCAATCCATGCCGTTAGAGAGAATGGCGGACCCGGGAACAGAAGCAAACCAGAGTGTCCGGTTTGTCTAAAGGACAACGATATCCCCAGGTGCCTCATGTTCGAGAAAGCCAGTAATAGCAAGAAATGGGATCTGGCGAAAAAGGCAAGGCTTTGCTTTAAGTGTCTTCGATCCAAACACCGAAGAGCAGACTGCAGGGCACCACCGTGCGATAGATGTTCAAGAGAGCACCACGTCACCCTCCACCCAGATGAATTTTCACCGAGGATGGCACCAAGAAGAGAAGGAAGGTCACGCCATGACCTCTCCCCATCGAACAACGATTGCGAAGAAACCAGAGGAGAGGTAGTTACTGCCATGCGCACCGTTAGTGGCACCAAAGCATACCTGAAGATGATTCCAGTGGATCTCTACGGACCCAAGGGATCGGTCCGGGTGTTGGTTCTGCTTGACGATGGATCCACTATTTCGTTGCTGGACTCATCGATCGTCGAGAAGATTGGTGCGAAAGGCAGGCGGGAAACGCTCATTCTGGAGACAGTCGGTGGAGCGGCCATCAAGAGGAATAATTCGCAAAGAGTCCAAGTGCGAATAAAAGGAGCCCACAGCCGAAATGGAAGATCGATAGAGGTAAGAACCATCACTAATCTAAAATTTACAAAGCAGGAAGTGATGAAAGAGACGAGCGATGGACGCAAGCACCTGCGAGACCTCGGAGACCAAGTGACCTACACCCAGTAGGAGCCTAAACTACTCATCGGGCAGGACAACTGGGGCCTGATAGTTACGAGGAGGCTGAGGAAAGGGAGAAGCATCGAACCAGTTGCTTCACTTACCAGTTTGGGATGGGTCTTGCACGGGTGTGAGACCAGGAATAGCGCGCCGGCGAGATCTGTTAACTACGGCAGGGCGGAGGAAGACGAGGCGAAATTGCTCGTTAGACTTAACTTCGCAATCCAAGAAACGAGAAGTAAACCACCAACAGAACGAGCCCCAGGTAGACCCAGAAGGAGAAGAAGAAAGACGGAATTGAAAACTCCGCGGACAGTACATTCCACCGGATCATCAAATTGGCGAAACGTTGAAAATGTACCCTACATCAGTGAGGGAGAAGCCATTTACGCCGACCCAACAACCAAGTACAAATACAAGAGGTGCGGTATCGAAGAGAAATGGCTGCCTTGGCGAGAAGATGATGGTCAACCCGACGACAGTGCAAATAGTCTTTACGAAAACGAACACTATCGCTGGTGCGGGAAAACAAATCAATGGATCCCAAAAGGTCTTGAGACGAATGGTGAACAATTTGAAACTGAACATAATCGTTGGGATGTTAACAAGAATCAGTGGATACCGAAAAATCAGATATCCGTGAATGAGGATAGGTATGGTTTTGAAAATGGTGAACGGACATACACAGACGAGAATGGAGCTATATTCCTTTGAGACACCGCGTAGAAAGCATGGTTTCCGAAAATCGGTGATGACGTTATGGCAAGGTATCAAAACAGTTATGGCCGTATTGACAACACGACACCAACGGCAGGACAGCAGACAACGAAACGAACAAAACCGCCAGACCAGGTGGTGAAGGGAGCGGTCAAAACTATTGCACCTGCAGAGATTGGAGCTGGTGAAAGAAAGCCTGCTACAGAGCCACCACAATGGTTCGATTTGGAATCGAACGACGAAGAATGCTTCACGTCGAACCACTCCATTGCTGGGGCGCTCTTGCCGTGCGACGGCACCCGATGACTTCGATGACCACGAACTTGTTGATAGGACGAGCTGGAGAACAGCGCAGCGGCTGACGGACCATCTTCCAGAGAAGAAGGGTAAAGAATACCTGCCGACACTGATGCCAAGAAGGATCTCCGGCCGAGATACCACCGACCCACAAGTTGGAGATATAGTCCTGGTGGCTGATTCATCGCTGCCCCGTAGTACCTGGCCTCGTGGAGAAGTGCAAGCGGTGTATCCCGGGCCCGATGGAAGGATCAGAGTCCTGGACGTGAGGACGACATGGGGGACACTACGAAGACCAACTCGCCGCTTCGTAGTACTGGTTCCAGCGACAACATCGCCGCCACATGAGGAAGTGCTTCGCACTGCGGGGGAGACTGTTGGCGATGGATCACGAATTCCCAGGAAAGGCAAGACAAGCGCTAACATACCACTTCCAGGGAAACGACGATCAGCGGCGCACCGATTCCAGGAAGCCACCAAGAAATGCAGATCCCAGGAAACGAGCAAAGGAGGGGACGACTGCGGGCCTATATAAGGCGGGCACTTTCGATGGAGCAGCAGGAGTCATCGAAGGAACTCCTACCCAATCGGTCTTGCTCAAGACCAGCTAGAGAGATCAGAAATATACAGAATAATAAATAATAAAATATTCAGCAAATAAACTATAGGAAATAAGCAAAGTATTCCCTAGATATTATTGCAACCTGTTTTTTCGCTTCGTTGAAATTTTCCTTGGTCGGTTGGCTTGTCTTCTTCGTTGGTCGCGTAGATTAAGGATTTGTACTGGGCAAGACTCAAACGCCCGCCAATCCAGAGAAGAGTCCGGCTCTGGAGGTACAATCCCTCGAATTAAGAGAACATCGTTTGGCCGGCCAGCGCCGGAATACAGTCCACTAAAGGAGAGACTGAGGCGTCGCTAGAGGAAGCGCCGTTTGTTGTTTCGGTTTTCTCTTTTCATTGCACCAACAATCATCATCATCCAGGTGGAAGCCTGCATCGTACGCATACCCCTTCAGCAAGGAAGGGGTTTGTATGCGATTGAGGTCTATGCACCTGAGGAGCACCAACATAACCTATTTATAGCAGAACTCGAGACACTCTTTGGATACTTACAATTGCACTTGGACAAAAACTACTTTATCCTAGGGGGAGATATGAACGCCAAGCATAGAAATTGAGGAAATTATGGCTGGTTAGATCAGTATCATATTGAATATAGAATTGACCTGTTAGCTACGGAATATCCATCGTTCCCTAGAGGTAGATCGCTCTTAGATATCTTATAGTCTTATAGACTGAGACTGCTCAACACCAACAGACGAAACAGAAACTGTTTACGGACAATTGAATACGACAGTGACCACTGTGCATACACGGCAGTAATGGAGCTTCCGAACGATCTCGCAGATCTGGAGGAATTCGTGATCCCGCAACCCTACAACTACGGGGCAATGCGATGGCCGCGGTTCACCAGATCATTAACAAGAGAACTCCGTTCGAACGACTTTAATCTGCCAGTAAACAGAAACCTGACAAATGACGAAATCGACAAATACATCCAACAAATGGACGAAACCGTAAAACGAACAATGGACAAAACAATTCCCAAAACAACAGTTACAGATCACATAAACATGTGCAGAAACACAACAATAAACGCACTCCACAAGAAAAAGAACAGATTGCTATCGAAACTAAAACAATTACACAGACAGTTTACAGACAGACAAGATCAGGAGATAATATCACTGAAATCCCGATTAAAAAACCTCCAACAATTACTTAAAGCTAATTATAGATTAGCAACAAATTTGTATTGGAACAACAGAATTCGAGGTATAAAAACTAATAACCCGAATATGTTCCCACAAATAAATAAAATATTCAGGAGAAATAATCAAAACGAGATTCAGTGTTTCCAAATTCCACGTACTCATAATAAACAAGCAGCTGCTAACCAACATTGGCATAGATACAAAGAACGCTATCCTCAATAGTGAGTTCTTCGTGATCGAAGATCCTTTGGAAAAGGTGAACGCTGTGGGAGCTGTCTTTCAGGAAATGTACAAGGTGAATGAAAGCATTCGCCGAAATCACGACTTGGAGGACAGAATTCTACTGAATCACCTACACCTCGGAAATGAAATTTCACTTTGGCAATCGGAGAATCCGGGTTTCACCGAATTCAGTGACGATAATCTGTCGATTGACATTAATGCCAATGGTGAAGCTAATAGCCTTTTAATCACAAGGGAAGGAATCCAGAGTATCTTCGACTCATTAAGAAGAAAAAAGTCTGTGGGAATATATGGAGTTATCTAACATCATACTCAAGAACCTGCCCCCAATGGCAATAGATATATACACGGTCCTCTTTAACAGCGCGTTGAATAATGCATACTATCCATCGCGTTGGAAAACGGATATTACAAAGACATGGCATACATAAGCCTTTACTATATGTACTTTACGATATGTTAAAGGACAGGAGGTTCGTGGTCAAAAATGGTAATGTGACCTCTAATAAAACGTATAATATCAAGAACAGATTGCAACAGGGAGCGGTACTTTCTCCGATTCTTTTTAATATTTACATTAGCGACTTATTAGATGCACTCCCGCAGGCTATTGCGTACGCAGACGATCTCATAATTTACAGACCAATTCCGAAAGTTGATATCATAAATAGTTTACTACAGCGAGACTTCAACAACGTGCAGCGCTACTGCGATGACTGGAAACTTAAGATCAACTTCCAGAAATGTGAAACGACACAAGGAAAAACTGACGAAAGTTAGTTATCGTGGGACCGCATGGAGATAAACTGGAAACAAAGAGTGTAGTTAAATACTTGGGCATATGGCTAGATCAATATCTGGATTTCAACAGACATGTAGAGGCTGCTTTGGTCAAAGCGAGGAAAACTTTTGCTATGACAAGGAGGCTATTTCACAGTAGCCAACTTGACAGTAGGGTACAAGTCATATGGTATATGACGCTAATCAGGCCAATGCTCATATATGGTTGCCCAGTATGGTTTAACATAGGTTCAAATTTGACGGAAAAGATTCGGGTGTTCGAAAGGAAGTGTCTCAGAACTAGTCTCAGATTATATGGGACACCGGAATCGGACTATAAAAAGTATTATTCAAATGAGACTTTATATAATGAAGCGTACATAAATAGGATGGATAACTTTATGATTAAATTAATCAGAGGACATATTGCGAAAGCAATAAGTTCGTCCAATGACCTAATTTTCGGGGCTTATTATCCAAACACTCTGTACTATGAGAGCGTGCGTCCCAACGGTTTTGTTCCATCAGAAGCGTTCCTTGATTTGGACATGAAAGGGCTTATACATGATAGATCCAGAATTCCGCTGATCTATCATGTAAGTAAATCATCCGTAGACGGGCGACCGGGAAGACACACGAACCGAAGAAGAGCTCTTGCGCTTCAGTAGGGCTATCTCCCACAGAGACCGCGACGATAATATTAAACATCATCAACAGTTCTGGTGGTTGAATGGCAAATAAAGACCTGGTGCAATGCCGGTAGAATAACAGTACCATCAGCCAGCTTACACAGACTTAGCTTCTCTAGAATTAGGGTAGTATAAGATTTAAGTTAAGTTCTTTTAAATAAAATTAAAAAAAAAATAGAAGTAGGTTAAACTTTAAGAAAAAACAAAAAAAAATCGAAACAAAGTTTTCCAAATTTTTCTTTGTCATACAAATAGTCATAAGTACAGCCACAAACAACGTTCTGTCGCTGAAAGGCAAATTATACAATAGTCATGTAATGTTTAGCTTAGAGCGTAGGAACAGTAAGTTATAATATAAGATAATTAAGCTAGAATTCTAGCATTTTTTGTCTAGCATATGATTTAGAAACTAAGAATATAAAAAGAAAATAAAAAATGTTGCAAAAATGAAAATATTCAGAACCACCCTGTGAACCCTTTTTGCCGCCCAGAGGACTCATTAACCAATTTCAAGAAAACCATCACAAAACAAAATCAGATATATGGGGAATTACTACCAAATCCACAGGAGTCGTTCAACAGGCAACATCAACCTGTGAACGGCGCGTCTCAGATAGCGGGGGATATATTAATAGTAGGTCGGTCGACACTACTCGGACCTTCACAGGTCAACCCTACTCTGTTAGGCGCCCCCAACCTGTGAGGGAATCCATTTAAGTCCTACGCATGACCACAGCTATTTCAACCACCAAGCGGGTCTACACCCGTAGGACCTCGGGTATGTTACTCGTATAGGTAAAATTATTAACGATTAATCTATTTTAATTAAAGATACCACATAGTTTGACTTACTTGGTGAGTGCCGTCGGACCGTTTCTCGGTCGACGTTATAGCTTTCCCGGATGCACGGGGTGTAGATTCTGGATCCACCTGGGTATTATCTTGTTTCGGTACTTGTGGTCCTATGGGTTTGTTCCAGGACTCGTGGTGGGTGACCGTTCTCCGACAGTTTTATATATTGTGTACACATGCGACCGTTCGATATATCCGATTTTATTTTAAAACGTAAGCTGAACTATTCCTTGGTGCGCCCGTTCATTATGCGGGTTTATATTTTAAAACGTAAGCGGAACTCTTCTTTGGCGCGACTGTTCATTATGCGGGTTTATATTTTATTGAACACTTTTCTCAAGTCAAAGACGTCAGAATCTTTTATTTTCTCCTCAACTTTATAATTTGAGTTTATTTCGAGTAACAGGCCCGCTGTTCCGTGGCGAGTCTGCAGCCTGTTACTCTTAAGATATACTGTTCCCTTAGTCCCTTTGCAACCATTCTTTATGTACCCCAAAATCGGGTGTAAAATAGTAAACGATGCATAGCCTGGACATTGATCAAGAACGCATGGCCGGCATTGACACCGATCTTCCCACACGAGCTGTCGGTATGGCTTAATTATCGTTTCAACTTAATTGGCCTTCCCCAGGCACATCCGCTTAATGGTTTGCTTAAACTATTTACCTGGTGCCGGTCATTCACCTCATTCAGACGCCAGCCGCGTTCGGCTAATCGAAATATGATAAATTGTATACGCTCTGGACAGTGTGCCGACGTCAAACACAACCGGTAGCGTCGATTGTGCGTTTACTTTATTGCTTTTATTGCTACGGTAACGCTGCCGGTGTCATGTATCCAGTGTAGGTCCCAGCGGTGGACGTAAGGTCGCCTCTAATGCAATTTGATCCCATGTGGTGCGAAGCTAATTGTCCGAGACGGCGAGCGCGTAACATGAGTATTCATGATACGATGAGCGTCTAGCTCTGGGTACGGAGGCAATCAGTGGGGCATTCGAATGGATATCGCAACGTTTGCGATATGAACATCCATTGCCTGTGGCAAGAGTCGTCAATTAGTTAATGAGTGGGAAGAAGCGTTAATTGCTTGAGAATGTGCAATATGAGTTATGGGGTTGGTTGATTAATGAGTGAGGGGGATTATGTAGCGAAATGGATCATTTATCTCAGAAGGTGCCATTATGACATCGCAATTTCAGTCGGGATCATCAACCAAACGTCTGGAACATAGTCGAAAATTTCTCCCCGCCCTGTTGAGAAATGTACTGCGTGACGGGGTGGTATCTCATTTTTGGACCGACTTACCACCTAAACCACCCTTGTGTCGGGCGACCTCTACGCACCGGCTCTGGGTTCACATAACCCGCATTTTTTAAGAACCCATTTCCCGGAGGCTGCCTGTACATGGCACAAAAGGTGGTGTTTTAACATGCAAATAATAAGCAGACTAGTCCATATACAGCAGTACATCACGTGATAAATGCACACAGGCAGTACATCGTCTCACAGGTTGCACGGGAACACCAATAACAATAGGCAACGCTTGTTACGGAGGGTAATACACAAAAACCTAGTTCATACGAGTATAAAGTTTGCACGTAAAGATAAAGATAACGATGTGCCGCCACTTGTTGGACCTGATATCGCTATCAACTTACCAGAATGATCACTTTCTTTTTGTACGTCGACTACCATGCTGAAGAATGCTGTATTCACTTTCTGATCAACAAGTCTGTGTTAAGAAGCGACACAGCTTGAAACGAAACTGCAGTACTATGAATAAAAGTTGAACACGTTTTAAAAAAAATTGCCAACTCCAACTTAAATAGCAGTCTATCAGTGCAAATGGTGATCTAAGAACGCTTCCGATTATGCAATCACAACGAATAAAGTTAACATAGCACAGTCCAGCACCGCGACAGTGTAAAACCTTGAACTCACCTGAGTTCTTCACCAAGCATTTATATCGACAAGACGAAAGTATCAATAGCCTCCCATTTCGATTGTATTTTAATCTTAAGTTATTGTGCCAGAAAAACGGTGCAGGCAAGCTGCCTGAGAAACAAATAAATCAATCTTTTTTTAAATTAGAGATTACAACATAGAAAGTTAACTCATTGATTTTCTAGAAACTCGGAACAATTGGAAATTGTGATTTCATAGATAAGTATTCACGTCTATCCAATATTATATTCAGTTGTTACTGGAATTTCATTTCAAAGTACTTTGGGGACTCTTGGACAACAGCCAACAATGCCATCAAAAAAGTTGTCATCGTATTTTTGATCAATATTTTGTTTTGTGACTTATTAATTATAAGCTTTGTTATTTAACAAAAATCATAATAGTCTTTTATGAAAAAGTAATATACATATAATAATATCCTGTCATTTTATCAAACACACACAACTCTTAAAAGTATAATTACAACAATAGAAATAAGTACGACGCTTGTACAAGTTACAACCATGGATGCCATGCTGGATCCATTCGACACAAATTATCGAGGTTGGACGCCGATTGTAAGAGTGTAGTTATTTTACTTGTTTCTACTTTCTCAAAATGCGAAACATTATTTAAGCGCAGCATCACAGCAGTGGCTGCTTTGTTAACAACTCTAATGATGTTCTCCATGTCGATTTTTTGAGCTGGATCCAACGACGTTTCTCCATTCGGATCGAATATCACCCTCTCGTCCTTTATGCGCTTCTTCTGCACTGCAATAATTTCATCTCGTAAGATCGCTTGCAGTATTGATGTCAACTTAAAATTAGGCTGAACAAAGCATCGGGCAGTAGCTACCATTGATGCTGAAAGGGGACCAGAGATGCCAATTTTCGTTAAAAATTCTGCAATATTCGGCGTTAGACGGAAGGGTACTGGACGATTAGCATCTAAATCTCCAGTTTCATCATCTACGTCAAACTTATAGTATGAAACGTTCATTAAACCGGAGTCTTGGTGCAAATACATCATATCGGCATTCAAACGTGTAAGATGGAAGGCGTATTCGCATAAGAACGCCAGCGATAGTTGAAGGGTGAACTATAATGAAAAAAAAATAAAATGTTATTAAAAAGTGATTTAATCAAATAATTAATGAATAACAATTGGATTTGTATATAAATTCATATTGCGAATTGATCCCTTTTAAATTTAGAGGGCCGCTAATAATTTTATTATTATTATTTTTAATTAACAAAATAATTACATAAAAAAATTACACTGCTAATCTTAATTAAAGAGCATAAGCTGCGGGGGCAATCGGCTCTAATACTAATTGAATATTTAGTTAAAATAATAGTATGTATTTATATATATTTCTTCTATATGAATGTATGTAATTTATATAGGAATATTATATAGTTTTACAAATTCGTTGATTATTAATATATTTTCTGTATTTGGGGCTTTTAAAATTGATAACGCAGAGTTGTTTTTAAAAATATCGTTTATAACCAAACTGGGCAGTGAACATTGTCCTAAGCCCAAAATATGTTTTATGTCGATGACTGCGTTGCATGTTGTGCAAATCTTTGCGTAGAAGATGCTGATGAGTGATGGTTGTGTGGCCTAAGCGGAGTCTTGTAAAATTTGTGTTTGCGGCTTTTGTTGTCGTTGTGGGATATATTGACTTGTCGCGTTCTGGATTAATAGTGGCGTAGTGGTGTACATATCATTTCCATAAGTCGTGTTCCATTTTTAAGTGCATATTTCGAATAGCGTTGGAAAGGTCTTTTTTTGGTGAACGTAGCAAAGAACTGGAGTGGCGTTTTGAGCCATAGCAGCAGCTTTGTCCGCATGTTCGTTTCCTTGTATTCCTGTGTGACCGGGGGTCCACATTATTTTGAGTTTTTTAGGTGAACGAATGAGGATGTCTCTTATTTTGTTTACGACATGGACATTATATCTATTGTTGAGTCCTGAGGCGGCGGCGTCGTTAACGTGCTTCTCTAGGATAAGTTGTTAGGTCCTGAGGCGGCGGCGTCATTAACGTGCTTTCCTAGGATAAGTTGTTAGGTCCTGAATCGGCGGCGTCGTTAACGTGCTTCTCTAGGATAAGTTGCGAGACAGGATCGCTACACTATCATTACGGATAACATTAATAACTGATATACTATCAGTTGAGATAATGTATTTACTGAAAGTTTTTGCTGCAATTTTAGCTGCTTCCAGAATAGCAAGTGCTTCTGCAGTGAAGATTGATGCTTGTTCACACAGTAGACCCGTGCTAATAATTGACCCATCTTCATGGACAACTGCAAATGAAACGCTTTCAGATATTTTGGAGCCGTCGGTGAAAAGTAATGTCCATCCTTTTGTTTTGAATTCGGTCGAGATATCGTTGAAGAGAGCACGGAAGAATTTGCTGTCGGTATTGATTTTTCGGTTCGAATTTAGGTCGCGAATGAAAGACGACTCTTTGATTGTCCAAGGTGGGTGTAAGGGCAAATATTTGGTAAAGTGCCTCAATGGAAGGTTCGGTATTCTCTTTGCCGTAGGTCGGCGTATTGCGGACTTGAAATATTTTTCAGCGATGGATCCAGATGAAAATGACAATTTAGTGTAACATCGAGTACCTGGCTGACTTTCAAACAGACAACCTGTCTCACAGTTTTGCTCGTGCTATTTTTCTTAATTACATAAACCGTTATATTAACAATAATTATCACAAGCCATTATCTTGCTATCTTGTTTTCTTTGCCTCGCTACCGTAAACTCATAAGTTGATCAAGTGTGAAAACCGTTAAGTTATGGCCCCTGAGCCACGTGTATTAAACAAAATTAAGCGCAAACGGTTGCGTTACGACCCCGTTATTGGAGGCCAAACTCCTCCCGATAAACTTTCAAACGTGAATAATAAAGCGCTAGAAAAATCTAAAATGTGTTCAAACACTAACTTTTTTCAACCACTTCAAAGTCTGATGGAAGACTCACCTGAAATGGATCCGACCAATGTCGAACAGTGCGCAGAACTTACTAAATAAACCGTTCCGAAAATTGTGGTGTTAAAATCAACTAGTGCTAAGGTGCGTGATATTTTGAGCAACATTAAGATAGACAAATACTTAATTAAAAACATCGCTTGGACAAAAAATATGTGCCCCAACAATGGACATGTATAACAAAATCAGAACCAAACTCTTACGGTTAAAATGTGAGCTTTTTACCCACTCGCGTAAGGAAAATCGTCCATTAAAGGTAGTGCTATCCGCATTAGACTTGATTAACAACGATATAGTGAAAAATGAACTAATTGCAGTCGGGATTAAGTGCCTAGATGTTAAAACCATCACATTAAATTCGTCAACAAAAGCCCTGTACAAACACTACTTGTACATTGTCTACATTCAACGCGGTACTGTTAAATTAAACGAACTAAAACGGAACTACTCTACCTTGTTCAAAACCATCGTTCGCTGGGATTTTAAAAAACCTCATCCAGATAAGGTCACACAATGTCACAATTGCCAGCTTTACGGTCACGGCTCGATGCATTGTCACATAAATTGCTTCTGTGCAATCTGTTCGGGAAACCATAAAACATCCGACTGCAAAACGAATGAGGTCATCAAGTGTGCAAATTGTAGTGGGCCACATAAATCTACCGATCCAGAATGCATAAGCCGAAAGCAGTACATAGACATTCGCCCCAAATTATCCCCACGCGGACGTGGTACAGGAAATACAACCTTTCTACAGCCTCCGAGTGACAAACAGCAGCCAGTGCCCGACCGATTATCCATTGATAATTTTCCTCCACTACCCCGATCTGTGCGTCAACCTTCACTTCCTTCATCCACCTAGGCTTCTGGCCTCCATCAAACCCAGCAACCTTCCAACAGTGATACGACACACACGAAGAAAAATCCGTCAGAAACTTTAACTAATGATAACCTGTTCTCATTTAGCGAGATAAACTCTCTTCTTAATGAAGTTGTAACCAAGCTTACTGCTTGTCAAACTAAAGCTGACCAATTTAACGTCATTACTTCATTAGCTATTAAGTACATATACTCGGAAAAAAACATGTTAAGAAACCCTCTTAACATCATAACTTGGAATGCGAGAAGCATCAAAAACATAAAGCATGAATTTTTTAGTTTTTTGATAAATTTTAATATTGACATTGCACTTGTTTCAGAAACCTGGCTCAAACAAGACATTTCTTTCTCACATCAAAATTACATTTGTTATCGCCTAGACAGGGTACATGCTAGTGGTGGAGGTGTCGCCATTGTTGTGAAAAAATGTATAGAACATTCCTTGCGTCCTTCATTGCACCTTAAGTTAATTGAGGAAATTAGTATAGATGTAACATTAAGTGATAACTCCAAGGTGATTCTTTTTTCGGTCTATTTCCCTGGTGGAAATGGAAACATTGAGAAATCTACTTACTTTAAGCGGGATCTGCAAAAATTGTATAGAGTCAACACTCGAAACAAGGTAATTATTGGTGGTGATCTAAACTGCAGACATCAGTCGTGGAATTGTCTTAGGGCAAACTGCTGGGGTAACATTTTACTAGATGTTACTGAATCCAGCCCAAGTTTTTCCATACTTTATTCACTTCTCCCCACCTATATCCCAGCGAGTGCTAACAAGAACCCCTCAACTCTTGATCTATATATCACTAATATTCCAAATTACTGCACAGTACCATTAACTCTAAATGCGTTAAGTTCAGACCCCTTCCGATCAGCATCACAGTGAATCATACAGTAGTTGTAAATCGTACCAGTTTATACCACAACTATTCCGCCGCCAACTGGAATTGTTATAAATCATATATAAACACGAACTTGGTTCTAGGTGATACCAGCCTAAATTCTATAACCTGCAGCGAGCACACTGATATCCTATGTAACAATTTTGTTTCTGTTATCAACAGAGCGATCTGTTGCACTGCTTCCTGAAAATATCTTACATCTGATTAGGCTACGAAACTCTGAAAGAAGAAAATGGCTTCGTTATAGAATCGATTGTTTTCTAGTTAATGTTAAAGTCTTAAATAATATCATTAAAAACGAAATCTCAACATATAGGAACAAGTGTTGGAATAAACACCTTTCCTCTCTTGACAAAGCAAGCAAACCGTTCTGGAAAATATCAAAAATTATGAAAAAGAGAGGGTCAAGTATTCCTCCGTTTCAAGTTCACAAGTTGTTTATTTCTTCAGTGGAGAAATCCAACCTACTTGCTACACGTTTAGTAAGAACCACTCCATATCTATGCATCTAAGCGACGCGTATACTGAAGCTGAAGTTGCTAACACTATCCATGTACTTTCTCAAACACCAGCTGAAAGTACTTACGCAACTAATATCAGCAAAGTTAAAGAATCGATAAAAAAATCGAAATCAAAAAAGGCTGCGGGTCGATAATATTAACAACAAATTAATCAAAGCACTTCCACCTGCTGCAAGTAACTATTTAACGTTCATTTTCAACGCTTGTCTTAAGAATTGTTATTTTCCGGACTGTTGGAAGACAGCAAAAGTAATACCTATCCCGAAACCCGCAAAACCGAAGAACAGCCCCGAAAGCTACAGACCTATTAGTCTACTTAGCTGTCTAAGTAAGCTCTTAGAAAAAATCGTTAAGGAAAGGATTGATCGTTTTGTGGAAGACAATAACATCTTACTAAACTTTCAGTTCGGTTTTCGTAGTGGTCACAACACAATCCACCAAGTCTTACGCATTAAAAACCACATAGCTGGTAAATTCATCGACAAGGAGTTAACGGGACTGGTTCTTCTAGACATCGAAAAAGCCTTTGATACGGTATGGCACGATGCCTTGATTTATAAGCTACTAAAACTTAAGCTGCCAATACCGCTTATCAAAATTATCCAGAGCTTTCTTCGTTCGAGAAAATATGTTGTGAGTATAGGAACCGACATATCCTCTACTCACCAAATCCACTATGGTGTACCCCAAGGCTCGGTCCTTGGTCCCATATTATTCACATTGTTTGTCGCAGATTTACCATGTCTGGTGAAAACATTCAGGTAGCTATGTTTGCCGATGATACGGCCATTTTCTTTTCGGGCGCCTTATTCACTAATGTCTACAACTCTTTGTAAGCAGCTCTTGACAAACTAGCAATATGTTACAGGAAATGGAAAATAAAAATAAATGGTAATTGTTGCGGATTGGCAATTAAATGTGCGGGAATGTACTGGAGAAATCTAGTACATTCGCTGTGTATACCAGTTACGCAGCAGCTGGCACCAGCTGGCCGATTGTGACCACCGATTACGTCATAGCGTCCCCTTTTGAATAATAGCAGTAATGCCCAATGAGTCAGTCTGCATTCAACCTTCATCAAGTGGACACCATCGGTTCTCGTCCGATCAAAATACATTAAATAATAAAAGTTAATCTCAAGGAGAAAAGACTTCATCTTTTCGGGCAGTGATTCCATCGTTTCACTTCATCCTTTTGGACGCTGATTCCATCGTTTGACTTCATCCTCGGAACGCTTTTCTCCTGGACGCGACCTCACTCTCGGCCGCCCCTATTACAACAGTAATAAAGACAAGCTGTCTGGTTTTCGAGATGTAGGAAACTCTGCTACCTACCAAATGGCACTAAACTCAGTATGTGTGCAGTTGATATTGTGTGGTCCGAAGACTGTAGATATCTAGGTATTATTCTAGATAAAAAACGTATCTTTCAAAAACACAACTGACAAAATAAACAAAGTCGTAAGAGTTATGTATCCATTAGCGTGTAGAAAGTCAAAGCTTAGCATCGAAAATAAAATTATAATATTTAAAATCGTTTTTCAAGCTATACTCCTGTAGGGCGCTCCTGTATGGTGTAATTGTGCTCGCACACACAAAATAAAATTGCAAAGGTGTCAAAATAAAATATTGAAAATATTGCTGAATTTGCCATGGCATTATTCGACACATGAACTACATGAAAACGCTAACGTTAAACCGGTAGAGTTCTTTATTGACAAAATTAATCGAAACTTCTTCGCCAATTGTTCTTTTTCTGACATCTCGTTTCCCGTCTTCCGTTATTCTAAATCACTACCTATGTACTCTGTCTATGAAAATCATATCGAGGTCATTACTATATAAAATAACCGGAAACGCGTGCAATATTAGTCTTAAGATTCAAATAAGGGTTTTTTATTGTAGTTTTCCCTTAATTTATTATTTGTTATTCATTAAAATTGTACTATTGTCGTTATATAGATTTAAGATTATAGTTGTAAAGAAATTGCTATCCTAATATCTCTGAAATACTAGTTGTAAAATATACCATAAATGTAATTATCTACCAAATAAAATTGTATTGAATTGAATAGTGTAACATTTTCCTCTTGTTGTTACAATTTGCTCTTCGATTGTTGGAAGACCTGCTTCTGCCAGTATGTTTTTGATTGGAGTGGTGGGAAAGGCGTTAGTACTCCTCCTGGCCGCATGATGGTAGGCTGGTTTGATGATTTTTAACGTTGACTTAGGACATCTGCCGTATATAGCTAAACCGTAATTAATTTTTAAGTAAAAGAGCCCGGACTACGTTCCATAATGTGTTTATATGTGCACTACTTTTCTTACATGCTAGATAACTAACAACATTGGCTCTGTCAGCTAGGCTCTTTTTTAATTCAGTGATGTGGTCATTCCATTTGTATTTTCTATTAAAAATAAGTCCTAGAATACTTAACTTATCAACCGAGTTAATGGTAATATTACCTATATTTAGTGTTAGTGTTTGAGAGCAAGATAATTTACGACATATGTGCAATATTTTACATTTTTCAAGCGAAAGTCTAGCACCAGATGTGTTCGACCACACTAATATTTCCTTAATCACTCGGGTGAACATTACTTTAGTTGTTTCAAGGTCATTGCACTTGCTCAGGACATAAAGGTCATCAGCATAAATGTAATGATCCAGAAGTTTGTGTCTGACTACAAAGCCTGAAATTTCCTCAAAAGCTATTAAAAATAGAACCACTGACAGAGGAGATCCTTGTGGAATTCCATTGTCTAGTGGATATGTTGAAGAGAAACAACCATTGGTTTTAACACAAAATCGTCTGTTTGTTAAAAACGATTTAATATACTGTATGATTTTAGGGCCCTATTTCCAGGACTGTAATTTGTTAAGAACGAGATGTATGCCAATTCTATCAAATGCCTTCTCAAAGTCAATTGACAGAATTGAAACATGATTGCGAGATGATAAAGCGTTTGCTGTGTAATTGTCTATATGTAGAAGTGCATCAATACAACCCTTTTCTGGTTTGAAACCTACTTGGTTAAGGCTAATTAGATTACTTCTTTGTATAAACCATTGGAGACGCTTTGCGATTATTTTTTCCATTATTTTGGAAATACAAGGAAGAAGAGAAATTGGGCGGTAGTCACTAATTGAGGCTCCTTGATAGTATAGTGGTTAGTATACCCGCCTGTCACCCGGGAGACCGGGGTTCGATTCCCCGTCGGGGAGCCCCTAGCGCAAGACTAATGACCTTGCCCAGAAAAAATAAATCATTATGGAAAATTTAACAAGCCTCAGGACTTGCTAAATAAGGCCAAGACCGGTTCCCGGTTGTAGTGCCGATGATGATGATGATGATGATGATGAGTCACTAATTGAGCCTATATCTTTTTTAGGTTTTGGAATTGGAATGACGCAAGCAATTTTCCAACTGAGAGGTATAACTCCAGTTGTAAAAACATTGTTATATAACTTCAAGTGTATTTTCTTTATTTCAGGAGGTATATTTTTAAGCATCAGGTAAGAGACTTTGTCTCTACTTGGGGTTTTACCTTTGAGTTTCGTCAGGCAGCTTTCGAGTTCTTGAAGTTCTATGGGGTCTTCTATATGTAGAGCTGAAGTGTCAGTTGTAGTTGCTTGTATGCTGTTGTTAAGACAGTCGATTTTTTCTATACAATAACTTATAGGGAAATCACTGTCGCTTGAGTCTTCAGACCAAATCTTCGCAAAGTAATTACAGATGTCAGGTGGGTTAGAGATAGGACCTCGGGGCGATGCAATACAATTGATTATTTTAGGGGAGGAGTTCCCTGTTAAACAACGGATGCTGTTCCATATTTTTGCGGTGGTTGGATTTCTATTTATAGATGAAGTAATTGCATTGAGACTTTCAGCTTTACTTATTTTAACTCGGCGTCGAAAAACGGCATTTGATTTTTTATAATTTATTAAGTTTATTTGGTTCTGGTTTTTTTAAAATTTTTTCCAGGATCTAAGGTTTGCTCAGTCAGGGGTCCACCACGATACTACTCGTTTTTTCATGTTAGGATTAGATTGGGGTATTGATATGTTAGCAGAATAACGAATTGCTTTGACCATTAATGCTGCTTCTTTATTTGTGTCTGATTGTATCGGTTTGTTTGACATGTATTGCTTGATATTTAAGCCCAACTTAGCCCAGTTCGCCAAATCAGTTTTGAATATGGATGACTTCATAGGTTGTACATTAAATTATCCTAAATTAATAATTGTAATTAAAGGAAAGTGGTCACTGTTGTGAAGGTCGTCTAAGGTGTGAGAAGTGGTTTTTGGTAGCAAAGAGTCAGAACAGCAGCTGATATCAATATGAGTCAAAGTGTTGTGAGTTGATAAATGCGTGGGCGAGCCATCATTTAAAACTGAGAGGTTGGAGCTTAGGATGAAGTCCTCTATAATAGAACCTCTTGCGTTGGTTTTGGGGGATCCCCATAGCACATTTCAAGCATTTACATCACCGATTAGTAAGATAGGGGTGTTTATATGACTCAAAATATGAAGTAGATCATTTTTGTTGAAGTTTTGATCAGGTAAGATGTATATAGAAACAATTGTGATTTTAATAGTGGTTTGTATTTCTATAGCGAGGACCAGTAAATTAGAGTTTATTTGTAATTGTCTATGGGGAATATTGTTTTTTTATTAAAACAGCAACACCTTGTTTATTTGTTACGTTTGTTTGAGAATTGAAAAAGTATCCAGTATAAGATTTTGGCACAATTGGAGTAGATTGAACGGAGCAGTGAGTTTCTTGTAGAGGAATAAAGCAAGGTGAGTGGTCCTTTATAAGGATGTTTAGCTCGTCATAGTTATTTAGGCATCCTTTCAAGTTCCACTGTAGTGTCCTCTCTTGTAATTCTTGCCACAGAAAATCAATTACCGATTAATTTTACCTGTGATTGCTGTGATTGCTTTCCTATCCGCAGCCTGGTGGGATTCCCATTCCCCGTCAATTGGTTATGTGCTTCTATGTGAGGGATTTGATATGGGCAATTTTGGCACTTTTATTTCGACTTTATTTATTCTGATTTTAATTTTTACAACTTAAAACTTTTCTTTTTGGGCAATACCAATTATTAGAAATTTCAACTTTTCTTTTTCGTACAATATCAATTTTTAGAAACTTTAACTTTTCTTTTTGGTGCTGTGACCGAATTTTTTTTTTGTTCCTTCCCTTTTTCCTTTCTTTGTTCCACTCCGCACACAGAACAAAACGTTTTTTTTCTGCTTTTTCCGTTGTCAAAACGTCAACAACGGAATTCCGAACCGTATTTTTGAAAAAGGTTAACCCTCCATCTCTCTCGCTCTCCATTCACGTCCACTTCGAAAAACAAATTCGAACTCGAAGAACTGCACGATCCACACCCGAATCGGGGCGGGTTCAAAAACTCACTTCTGGATCGTGCAATTCTTCCACCACCTTACCATCGTACTATTTTAAAACAAAATTATATTAAACACAAAACAAATGATGGTGGTGGCCGACGTACGTAACACACCTCCCCCCTCCACAAGACTGTGTGGCATTCTTAGGAGAGGAATGTCACGCCGGAGAGTGGACGGCGGAGAGCAAACAAACAAACAATCAGCAGACCAATCAACAAATAAATAAATAAATAAATAAATAAATAAATTAGTCTACATGCTTAAGTGTTAATGTTAGTAATGATTATACTACTTATATATCATTGTTAGTAGGAAATAAATAAATCATGCTTAAGTGCTAATGTTAGTAGGGATTATACTACTTATATATGAGGGTTAGTACAAATAAATAAATAAATAAATAAATAACACGTAGGTATTAATATAAGAGGGGGGACAACAGACAAGCACTCCACAAAACCAAGGACAACACAAACGTCCGCGGCGGGTCCGACACTTAATCCGATGGTCCGACCAAAAGCTCGACCGCCCACACGATCCGGTTAGGACTCCCCCGCCAAGGCGAGGTGATCCCCTCTCGTTCAACCACTCCAAAATGTCACCCGGCCGGCGAAAACGTCCCGCTCTTATATATTTACTTTAATCCTCTTTTGGACTCGGTACTTGCCCCAGTCCCTGGGTTGGTAGATCGGGGGGTTTGTCCCGTTTCGGCGGCAAAACCTACCATCACCCGACATTATAGCGCGTTCGCACTTTCATATTTGCGATCCAACCCCTAGCACTGGGGTTTGCCTCTGCAGTCTGCGCTGGGACTGCGCCTGCAGCATTAGGCCTGGCCTTAAATACTTTCGTCAGACTCTCAAGTTGGTATCCCTCGACGAAGGTCCTTTACAAGGACGAAGATTCCGGAGGGTAACCAGAGTCTGGCCAGCTAGGATCAGGGTCTCCAAGTTACCGGAAGGCTTAACCTTTCCGTAATTGTTCTTTTATAAAAAACGTTGTCTATAACTATATGTTATTAACGTCCACTGTTTGGGGTTCATCCGGATGACCACGTGGGTAGCACGTGGTTGAACAGCTTTTCGCAGCCCTCCCCTGTATGGGTAGGGTCTCCGGGCGAGTACCTGCCGCAGTATCCACCTTAACAGGTCCCTTTGGCACGTCTCCCCGTTTGGCTGCCACAGGCTCAACCCTTCCCGTCCCATTGCTGATAAATTGAATGGAGAATGGCACGGGATTTACGGTCGTTCGGGGAAAAACCAAACAACCACCCGGCCCGTCTACCTTACAATTCCGAGACAGGAAGTCGTACCCCAACAATCCGTCTTCCTCCAAACCCGGCAAGGAGTCTACTATTTGGAAACTGCAGGGAATCTCATGGCGCAACTTGAAATTCCCAGTGCAGCATCCCCTCGACTTGCCTTTGACAAACAGCGCTTGGAGCGTTGTAGATTTATGCACATCCATGCCATATCTAGGATGGAGTGCCTTCAGCTTCAACAGGCTGATCCCAGCGCCGGTGTCCACGATTAGGCGCGTAGGGTTCCTACGGCCAATGTCTAGAGGGAGAGCGACAATCGGGACTCGAGTCGGCGAAAACTGAGAACAGCTGGAGCTGGGTTTCGTTTTTAGTGCGGTCGGGTAGGAGCTTGCCGACCCGACCTTGGGGAGTTTCCCGAACTCTCCCATTTTGCTTTATGTCGACACTCTGCCGCCTTGTGAGTGTGTCGACCGCAAAACTCGCACAATGTTCTGCTCCCCCGTTCAGGAATATTCCGCTCGGGAGTCCCACTGGACACCGAACTAGCGGAACTGGAGCTATTCTTTCTGCCCACTTTGGGCCCAATGCGCCGGGGCTGCCATTCCCGGCTCCCCGCGCTGCCTGATGCGGCGTCATGTCTCGCATCCGCTCTTGAGGGTTTCGAATCCATGGAGTCAGGCCGCTTACCGCCACCGCTCGACACGGACGATCGTCGCCCATCATCTCCGCCTGCTTTCCGGGAATCCTTACTCTCCGCGCTACCATTACCGGTGCCTCGACTTCGCCGACGCTGCCTCCGACGCCCTCTGCGCCTATTTCTCGCGCCCGCCCCAGTCCCCACACGGGTGTCTTGCTCTCGGCTCGCAACAGGTGCTGTTCCGGCGTGCCGCTTATGGGGAGAACCCTGGGAATTCTGTTGTTTTTCCCACCTTTGCCTGTATTCGCACCCGCGCAAGCTATGACCTTGTCGGCCACAAAACTCGCAACAGCACCGGACGCTGAATACTCTTGGGCCTGATGTCGCTGAATACTCTTGGGCCTGATGTCGCCGGTCCGCCGCCCGGGCTCTCTGCTGAAACTGTGGTCGCTGATGAGGCGGTTCCTGCCGTGCGAATCCGCTCTGCTATCCACCACCCCTGTATGGAGCCTGGGCTTGGCGCGTCTGTCTCGGACGATCCGGGCAGTCCACTATGTCGTGGCCATACCGCCAGCACTCGCGACAGAAAGGAGTGTTCCTTCTCCTCAGGCACTCGTCGTACACGTGACCCCTCACTTTGCAGAAGCTGCATGTTGTCTGGGATTCCAGGGGGCGAGCCGATCGATCAACCGAATCCCGGACCGGATTGTCCCGACCCGATCGATCTCCAGGCACATACGCCCCTTGAGCCAAACCCTGCGACCCTTCACTCCGACTCGAGGAAGACACGGTATTTGACCACGCTCCCTCGCCAGAGGAGGCCGGAGCATAGGCACCAGCATCCCGTCTATAATTGAGAGGTCCGCACGACTGCTCCCGAACGAAACCATCCTCCCCCCGTCGACGACTATCAGGCTCTGCGGCCGGCAACACGAATGACACCGCCCGGGGATCCAAATTCGATAACACCGGCGCCGGCGCCGCGGTACAATCCCTAAAAGTGGAGGATGAATTTTCCAAAAGGGTCGAGCAACTTCCCGGTCCTAACTCTAGTGTTTCCGACGCTCGCTCGGCGATCCCGTGCCGCGCATCTACAAACAGATCGTCCTGCCTCAGCATCTCCCTACGAGCTCGCTCAAACCCGGTTAGGTGGTCCACCAGGCTACGAAAAGGGACATTACCCAACGTGAGAAGGAAGTGCTTTAGTCCTTCCTCCCTCAGACCCCTTACCAACACCGGTTTGGCCATGCCCTCAAGCTGGCTGGCGAAGACGGACCTACCCTGGCGACCATAAAAGCGCTCAGCTGCCTCCTCGCACCGTACCACGGCCCGCTTCACTCGGGAAACGAAACCTGTGGCATCCTCGGAAGGAAGTTGTCGCATTTTGGAAAGTTGCGCACACAACTCCTCATACGACACCCGGGGTTCGTAGGCCTCTCTAAGACGCTGTTCCGCTTCAAGGAATGTCGTGGGTGGTCTCTCCTCGAACATCCGATAGGCCTCGCCGCTCAGCCTAGAGGGCAGCCACCGGAGGAAGGTATGTTCCTCCTCCACCGCCAGCCCATCCAAGGTCCTTCTACAGCCCTTGAGAAACGAAGAGAGTCTCTCGGCCGTATCCGGTCCTTCCTGTCCCGAAAACATGGGGACCGCCTTCGACACAAGGTCGAAAACCCTATCTGTGCCCAGCATGGTCCGTACAGGACATGGTTGTGGGCCCAGTTTAAAATACGAGGGCATCGGCGTGTCCTTCATGCTCCCGACAGGCTGTTTACCGACGGTGGGTGGGGGGCGTGTTGGCGATCGGTCGTCCACAAATTCGTCCCTCGAATCATGGAACGCCCCCGGATCCACCTCGTCAACCGGCGGCTCGGGAAATGCCTCGGGTCGTGCCCGGGCAGGGGTGCCCTCTCGGACATCTCTTTGACGCTGCCTTGTTTGCATCTGCCGGCCGTCTAACTAAACCTAAAATCTCACGATACTAAGAACCGAACTCGTAACCTCGACAAGCCCTGTGGCCAACAGTAAACCCGGGAAAAACAACGGTCCAACAAAAACACAACAACAAACACAACTCGTCCAACGAGAGAACCAACCCGAACGCGACAGAACCAATCCGCACACGAGCCGGCTGTATATCGGATACAAGCCCACAACGTCCGAGCAGATCAGTGCTTCACCCCGAAATCCCCGATCGTTAAAGGTCACACACGGAACGAGGGGGCGCGAAAAACAACAATGGACACAACCCCCACAACAGGCAAACAACCACTCCCAAAGGGGACAACCACTCCTCTCGCAGCTACAAAACTACAGACCTCGCAAAGAACCTCACAACACAAACAGCAACCACGCTCACCGAGAAGAGAGAGAGAGAGAAAGGGGGAAGGAAATAAAATTTAGGCACAAGAAGAGAAGAAGAAAAAAAAAATCAAACGTGTCTCTTGTCGCGTATTAGAACAAAATCTAAACGCGCAGTCAAAAAAGAAGGAAGAGAAGCTTAATCACAATTTCAAAAAAAAAATATCCCAGATTAAGCCAGTGCTACAAATAAATGGTTATCACATATATAAATAAACCGGGCGGAACCAGTAAATATTAAATATAAATATTAAATATAAATATAAATAAATATAAATAAATAATAGCACCAATCAATTTTCAAGAATAAAGAAAAGAGAGAAAAAATTTAACTACATATATATACATATAGGTTTCAGCTCTGCCTGCAACTCCGCAATTTCACTCCAATTGATACGTTGGCTGTCTCTTCCGTTTCGAAAATGAACAAAACCATAACCTTTGGAGACGCACTCTTCATCCACAGCGACCTCGCAGCTCAATATTTTTCTATATGCACCTGTATCGACTATTCTGTGCAGACACACAACTCCGATCGCCTCACTGAGCCGCTAAGCCAAAGCAGCAAACCTGCCGCGGTCCGTCCGGAAGGTCTGTCCAGTCAGCTTGTGCCGTGTCCTGCGACTTGAGATGCACAGGTTTCTCCTGGATTTGGGCTTTTCAAGCACTTACGAGTTTGACTCAGGCTTCCTCAAATCCTGTCCGCAGCGCCAGTGTAGTGTCCTCTCTTGTAATTCTTGCCACAGAAAATCAATTACCGATTAATTTTACCTGTGATTGCTGTGATTGCTTTCCTATCCGCAGCCTGGTGGGATTCCCATTCCCCGTCAATTGGTTATGTGCTTCTATGTGAGGGATTTGATATGGGCAATTTTGGCACTTTTATTTCGACTTTATTTATTCTGATTTTAATTTTTACAACTTAAAACTTTTCTTTTTGGGCAATACCAATTATTAGAAATTTCAACTTTTCTTTTTCGTACAATATCAATTTTTAGAAACTTTAACTTTTCTTTTTGGTGCTGTGACCGAATTTTTTTTGTTCCTTCCCTTTTTCCTTTCTTTGTTCCACTCCGCACACAGAACAAAACGTTTTTTTTCTGCTTTTTCCGTTGTCAAAACGTCAACAACGGAATTCCGAACCGTATTTTTGAAAAAGGTTAACCCTCCATCTCTCTCGCTCTCCATTCACGTCCACTTCGAAAAACAAATTCGAACTCGAAGAACTGCACGATCCACACCCGAATCGGGGCGGGTTCAAAAACTCACTTCTGGATCGTGCAATTCTTCCACCACCTTACCATCGTACTATTTTAAAACAAAATTATATTAAACACAAAACAAATGATGGTGGTGGCCGACGTACGTAACACAGTGTATTTTCCTTTTTAATAGGAGTGTCGACTGTGTTTTTCTGTTGTGGTAGAAAAGTGGTTGATGGTTGTATGTTGGTGTAATTAATTCGCCCCCGCTGCCCGGAGGTCGAGGTGCTTGAACCATATTCGTGGTCCAAACATCTCGATGAAAGATCAGCGGGGGGGCGCATTTGCGGTTAGTTGATTATAAGTCAGGTTCTTTTTCATAGCTTCCATTTAAAGGTAAGAAATAGGTATTTTATTGTAAGAGAGAGTGAGTAATAAATGATATTGGTGAAGAGATGGTCACATCATTTGTTAGATCTATTTCAGGATCTGAGACGTGCATATTTTCAGGTTCGTTGTTTTTTTTTTGTGTGAGTTATTGAAGAGGATGTGTTACGTGATGGCCTCTCCTACTACCAGTGCCCCACCGAGAGGGAGTATAATTTAAATGTAAATATTTTAATATTACATGTGAAATATAAATATATCAAGTTAATTATATCGTGAATGAACACGTTCCACAATGTTGATTAGTTGCGAGCAGGTGTCCAAACCTGGGTCGTTGAGTTGTGGTATTGTTGAAAGTTTCTTGTCGAGGAGGTGGTGAGATCAGGAGAGAGAGAGACAGTATCTTTGAGACAGATTGCAAGAAGCAAATAAAAGAAGAGATTGAAGTGAACCTCCATCCATGGAGGATGTGATTTAGTTTTGGTGTATAATTATTTTATTTATTAGTTCCATGGAGGAATCTTTAATTATTTTAATGTATAGTGTTTTTTTTTAATTGTTTCTATTATTAAGTAGTCCACGAAGGACTTTAATTTTTGTTACTAAATTTAAATTAAACCTTTGGTTTGTGAAAGATATACGTACGTTTCATGCGGAACGAGGCATGGTGCGTGTTTGGTGACCGCAATCTGGAAATCTCTATGGCGGAAATTGGAGGTGACTTATGCGCAATACCAATTGGTTATAGCTACAACGGAGGTGTTGCAACGGGCCCGGCGTAGTACAGGTTTCCACGTCCATAAACTGTACTTGGCAACTACCGAACGGCGCCTACCGCAACTGTATGGAGAAACGGTTTTTTCTATTGTGAGCCCGTTACCAGTGGTCACAGATAACAGCTAGAAAATCTAAATCAAACTTGCCTCACAAATAATAGACTGGAATTACAGACCCAGTTGGGCAATGAATTATCTGATGGACCAACTATACTAAGGGATTCTATAACAGTCTGACTCTGCGAAATTCTTATACACTATATTTATGTATCACACAGGCGCACCAGCCTTTTAATGCCACAATACTATATACATATATTTATATAACACTTTATATATGCCACACTTGTAAGGGGCTTCGTTTTATCTTTAGAAGAGATCAGAATAAATTTGGGATTTTTAGAGTTTAACCGAATAGGGAGTTCAGGGTATTCTTCTTGATTAATTATTTGTTTTGATCGTTTAGTGGGGGGAGAGTTGATGGGTGGAGAGTGAAGGGGTGTATCCGGAGATAACCCCTTAAACCTGTTCCCATACATCTTAGCCCGTTGGGATGGGGCTATAAAGGCGATGGAACAAGCATATGTAGGTTAAGGAAAGTTACTGTTGCGCGATAAGAAAGAAAGAAAGGGATTGAAGGAATTGAAAAAAAAGAGAACTGAAAAGCAAAGTAACCGGTTTAAAGAGAGAGGTGATTATGCACTTGAATGAAGAAAGTCGCGATGTCAACGCAACGAAAGCTAGTCGGAGACTGCTAATAATTTATAAATTTTGTTTTCACGTGATCAACAAATGCCAGCAGAGATTTGATAAAATAAAGCCGTTGTAGATCTCGCCGTCACTACTAATCTATCCAGATTTCACCACACGCTTTAACCTGACCACGGATGCGAGTAATGAAGCACTGGGAGCCGTACTGTCATAAGGCGACATCGGTAAAGATCAGCCAGTCGCATATGCCAGCCGAACCTTGAATAAGGCGAAAAAGTATTACTCGACCATTGAGAAAGAGTTATTAGCCATTGTGTGGGGGGCTAAAATTTCCGTTATTTCCAAAGGCAAATGCTCACCGTATATACGGACCAATAAAAATCAATAAATCAATAAGGTTCCATCACAAGTTATCGGAATTCGATTACAAAATCGAATACAAACCCAGTTAATATAATAATATATAACACCAATGCGGATGCCTTCAGTCGTATCCCCCAATATTGTGATGAGGCTGTGGGGGTTCGTTAAAGGTTACCCAAGAACCATCCATTTTCTCAACCCAACTCCCCATTTCCAACCTGCAACATAATACATTTCTAATCATTATCTTTTCCCTGCAATCGAGCAGCATCAGATTTACTTGAAAGCAATTTCGGTTCACATCCTACATGAACCATTTAGAATCTTATTGATTCTTCTTGCCGACAATCTCTGTTCCACATGTACACAGTAATTTTCCTGTGTACACATGTCCAATCAATCGTTTGCCCAACGACCAAGCCATGGCAAGTAGCTTGCTTCCACAGCTGCAAGACCAATTGCATGACCCGTCGTCTAACCGATAAACAATCATCGAAATAGACACGACCCATGATATGTCTGTCTAACTGGCAAACAATCATCATTCCCACGCTTTGCCACCGAAAATCGAATTCCTCTGTATACACAACATACAAACAGAAGAATCCGATTCGGTCCGCCCGGCAGAGATCCCATAAACAAAATTTCCCATGTAGGCATAGCAATCCATTTATGTTCCTAATGAGTGGCAGTGTGTTTGCTTAGCTATGCCTCCACTGCCACGATGCCCTGGATGAATTCTTTCCTTTGTTCCTTGTCCCTGAAACAATTTCGTTTATCCGCCATTCCAGTGTATGGATAAACAATACGATCTGTACGATCAACCACCGGAACCTTTCCAGCGAGATCTCCCTCTCATTGGTCGCTGGATGAAAGGAAAATTCCATTTTTCTTTCTTACCACGACAGAGGAAACACCCCAGTCGTAAGTGGCTGCATGATCCGTGCAACAGTCACGACGAGTCTAGTTTCATCCCCCGTCGGATACGTACATACATGGTTTTGAGTAAGTTTCTAACCATCTAACCAGACACACGGGTCGAGGTCGTGGCGTTATCGGAGTCGCGAGAATATGTTAAGTGTTCGATTCTCGTATAAATACATCTCTTTCGAGAAGTCCGTATTTGGAAATTCGCTTTACTTTAGAAACCAGTGTCTCCGTTTGTTATTGTTGCAGCATCACTTGGCGCTGAATTCCTCAGTGAATTAAATGTAACTTTGTGGATGTACGCTATAGACAATTGCTCAGTAACTTTGTGGATTTATGCAAGAAACAATTGTTCAGTAACTTTGTGGATTTAGGCAATAAATGATTGTTCAGTAACTTTGTGGATTTATGCGATAAACAATTGGTCAGTAACTTTGTGAATCATCAGTGTATGTACTTGTATTAACAAAATAAACAACAATAAAAAAACAATTTGCAACCAAACCCAACTCCAGCGTCTTTATTTCTTATTTCTCCTCGGTGAACAATTTTCAGTGAACTATCTGTGGGGTTTTTACAGAACCCGCGTCCGTGCTGGCGCCCTGGTAAAAACCACCTACAAGGCTCCCACACTACAAAGGTGCACTGCAATAACACGCGCCCAAGCTAAGAAACTATGGGCAAGCGACGGAAGTCAGGGAAGTCCAAAAGACGACAAGTCTTCTCTGCACGAGGCTCGCATTTCTTCCTGCACAAAAAAAAAGGAATGGAGATAACAAACCCTGAGGAAATCCAGTTCTTACTGTGGGAGTATCATTGTTGACGATGCATCACGTCGACACGAATTCCCAGGAAAGGCAAGGCAAGCGCTAGCACACAAGTTCCTGGGAAACAACCACCAGCGGCGTGCCGATTCCAGGAAGCAACTGGGGAGAACAGCACCCAGGAAACGAGCGAAAGAGAGGACAACTGCGGGCCTATATAAGGCGAACACATCGGCAGAGCAGCAGGAGTTGCCACGGGAGTTCCGAGTTGCAGAGGGACTTGACAGAGTAATAAAGATTAAGCAATTATAGCGGCGGTGTTTTATTTGGAGAATACAAGAATCGTACTGGGCAACACAATAACGCCCTTCGTCCAGAACAGAGTTGGGCTCTGGAAGTACGGTACGCTAACCAAATAATTCGTTTGGCCGGCCAGCGCCGGAAGGGGAGGAAGCGGGGATGTCGCCGGAGAAGACACCGTACCAAAGGGGAGATTAGAGGGCCAGCGTTACCGGGGAGGACAGGGCCTGGGACACCCGTGCCAAGATCAAAGCGCGGCACGGATCACGAGGCATAGTATCAAGAGGCAGTTCGATAAGGTCATCGAGGAGGGCCGACATCGAGGGAAGGTTGGAAGTCGCCAAGCCAGAGCCGGAAATCGCCGAGGCGAAGGCAAGGGTGGCACGAGCGAGACTCGAATTGGTGGGGGCGAGCTCCGAGGATGGGACTACCCAAGGCGAGGCTACCGAAGATAAGTACCAGCGGGGCTCTTGCGATCCATGGGGCAATCTAACGAGACTGGCCGAAGAAAGGCGAGAGGAACTAACTCACGAGGTCAGATCGCCGCATCATGAAGAGGAAAGGAGCGGCATCCAGAATCTGACCCAAGCTGTAGCCAGGCTCTCGCGAGCACCCTCCGGAGCAATTACTCCGGGTCAAATGATCGAGTTACCCCATTTCGACAGTGCCAGCGAGGAGTGCCTGGCTTTCAAGAGATCGTTCGAAGATACGGCCGTCGGATCCACACACGCACACAACTTGGCGCGTCTTCGGAGAGCTCTTCGGGGAAGGGCGAGAGAAGCCACTAGAAGTCTGCTATTTATTGCCGAGGACCACCATGGCCACTATCAGGGCGCCGTCAGCTATGAGATACACTCGGTTCATATATCACCACAGCATCGAAGGGAGGGCCAGCCGGACCTGGGGGTCTTCAGCGACTTCGAGAGACTGGAGGCAGGCATGTGTGGCGATTTCGCCCCACCAGAAGTATCTCGGGAGACGGGGGAGGCTACCATCAACATGCATCATCTCAAGGAAGGCGCGACTCGGGGAGGAGAACAATCCATGCCGTTCGATAAAGTGGCGCACCCGGGAATGGAAGCAAATTAGAATGTCGAGTTTGCCTTAAAGGATTCGACGCCTCCAGATACCCATGTTTGAGGGGGCCAGAATTGGCGAGAAATGGAATCTGGCGAAGAAGGCAAGGCTTTGCTTTTAAATGCCTTCGCTCCAAACACCAAAGATCTGATTGCAAGGCACCACCGTGTGATAAGTGCGCAAGGGGGCACTACGTCATCCTCCGCCCAGACGAATTTTCACCGAGGAAGGCACCAAGAAGAGAATGATCCCGAGCAATCCAGAGGAGAAGTGGTTACTGCCATGCGCACCGTCAGTAGCATCAAATAATACATAAAGATGGTTCCAGTGGATCTCTACCGACCTAAGGGATCGACCCGGCTATTGCCTCGGCTTGATGAGGGATCCACCATTTTCGCTACTGAACTCGTCAAACTCCGAAAAGATCGGTGCAAAAGTGAAACAGGAAGCGCTCGTTCTAGAGATAGTCGATGTCGATTTTAAGCTCTCGAAGCAGGAGGTGAGGAAAGAGACGATTGGGGGATACAAGCACCTACAAAACCTCGGTGACCAGTTGACCTACAACCAGAAAGAGCCTAAATTCCTTATCCGTCTGGAGAAGTGGCGCCTGATAGTTACAAGGAGGCTGAGGAAAGGGAGAGGCACCGAACCAGTTGCTTCACTTACCAGTTTGGAATGGGTCTTGCACGGGTGCGAGGCCAGGAACAGCGCGCCAGCGAGATTTGTCAACTACGGCAGGACAAAGGAAGACGAGACGGAATTGCTCGTCAGACGTCACTTCGAAATCGAAACAATAAGAAGTGAACCTAAGCCTAAACCACTAACAGAACAAGCTCCAGGTAGACCCGAAAGGGCAAGAAAAAAGAAAGAATTGACAACTCCGCATACAGTACATTCCATCGGAACATCAAATTGGCGAAACAAAGCTGAAAATGTATCCTACATCAGTGAGGGTGTAGCTATTTACACGATCCAACAATTCAGTACAAATACAAGTGGTGTAATCTCGAAGAAAAGTGGCTGCCTTGGGAAGAGCATGGTGGTCAACCCGATGAGAGTGCCAATGAACTGATGTGTCTCTACGAAACTAACACTATCGTTGGTGCACGGAAACAAATCAACGGGTTCCTAAAGCTCTTGAAACAAATGCTGAACAATTCGAAACTGAATATTATCGTTGGGATGTTAGCAAGAATCAGTGGATACCTAAGAATCAGATATCCGTGACAAGGATGGAGCTATATTCCTTTGGGACACCGAGAAGAAAGCACGGTTTTCGAAAATCGATGATGACTTTATGGCAAGGTATCAAATGAGTTATGGGTTTATTGACATAACATCAACGGCGGGACAGCAGACAGACAAACACAACCAGCAGACAAGGTAGTAAAGGAAGTGGTCAAAACAAGTGCACCTGCGGGGAGTGGAGCAGGTAAAAGAAAGCCTACTACAGAGTCACCACAATGGCTCGATTTGGATCCGAACGACGAGGAGAGCCTCACGCCGAACCATTTCCTACTGGGGCGTTCTTGCGGTGCGATGGCATCCGATGAATTCGATGATCACGACCTTGTTTGAAGGGCGAGCTGGAGAACAGGGCAGCGGCGGACTGACCATTTCTGGTGAAGATGGGTTAAAGAATACCTGCTCTCCGGACGAAATACCGCTGACCCACGAGTTGGAGATAGAGTCCTGGTGGTGGATTCTTCACTGCTCCAAACTACTGCTCTAAACTACTTTATGCAAATTCTACATGGCAGAAAAATAATAATAAAGACGTTGGCCCCGAATAAGATAATAAAAAAAAAGCCAGTTGGAGAAAAATATCTAAACCGTGTAGACGAAAACTAAATCAGTAAACAAACCGCGTGTAAGTAACTAAAGAGAAACACTTGAAGACAACAAAAGAAAAAAAAGGATACGGAAATAATACCTACAAAGGAAAACAAATTCAATACAACAGGGGGATCAAGATTCTTCGCCCTTTGCAACTAGGAAGCAGCGACCGAAAACGGTCCAAGGAGGCAACACTAAATCACACTCATTTCTTACACCTTTTAATGCTTGGATTTAAATTGTTATTTAATATCGTAACACATAAAGCAGTACATTAGAATATGTAAAACATATCAAACCATGAAATCTTCACCAAACCTACGTATGACCATGGCGGTAACCGACATTGCAAAGAGACCTTTTGAAAAAGTATATTTGAATATAGTAGGCCCTCTTGATCGAACTCCAACAGGCAATCAATATATACTTACGTTTCAAGACAATTTGTCTAAGTACAATATATAGATTGTTATGCCTTGCCCAATGCGGAGGAAGAAATGGTGGTCACGGTGGTCTTTGACCATATAGTTGCTCGGTATAGTATTCCGAAACAACTGGTCAACGATCAGGGATGCAAGTTCCTAAGTAACCTGTTTAAAAACGTGTGCAAGCTGCTCCGTATTAAAAAAAATTCAGTCCTCAGCGTATCCACAATCGAGTGGAGCTCTGGACCGAGCCCATCGTTCATTCGTAGACCACCTACGGAGTATTGTGAATGGAAATAGAAAGTCATGGGATCAATGCCTAAGGACGGCAACATTCGTGTTCAACACCAACGTACATCTTATCACGTTTTAGTCATAACTCAATATTTAATTATATGTGTGTGCAATTAATGCATATCCTACATGACTAATATATATTATGTAATTTACTTTAGATATCGATATATTTTATATTAATAATAATAATAAAACAATGAATATTATAATTAAGTAAACACTTACCATTTTTCGAAATTGCCAATAATGTGTTGCATTATGGAAGTTGCGTACGGCCCAATTGGTGAGCATTGTTTTAGGTACCATGGTGGTTTGTACTTCACGCAAGATATCCCTTAAGACGGTATGGGTTGTTTGTGTACCTCTGGCTTGGACTTCTGCAAGCCTTTCATAATATCTTACAATTGGCGCTTCGTGTTCAATTCCTGATTTGGTGCACCCGCTCTTGTAAATTTCTCTTAACGATATACTCGCAGGATTGTCTTGAGCTAAACGCATTTGCGGGGAAATTGGAACAACTCGGGGAACAGTAATATGTAGAAACCGCCTTGATGTTTCTTTTTGTTTATCTAAATACTGATTAAGCATTCGAAGCAATTGTAGTACTCGTTCTTCTCTCCGAGCATCTCCTAATCCTGAATCTATTACAACTAGATAGGGATATATCTTGCCGTTAGTGCCTCGAATGTATAGTCGTCTAGCTGCTGCATTATTTTTTTGTACAATGTCTACTCTCGGCATGAATCTGGCAATTCTAACGTGATAGTGTGATGGACCTGGAAGGAGTAATTCGCCGGGTAGTTCTACTTCTGCTGTTTTCTGACTGAAATTCGAAAGAAATCTGCATTTATCTTCAATAAAGAATGACGTTGGCAATTTTTTGACTTTGGTTTCTAGTATTTTAATCCAATTTCTAAGGCGTGTTATGAGATAGTTTAGCTTCATTGCACCGGGTTGGGAGAAGTCGAAATCATTCGTAAATTGGCCTTTCATAATTTGAAAGACCGGATCTTGGAAAGTACTTTGTGTTCTTCTGGCAAAGGATTCTGAAGCGGCTGAATTTGTTGATGACGAAGCTACAGATCCTGATATGTTTTCAATACCAATGCCAAATGTCGAGACTAATTTCTTTACAAAATGTAATGTATGAGGAGTAATTGTCGCTTTATTTACTGTACTCCTATTTTCGAAAGCTATAGCGTAGCATTTTATCAGTCCTTGACGTAGCTGCCGTAGTACTTCTTCGGTCCAGCTTTCTCTGAACCAAACCATTTGATCAACTATACCTTCTAATGAACTTAATATTGTTGGATGAATCTCTCTTTGGACATGCATAACTTTTGAACACCTCCACATTGATGGTGTTGCTTTGATTGTTTGTTGTTGTTGCATGTTTTGGGTGCTGGGTTGAGAAGTTGTGGCCTTCTCACTGGACTGGTCATCAGGCTGCTGTTGCTTAAAATATAGGATATTCGAATTATGAAATGATTGATTTCATATTTTCATTATTAATCTATATTCTAGATTTAATATTCTTTATTTAAGGAGTGAACGATAATAACCAAAGCAGTTTCTAAGTAAAATATATACACACTCTAATGACAAATACTGATAAAAGAACAATTGTCACTTTTACTATTTGCATTTGACTACTGTTGTGGTGTAGTCTTTTCATGACTATCCTGTAAGCGCTGCCGCATGGGTTGTTATTTAATTCATCCCTTAGGGAGCAGAACGCGTCATATTTACTCTTGCGGATCACATTCCTCAACTCCTTTCGTTTGTTGACGAATTCCGCATATAATTGTGGGTAGGTGTTACGGTTTCTTGGAGGGATGGGAGCGAACATACAGAGCACAGTCACTGATTGCTTTCAACCCGGCGAAGGCCAGGATGATCCTTGTCCTTTTAAATTCAAGTTGACATGCAGTCTTCACGTGACAGCCCTGGGTAGCTACTTTGGCACCCGCCAAGTAGTGAACCGATGCATGCAGCGACATCCCGAGAAAGGTTGGCACATGGCTAATAACCTTGCCCGGAAAAACAAACTATTATGGCAAATTTAACAAGCCTCGGATATGGACCGGATGCACGACAACGACCACGGAAACGAAAATGGCTAAACGATTTGAAAATTTTCTCATGGAACGTTCGCTCACAATACAGAGCTCGAGCTGCACAGCAGCTTGCCGATGCCCTGTCCGAATATTAGGCTCTCATAACAGCATTACAAGAAATAAGATGAACGGGGAGTGGTGTTATTCAAAGTAACGAGTATGACATTTAACACTACTATCATGCAAAACACCATGTACTCGGGGGTTGTCTTTCTAGTCAGCTAAAAACTGAAGCCTACCATTATCGGCTTTAATGGAATAAACGAAAGGCTATGCGCTCTTCGCGTGCGAGGCAAGTTTAAGAACATAAGCCTCATAAACGTTGAGGAGTCCGCTGACGACGAAAAGGAAGAATACTAGAAGAACGAGTGAAAATCGTTCTTGGTGATTTGAATGCGAAAATAGATCGGAAGCCGGTGTTCAGGCACTACGCAGGTTCCCATAGTTTGCATGAGAACACTAATGACAATGGACTACGAGTCATCGAACTGGCAGCATCAAAAAACTTGGTCGTTGCGAGTAACAGGTTTCCGCGTAAAGATATCTACAAAGTCATCTGGATATCACCTGATGGAGCCACACGCAACCAAATTGACCACGTGTTGATAGAATGCCTCCACTCCTCGAGCCTGATGACGGTACGAACGTACCGAGGTGCCAACATCGACTCGGATCACTATCTTATTCGTACAGTTTTCCGAGCGCGGATTGCCTTACGGAGACGTATTGGATCCGCGGATCAGGTTCGAATCAACACGATTGCCTTACGCAATGAGAATACCAGTAACAACTTTGGTCACGCGCTAGGACTCGCCCTTGAAGAGCTCGACGGAGGGAGAGTAAGTCCTGGGGCCAGAATGCCGGGCGTAGAAGAGAAATGGACACGCCTTAAGAATACTGTCATTAATACGGCCAACTCCATCTTAGGCAGTAGTCGTAGAAATCGGAGCGACTGGTTTGGTGATGAGTGCAAACTAGCGACTGAACATAAGAATGCTGCATACCGGGCAATGCAGCAGTCTCATAGGACGCGAGTACGCGAGGAGGAATACAAAAAGCTCAGAAGATCTGAAAAAACACTTCACGGACTAAAGAAAAGTGCCTGGGAAAAAAATCTAGTCTGTGAAATAGAGAAAAGTAGAGAGCGAGGTCGGCACCAGGCGCGGAAGTTCTACCAAATAATACGCAGTATGACGCAGTACACACCACGCTGCACTTACTGCAAGGATAAAGAGATTAATATGATCACCGATTCGGAAGTCATTCTGGAGCGATGGGAAGTGCACTTCAATGAATTGCTAAATGGTCACCTCACAGAAGAATTGGAGGCTCCACCAATGCAAGATCAAGACCAAATGCTGCCACCACCAAGCATTGAAGAAACAATAAAAGCCATAAGACAGCTCAAATCAAATAAAGCCCTCGTAGCTGATGGCATACCAGCTGAGCTGATCAAACAAGGAGGGACAGCGTTACATCACGCAATTCATACGATCGTGAAGCACGTATGGGAACAGATTAGATGCTGGAAGATTGGCGTCGTGGTATAATTGGCCCCATACATAAGAAGAGAGATATCACACTGTGCCGCAACTATAGGGGTATAACATTGCTGATACCGCCCATAAGATACTCTCCTCTATACTCCAAGATCGGATAGCCTCATACGGTAAGGTCATCATTGTTCAATGCCAGTGTTGCTTCATCCCAGACAAACCAGCGATTGATCAGATATTTACCCTTAGGTAAGTGATGGAAAAATGTCTGGAATTTAAGATTCCATTATATCATCTATTTCTAGACTTTAAGGCCGCCTACGACAGCATAGCCAGGGTAGAACTATATAATGCGATGAGAGAGTTCGGCGTTCCAAACAAATTGATACGACTTTGTGGATTGACCATGACCAACGTAACTAGGCAAGTAAAAATAGCGGGATTGCTGTCCAAAGCAATAAACATCTTTAATGGACTCCGTCAAGGGGACGGTCTGGCCTGTTTCCTCTTCAACCTGACGTTGAAGAAAGCAATCCGTGACTCTGGCGTTACAACAAGAGGGACTATTGTCACCAAGTCCAGCCGATTACTTGCCTACGCAGATGACATCGACATCATCGGTAGAAACGAATCGGCTGTACAGGAATCCTTCACCCAGATCGAGCAGGCGGCACAAAAACTGGGACTGCACATTAATGAGGGGAAAACTAAGTACATGGTAGCAACATCTGCGAAGAGAAGACCTAACATTGGTCAAACTGTCAGGGTAGTGAAGCACGAATTTGAAGTAGTGCAATCCTTTAACTATCTTGGGTAAATAGTGGCAGCCGATAATAATATGAAGAAGAAATACCCGAACGGTTGATCAAATTCAACAAAGCCTACTATGGTATAGCAAGGCTCTTTAAATCCCGAAATTTATCCAGAACATCCAAGCTACTACTGTACAAGACCATGTTCTTACGAGACCTCGGTGCTCAATAAAAGGCACTCTGAACTCTTGGCGCGTTTGAGAGGAAGGTCTTAAGGAGAATTGTTTGCTCCGTATGTGAGGGAGGACGATTCCGGAGACGCTACAACCATGAGTTGTACGCGATCTACCTTGAAGCTAACATTATAAATTAAGCTCGGTAGACTCCGGTGGGTGGGACACCTAGCTCGAATGAGCGAAGAGGAACCTGCCCGGAAAGTCCTTTGTGGCAGGATGTATAGAAGGAGACAGCACGGCAGACCTTGTCTGCGACGGGGGGATGGCGTAGACCAAGACGCACAGAGCTTGGGAGTGTCTAACTGGTTGACATCGGCTCAAAATTGGGACCGGTGGAGAGATTTGTTAAATAAGGCCAAGACCGGATCCGGTTGTAGTGCCGATGATGATGATGATGTTTTTTAAGAGGTATGTTTTTTTATTACACTTCTCTCAGGAGAGGCGAACCTATAGCATCGACATTGAGCCCCGAGATGCCACCAAACAACCGTTGCACTTCTTTTTCAACAGTTGGAGGTTGTAACGTTCCGGAAACATTCGCGTGGGGAGGAAATTCTACAACTTTCCCGCTCTCTAAAGAAATGAGTTCTGATGCAGAGATGTTCGCGCCATCGGGAGATTAGCCGCAAAGTGGTGTGATCCGTCGGATTGTCTTGTAGAGCGCATATAAACCCAATTTCGCAGAACAATACCATGAATCTCCTCCGAAAAACAGTACCCATGATAATATCTGTAAAACAGACAAAGGGAGCTGCGCGCCTTCGTTGTGATAGCGACTGTAGTCCCGACGTCAGTGTCGTGTTCCCGGTCCTGCGCATCGCTCGTTTATGTATGCTCTCGAGTAGGTCGGGGGTATGTTTAGGAGCAGAGCTCCAAACATGAGAACAATATTTGAGCGCGGGTCTAATTTGGGATTTATACCATAGAAGAAGTTGGGCCGGAGTGAAATATTTCTTTGCTCTAAAAAGTTAACTCAGGTTTCCTGAGGCAGTCCCGGCGATGTTCCACACGTGTTTATGCCACGATACATTCCCACAGACCGTGACGCCGAATAATTTCATGTTTTTCCCAGATTCGAGCGTCTGGCGATTCATCATCAGCTGTTTTTTATTTTTTATTAGACTTCTCTCGGGAGAGGCGAACCTATAGCGTCGAGTGGGCGCCCCGAGATGCCATCAAATAACTGTTGCAGTTCCTTTTGAACAGTTACAGGTTGTAACGCTCCGGGAACACTCGCATGGGAAGGGAGTTCCACAGCCTCCCCGCTCTGTAACGGAACGAGTTCTGATGCAGGGATGTTCGCGCCGTCGGGAGATGAACCACAATCGAGTGCGATCCGTCGGATTGTCTTGTGGAGCGCATATAAGCCGAATTGTGTGGAACAATACCAGGAATCTCCGAAGAACAGCAGCCGTGATAATATCTGTAAAACATACAGAGGTCGGCTACGCGCCTTCGTTGTGATAGCCACTGCAGTCCCGACGTCAGCGCCGAGTCCCCGATCAGGCGGATCGCTCGTCTCTGTCTGCTGTCAAGTAGGTCGAGAGTATGTTTAGGAGCCGAGCTCCAAATATGAGAGCAATATTCGAGCGCGGGTCTAATTTGGGATTTATATAGGAGAAGAAGTTGGGCCGGAGTAAAATATTTCTTGGCTCTAAAAAGATAACTCAGTTTTCCTGAGGCTGACCTGGCGATACTCGACACGTGTTTATGCCATGATACATTCCCACAGACCATGACGCCGAGCAATCTCAAACTTTCCCCAGCCTCGAGGGCCCGGCCATTCATCATCAGCTGTGGAATCGATGATCCACTTTTCTTTGTGAATGTTGTATATTGTGTCTTCGTCGCATTGAAGTCGACGAGATGGGCCCTTCCCCACTGCAGGACCCTATCTAGATCCTGATTCAGAGAGTCAATCTGTCTACATCTCAGCTGATACAACGCAGATGCACCAATCGGCCGAATACTCGAAAAGAAGGAAACAAGCGTACTATCATCCGCAAAACTGAACACTTTGTTATCCGTTGTCTCCAACAAATCATTTATGTGAAGCAAGAACATGGTTGGAGCCAAAATAGAACCTTGGGGCACCCCCGAATTAACAGGACACAGATCCGAACACTCCCCGTCCACAACAACCCGGATCGATCGATTCTCTAGGAAGCTCCTCGTCCAATCGCAAAGCTGTTGGGAAAGTCCATATGAACGAAGTTTTCTCAGCAATGCCTTGTGCCAGACGCGGTCAAAAGCCTTGGAGATATCCAATGCGACCGCCCTTGACTCACCATGCCGTTCAATCGCAGATGTCCATATATCGGTTATAAGTGTCAAAAGGTCTCCCATGGGTCGCCTGCAACGGAATCCGTATTGACGATCATTCAGAAGTCCCTTACACTCCAAATACTTAACTAACTCTGTATTGAATGACTTTTTCCATTACCTTAGATAAAATAGGCAGTAATGCTATCGGACGGTAATTTTGTGGGAGACACTTTTTTCCCATCTTTGGGATTGGCTGAACTCGAGCGATTTTCCAGCAGGCAGGAAAGGTCCCCCGTGCATAAGATAAGCGGAACAGTCTGCCAAGAACCGGCGATAGTTCTGGAGCACTGTTCTTAAGGACTATTGCTGGTATTCCGTCCGGACCGGTTGTCTTCCTACAATCCAGTTCACATAGAATGCGTTGAATAGTGCGCAGACGAATTCTCACATCCTGCATCGAAGACCGTACCGGCGAGATCACAGGTGGCTACAAAATACCGGCATCGAGGTTTGAATTCGCGGTAAATAAATTCGCGAACACATTAGCTTTATCTTTTGAATTTGTGACTAGTGTCCGCTGTCCGTCACTAACGGGGGAAAGAAGGAGCAAGCGAAGTTATTGCTGACAGCTCTTGCAATTGATCAAAAGGGACGCGAACCAGTTGGACACTCAAGGAGTTTATTGCTCACTCTGTCGTTGTGAGCTTTCTTCGCACTATCAATCGCCTGTTTGAACGTGGTTTTGATTCGAACAAAATTCATTCTGTTAACATCGGTGTGATTGGAGCGCCATTGTTTAAAAGCTCTATTAGTTGCCGCTGTCATCTGCTCGCATTTTTTATCAAACCAAGGTTTATCAGATGAATTTCTTTTGATGGAATGCGGAATGTAGATCTGCATCCCGAGAAGAATAATCTCTGTGATCGACTTCGCGCATGCGTTAAGATCGGAGTCAACAAAGAACACCTCCGACCATGGAAAGGATGCGAAGAAATCTAGCAAATCATCCAAGTTGGCAGCCTCATACCTCCATGCATGGCGACGCTTCTTAGATCGGTTATTCGTTTGAAGTGCAAGTGGTTGCCCAATACCAAGCAGTGATACGAGTTTCCCAGTAGCAGCAGCTTTCACGCAAGAAACGACGTTGAACACCCTCAATCCTGCAAGTGTGAGTCACTTGATACGGGGAGCAGACCCGAGTAGCGTATTCGAGTAGTGGCCGGACAAAGGTTGTGTAGAGTGATCGGGTGACATAGGGGTTAAGGAATTCCTTCGACCAGCGTTTGACAAACCCAAGGGCGGCGTTGCCCTTGAGGATTATGTAATCAATATGTGCGGTAAATTTGAGCTCCTTGTCGCATAGGACGCCCAGATTGCGAATCAATTCAACCGATGTTATCGGTTGGTTCAGTAAGAGATAGGAGCGTGGGTGAGTGGGGGAACTCTTCCGAGAGAAGGTGATTGTGCGACATTTGGCGATATTCATTTTTAGGCAATTATTTTGGCACCTAGTCGACAAGCTGTCAAGAACCGATTGGAGAAGTGAGGAGTCTAGGGGAGAGCGGATTGTCTTGAAAATTTTGGAATCATTCGCGTAAAGCGAGTTGAAGGAGTGATTAATGCAAGAGCCTATGTTGTTTATGGTTAGGATAAATAGGAGAGGGCCGAGATGACTGTCCTGGGGGACACCTGAGGTTGGGATAAAAGGATCGGAGAGGGTGGATCTAAATCGCACGCGGCAGGTTCGATAACTCAAATAGGATGTGACCCACTTAATCAGCAGGGGTTCGAAACCGAGGGAAGATAGCCTGAAGAGAATGAGATTATGGGAGATTTTGTCGAAGGCCTTGCTAAAGTCGGTAGCGACTACATCGACCTCAGCGCCGTTTTCTGGGGCAAGGAGTGTGTGGGATGTGAATTCGACAAGGTTAGTAGTAATGGACCTGCCTGAGAGGAAGCCGTGCTGGTTCGGAAAGATGATGGGTGCGTAGCGAAAACATAACGCCCCATATAGAAGGCCTTCGAACAGTTTGGGAATGTGCGAAAGCTTGGCAATGGGACTATAATTGGATATATCGTTTTTTTTCCTTTTTATGTATGGGGGTTATGTAAGAGGATTTCCAAAAGTCAGGGAATAGACCTTGGGCAAGGGATATATCGAAGATTGACGCGAGGGGGAGAGAGAGAGAGAAAGGAACATTTTTTTAAGAGGATAGCAGGGAGTCCGTCTGGGCCGGGACTGAAATCGTCTTTCAGTTCTTCAAGTTTTTTATGACTTGGTGTTGTTGAATGTGTAGAGGGATGAGAGGGCCGATGGAGAATTCAGACATGCCAGTAAAGTAGGAGGGCTTAGGCTCGAACGAGTCGTCCGTGAAGGATAGTTTGAAGAAGGACGCGAAAAGATTGGATATGGTTTGGGAGTCTATAGCGTTTGAAATGATAGTGAAGAACGTGTGATTCGAACTGACGCTATGACAGTTAGAATCACCAAAAATTGAACCTAAGCGTAACACATCAGGCTACTGCCCGATTTTAGAATTCGATTTTTTAAACGCAAGTATATTCCACTGATGGGAATTGTTATTTTATCGCTATGGTATACGGCTCTGATGCATTATCTTATTCGATTTTCGTTCGGTGTTCTTCACTATTTGCTTGTGTTTGTGTGTGTATCTGTTAGAGACGCTACAAGTCCGTTGTAGTAGTTGAGCCGTAGAAAAGGGAGGTGGGATGGGCATCAGATTTCCGTTTGTGGTTGATGAAGTGGAAGAAGGATTTGGGGTCGTTGATCAGGTTGAATTGAGCTTTGGCAAGGTAATTGTGGTAGATGGAGCTATAAAGCTCGGTGGATTGGTAAAAGTAACCCAGATAGTTGGAGTAGTCAAGGGGAGAACGCGTGTATAGGAAAGTGTTCCACAACTTATTGCTCTTGTTACGAAGGGTGAGTAGTTTGTGGTTATACCATGGGGGCGATGAGAATGATAACCTGTGTCGGGAGTATGGGGCATATAGGGATATGGCGTTGTGGATTTCTGTGTAGAGCGAGGCTGTAGCGTCCTCTACACTTATATCATTTACGCGGAGTGTGATATTGCTGAGGTACTCATTTATGAGGCGGAAATAGGCTTTTCGGAAGTTGAAAGAAAGTTGATAGGGGGGAGGTGTGCTGTGGGCTGAGTAGTCGTGTTATAAGGATACGAGAAGCGGGGGGTGGTGGTTATCAATAGGTGAGAGGGTGTGTGGACTAGGGACGACTGAGGAATTAAAGGGGTCTGTCGTGAACACAAGGTCAAGTTGTCTGCCCAGATGGTTTTGGACATTGCTTACTTGCCAAAGGCTAGAGTCAGTGAGGCTGTCTATAAAGAGACATTCCTTAGTAGTAGTGGGGTTTGAGATGTAGTGGGAGTTGTCGTCAGAGAGTGACCATTGGAGATGGGGGACATTGAAATCGCCAAGGACTACAATGTCGTCTTGGGAAGAACTAGGCTCAGTTATGCGGTGGATTGCCGCAATAGCGAGTTCGTATGACTCGATAGCTTTGCGATGGCGGCATGTAAAACCATATGATGTACACGGACTTTGAGCAATGTTGAATTTTTATTGCGACATAGTCGAAGTTGGGAGAAGAAGAGATGGTGATAAGAGAAAATGTACGTCCGTTTTGGATGGCAAGCAGCACGGCTCGGCAGGGGGTGTCAGGACCGGAATGATGGACCTCGTCGTCCCGAAAAACTGTGAAGGAGGGGGGAACAGTTCCAGGCTATTGATACTGGGGGTGAGGTTACTTTCGGTCAGTGCGTATATATCAAAGGGAAAGGAGTGAGTATTTTGTAAAATCGAATGGGTTTTGGACCGTAGTCCTCTGACATTCTGGTAGTAAATGGTTAGGGGAAGAGTATTGGGAGAGGTCTCCTTGTTACTTTTTGGAGGGGAATATTGAAGTTTTCATGGAATTTTATGTACAAATTATGGAGGCTAGCGAAATCGGCAGGGAGACCTTCCTGCTGGATGGAAATCTTAACACTCGTTTTCGTTTTGCCTTCGTAGCAGACTGCATCAGATTTGCCATGAAGGTAAACTAGATAGATGCGGACGTTATCGTAGGTCCGACCGTTTCGAAGCTTCGAGATTGATGGGGTTGCATTACACCGGGCGATAAGGCGTTGGGATCCCACCTACCATTCGGCCTTTAGTCGCCTCTTACGACAAGCCGGCCTATGTGTCAGTATATTCTAACGCCCTCCTCTAAAGTTGCGGGAAATTTGTAACTAAATGTCCAATAAATACCCACGAAAAAAAAAGTAAAAAAAAATATGTTATATAGTTATTATATCTTTTAGGTGTTGCCAATCCCAACTGTGAATATTCTTGAAAAGCAATCACATTATTTTTTGTTTTTACTAAAACTTTTGCAAAATAAAATAAAATATATAAAATATAATAAAAATCAATTACAACATAAAAATACCTGAATTGTCTAAAAACAAATTGTTTGTGAAGTGTACTTACGAAGTTTTGCATTTTATTTGCTAAATTAGCTTGTTCAGTTGCTTTGTGCTTTTCTCGTTGTTCAATTTTCAAAGTAAGGAAGAGCGTTCTTATGGGGAAGTAAACAGCTTGCGGATACATGCGACCAACCTTAAATTAATTTATAATAGCTCAATCATTTTAAATATAAATATAATACAATAATTCGTCTTACATGGCTCAGAAGATTCAATATGACGTTCCCTTCATATTGAACTAAGCAGCACAATAATTGGGGTATCCAAGGCAGCCAGTGTAATGGCGGAATACCAACCACATATTTTTCGAGAGCCTCCATTAAGGACGACTTTGAATCATCGTACGACAAAAGCCAAAGGACTTTAGCTAAATACTTTCGGGTTTTGTTTTCATTTTGGTGTCGGCATGCATGTAAGAAGCAGGTTATTGCACTAACACCAATCACCATTTGCCTGGGATTACCAGTAAATATGTGTTCTAAATAATCACCCCAAAGAGCCCATGCTTTAGTTAGACCATCATGTAGTTTAGCTGCTGCGCTGAATGCTTTATTGGCTTCATCGGAACGTTTGATTTGTGCTAATAACAATCCCTTCAATGCGTAAAACTCGGCATTCATCTCGGCGGTGAAATACTTGAGATTGGTTGATTCAATCACCTCCAATGCTCCATTTAATTCTTCTCGACCATTAATGGCAGCCATTTGCAAGTAGCATTTAACTTGTTGACGAATTTTCTGTAATCAGTTCAAAATCAGGTTGGAATATGAGTTGGGAGGTTCATTATTATTTACCTGGAAACAGTCGACAATCGGAACCGAAGGAATGGTGTAAATTCGTGAGAGAGATTCGAGGCAAACCCCAGTGAGGTTGTGTTTTCTAGCGATTTTTCCGAAATAGATTATAGCCTGAGCTGACGCATGTACTCCTAGCATGGTGTTACCTTGATCGGTTTGCTGTTCTAAATGCTGAGTAATTATTTGATAATGATGTTGGCGCCAGGTAAATATATCACTCCAGTGGGACAAATCATCGGCGATAACAGGCAATCTATTGCGCCATGTCTTGACAATTGCTTTCATATCATGAAGGGATGATGTTCGACCTTGTAGCAGACCTTGGTGAATTTGACAGGCTTCTTGTAATTCCATGATCTGCTGAGCAGCCTGCAGGTACTGAAGATGAATATGTGAAACTATAGGAGGCAATCGCCGCCATTCCCGCATGCACATACCAGAGGCAATCTCGACATAGCGCTCGACATTGGCTAACTGCTGTTCTTCTTGATTGAGAATAGCCAGGAAGCCTTTGTAGAGGTTCACCTTGTAACCATATTGTTTGGGGTTTATTTGTTCAACTTTTATAAGAGCTTGTTTCATCAAAGCCCAGTTGGGTACCCTCCATGCGCTTTCCATGATCAATATAGGTTTCTTGTCCTTGTTAGCCTGGGCATAGTCTAACAATATATCCCATTGATTCAGTTCTTTCGCACACCTTATCCAATGATTTTCCCAAAGGCTCAGTTCACTATTCATTTCGAACATGGCGGGGACGTTGGATGACTCCTGTTTAAACTTCGTCATTGCCAAATCATAGGCGGCTTGAGCTTCTTCGAAGAAGCCCATTTGTTCGTATGAGATCGCTGTAACTGTTTCTGGATATTTCGAATACTTTTGCCACAGACCCGCCCATAAATCTTCTTCGTGCAGTGCGGAGTACATTTGAGATAGAGCGTCACATATATTTGAATGACTATTTTCTGTGAGATCATACTCGCCTAAGTCGATGTCAGAGTATTCTTGGTATTTATCCTTTTTCGCCTGCCAATCAGTGGCCATATCTTCGAGAATTAACGTTGTACGATGCCATAAATTGTGTGCTTTTCCCAGATAGGCAAGTAAAGTCGGTGGGATGTAAATAGGGGGCTTACAATGTACAGCAGCTTCCACGAAAGTATTCAAAGCACTCGGATGGCAGTCTTTTTGGATGACATGACACCCGGATGATAAGAAAGGGATAATTTCTCTCATTATTGCTTGCTGTTGGTCCTCATCCAACATCGACCACAACTTTGGGAAGATAGCCAGCCACATTTTTTCAGCCAGTTGAGTGTCCATATGACACATCTGCGAAGTTGCTGTTAGTAAATGCTCGGTACGGACTTTCCTATTAACCTCCAAAAATTCAGATTGTTTGCCTATCAGTTCCACTAACGTAGCTTGGCGATTTGGAACCAAGCGGTCTGAATCATCATTTCGCAGTGTATTTAAATCCGTATTCATTTCCATGTCGAGGAATTCATCCTTCACTTCAATTGTCGAAGTCTTCTCCGGTGCGTCTACCTGCAGAGGAGTGTATATAACGAAGTGTTTCTTCTCCTTGGATGTCTCGGCACAATTGATTACGGATGAAATGCTAGGTATCATGTGGTTCTCGTTTGCATTTTGTATTTGCGTTTGGGTGTTGGCAGTTAAAATCAGTAATTCTATGCACTGTTTAATCCAGTAGTGTGGGCCTATCGAATCCCAGGCCTGGGAACATATTATGTAGAGAAGTCTATCATGCAATCTTCGTCTCATGGATCCGTCGAAAATTTCAAAGAACTTCGCACGTATATTAGGTTGGGAACATCTTAATCCTGATAGAAACGCAACTTCTAGTTTACTTGTCAACTCGGTTTGCTTTAGATAATCATCACGGTACATGTAGTTGATGAGCTCTAGAAATTGTGCATTCAACTCCAGGTCATCTGCGAACTTCTTTTCAGTGTATTGCATAAGTTTTACTAATAATATCGACTTTTCTCTTATTGATGGCGCCTGTGTCATTGGCAATGACTGCGTCTTAACCTTCATCCAATCTTCAATCATCTTTATGATGCATTTTAATATTTTCGTGTCGTTGCTCTTCTCAATTAGACCGACAAGAATTCCGCCGATAAATAACTTTCGAATCTCTAGACCCATTATCACAGTTCTATTTTTGATTAGGTCCAAAGATAATATTAAAAGCTCCACAGAAAGAGCTCCGGTTTCGACTGCTGGCGGTGCATTGGTTCCGGGGTTTGGCAGACTCATGTGATCCTTTGTTAACCTATTCAAAACTCGCATGAACTGGAGCATGATACGATCAATGTAACTGGGATTATTATTACAACAGGCTTTTAAAATCATTAGAGCCCCAAATAGGGCTGACGAAGATGGTTGGGTGCTCTTTTCGTAATTAGTAAATGAATCTGTAATCATCTTGCTTACAGTTGCGTACAACAATTCGAAATCCTCGTGCTTATGATGGGAATCCGCGGGGAATGTAGACATTAATCGCGATAGCAGGGCGTGCATCAGTCGTATGATTCGTGTATTTTGACTTGTAACGCAGGCAGCCAGACCCCTTTGAATTGGTCGTATAATCGCCAGCATGTGTTCCTTTCTTAATACAGTCATAAAGAAGGTCAGAAGCTCTAAACCAGTGGAAATGTTTCCTAAATTCGCTTGTTGTGTTTCGACAGAAGATAATACTTTATCTAACCAGGTAAGTTTTAAATCGAACGTATGTGTCCACACCTCTGGTCGTATTGCTGTTTTCAAAAGCATGACACACCTAGAAAGAGGAAAACAATATTAACACGGAAAAGATAAAATAAAACTTAAATGTTAATTAATTTCTTATTGCACATTTTTTAGTTCTTTCTGTTTTATTTATACCACATTATATAAATAACTTTTTACTGTGTAATATGACCACACAAAATGTCTCATAAATGTGTCGGGTGGGTGGAGAAAAGAGTGAGAGGATTAGTGTTTATGTACAATAGTTTTGAATGCCTGAACAGTACAAATGCATTTCATAGTAACCGCAAAAAAACACATGATTTGACCAAGCTTCCCAGGACTCCACACAAGAATAATTCATTGTGTTTTCTTTGTCTTTAACATTTATCCCTGCCGTATAGAGTTTCACATTTTTAATGACGATTTCCAGGAGGATTTGTGGGGGTTCTCTATACCACACGGAGAACCAACCCAAAATCTCAACCAAATTTGAGCGCTAACAGCGCGTCACCATAACCCAAATCTGTAATACATGCGCAAACATGCAAAGAATACATCCCAATATGCAACAGCATCCGTCCCCAAATCTGCAATTGCACACATCCCCAAACTTACCAAGAATCCATTTCCCAAGCTGTAATAAAATGCAACTTCAAATTTACGGCTTGTCGTAAGAGGCGACTAAAGGCCGAGTGGTAGCCGGGATCCCAACGCCCTTAGGCTCCATGAAATGGTCGGGAGAAATCCCTGGCTATCTTTCGGAGCTTGGCTGATGGACCGGTTCGAGAAAAGGTGGTCAGGTGCTAGTCGGTCCCAAGGTTAGATACCACCCCGTCACGCTGTACATTCCGCGATATCGGCGAGAGAAATCTTCGACGGTGTATCGGATGTGTGGCTGACGGCCCGGACTGACACGGAGATAAGTCATGATGGTGCCTTCTGATATAAAGAAATCCGGAGGTAAACTAGTCTCCCATTCGGATCTCCGGGGGGGACTATGTCAGGGGGAACATCATGCAGATATCATGATAAATAATGGAACTTTGAGAGGTTCGTCATCGCAAACCGGCGTCGCTCTCGAGGCTATGCCCTCGCTCGACTGGTGACGCCATTTTGTAACATCAGGGGCATCGGTTTCACCAATACGAATGTAAACGCCGTCCACCAATATTTGTAAACAACGAAACCTGATGTCCTTGCCCTAACTGAGACCCAGGTCGATTCGTCGACTGATTCGACATATCTTTGTTGCTCAGGATACGACTTACACTCGAAATTCCGTTTTAAGGGCGGAGTCTGCGTCTTCGCGCGGTCCGATCTGGCTTGCCAGAGGATGGAGGCGTTGGAACCCAATAATATGGACATCCTATGGTTGGGGGTCGTGCTGAGGAATTCTGTTAAATTTCCTAGTTGTCTTTACCGCTCCCCGAATGACGATTGACCGGTGCCATTTTTCGAACATCTTTCACATACCGTCGACTGGATACAGATCAACCACCAAGCTTCTTAAATTGTTGTCCTTAGCGATTTTAATGTGCACAATTCCGGCTGGCTGTTACATTCTAACAGAACCGACGAGGCTGGGAGGCTGGCGGAGATGTTGGCTGTAAGCCACAACTTGACTCAACTCGTGGAGGAACCGACGCGAGTGTCGGATGCCCGAGGCGATTGTGCGAACACCCTGGATCTGTTTTTGACATCCGAACCGATAATTTATACCGTAGAGGTTTCTGCGCCACTAGGAAACTCAGATCACTGATTGGTGTCGGTCGCGCAAGCACTTGCATATCAAGCGAATGACCGGCCTAGGCAACTTCGCCATATATGGAAGTATGGGGCTGCTAACTGGGACGATTTGTGAGATTTCTTCGCATCCTTTCCATGGTCAGAGGTGTGCTTCGGAGACTCCGATGTTAACGCTTGCGCGGAGTCGGTATCAGAGATTATTGGTCTGGCGATGGAGACGTATATTCCACATTCCATCAAACGAAGTTCGCCTGATAAACCTTGGTTTGATAAAAAATGCCAGCAGATCACAGCGGCAAAAATAGAGCTTTTAAGCAATAGCGCTCCAATCCCACCGATGTTGACAGAACGAATTTTGTTAGAATCAGAATCGCGTGCAACCAGGCGATTGATACCGCGAAAAAGCTCACAACGACAGGGTGATCAATAAGCTCCTTCGGTGCCCAACTGGTTCGCGCTCCTTCTGGTCAATGGCAAAGGCTGTCAGCGGTAACTTCGCATCCTCCTTATTTCCTCCGTTGGTGACAGACAGCGGGACGTTAGTGGCGAATTCAAAGGATAAAGCTAATGTGTTCGCGAATTTATTTTCCGCGAATTCAAACCTCGACCCCGGCCGTATGGAGCCACCTGTGATCTCGCCGGTACGGTCTTCGATGCGGGATGTGAGATTTCGTCCGCGCACTATTCAACGCATTCTACGTGAACTCGATTGTAGGAAGGCAACCGGCCCGGACGGAATACCAGCAATAGTCCTTAAGAACTGTGCTCCAGAACTATCGCCGGTTCTTGGCAGACTCTTCCGCTTATCTTATGCACGGAGGACCTCTCCTGTCTGCTGGAAAATCGCTCGAGTTCAGCCAATCCCAAAGACGGGAAAAAAGTGTCTCCCACAAAGTGTATTTTATCTAAGGTGATGGAAAAAGTCATCAATACAGAGTTAATTAAGTATTTGGAGTGCAACGGACTTCTGAATGACCGTCAATACGGATTCAGTGGCAGGCGGTCCACGGGAAACCTTTTGACCCTTATAACCGATATATGAACATCTGCAATTGATGGGCATGGTGAGTCGAGGGCGGTCGCATTGGATATCACCGGGCATTGCTTAGCAAACTCCGTTCATATGGACTTCCCGAACAGCTTTGCGACTGGAGGAATAGCTTCCTTGAGAATCGATCGATCCAGGTTGTTGTGGACGGCGAGTGTTCGGATCTGTATCCTGTTGATTCGGGGGTGCCCCAAGCTTCTATTTTGGCTCCAACCTTATTATTGCTTTACATAAATGATTTGTTGGAAACAACGGATAACCAAGTGTTCAGTTTTGCGGATGATAGTACGCTTGTTTCCTACTTTTCGAGTGTTCGGCCGATTGGTGCATCTGCGTCACATCAACTGAGATGTAGACAGATTGACTCTCCGAATCAGGACCTAGATAGGGTCCTGCAGTGGGGAAGGGCCAATCTCGTCGACTTCAATGCGATGAAAACACAATATACAACATTCACAAAGAAAAGTGGATCATCGGTTCCACAGCTGATGATGAATGGCCGGGCCCTCGAGGCCGGGGAAAGCTTGAAATTGCTCGGCGTCACGGTCTGTGGGAATGTATCATGGCATAAACACGTGTCGAGTATCGCCGGGTCAGCCTCAGGAAAACTGAGTTATCTTTTTAGAGCCAAGAAATATTTTACTCCGGCCCAACTTCTTCTCCTATATAAATCCCAAATTAGACCCGCGCTCGAATATTGCTCTCATATTTGGAGCTCGGCTCCTAAACATACCCTCGACCTACTTGAGAGCATACAGAGACGAGCGATCCGCCTGATCGGGGACTCGGCGCTGACATCGGAACTACAGTCGCTATCACATCGAAGGCGCGTGGCCGACCTCTGTCTGTTTTACAGATATTAACACGGGTACTGTTCTTCGAGATTCTTGGTATTGTTCCACACAATTCGGTTTATATGCGCTCCATAAGACAATCCGACGGATCGCACCCGTTTGTGGTTCATCTCCCGACGGCGGGAACATCCCTGCATCAGAACTCGTTCCGTTACAGAGCGGGGAAGCTGTGGAACTCCCTTACCACGCGAGTGTTTCCGGAGCGTTACAACTTGCAACTGTTCAAAAAGAACTGCAACAGTTATTTGGTCGCATCTCCGGGCGCCCACTTGGCGCTATAGGTTCGCCTCTCCCGAGAGAAGTCTGATAAAAAATAAATAAATAAAAAAACGCATATAATCTTTCCCAAAAACCACTTCGGCTAATTTCCTATTTAAATTATCTTCCTCGCTTGCAACCAAGCAGCTCTAATTTCCCCCGAAATTCTTTCCGGGTGACTTCCTGCTTAAACTATTTCCTCGCTCGTAACTAAGCAACATTTAGTTTCCCCGAAAATCATTCCGGCTGCCATCCTACCCAATACCAATTCTCCTTACTGGCAAGTCACCAGCACGATGCGTTGCATTTCCGCGAAACAACCATCGCAACGACCAAGACTCACCTTCCTTTGTCTAACCGACAACTCATGCCCATACTTGATCGTATTTCCAAAACAATTTCCTCGTATACATAACGCCAGAGGTTAACTCAGCCCATATGGCAGCGATTCTCCGGAACCCAATACCCTATGCAAGCATAGCAACCCTTTTCAAAGTTCCTAGTAAGTGGCAGTGAGTTTATTTAGCTGTGACTCCACTGCCACGACGCGACGAACTTTTTTCTGGCTTGTAATGAGTCAGCCGCTAATCATCCGCCAAACGGCGCACAAGCAACATAGTCGAGTCACAACCACCACTGAGCGCGCATCGCCCTTCAACCCAAAGGCAGTCGAGTCCTTATCCTACGAGAGTGTACACCGGGGAGTAGAGTGTCAACCACGAGTCGGGATTCGCACAGTCGGTACGAGCGAGTGGACAGCAGTCTGAGCTGCGTGTCCTGTGAGCCGGGCGATTAACCCATCGGGGACAATTAAGTATGAAGGCGTCAACCGAAATTATAACTTAGACGGGATACTAACAAAGTAATGTCGAATAATACACAACGTTCCGCTGTGATTAATTAAGTGTAAAACCCTCTCATGAAATAACGGCAAGCGAGTGACAAATGATATCAGCGCCGGCTAGCAAGTGTCTACCGAACTAGGATTTAATCCAGGAAATCACAATTGTAATTAAACTCCCTTTAATACTTTATGTGCAACAATAAATTTGATATCAGTGAGATATCACCGGAGAACAAACTGCCTTTTTCTTTCAACAATTTGTGTTCATTCTTTCCCCCCTTTCGACAGAAGGATTTGATATAGTTTAAATGGGACTTGGACGAACAAACATACCATTTGGAGGACAGTAGACCATGTCAAGTTAACAAAGGCTCTTATAATTTGTCTTAAAACGATAAGGACTAAGGAAAGTGGATCAAATTGTCTTTCAACCCAGTTGTGACGTTCGGTGGTCGACTGCATCCCTACGTGAATCGGTGGAATATTAGTAAATACGTACCCGTGCTGGCACAACTACCTAATATTACCCACAGATTTACTTGACAAGAACGAACGAAACCTCCAACTTCACTGTTTATGGTAATATTTGAAGAACAGAGTAGGCAGAATATATTGTAGAACACTTTTGTGCCCAAAAAATGTGTACCTTAAAATTGAGCAAACGTATCGCATAAGTAGATTAATCGCAAACTACAGAAACACATTGTGCTTCAGTTGATGTTTATGGCCAAAATAATAAACAAAATATAAATTTCTTTTAAAAAAACAAGTTTTTTTTAGACTGTCAACAGTAAGAGCGAAATGAAAATAATACTGCGCTTGTTTCCTTACTATTATTTTACAGTAAAACTCTGACAATTGGGTAATCTTGATTTAACTGCGATCTGGATCGACCCGCCAACTGACTCGACATATCTTCATTGCTCAGGACACGGCTTCCATTCGAGATTTCGTTTTAAGGGTGGAGTCTGCATTTTCACTCGATCTGATTTACCTTGCCAAAGGGAAGTAGCATTAGAACCCAGCAATTTGAACATCATTTGAATGAAAGTCGTGCTAAAGAGGTCTCTGAAATGTCTTTGTTGTCTCTACCACTCCCCGAATGACGAACCACCTGCGACACTTTTCGACCATCTTTTACGTATCGTCGACTGGATACAAATACATCAGTTACGGAGATTATTCTTCTCGGCAAAAACCTTTACATTCCATATACAATCAAACGAAATTCATTCGGTAGGCCTTGGTTTGATAAAAAATGCAAACAGATTACAGCGGCAAAAAATAGAACTAACAATGGCACTCATATCCCACGGAGTTAAAATCGCAATTCGCTTTGATCATTTTGAGGTGGAAGCAGCTACTGCCACTCTCTATAAGGATATCTACTACGTCATCGCCCTATATGCCCCTTATTCTCGACACAGCTCATTAGTATCATCGCTCCCATAGTACAACGGCACACTCCACACGCTTCGGAACAAAAGGAATAACTTGTGGAACATTTTCCTAAGAACGCGTTCCTCCAAAGACTACTCAAACTATATCGGTTTCTTTTATAAACTTACTGAGCTTTATAACTTCCTCTACTTCAGCTACCTCTCAAAAACACAAACCAACTTGATCAACGTTCCCAAATCTTGTTTCCACTTTATTAATTACAAACAGAAATCTGACGCCTATCCCAACTCCCTTTCCTATGACACGGTTACCTCAACCGACCACCAAACTATTGTCAATCTATTCGCTTCTTACTTCAAAAAATCCTTCACGGACAACTCTTTTGAGCCTAACCCGTCTTACTTCAAAGACTTGCCCGAATTCTCCATCGGCCCTTTCATCTCCTAACTTATTCAACATCACCTAGTAGAAGAGAAATTAAACTTACTTAAAACCGAGTTTGGCTCTGGCCCTGATGGACTTCCCATCTGTCCTGTTAAGAAAAAAGTTCCTCTTCCGTTTCTCTCCCACTCTCTAAGATTTTCAATCTGTCTCTCACACAAGGTGTTTTCCCTAGTATTCGGAAATCCTCCTATGTCATCCCATACATAAAAAGGGACCCAAAAACGATATTAGCAACTACCGCCCCACCGCCAACCTGTTTCATATCCCAAAACTATTCGAAGGTATTCTTTACAACGCGTTATATTTTCGATGTAAATCCATCATCTCACCCACCCAAGATGGTTTCCTTTCGGGTAGGTCGACCTCCACCAGTCTAGTTGAGTTCTCATCCCATACTCTCCGTATCTTAAAGAATTGCAACGAAGTCGATGTAATCATAACTGATTTCAGCAAGGCCTTTGACAAAATCTCTCGTAATCCTATCCTTTTTAAGCTGTCCTTCCTTGGGTTCGAACCCCTATTGATTAATTGGATATCTTCTTGTCTGAAAGCTCGAACTTTCCAATCCTTTTCTTCTCATGTAAGTTCCCCAGGGCAGTCATCTTGGACCCCCCCTGTTTATCCTTACCATTAACGACATAGACTCCAATAGCAAATACTCATCCATCTCTCTATACGCGGATGACACTAAACTCTACAAAACGATCCGCTCTCCTCTCGACTCCTCACTTTTCCAATTGGATCTCGACAGCTTCTCAACTTAGTGCCTTAATAACTGCCAACAATATCAAATACTCATCCATCTCTCTATACGCGGACGACACTAAACTTTACAAAACGATCCACTCTCCTCTCGAGTCCTCACTTCTCCAATTGGATCTCGACAGCTTCTCAATTTAGTGCCTTAACAACTGCCTCGAACTCAACGTTGTCAAATGTCACTCTATCACCTTCTCCCATAAACACCCCCTTCCCCGCCACGTTCACATTTCCTACTCAACCAACAGATATTATCTGTACCTTTGATACGGGAGCTTGGTATCTTATGTGATAGGGAGCTTAACTTCATTCCACATATTGATAACATTATCCTTAAGGCCAACTCTGCCCTTGGATTTATGAAACGCTGGTCGAAAGAATTCTCTAATCCCTACGTTTCCCGATCACTCTACATGGCCTTTGTCCGCCCCTTCTGGAATACGCCAGTCAGGTTTGGTCGTCTCACTACTCGTCCCATATTCGCAGGATCAAAAGCGTGCAACGTCGTTCTATGCGTTTTGTCCTCCGTGGATTGAACTGGGAAAATCCTCGGACTCTCGGACCTCCACACACAAGCCGCCTCCACCTAATATGCCTTAGCACACTTGAAGAGCGCAGAATTCATGCCAACATCCTTTTCATCCACAGTCTTCTCTCAGACTCAATCAACTGTCGAAGCATGCTCTCCTCCACCACACTCCACACTAACCCCCGTAACCCGTGAAGCCCTCGATTTTTCTATTTGCCCGCCCTTCACACTTTTTACGGCTCTAATGAACCCATATCGCGAATGCTGCCGTGGATGAACTCTTACCCCGCCTTCTTCGATTTCAATTTCACCTCTACTGCTCTCAAACTTCGTCTCCTCTCTTACCCCCCCTGATCAAGCTCCACTTACCGTCTACACTCTTACAACCCACCCACATTCCAACACCCTACCCCTCTATCCTACTATCCTATCCTTCACCATCCCACCACTCACACTATCATCCATCCACCTTATCCAAATACACCCAATACCCGGGGTCTCTCCCTTTCTCTCTTTGTTTACTTAGATAACAAGCTAGATCGTAACTCAGGGAAATCACATGAACTAAGCTAAATAAATTAGTAAATAAATCCAGAAACTAACTAGCTAACACAACCCATCTCCTCCGCCTCTTTTTTTTCATACCATTTTATACTTTAGTTTTAAGTTAGTTGTTAAGTTACCGCTTGTGTTAATCTAAATATGAGGATCCTGCTCGCACCAAATTTCAAATCCAAAATTTATTATCTGCGAATTTCACCCTCGATGACGAATTTTTGGAGCCGCCTGTGATCGCACCGGTGCAGTCTTCAATGTCAGATGTGAAGTTCCACTCACGAGCTATTCAACGCATTAGTGTGAAAATTGTGTGAAAGTGTACAGTGCGGGAAATTCTCATACCTTTTCCTTTTCTTGCGTCTGTTTTTCCTCTTATTCTCACCTCTGTTACATCCCTCAAACATCGATACTCTCGGTTGATTTATAATCTTTGGAGAGTTTCTGGTGTTTGAGTGGCGTAATATTCGTCATGGAAAGGATGTGACCTGGATTTTGACACAGATCTAGTGGGGCACCTACTACAAGGGCATAACTCCTGTAGTGATTGCTTTCGCTCATCTATCGCTGCTTCCGACTTGCATCCTTTTCTGAGGCGGTTTGGTTTTCTGTGTTAGACCCTTTCAATAGAACGGGAAGTTCACGTCGATCTTTTTAACAATCGCGGCCTTAGATGCAATTTCTCTTCTGTGTCTGCCCACGCCTCGAATGAGAAGCCAGCAATCCTTTCACTCAACAAGACCCAGTTTAACCCTAGCCCCACCCCCAACGCCCCCCCCCCCCCCCCCCCCACCCACAAACCACCCCACACACAATAACATCAAACAAATATCCCAAATTCATCACAGCCCATTCTATGAACCCATCACACACCGGTCATTTTCCAAGTCCTTTTACTCTCCCAGCTCTACCCAACTATCTATCGCCCCATATAATTCTAGCCACTCATCGTTTTCCCTCTCCTTGGAAACCGCTCCCCCTGACACCCCTAGCCCTCTTGCGCAACCCGATTTTGACCTCATCTTCCCTCCCGCAGTAAAAATCACACAGCTTACCTCGCAAACATCTGATTTCCGCTACGCACTGTCCAAATTTAGAGACCAAAAGACATATGAAAATATTCGTCTCTTTCTAGGGTATCTCCACGACAAATCTGACTCTGTCTGCTATGAATGCAAAACCAAAACCAGTGTCAACCTCTCTATTCAACAGGAAGGTTTACCCACTGATTATTCGTAAAACCCCACGTAATTTTCAATTTATCCTCTCATAAAGAGTCGAATGACCTAAAACCTTTCGGCAATTTCGTTCACTCCAGAACGTTTTCACATCTTCAATGTAGTAAGGCCCACCTCAACAAGTTGTTTTCGTTCCTAAACCTTCCCTATCCTCCTCCAAAACCGACACTAAACCCAATTATCTTCTATTATCAGAACGTAAGAGGTCTTCGCTCAAAGAACCAATCCGTTCTGAAAATCTCCCATGCCCTACTTGTCGACATTTTCGCTTTCAGTGAAACGAACTTAAACCCCAGCATTCATAACCTGGAACCGTTTCCCCCCACATTCACCATCTTCCGTGATGACCTCCTCAACCATACTACAGACTTTTCCTCCAGCCGAGGAGTGCTCATCGCTGTCCATAACAGTCTCGAGTCGTCTCTTGTCGCTTTTCCTATTTCCTTCAACGTGGACTTTGTGACTGTCAAAATCACTCTTCCTCGGAAATCAATCTTCCTATTCCTTGAAGATGCCATCACCGATTTATATACCGAAATCCTTTACTCTATTTCCCTGTTCGTTCCCTACTCTAGACAAAGAACGTCAACCTCTTCCCCTCCATGTTACAATCACAAGCTTCGCTCCCTGCGTAATAAAAGGAATAAGTTATGGATCATCTTCTCTCGGAATCGAACTATACCTGACTACTCCAACTTTCTTGGCTGCTTTTTTATCACTTTTCAAACACCTTTTATCGCAATAATCTTACCAAAACTCAGACCTATATCAAAAATGACCCCAAAACCTTCTTCCAGTTCGTCAATCATAAACGTAGATGGTTACCCGATATCGCTTACCTTAAGCTCTCATACTTCATCTGATCCTGTTACTATTGCTATTTCTTCGCCACTCACTTCAATCAGTCATTCACTAATGACTCCTTTGTTCTTGACCCGTCATACTTCAACTACCTACCCAACTTTTCCCTCGGGCCCCTTCTCCATAACTCCTTTGATCGATCCGATCTTAATTGAATCTAAGCTACTGCAACTCAAAGACGAGTTTACACCGGGCCCTGATGGTAACCCTGCAATCCTCAAGAAATGCTCTCCCCTCACTAATCTTCAATCTCTCATTCTTTCCAGGCATATTCCCCCACATTTAGAAGGGCCCCAAAAACGATGTCGCGAACTACCGCCCCATCGCCAAGCTGTCCCACTTACCTAAGATTCTCGAGAGCATACTATACGCATCTCTTAGAGTTTTCGCTGCAAATCTTTTATTTCATTAAGGCAACATCGTTTTCTCAATGGCCGATCAACTACAACCAACCTTGTTGAGTTCACTTTCTTTACAGTCTCGGCACTAGAGCACGGCAACAAGGTCGGTATGGTCTCGACCGACCTCAGTAAAGCAATCGACAAAATCTCCCACATCTAATCATCTTCAGATTATCCGCTCTCGGCTTCGAAGTCGGATTGCAGAAATAGATTTCGTTCTTGCCGCATCTGGGGTCTTTCAAGGTAGCCTCCTGGGTCCTCTCCTATTTATACTTGCCACTAATGACATCGATAAGGTCATTAAGAATTCCAGCTTGTCCCTATACGCTGATGATACCAAGTTATACAAGATAATCGAGTCACCACTTGATTGTGCACTGCTGCAATCAGACCTTGACAGTTTCACGACTAGGTGTGCCAAAAATTGCTTTGTACTTAACATCGCCAAATGCCAATCTATCAGCTTTTCCCATAAACGCATTCACTCATCCTCACGTCCCTATTCCCTTCATAACCAACCCCTGATCATTGTCAAATGTATTTGAGATCTTGGGATCCTTTGCGACAGGGAGCTTAACTTCCTCTCTTACATTGATGAGACGATCTGGAAAGCCAATTCTGCCCTCGGATTCGTGAAACGATGGTCTAACAAACTTTACGACCCTTATGTTACTCGATCCCTTTCCTTACCTTCGTCCGTCCACTGCTTCAATATGCTAGACATGTATGGTCTCCTTATAACAAGATCTATATCTGTAGAATCGAAAGTATCCAACGTCGCTTCCTTCTGTTCGCTCTCCGAGGGCTAGGATGGGAAAACTCCTCAATCCTTCCCCCGTATATTAACCGTCTCAAATTAATCAACCTCAGAACCCTTGAGAAGCGCAGGGTCATGTCTGGCATAATGTTCATTCGTCGGGTCCTTTCCGGGTCGGTCAACTGCGCCTACATCCTTAACTCAATCCCTCTGAACACAAACCCTCGAAATACGCGTAATCTCCGCCTTCTCTACATTCCCCCTCACCGGACCTCCTATGGTCTCAACGAATCCCTTTCGCAGATGCTGAGAAATGTCATCTCCAATTCCATCATGTTTGACTTCGACCACTCTACCCTTACCAACAAGCACCGCCTCCTAAACCATTCTCACCACCAATCTTAAGCGGTGCTTCTACACTTTACTATAACCTGCCCCCTCCTCTCATCCTTGCTCATGTCTTCTTAATTTGTCCTGGTTACCTTAGGTTAAGCCTAGTTAAGATAGTTCTCAAGCTCTCTACTATGTAACATATATATACTTTAGTTGTAGGTAATTATGTTGCTTGAATTAAGCCAATAAATGGGGTGACTAAACTTCCGGTTGTATAAATCAAACAATACTGAGGAAAATCGGAAAAGATTTAAGAGAGCTAGAAATGACTACAATGCGTATATTCAACGCGCCCAAGTTCTTGCATGGCCAGAGAGTGAGACAAAAAATACTACACTCTCCCACAGGTAGTAGAAACTGTGGCGGTTCCGCCAGATCCCACGGCTCGCCTTTCTGAAAAAACCCCCATAACCACAACCAGGTCTGCACCAGCTTTCGCTAATGCAATTCGCATGAGCATCTTAAATGCTTCACGCATCAAACAGATCCAATTATTATAACCCAAAAGTACCTGCAAAAGAATTCTTACCTTTTCAAGCATTCCTTCGCTTACAAATCCCCTGTAAGAGTTCTTAATTTCCTCATCATAAATTTCCTGAAAAGAAAAACCCCGGTTCACATATCATGTAACCATTCCAGCCAGGAATAATTAGCATTTCGTCGCCTATTCCCAGCTTCATTCATGTATACGATAAACTTCCTAATGTATACATTTAGCTGGTGACGTTTTTCTTCCAGCAATAAAATTCTCTGACTCGCACAATGTGCAAACCAAAGCAAATACGCATCTCGCGTCTTAAACCTATTAGCACCATGTGTATCGGCATTGAGGCTATCGTAACAGCTGCAATGCATACCATAGACAATTCATATCGTTTAGGTTTTCGAATCACATTTTCTATTTAATCTAGCCAACCCTCATTACCGAACTATGCATTAGGTCATATTTCCCTTGTCCTTTGATTCGCCGAATCTTGTCCCTTACGAACTAGATGCATAAACAATACAAAGCCATTAGCATCCGACGAGATGCGATTCGTTTGTTTCAACAAACACATCTCTTGGATGCCCATTATGCCCCGTCCTTGAGTTTCAGGATTATTCCTATGGCCTTGTGTATGAAAAATAAACCAATGTGATCTTCACCCACACATACACACTCATTGCCAAGTCTTTCTTCTTTGTTTCCACCACAGAGAAACATTTTCGTCTTGGGCAAACTCACCTCAAAACGAGATATTTATCGAGACGTCGAATTTCATCCAGCGATCGAGACGGTCGCTCCGCCATCCACCATGCCGGCGCCGACACGGTGTGACACAAAAGTCGGAGAGTTAGAGTCGAGCGCGTCGAAAATAAAAAAATAATTTTTCTTGTGCCCCCCAGTATAAGGCAGTTTTAAGTTAAATAATTGTGAACCAGTTAAATTACAATATATTAAATAAAAAAAAGCGGGCCCTTTGCTTGAAGATAAACAATAATAAGTAAAATATTATTATGTAATAAACAAAAGAATATCAACAAATAAGTAAAAACCTAATTAAAAAGAAAATCGTTTTAACTCTCCACTTGGTATCTGAAGCAACAAAGGCGTGCCGCTCCCCCCACAGGTAATATTATCAAAAACAACTTCAACATAGGTAGGATACTGCCGGTGCCAGATAAATAACTATAACATTTTTATGTTGATGTTAAGATGCGTAACCTAACTTTAACGGCGAGGTGCGCAATCCTCAACATTACACAGGCATATTTTAGAACAGAGTGTATATATTATAATTATATTACATTCGACAGATTGATCTTATTCAAAAATATTTGCGAAACAATAGAAGGTAGGGAATAGACGCTGACTATATGTTTAAAATAATAATAAATAAGATTACACTTTTTTTTTAAAGGAAAAGTGGACATTCACTGACCTGCGGGACAACGTTTCTCCAGGTGAAACTACGCCTGGCGTCGACTGCTTCTCATTCACTTGACAGGCCAACCGAATCAAAAAATTTAGAACGTTATCACATTGCGCTTTGTCGATGGGACGATCGACTTCATCGACTTTCTGCTGCTGGGCTGCTGCCGATGTACCTATAAATAAATATATTTAGTCAATTCAACAAACGTTTAAAAGAATAACCTTTTTGAGGAAACAACAATTGAAAAAACAAATCATTTCCATAGTAGTATTTCACAATTTTATATTTATAATCCCTGAATTACCCCTGTGGAGGAAATCCTGACAGCGATCGCTGTAGAGTTCCCTGCGCTGAACGCGATCCCAAAGGAAGCAGAAGAGTTTAAGAAGGAAACCAGATGGCACGTAGGCTGCCATGATCCGCTTACCAAGAGAAAAGGTTACCATGTTGCTGGCTACAGGTTTCCCACGGGTTGGATGGGTGAGATGCAGACTTCGAGAACACATCGCACCCACACGATGTTTCAGATGTTTGCAATACGGTCATGTGGCGAAAACCTGCAAATCCGAAGAAGATCGTTCGGAAAAATGTTTGAAATGCGGTGAAAAAGGCCACAAAGCAATGGGTTGTAGAAACAAAGTGTTATGGCAAATTTATCAAGCCTCGGATATCGACCGGATACACGACGACAACTACGGAAACGGAAATGGCTAAACGATTTGAGAATTTTCTCATGGAACGTCCGCTCACTATGCAGAGCTCGAGCTGCACAGCAGCTAGCCGATGCCCTGCCCGAATATAAGGCTGACTAACAGCATTACAAGAAATAAGATGGACTGGGAATGGTGTTATTCAAAGTAACGAGTATGACATTTATTACAAGTGTCATGCAAAACACCATGTGCTCGGCGTAGACTTCTAGTCAGCCAAAAACTGGAGCCTGGCATTATAGGCTTTAATGCAATAAACGAAAGGCTATGCACTCTTCGGGTGCGAGGCAAGCTTAAGAACATAAGCCTCATAAACGTTCACGGACCTACTGAGGAGTCCCCTGATGACGAAAAGGAAGAATACTACGAGAACGTCGAACAGGCCCTCAATGGCTGCCCAAGATACAATGTGAAAATCGTTCTTGGTAATTTGAATACCAAAATAGGTCGGAAGCCGGTTTTCAAGCACTGCACAGGTTCCCATAGTTTGCATGAGAACACTAATAACAATGGACTACGAGTCATCGAACTGGCAGCATCGAAAAACTTGGTCGTTGCAAGTACCAGGTTTCCGCGTAAAGATATCCAGAAAGCCACCTGGGTATCACCTGATGGAGCCACTCGCAACCAAATTGACCACGTGTTGATAGATCGCCACCACTCCTCGAGCCGGATGACGGTACGAACGTACCGAGATGCCAACGTCGACTCGGATCACTATCTTGTTGGTACAGTTTTCCGAGCGTGTTAAGTGTGTCGATGATGTCATACCTAAAGATAACATACAGGAGATCATCGACACACTCAAACAAAAAAGCACCACCAAATTTTAAACTCGGATTACCCCCGGTACGATAATGCATTAATTGCATATGCCAAAACGATTGCCTAATAATGCAAAAGCAATTAACTGCATATTCCGGAACAATTAAATTGCAGAAACGTTTAAACTGCATGTTCCAGCACAATCAAGCACGAAATAATTAATTGGGTCAGTTCGCAACTGCGGATACTGAACTGTGATGCAAGTCAATGAAGAAATATCGACCAATACAGCAGTTTGAAGCAATTGCGAATCAAAAGCCAACAATCGGAAATTGGGGCAATTAAAATTGAATTGCGTTGTCGTCACCGGGAGGTGTTGACCCCGAAGTGACGAGAAAAAGTAAGAGCAAATTAGGAAGGCAGTCGGTGGTTGGTCAGAATCAGACGTTGATCGTGAAAGTCTATCGTTGGTCGGGAAGTTGATTTTTGGGGGTAAAGACAGAGAGTCGAAGTTTGGTCGTGAGAGAAAGATCATAAAGAGGATTCAAAACGAAGCGTTGGAAGGTTAATAGTAATTGAGTTAAAAGTGGACTTAAGACTAATAAGCCGAAAATTAAAACGGATTGTTTAAGCGATATTGTAATTGAGTTGGAAGTGAACTTAAGACTAATAACCCGAAAATTAAAACGGATTGTTTAAGCCATATTGTAATTGAGTTAAAAATGAACTTAAGACTAATAAGACAAAAAAACTAAAACGAATTGTTAGAGCGAAACCGGAATTGAGCTAAAAGTGAAGTTAAGAATAATATGTCAAGGACGAATAAGTGTAAAAAGATGTGCAACTGGAACAAATTATTAAGTCAATATTAGTATTAAGATAAAAGTGGATTAAACACTAATAGGCTAAAATTAATAGATGTGAAGCAAGAATACTAACAATGGAATAAGGCATTAATTAAACATATTGTGTTTGTGGTAAAGAATTAGTTGTAAGCCGCAATCAGTGTATAAGACTTTGAACGAAATAGTAAAAATAGAAAACAATAAAGATTGAATAAAGAATTAAAAGTGAGTCTGAGTTTTGTATTTTAATAATAACTGTTAATGTATGGAAAGAAAGAATTGTTTGTCATTCTCTCGGCGTCGAGTATCTAATTAATTTACTGCGAACACAAAAAACTATAACTAGCGCGTATTGCCTTACGGAGACGTATTGCATCCGCGAATCAGGTTCGAATCAATACGGTTGCCTTACGCAATGAGAATACTAGTAACACCTTTGGTCATGCGTTGACTCGCCCTCGAAGAATTCGACGGAGGGAGAGTAAGTCCTGGGGGCAGAATGTCGGGCGTAGAAGAGAAATGGACACGCCTTAAGAATACTGTCATTAGTACTGCCAACTCCATCTTAGGCAGTAGTCGTAGAGATCGGAACGACTGGTTTGATGATGAGTGCAAACTAGCGACTGAACGTAAGAATGCTGCATACCGGGCAATCCAGCAGTCTCATAGGACGCGGGTGCGCGAGGAGAAATGCAAAGAGCTCAGAAGAGCTGGAAAAATTGTTCACAGACAAAAGAAAAGTGCCTGGGAAAAAAACCTTGTCTGTGAAATAGAGAAAAGTAGAGAGCGAGGTCCGCACCAGGTGCGGAAGTTCTACCAAATAATCCGCAGTATGACGCGGTACACACCACGCTGCACTTACTGCAAGGATAAAGAGGGTAATCTGATCACCGATCCTGAAGGCATTCTGGAGCGATGGGAAGCGCACTTCAATGAATTGCTAAATGGTCACATCACAGAAGAATTGGAGGCTCCACCAATGCAAGATCAAGACCAAATGCCGCCGCCACCAAGCATTGAGGAAACACTAAAAGCCATTAGACAGCTAAAATCAAATAAAGCCCCTGGAGCTGATGGCATACCAGCTGAGCTGATCAAACAAGGAGGGACAACGTTACATCACACAATTCATGAGATCGTGGTGCACGTATGGGAGCAAGAGGAGATGCCGGAAGATTGGCGTCGTGGTATAATTTGCCACATACATAAGAAGGGAGATATCACACTGTGCAGAAACTATAGGGGTATAACATTGCTGAGTACGCCTATAAGATACTCTCCACTATCCCATAAGATTGGATAGTCCCATACGCTAAGGTCATCATTGATCAATATCAGTGTGGCTTCATCCCAGGCAAATCAGCGATTGATCAGATATTCACCCTTAGGCAGGCGATAGAAAAATGTCCGGAATTTAATATTCCATTATATCATCTATTTATAGATTTTAAGGCCACCTACGACAGCATAGCCAGGGTAGAACTATATAATGCCATGAGAGATTTCGGCATTCCAAACAAATTGATACGACTTTGTAGTTTGACCATGACCAACGTAACTAGTCAAGTAAAAATAGCGGGATTGCTGCCCAAACCAATAAACATCTTTAATGGACTCCGACAAGCGGACGGTCTGGCCTGCCTCCTCTTCAACCTGACGTTGGAGAAAGCAATCCGTGACTCTGGCGTTACAACTAGAAGGATTATTGTTACCAAATATCCAGCCAGATACTTGCCTACGCAGATGACATCGACATCATCGGTAGAACCGAATCGGCGGTAGAGGAATCCTTCACCCAGGTCGAGCAGGCGGCAACAAAACTGAGACTGCACGTTAATGAGGGAAATACTAAGTACATGGTGGCAACTTCTGCGAAGAGAATATCTAACGTTGGTCAAACTATCTGGGTAGTGGAGCACGAATTTAAAGTAGTGCAATCCTTTAACTACCTTGGGTCAATAGTATCAGCCGATAACAATATGGAAGAAGAAATACGCGAACGGCTGATTAAATCCAACAAAGCATTATAAATTAAGCTCGGTAGACTCCGGAGGGCGGGACACCTAGCTCGAATGAGCGAAGAGGAGCCTGCCCGGAAAGTCCTTTGTGGTAGGATGTAAGGAAGAAGACAGCGCGGCAGACCTTGTCTGCGGTGGAGGGATGACGTAGACCAGGACGCCCAGAGTCTGGGAGTGCAAAACTGGATGACATCGGCTCGAAATCGGGACTGGTGGAGAGATTTGTTATATAAAGCCAAGACCGGATCCCGGTTGTAGTGTCGATGATGATGATGATTGTGGAGCCGCACACGATCGTCTTTCCCAAACGGTTAAGGAATATGGTGCCGACGTGGTACTCATTAATGAGTAGTACAGGATGCCTGGCACTGGTACTGTGGGGGAACGAGTAATATGCCAGACACGGGCACCCGGTTCACTCAATTCCCCCAACACTTACCTCCGCACAAATTGTCACACAGAAGAGGAGGATTAATAATAACACACTGACAAGGACGATTAAAATCCAACTAATGTCTCACACGTATTAACTAAATCGGCGTCACTTATTGTCTCGGCACTGGTGGACTATTTCAAACCAACACTTCGATTGTCTTGAAGTTGCTTCGGCACAACGTTAATACTCCTGGTTATGGGATTCGACAAATTACTGACACTAAAATGCAGAACGATTTTTTGATGACGTTGGCTTAACTGGTATTGTACTATAGGTCGAGAAAACTGAACAAGTTCACGACGTGAACTCCGTAAACGTGTGTACACCGCGGCGATGGAAAAATGGACTCCTGGGAAACGCAACGTCCCAGGTACGCGTGTGTTTCTCGGTGTTTACTATCTGACGTATGTGTATGCGACAAGGGTTGTGATCTGACTCCCTGAGAGCTGCTCGATGCAGAACCACCCCGGTGGGTGAGGTGGATTTCCACTCGTGTGGTGACAAGGGAAATCGATCTTGCTGGTGACGCTGCGGTCAGTGAGAAACCGATCCGCGTCCCATTGGAAGGTTCCTCGTAGATATCGTTTAGATTGGAGTGAATGTCTTCACCTTGGAAGGAAAGACAAACGAAACGCGCGTTGGTAGAAAGAAGAGAAAGCAAACATGCAGCTGATCAAATAATGAACGTGCATAGGCTGAAAGCATTTCTATCATAAACGATAGAGGGTATATTGTATATACCGTAACGCTATCTCAAAGGGCAAGCGCTAAGATGCGCATTTGTTTGTATTAGCGAACGAAACATGGGATGAGACCGTTGCAAGTTGTTTAAGGTAAAACACATTAGGGTCGCATCTAATTCGTTGCATGTTTATCGCTTATGCAACCGATCTGGGATAATTGGCTGCAGCTGTATAAGCAAGCGGTGTGCCATGGCTTGATGGTGGGACCAGCGGTTGCTGGAGAAAAGCAAACACAGTGGGATTGCTGTGTATATGGTAGCATCGATGCCGGCAAGGGGACCGGGGAAGATTTCCTAATGGTTTGCAATGGTCTTGGGTACTGACCAGAGGAAACAAATATGTTTACGGGAATACAGCGATGTGGTTGATGCTGTGGCAAGATGATGATCTGGCCATGGGGTGGTTTACAGAAAAATGAAGTGATTGAAGGGTAGCTTAACGCTGCCTGATTACAGGTAAGTTAATAACCTTTATTGGATGAGAAATGGGGAGTTGAATTAAGGAAAATCGGTGGTTCTTGGGATATGTCAAAAGAACCGCCACAGTACTATTACATGGGAGGAGGACAGCAGCGGAACAGTGGCCATCTGGACAACTGGAAATTCTCCCATGGAATGCAGAAGTATCCAGCGGCTGGAAGAAATTGCCTATGCTAAGATCAGAGGAATTCATTTCTACTGTTGTTACGCTCCGGCAAGGTGGGAAATAGAATATTTCAAATGCTTTTTGGAGAGGGTAACACAAAAAGCTAAAGATAAGAGCCCTCTTATAGTTGCTGGAGATTTCAACGCTTGAACAGTAGAATAGGGAAGCACAAGGACCAACAGTAGAGGCCAGGCACTAGTCGAAGCCTTCGCAGTCCTAGATGTGGTGTTACTTAATGATGGTGTTGATGACACCTTCATAAACGAGAGAGGCTGGTCCAGCTCCATGTTGGCAAGAAGTATGGAGTGGCAAGTTTTGGACACTTAACATACACCCGTAGTGACCACTAAGCCGTGATGTACGAAATATTACCGCACCCGGGATTCATCGCTGGCAAATTGGCGAAGAAAGCAAAGAAAAATGGGTGGGAAGAGAAGGACCTCGATGCGGAACTGCTCGATTATATACTGGAAGACTAAATCGCACCGTTTGACGCAGTGGCCGATGCAAGGCAGGCTGAAAAAGTCATGAAGTGGCTAACTACCGCATGTGATGCTTCTATGCCACAACATAGACAATCAGCAAGGGCTATCAAACCAGTGTATTGGTGGAACTCAGAAATCACCCATGGGCGATCGGAGTGCAGCAGGTTACGACCCTTGCAACAAAGAGCAAGAAACCGTAACCCCTACCCACAGTTGTATCGAGGGACAATTCTGAACCATATGTTGCTCTCCACTTGCCGTAGTGCGGTTGCTTTTATCGCTTGGAGGTTAGCAGTTACCGTCACATTGAGAACGTTTTCGCGGTTGTTTTAAATGCGGTTTATTTATTTTTTTTTATTGTTATATTATTGTATATAAAAGAATTTATGTGAAATATCAATATTTATATAAAATGTTATAAGTGGAAAATACTACCTCTTGTAGCGATCCTAAATCGCTACTCCTATCTAAATCCCCAATAACATCAAAAATCCTATCCACAATCCCATAACAAAAACCCAAATTTCATATCGAATCAATGAGCGATAAATTAAACAAAAGTTAATTATCGCACATTGCTTCAAATTCCACATAACACATCCAAATCCCATATTGAGTCACATGTACAACGAATTTAACCAAAAGTTAATTCATCATACATTGACTCAATTCCTAAAAATCCTAACATCATGAAATGCTTAATTCAAAACGCATTTCATGATTCCCTTCCCAAAATCTATCCAACAAAACTCTTTAAAAAATTCTCGGAACAAAATTCCAATCGAAGCACACCAAGCCTTGCGTACGCTTCTTGGAATTTTGACATTAAAATAGTTGACAAAAGTCAACCCCAAAACCTATAAAAGGGGAGTGCTTTTCAATTTCGCTATCACCATACTCAAGACAGTCAGTCATCACTCAGTCAGTGACAAGACAAGACACTCATCACAGTCATCAAGACCCACTCGGTGTCATACTCAAGATCTTCACAATCGCTTTTGCGCATCGCTTCAAATTTCTGTAAAAATAAACAAAAACAAAAAAAAAAAAAACAAAAAAAACAAATTAATAAAGGATATCCCAAAATTTAACTTAATATAATAACGATAACAATAAAAAAACCTTGAGACTAGGTCTCTCCTCCTTTTGTTTTCGTTTGTTGGGTTTTGTTTCTTTTTCGTTCGTTGGTTTTGTTTTCTTTTCCGTTTCTTGATTTTTGTTTCTTTTCCCTTTGTTGATTTTGTTCATTTTTCGTTTGTTTTTTGTTTCTTTCCCGTTTGTTGGTTTCGTTTGTTCCCCCCATTCTCTCCTTGTTTCCGCGCGCTTCTTGTCCTTTGTCGTTTATCTGTTCACATGTTTTGTGTCAGATAAAACATGGACACCTGCTCTTCCCGTGGTATGGGCCATCAGCCGGATCAGGGCATGATGGCCATCATTAAGAGATTGAAGGAGGACCTCGAGGCTCTCAGAGCTCAGAACACGGTCCTAAAAAATAGACTATCCGGACTGGAGGCTGGCCCACCCACATCCCTCTTCGGCGTCGGTTCGGAAGCTTCTGATTCAGAATCAGAGCTCGAGCCGGAGTTAGAGATTATCACCGACAATTCTGACGAGTCAATGGACGGCGGTGACTCGCGTACCCCCACCCCAAACTCGTCTAGGGCACCAAAGCGAAAAACGCCGCTCTCGACAACAAGCTGTGAGGGAGGTCCCTCCAATAAGCGCGTCGCTACCGGCTGCCCGCCAACACCACCCCCATCATCATCATCACCTGTCCCCAAAAAGTTGTCGAACCCCGCGATAACTCAAAACTACCCGAAAATCATGCCTCCGCAGGAGTCTCACCCTCCGAGGCAAACTCCGGTGGTTAATCCAAAACCAAAGGCTGCTTGTGTTCCCAACACTATTCAGCCAGAGGGCGTAATCCGCCCACCTGTCTCTAAGAAGAAGCAGCAACCCGGGGTCTTTGCACGAGACCTCAATTTAAAAAATTTCGTCGGTGACATGAACCGACTAGGGATCTTCAACTTCAAGGCAAAGACCTTAAGTCCATCCCTAAACAAAATCGTGACCTACGATAGGGAAACCTATCGCAAGGTTAACGACAACCTTAAGGCCAAGGAGGTGAATTATTACACCTTCACTCCGGCCGACGAAAAGTCGAAAACAATCCTTTTAAAATGAGTCGCTGCCTCTTGGGAAAAGGGCGACATCGTAACTGCTCTTAAGGCAACATTTCCTAATGTCAAATTCATTGACGTCAAAAAATTCTCTCCCCCACAACGGTTTGTGAACATCAGACCACAAAAATACAGCAAGCTGAACATATGGCAGCTTCACCTTGCCCCAGGAACCCACATAGATTCCATAATACGGACAAAGTCGCTTCCAATCTTGCATCAGCAAGTTGTCTTCGAGGTATTTCATAACAGAGAAATACCTCAATGCAAACGTTGCCAACGTTTCGGGCATGTATCCCGAAACTGCAACATGAGTCGCCGTTGCGTTCGTTGCGGAAAATCCCACGATATTGGCAAGTGCGAACTACCGCTAGCGAAATACGATCCCGCAACAAATGTGCAGGATGAAATAACACTGCCAACTTGCTGTAACTGCGGCAACAAAGGGCATCCGGTTAGTTATAGAAATTGTCCTAAATATAAGGAAATTACACAAAGATCCAAGGAGACTCGAGCTAAGCAAGCAGCCAAGTCAGACTTCGGAAAACAGGCCACACAAAACCTCATCCAAAATGGATTTACATTTGCCGACATGCTTAGGGGACAGCAGGCAAAGAACATTAAAGCTCTTCCAACTCCTCCCCCTTAAAAACATATTCAAGTCCCTAAGCGAGCCCCGGTAAAGGCCAACACGACGCCTCAAATTCAAGCGGCGGTGCAAAAGCCTCCGAGGGGGCAATCTTCAATGCTCGAGAAACTACTTAGTTTCTCCCGCTTAATTGAGGATATCCGACCCCGATATGAGAAACTATCAACCGAGGCAGAGAGGGAGGCACTCCTTTTCACTGCATACGCAAGACATACCCTCCACAATGGATTCCAAAATTAAAGTTATCCTCTTAAATGTCAACTCCCTTGTTTCGCATTCCAAGCGTATGATAGTCTCTGACTTCATAAAGGAAAACCGGGCGGACGTGGTACTTGTAACCGAAACTAGGTTGCATCCAAGTCACCGTCCCGTATTCCCAAACTTCTCCATGATTCGAAGAGATCGAACCCTCACTGGCGGTCCCACCATCAGCGGAGGTGGCACTTGTATACTAGTTAATAGCGGACTTTGCCATGAAGCTATTGACCTCCCACACCTTGAGTCCATAGAGGTGTCTGGAGTTGAACTGCATCTGGCTAATAATGGTAGAGTGAATATATACTCCGTATACCACTCGCATAAAACCAATAATGGCCCCATTAATCCCGAAGATATCGGCAAACTAATAAGGACCTCGGGGCATACACCCTTCATCATAGGCGGCGATTTTAACTCCAGACATCCCCACTGGAACAACTCTGTCTCTTGCCCAAATGGCACAAAACTGTACCAATGGTACACCGCAAACATGTATGCCCTCAACTTCAAAATAGTCGCACCCACGGTTGGTACTCGAGGTAACTCAATTCTGGACATATTTATTGTGTCCAAAGACTTACTTCCACAAATCACTCCTCCTCAAGTTTCAGCGGGTGTATCTGACCACAACGCTGTGACCACATTCATTCGTGGCTATCGAGCATCTCGGGCTCATATCAGATACATACCCGATTATGGGCGGACAAATTGGGACAACTTCAATATTACATTGAACGATAAACTCCACCAATTCTCTCTTCCCACTGACAGGAACCTAACGACGGTTGAGATAAACAACGCTGCAAAACGACTTCACGAGATTCTAGTTGAAACTTCGGAGACTCATGTCCCGAAGTACAAAGTTGAAAAGACCTATCAGATCCCCCAGGACGACCTCACTCTTCGTCTCATCCGGGAGCGTAAAAAGCTCTGCAGAATGAGATATCGTCACCGCTTTACGCAAAGGGAACCATTATTGCGATCCATCGTTCACAATATTGGTACACTGATAAAACAGAGAATCCAAAACAATCGTACCCGACAATTGGAAGACAAACTGAAGGGTATTCAGATGGACCAGAACGTTTATAAAAATGTTAAAAAGATATGTGACACTTCCCGCATCACTGGGCCAATAATGCACAATGGTGTTATTGTCAATAACGACACCAATAAAGCAAATATCATCGGAGAGACCTTCGAAAACAATCACAAACTTACTCTCCAAGATGGCGACCCGGATACTAATGCAATCATTAGTTCAAAGGTCCGCAGTAAGTTGGACCACTTCAACGAGCCAATTGTTGTCTTTAACCCAACTAACAGTGCATACTTCGATGACACACGTGATAATGGTCACGGTTTCATCACACCAAATACCCTACAGAGCCTGGTTAAATCTCGACACCCTAAGAAGTCACCTGGTATCGACAACATGTCATACCACTCGTTGCGAAGGCTTTCTGCCTTATTCTTTATAAAGCTCTCCATTCTGTTCAACCATGCTTACAACATGGGGTACTTTCCCCAAGCTTGGAGGCACGCTATCATTTGTCCAATAGCCAAAGTTGGGAAACCAACGCATCACCCCTCAAGCTTTCGCCCTATCTCGCTTCTCACTTGCATCAGCAAAATATATGAAAAATACATATACGAGAAGCTAAATAACTTTGTCAGTGCCAGGCACCTAATACTTGATTTCCAATTCGGATTTCGAAGAGCGCACAGCACCACTATGACTCTCAATTTATTTCAAAACCACGTCAGCGTGCGGCTCTTTAATAAGGAACCCACCGTTGCGGTAAGCCTAGACATTGAAAAAGCTTTTGATACGACTTGGATCGAAGGTCTCGCTTTTAAACTATTAAATACTGGTCTCAGTAGAACGCTATGTAGTATCATCTACCAGTTCGTTCGAAACAGAACCTTCCAAGTTAGAGTGAATGGAAAGCTTTCCCGAACTTTTCACGTCGCTGCAGGCGTACCACAGGGCTCCATTCTAGGCCCCATCTTATTCAATATTTACACCTCCGATATCCCCCGCCCTGTGGACGGGAGAGTAAATCAGATATGCTATGCGGATGACGTCCTGGTGTACACGTCAACCAAAGGCCCTAACCTCGCAACAAATCGACTCAACCGTCACTTGGACGAACTGTAGCAGTATTACAGTCGATGGAAAATCCGACTTAATCCATCCAAAGCAGTAGCCATAATTCTGAGTAGTAAACACTCCCAACCTGCTTCTCGATACTCACAGAATATTCGAATAAAAATGGGAGATACTACGATTAGACCACAGGACAAGATGAAATATCTTGGGGTCACTTATACCCCAAAAATGAATTTCATCAAACATGTAACCCACATTCTCCAAAGGGTCGGTCTAAGCAACTGCACAACATCTTGAAATGGAGGAACAAAGTTGACACCAAAGTTAAGCTTCTCTGCTATAAGCAGCTAATCCGATCTGGAATTTCGTACGCCTTTCCCATATGGTCCTGCATATCTTCGGCCCAAATGGAAAGACTTCGGGTTTTCGAAAGGAAACTCCTCAGAAGATGCACCAATCATTCTAGAAGGCCTGACGGTCGTCATTACCCCAACTCTCACCTATACGAAGACTCCTCCATTACCCCTATCGACGATTACTTACTTCAATTAGCATATAAGTACCTCGAAAACATTCAGAACAGCGAGAACCTACTTGTACGGGACTCTTGTGTTCTTGACCCTTCTCTCTCTCGATCTCTTCGGATCAAACCCCCACAATTTCTCCTTCAGTACAAAACTGAAGAAAGCACCCTTCCCAACAACATTCCCCTCTATAATAGAGGATTCCTGGACCCATCCCATAGGGTCTACTATTAAAAACCACACACACGAACGCACAGTACAAGACAGCACAAACACAAACATACACACCGACCTAAGCGCAGATTATCAGACGCCAAAGACGTGATCTGCGTTCACTACCGCACCCAAGTCCTACCGGTCTTGTACGATTTCTTTCCCACCATCCCTCTATAAAAGTAGTTAGAGAACACCCGGACTAACACTGTCCACAGTATCCTTGGATACCCCCTTTTTCTCATTTCTTTTCAGAGATCGCGAGACCGAGCCCAACATCCTCACGGATGTGGGTGATTCTGGTTATTGCAAGATGACCAGAAGTCAGAGACAAGATGAAGGACACATATGTCCTTGTCTTGCTAAATTCGGCCTTCTCGCCACGATTTTTTTTTTTTTTTCTTTTTTTATTTCGCTATCAGTAGATCACCAGAGGCCGAACCTCTGGCTAATTATAAACAGTAAAAACCAACCGTACCTTTGGATTCAAACAAATGAATAAAATTTACTACAATTGCCTTAACTGAACCTTTCGCGTCGTTTTCTCTTTTCACTCTTCTCGTCGACGCTCCGGGCTCTTCTCCCACCGTTCGGGAAAGCACGGCTCGGAGTATAACACTCTTGTTACTCAGAAAGGAAACGAACAAAATTAACTACTACTAAATTCATCTAACTTTAGTAGATAGCTGTTGTTGGTTTTTACCTCGAGCGATGCTGTGTTTTTTTACCTCTATCGGAGTGGAATAAAAGTGGACTTTCTATAATAAATCATTCAACCGATATCTCAAATGCCTTTTATTTATTTGCTAGTTCCAAGACAACTACTTGGGGTTGATTACTCAGTGCAACTAAGCTCAGTACAACGTGAGAGGAAGCTTATAGTACTCACGATCAATGTTAAGGATATGAAAAAACAATCCTAAAAGATTATGAAATGCTAGCATCAGGCAGAAAGGCATGAAAAGTCAGTGAGAATGGAACCACAAATCTGATAAAATGGACAACAATATGCATCTTCGAGTCAAATACTGCTTATTTGTACTCAAAAACGAAACGAAAATACCAGAAACAAGTGAAAATAAATCAATTTAAATAGCAAAAAAGATTAACACAAATTGAATCATTTTTACTTACTTGGTACAGGTTGCTGAATTGGGACGCTATCTCCGGCCGCAAATTTTTTCCGGTTATCATTTGAATCCTCATTTGATGGTCTTTTTACCCCTGAAGTTGAGGAGGACAAATCGTCTGTATTTGTATCCCCTTCAGATGCAGAACCCTCCTTTATTCGTTGTAGTTCCCACTTAATAATTGTTTCTGCCAGTTCAACGGAAAGTTTGCGATTTTCCAATGAGGCATTCGGTGGGAATCCAAGTCGCTGCATATAGTTGATCATGTGCTGAACAAGATGATGCCTGACGGGATAGTATACCTATTTAATAGAAAGTGTTTTAAGATGTATAGATAAAAATGTGTGTGTTAATTCTCACCTTGTAGTGGCGTACAATTAATTGAAGAATATGGAAGAGCTGTTGCATGGAATGTCCTTCCTCGACAATAATTTTTTTCGTCCAATGTGTTAACATTGTATTGCCGTCTTCCATGCGCAATGGCATAGCCGGCGTTAAGACTTCTAAAGCCTGTCTAACGACAGGGCGTGCTTCTAGAGCATGTCCTTTCAACAACGAATGGAAGACTTGAAGAACGATTTTTTTATGAATAGCTAGTCGAGCTATTATATGAGCCAACAGGAGGTGACCGTGATACCGTGCAGTCGGATCTACACAGTTTTTGCTGAGTAAACAAGGCCATGCAAATGTCATAAGCCTACGAAGTTTGTTACCCTGCCTTTTGTTGTTCGCATCGCCGTCGTGTATATGAGCGGATGCCTTTTCGACCAGTAAGCAAGCGAATTGCAATAATGCTATGCGCACTTCGTCGTCATTGGCAAACGGTTTATCTGGATCAAATACCTTACTTATGAAAACTGATACGATGTTATTGTCGTCTTCTTGGTAGGGCGCCGGGGGAGCTCCGATTAATTTGTTACCTTCTCCTTTTTCGAAACTAACACTGAAGCAAGGTATTAAGATTGTGGTCAAAATTTTTGCCTTCAAATCTTCCGACAGAAGGGAGTTATTGAAGTTTTCAACGAAGTGAAAGAAAGCATTTCTTTTCCATGTTACTGTGTAGCTTTGCGCAACGGTGTTTTGCAGGAAATCGCGTAGGAAATGAAAATCAGGGATAAAATGCAGACATAGCGCCCGTAGAAGTTGGAACAGCAAATCCATGTCGTTTGTGTTGTGGGAGAAATAAAATAAAAGAATCTTTCCCACTAGACGCCACAAGTCACACGCCACGTTTGTTTCACACGTCGAATATAAACTAGTTTGCCACAGGTTTTTTAAAGCGTTTACTATATCAGTCTGGGTGAGAAGCCACTGATCATCTTGTTCCATCAGGGTGAACACGATCAGGACTCCTTGGTGGTACACTTCGTATTTCTGCTGATCACTAAGGTGTGCAAAAGACGGCGAACTGCAATTGATTAATTGCATTAACCGAGCACTCTTCGTGTTTTGGATCGCCGTGCGAAAAGGAAGACCGTCTTTGTGTTTCAATATATAAATCAAAAATCTATTCCACTGGTGGTTTATGACATTCACGTCTGTCAGGAACAGGTTAATTGTGTCGTTTGGATATCTGAGCAAAAATTTCAACAGCGGTTTTCTATAAGGACATGATTCCATCATTAAATTATTTTCAGTTTTTAGAACAAGTTGACAAAGACTTTCAATATATTTTGGAGTAGCCGCTGAAATCTGGTGGAACATTCCGATTAAAATTGCAATCTTTTGCTCGTATTCTTCCGCTTTGGAATTCGCAAAGTAATTTCCGCCTTGTTTTGTGTTTTTATTGGCTGCCACAGATATTTCTATCATATCCTGGCAATGCTGTAAGATCTGTTCACTAAGTTTCTCATTAAACATTGACGGGAAGAGTTGTACAAAATAAGATAATCGCTTCGTTGCCGTGAGATTTAAATTACGATGATCGCCCAATGTTAGCAATAAAGGTCTCATTCCCGCACGAACCTAAAATCGAAAGAGCTAGTTTTGAATGAACTTGAGGCATTTATTGGGGCAGAATTCGTACCTTTTCTTTTTCTATTTGGAAAACTTGGAGGAACTTCTTCATACACTCGAATGCGACTTCCTGCAGTTCGGTGTTGTTACTCTCCATAACTTTAAATAGAATATTGATTATTTTTTCCCTGTACGCGTTTTCATGTACGTAATGGCATGCGGCCAGAGCACGCAATGCACTTTTCCTGAGGGGAGTTAGATTGGTCACGTTTTTATAGCAGTCTAGCTTTGATAGAATTGAATCTTCAGCTTCACTTAGGATTAAAAGTTCGTCAAAAAACAGTTTATGATAATTATTCGACAAATCTGAAATTAAAACAATGTAAGAAGTTTTATATAATTATAGTTTTATGTATAACGGGATAATGCAAGTTGATTTTAAATCTACATTAAAAACATCTCATTAAATGAATTTCCAGTTCCCCAAATTGTCTTTGGTTATAATACTTCCCATTGTGCTCCTGCAAGGAAGCGGATTCAGAGAAAGCTACACAACACTATTGGGAGCACTGGGAAGGCACCGAAACGTCAATCCACCGATGTTACATTCACCACCAAGCAAAACAAATAAAACGAACTGGATTAATTTTAATGTTCCCTTATTGATCTTTAGTCTCTTGACACCAATTACAACACAGTAAGATGTAGTAGGACGTGATCCTTTAACTCAAACTATACAATTAATTAAGACACATTTACCAACGCACTTGATTAGATATGTAATGATCCTTTGGCTGACCTTAACTAGGTGTAACAAAAACGAAAACACTCGTCGCGACTCGAAAGTGGGTGCGCGCACGTTGGGATATTAAATCCAACCCCTCGAGATGGGCGACGTTGACCCAGCCTCGGTGATTGCGATGAGTTTCCACGCATGTCATCGAAGGGGAAAACAATCTTTCCTTCGCCCCAGCGACCTATGAGAAATCGGTTCGCATCACTATCGGCAGGTTCCCCTAAACATCTTCCAGATAGGGTGAATGTCTTTTCCTCAGCAAGAAAGACAAACGAAACATGCCTTGGGCGAAGGAAAGGAAAAACAAACATGCAGCTGGTCAAATATGATCGGTGTACGGGCTGGGTGTATCGCCACCGTACGATAGGGGATCGATTTTTAATTACGTTAAGTCAACATAACTTCGTTGCGACGGCAAAGGCTACTAGATTTGGGTGCATGTTTATTTTAGGCATTGGATAATGCACAGGAATGCTGGCATGCAGGCAAAAAATAATTTCTTCTGTTTACGTAGAGTATACAGAAGCATTTCATTTAGAATAGCCAGCGTGAGAATCGTGGCTGTTCGTTGTTTAGACAACGAATCATTAGACATGACCGATGCTGTGATCGTTCCTCGATAAGACAACGGATCATGTAGTCGGTCATGCAGCTGTACAATTAAATGCTTGAACATGAAGGCTAAAGCCATGGAATTGCAGGCAATAGATTCCTCTGTGTCATAGGTCGATGGATCGAGTGTGTGTTTACTTTAAATAACACTCGATCGCTTGTGGGTAGCCAGCGATGGTTATGCTGTGTATTGTCGATAGGACGATTAGCCGATTGGTCTGTCGATAAGGCAAGGGCAAGCATGACATGCCGAATATGGGCAAAATGTTCCTCCGCCATGCGTATTGGCATGTTCGGATGTTAATGTCGGTTACGCGATGGGAAAACCGAATTGGTTTTTAGGACATGAGGGTAATCTTGCCGTGGGCTTATGTTTTCAGGTGAAACGTGATGCAGAGTAGCTTATGATGCTCATTTGCAGGTAAGTAGAAGGCAGGTAATTTATGGTAATGGGTGGTTCTTTGGCAGTGGGTTAAAGAACCCCCACAGACACTCAAGGGACCAAATAAATCACTGCGTCCTTTATTTCATGTGCTGTTCTCCCATCACTTGTTGCACGACCTTATACACATTGGTTGGCCGCTTTAGTTGAAGCAGATTTGATTTAATAATGAAATGAAAAGGCTGATCCCCTCCAAACAAATGAAGCATGCTGTCAAACGTAATATGATTCTTGAAACTAGTCATCTGCGATGTTAGTTGAGAATCCACGACAGAAAGCAAGTTCGATCGATGTCTGTTTTACGGCACTCTACGGAGTGAACAAATTTGTTTATTCTAACCACAACCTCAAAAATAGATATTCATAGAACAGTAACACGCGGTTCAATAAGTAACGAGACTAATAAGATTTGTGGCAAAATTATTTTCCACACATCAACTGATCCTCCTTCAACAATTATTCAATGTTTTTCTAACTGTTCTATCATCATCATCGGCACTACAACCGGGAGCCGGTCTTGGCCGTATTTAGCAAGTCCTGAGGCTTGTTAAATTTTTCCGGGCAAGTTCATTAGTCTTGCGCCAGACTAACTGTTCTATACCATGAGAAAAATTATTTATCTTCGGCTTCAAAATAACCCCCAGTTGCAGCGATGACTTTATCATTAGAGAAATTTCTTTCCTTTGAACATTTTATGAACAAACGCGGCATTGATTTGAAGAAGAAACCGTTTCCACGATCAAAATTTTCAATTGTTTTTTATAATCCCTCAGGAAAGGCGAACCTATAGCGCCCCAAGAGACCGCCAAGTAACTGTTGTAGTTCATTTTGACCGGTTGTAGGTTGTAACGCTCGGGAAACACTCGCGTGGGAAAGGAATTCCACAGCTTTCCCGTTTTGTAAGGGAATAAATTCTGATGCAGAGGTGTTTGCGCCGTCGAGAGATGAACCGCAAACTGGTGCGATCTGTCGGATTGTCTTGTGGAGTGAATATAAACCGAATTGTGCGGAACAATACCACGAATCTCCGAAGACCAGTGCCCTTGATAATATCTGTAAAACAGACAGAGGTCAGCTAGGCGCCTTCGATGTGATAGCGACTGTAGTCCCGACGTCAGCGCCGTGTCCCCGATCAGGCGGAACGCTCGTCTCTGTATGCTCTCAAGTAGATTGAGGGTATGCTTAGGAGCAGAGCTCCAAACATGAGAACAATATTCGCCGGTCTGATTTGGGATTTATACACGAGAAAAAGTTAGGCAGGAGTAAAGTATTACTTGGCTCTGAAAAGATAACTCAGTTTTCTAGAAGCTAACCTGGCGATGTTCAACACGTGTTTATGCCACGATATATTCCCACAGACTGTGACGCCAAGCAACCTCAAACTTTACCCAGATTGGAAGGCTTGACCATTCATCACCAGCTGTGGAACCGATCATCCACTTTTTTATGTGAATGTTGAATAGTGCGTCTTCGTTGCATTGAATTCGACGAGATTGGCCTTTACCCACTGCAGGACCTTATCCAGATCCCGATTCAGAGAGTCAATCTGTCTACATCTCAGCTGGTGCGACGTTGATGCACTAATCGGCCAATTACTCGAAAAGGAGGAAACACGCGTACTATCATCCGCAAAACTGAACACTTTGTTATCCGTTGTCTCCAACAAATCATTTATGTGAAGCAAAAACAGGGTTGGAGCCAAAATAGACACCCCCGAATTAACAGGATACAGATCAGAGCACTCACCGTCCACAACAACCCGGGTCGATCGATCTCCGAGGAAGCTTTTCGTCCGGTCGGAAAGCTGCTGGAAAAGTCCATATGATCGAAGTTTGCTCAGCAATGCCGCGTGCCAGACGCGATCAAAAGCCTTGGAGATATCCAATGCCATCAATCGCAGATGTCCATATATCGGTTATAAGGGTCAAAAGGTCTCCCGTGGACCACCTGCCACGGAATCCATATTGAGAATCATTCAGAAGTCCGTTGCACTCCAAATACTTAACTAACTCGGTATTCATGACCTTTTTCATCACATTAGATAACACAAACAGTAGTGCTATTGGTCGATCATTTTTTGGGAGACACTTTTTCCCCCTCTTTGGGAGTGGCAGAACTCGAGTGATTTTCCAGCATGTAAGAAATGTCCTCCATGCACAAGATAAGCTACAGAGGCTGCAAAGAACCGGCGTCAATTCCGAAGCACAGTTGTTAAGGACTACCCCTAGTATTCTGTCCGGGGCGGTTGCCTTTTTACAGTCCAGTCCACGTAAAATCCATTGAATTGTACGCGGGCGAAGCCTCACAGAGAAGACCGTACCGAAGCGATCACTGGAGACTCCAAAAGACCGCCATCGAGGTTTGAATTCGCGAACACATTACCTTTATCTTTTGAATTTGTGACTAGTGTCTCGCTGTCCGTCACCAACGGAGAAAAAGAGGAGCAAGCGAAGTTATTGCTGACAAACCCATTGAGTAGAAAGCTCGCGAACCAGTTGGACACTCAAGGAGTTTACTGGTCACTCTGTCGTTATAAGCCTTCTCGCCAGTATCAATCACCTGGTTGCAAGCGTTTCTGATTCTAACAAAATTCGTTCTGTTAACATCGGTGTGATTGGAGCGCTATTGGTTAAAAGCTTTTTTTTTGCCGTTGTAATCTGTTCGCATATTTTACCAAACCAAGGTTTATCAGATGAATTTCGCGTGGAATTCGGAATGTAGATCTCCATCCCGAATTATCTCCGTGACCGATTCCGTGCATGCGTTAACATTGGAGTCTCCAAAGCAAGCCTCCAACCACGGAAATTATACGAAGAAATCTTGCAAATCGTTCCAGTTAGTAACCCCATACCTCCAAACATGGCACAGCTGCATAGGTCGGTTATTCGTTTGAAATGCAGGTGGTTGCGCGACCGATACCAAGCACTGATCAGAGTTTCCCAATGGCGCAGCAACCTCGAAGGTATAAATACTCGGCTCGGATGTCAAAAACGGATTCGGGGTGTTCGCATAAACACCACGGGCATCTGGTACTCGCGTAGGTTCCTCCACGATTTTAGTCAAATTGCGGCTAACAGCGAACATTTCCGCCAGCCTGCCAGCCTCGTCGGTTCTGTCAGAACGTACTAACCACCCGGAGTTGTGTACATTAAAATCGCAAAGGACGACAATTTCAGAAGTCGGGTGGTTGATTTGTATCCAGTCGACAGTACGTGAAAGATGTTCGAAAAGTGCCACCGGCCGATCGTCATTCGGGGAGCGGTAAAGACAACAAAGAAATTTAACAGAATTCCCCAGCACGACCTTCAACCACATGATATTCAAGTTATTGGGTTCTAACGCCTCCATCCTTTGCAAGCCAGATGGGATCTCGTGAAGACGCAGACTCCACTTTTATAACTGAATCTCGAATGGAAGTCGTGTCCTGAGCAACGAAGATATGTCGAATCAGTTGGCGAATCTACCCGGGTCTAAATTAGGGCAAGGATATCGGGTTTCGCTGTTTGCAAATATTGGTGGACGGCGTTTACATTCGTATTGGTGAACCGATGCCATAATGTTACAAAATGTCGTTATCAGTCGAACGTCGACAGAGTTTCGAGAACGAACCCAGTTACGCGATGACGAATTTCTTAAAGTTCGGTTATTTATCAAAATATTTGCATGATGTTCCCCTTGACATAGTCCCCCCATAGTCGCTATATTTGGCTGCGATCTTTTTACAAGGTTTGTATCTCTTTGCAGGAACAGTGTTGATTCATTTCCTATTTATCTTCTGTTCAATGGCCCATGGTGGTGTTTGGGTGGTAAAGGATCGAAGGAAGTCATTCAGTTTCTTTGTTTGAGGTTGGCGTGTGTTGTGGTTCCTGCGTTTTTTGTTTGTTTTGTTTTATATCCACATTTATGTTGGATTGGCTGTTCCCGCACATTGAAAATCCCCACTTGTTTGTCCAATTAAAAGCTAATTAATGTACGATTTTTTGAATATTCGTACTTTAAATAATATTAGTAATGGGTTCTCCAATAGAGACTTGACTTTTTTTCGGTAGTAAATTTTTATAATTTGCAGACGTTGTTCGTTCGTGTACTTAACCATGATGAAAATGTTGAGTTTACTGAATAAATTGACAGTGACAGTTCGATGATTAGAGAAAGGGTGCGTTCACAAATTAAATTCAAAGTTGTCAAGTCCAGAAAACCGGATATATAAATAAAGATTAAATTTGAATATGACAGTGTCTCTACTTACTTATTGTGAATAATTTTGGCTCCAGCGTTGTGCAAAATGTATTGCCATCCATAAGACCTATTTGGGCGCTAGCCGGCTGGTGTCGCAAAAAGTGCTTTTGGGGTGGTATAATATCAACAAGAACTTCCTTGTGGGGATCCATGATATCCGTTACTGTTTTCTTTTGGATTTCAGCAATGAGTTTTAAACAAGCCATAGCCTGTTCTCGTACAAGAGTATTGGGACTCGTTATCTGTCGAACTAGTTCATGGCCGAGTTCATGTAGTGTTTTCGCTTGAAGTTCGGCAGCTTTGTGGTCCTTATCAAGTGGAACCATAGTATACCGAAGCATATTTTCTAGATATGTCTTAGCCATATCTATTGTTCCACTTGAAACTTCACCACCTAAGTCCATAATTACGAATATAAAAGCTCGGACAAATGCAAATAAATTTTGATATAAGCACGAAAGTGACATATGCTGACCAAGGCATTCTATAGCCATACATCCACCCATCTTGACATACCACGGTCGTTCGTAGCATAACGCAATCATACGTTCAGCTAAATATTGCATTAAGGGCAGTCGACAAGCCCTGTCTTTGTTCCCTAGAATGTTTGTGGTCATTTTTACTATGAGACTAATACATAGTTGTCCGGGTTTGCATAGTTCTTTTTCTTCATGTCCCATACACACCGCTAAGGCATCAATTAACACAAAAGGATCAATACCATTATTGTTAAAATGGTTCTTCAGTGGAAATGGACCAGCTTGTTGTGCAATCGCCACCATTGTATAATGACGAACAACTGATACCATGAATGGTAGCACTGCTTCTCTTAGTTCTTTTGTAGCTGCGGCGACTAACATCCCAGTCAAGGCTGTCTGATGTGTCTGTCTAGCCTGAACTTCATCGGATTTATAGTATGTTGATGAAGGATTAACATTATTCTCTATAAAACTGGGATGCATAAACAACTTCTGAAGTGTGTGCTTGTCATCATCAAGGCATATTGAAGCCGCTACAGTAAAGAATATGAAGTGATAGTAATGTTATTCAAGCGTTTAACATAATATCAATTTTTGAGTTTCTCCTTACCAAGGAAACACCTTATGACCAACCAACTCTGGCGACGATAGAATGAATCTGTGGAGTTTTGGTTCAACGCATTAAATGCAACTTCAATAACTTTGTCGACAGGAAAGTCAATTGGTTTTCGATGGTCTTGAAAATAGGCAACCACACCAGATACTGGTGTATCTTTATCATTGTACTCCAGTTTTTGGGCTTCTATCATCATTTTTCTATTGCCGCCTCCAAATTTACCCAAGACCCGGAATGCTACTAATGCTGCACTGTCTTGATTCCTTAGTGTCCTCCAAAGAGCTTGCATAAGATCCGCTCTAACCGGTTGGATATGGTCATACAAAAAATCTGGCTGTAAATTATCGACACACAGTTCAAGTGTCCGCAAACCCTAAATAAACGATTATCAAATTAATAAAATTAAAAACATATAAAAGGTAATTAATTAGATTAAAAACATATACAACAAATGAAAAAGATATTAGGTAAAAAAAAGAACAATCTTATGCGACATTTTAAATTTAAAAAATGAACTATTCTTATAGCTATATGCAACGAGTGTGTGATATAGCTTCAAAAATGAACCAATTCTATTTTAATTGTATGTATTTGATTCATTGGAAGCGCTGGGTCGAGGTAAATTAAACAAATAACTTTAGCTTACGAACTTTTAAAAAAGAATATAATAATAGCTTCAAAACCGATCAAGATTAAATTTTACAAGAAGAAATAGTAAGTTTATTACCCGATCGCGACAATGGTTGGGATTAATCAGTTGAACCTGCATCCTCGTAACACCACTAAAGTGGAGAGGTTATGAAGAGCCGCTAATTTGAGCTATATGTTTGGATCTGTCCGCAATATGTTGTTAGAATATTCCACCAGCTTGACTAGATTACAACACATGGGTTCACTAAAGGGGGATCTTTTAAACCTTTAAGTATCAATGCATAATGACGGGGGAAGTTGGACGGGAGAATATGGTTCTTTCAGGAGAAAGGTGAAAAGATTTTAAGTGATTAAGACTACCTCTCGTCAGTATAAATTCCCCGTGTAGATATTTCTTCTCCTAGCGAAAGGGAGATATCTGGAATTCTGCCCGGGTCCTTGCACTCACTGAAATATGCTTTATAATATATTTGTTACCGGCTATTGAGCTCGGTCTCAAATTATCAGCACTGTATGAATATGTATTTCGCATTTCCAGTCTTCCTTTCACAGTACAAGCAATGTGGGTTTATACATGTGCAAGTGTAGCTAATAACTTCGTTATGTGTCTGCATGGACACGGATTTACCAACTTTCGCTAACAAGTTCACACTCACACCATGGGGAACACACAGAACTCTCACAAATTTGGTAGTTGAACGATCACTTCTGGTGATAATCAGCATTAATGTTCCAGTACCCCGTGGATGCTAGGATACGTTTCTACGACGAGCACTCAATTGGTCAACGCGTTCGAAGCGTTCTTATCTGTCGTAGGTATGTTGCCTCGATTTGGGAGTTCTCCACTCAGTTGACGCACTAAACAATACTTACTGCCACTCTGGTCGCTCCTCCGCTTGACGCTGCTAATCACCAGGAAGAAGAAATAAAACTCTCGGATGTGTCTGATGATGAATGTCTTTTTTTTTTTATTTAAAATTGTCTATTGCTATACATTGCTACTAAAAGTTTGGTTCTTTACTAAAAAGGTGCCTTAGTGCACATTTCACAAAAAACATTCACTCGGGAATAAGATCCGTCACGAAAGGGAACACTTATTAACTCGCACAGCGACTTCTTAATAAAACTACATGTATAACTAAACGTCACACAACTCGACTGCCCAAACGGGTGAACTCGCGACTGATCTTAACGAATGAAATTTTACTCGCACACGAAAGGAAATGGCGTGGCAAAAAGGAAACTCTCTGGTGGACTCGCGACAACCTCACCCTTCAATCAATAAAATCTGACTGGCCTGACTCCGTAAAAATCGGTCAAGCCTCCGGCGATTGTGATGGATTTCCACCGCACACCATCGCAGGAGAAACATCCCTTCCGACATGCGTGACCAATGGGAGCCGATCAGCATCCCATTGGAAAGTCCATGCACAATATCTTTTCTATGGGAACGAATGTCTTCCCATTGGAAGGAAGGACAAACGAACAGGCATCGAAACGAATAGATGGGAGATGTGCAACTGGGTACACATAAACATTGGAGGGTATATTGAATACCGAAATATAATCCAATGCTTAAGCGCTAAAATGCGGCTTGTTTGAACAAGCCAATAAAAATATATTAGGAATATCTAAGCAATGGTGATCCGTGATAATTGGATGCAGCTGCATGGGCATCGATTCGCATGATATGCTCGTGGGGATCGATAATTGCTTGAGAAAAACAAACATAGAAGAATTCCCGTGAGTATGATTGCAATGAATTGCGATAAGGGAACTACGGAAGATATCCCAATGGTTGGCAATGGACATGGGTGCCTACCAGAGGAAACAAAAAGTTTTAAAGATTACAGCGATGTGGATGTTGCTGTGGCAAGATGATGATCTTGCCATGGAATGTTTTGTAGGAAGCTTAATGCTGCCTAATTGAAGGTAAGTACCATGGGGTAAAATAGAAAGAGGAAGATTTAAGAGGGTTAAGCGATGGGTGCTTCTTCGGCGCCTTGAAGAAACCCCACATAAGTACTAAATCGAACAGTTTGACGCAGAGTTCGATGCGAACAGACAGGCTGAAAAAGTCATGAAATGGCGAACTACCGCATGTGATGCTTCTATGCCACGACAAAGACAACCAGCAGGGGCTATCACACCAGTGTATCGGTGGATCCCAGAAATCGCCAATGTGCGATTGGACGGCAACCTGTTACGGCGCTTGCAACACAGAACAAGAAACCGTAACACCTACCCACAATTACATGCGGAATTCATCAACAAACGAAAGGCAGTTGAGGAATGTAATCCGCAAGAGTAAATATGACGCGTTCTGCTCCCTAAGGGATGAATTAAATAACAACCCATGGGGCAGCGCTTACAGGATAGTCATCAAAAGACTACACGTGGCGTTTCCACCAAACGCCCCTGCTTAGCTTTCCATTTAATAAGCTGAAAGCTCATAAAAACAAGTATTATGGCCGTTTCATTTGAACGCCATTACTTACCTTGCTATTAACTATGCAGAAATAACCACCTAAAATAATTACAATTCGCTAATGCAATTGCATTAGCATCAACAAACATTTTCCCCAAGGGCATGCTTGCATTCAACGCATCATGTTCCTGAAATCCAATTCAGTTACGACATCACGTAACCGACGTAAATCCCCGAACATGCCAATGCACTTAACGAACAAAGTATTTTGCCGCACATCTGCATGGTATGTTCACCCTTGTTTTACTCCACAGACCCATCGGTCAATCTTTCGAACGACAATGCACAGCATACCACACCATTGGCCACCGAAGGGAATCGATTGTTGCATAAGGTAAATGCGCACATGATAAACCGACCCTTTGAAAACGTCAGCGATATGTGCACGATCAGCGTAAATGCTGTACGCAGTTACTGATCGGGTAAACACCCCAAGTATCGTCTTCATGATACTTGCCCAGCTGCAAACACGTCGTGTAACATATCCTTTTATGGAATTCGAATATCCACGGTTCGCATGCTCATGGACACAGCCTGAGCGTGCGAAGCAAGATATCTGTGGGCGTGCACATCCTCACCGTGACCAATGTATGGAAATTCATCCTCTATTGGTCACTGAAACGATGGATGAAAATTAGTATTCAGTCGTTTCGAAGGAATTTAATCAATCGCAATTCGGATTCCGTGGAGGCAAGTCGCGCCCTCCACGTAAAACGTCGATAATCAGTCGAGATCGGGCGGCCAAACAAACTAGAGGGTCGATTATCAACCACTATAGCGGGCGGACCTAGGGTGTCGGGTAAATACGTTGACTGTCGCAACGAAGTACCTTTTATTAAGTTATAATTGAGTGTTATAAGCTTCGTCATTGACAATTGGAATCTAAATTACCTGTGTATTAAGTTATGTATGAATGTCATAAACCGCGTCATTGACAATTGTAATTAAAATTACTTCTTATTAATTTTATGTATCAGTGTTATAAGCTTCGTCAGTGACTATTGTAAATAAAAATTACCTTGGATTAAATTTTGGATATTTTTGTTGAGTAAACGAAGAAAACAAGTTGAACTACCAACAGGAGTCTGCAGTGTTTTATTTTCTTGCGTTGTGAAGTAGTGACAGTTGATTGGGGGATCTTAGTGGACCCGTGCACCTGCTTGCACATACTAAGACCAAACATTAAACAATAACCCCGCATTGGTGACGTATCAAATGAACTTATGCACGGAGGGACGAAGTGAACCCCCAGCGCCTTACGCCGGCGCACTTACTTCTTCCCCACAACACGACAACAGTAGTCAAATGCAATTGGTAAAAGTGACATGGCCAGAATCGTTGTTGTTCTTTTCCCGCAGTGTGACGAGGTGTTGAGGAGAAATACCTCCCCTGACCACCGAAGAGGTGCTCTTGGATGATAGGGTAGTTAAAAAAAAAAAAAGACACCAAGACTAGATGGTATTTCTAACGCTGTATTGAAGACTGCTTTAGCAAAAAAGCCGAAAGTCTTCAGCATTCTCTTCACAACCTGCCTTCAAACAGGACAATTTCCTAAACGATGGAAAAACAGCGACTTGTGCTTATACCAGAACTTGATTGCTTTCAACCCGGCGAATGCCAGGACGATCCTTGTCCCCGGTCAATCAAGTTGTCATGCAGTCTCCACGTGACACCCCTGGATAGCTACTTTGGCAGCCGGCAAGTAGTGACCTAATGCATGCAGCGACATCCTGAGAAAGGTTGGCACAAGGCTAATAACCTTTCCCGTAAAAACTAATTATTATGGAAAATTTATCAAGCCTCGGATATGGACCGGATACAAATGGTTAACGATATGAGAATTTTCTCATGGAACGTCCGCTCACTATACAGAGCTCGAGCTGCACGGTAGCTAGCCGATGCCCTGTCCGAATATAAGGCTGACACAACAGCATTACAAGAAATAAGATGGACGGGGAGTGGTGTTATTCAAAGAAACGAGTATGAAATTCATTACAGCTGTCATGCAAAACACCATGTGCTCGGGGTAGGCTTTCTAGTCAGCCAAAAACTGAAACCTGCCATCATCGGCTTTAATGCAATAAATGAAAGGCTATGCACTCTTCGCGTGCAGGGCAAGTTTAAAAACATAACGTCGAACGGGCCCTCAATGCCTGCCGAAGATATGATTTAAAAATCGTTTTTGGTGATTTGAATGCGAAAATAGATCGGGAGGCGGTTTTCAGGCACTACGCAGGTTCCCACAGTTTGCATGAGAACACCAATGACAGAGGACTACGAGTCATCGAACTGGCAGCATAAAAAAACTTGGTCGTTTCGAATACCAGGTTTCCGCGTAGAGATATCTACAAAGTCACCTGGCTATCGTCTGATGGAGCCACTCGCAACCAAATTGACCACGTGTTTATAGATCGCCGCGACTCCTCGAGCCTGATAACGGTACGAACGTACCGAGGTGCCAATGTCGACTCGGATCACTATCATGTTGGTACAGTTTTCCGAGCGCGGATTGCTTTTCGGTGACGTATTGCATCCGTGGATCAGGTTCGAATCAACACGGCTATCTTACGCAATGAGAATACCAGTAACACATTTGGTCATGCGCTAGGACTTGCCCTCGAAGAGCTTGATGGAGGCAGAGTAAGTCCTGGGGCCAGATTGCCGAACGTAGAAGGGAAATGGACACGCCTTAAGAATACTGTCATTAGTACTGCCAACTCCATCTTAGGCAGTAGTCGTAGAGATCGGAGCGATTGGTTTGATCATGAGTGCAAACTAGCGACTGAACGTAAGAATGCTGCATACCGGGCAATACAGCAGTCTCATAGGACGCGGGTGCGCGAGGAGAAATACAAAGAGCTCAGAAGATCTGAAAAAAGAATTCACGGACTAAAGAAAAGTGCCTGGAAAAAAATCTAGTCTGTGAAATAGAGAAAGGTAGAGAGCGAGGTCCGCACCAGGCGCGGAAGTTCTACCAAATAATCCACAATATGACACGGTACACGGTGCGGTTGGGCTCCTCGATAGTATAGTGGTTAGTATACCCGCCTGTCACCCGGGAGACCGGGGTTCGATTCCCCGTCGGGGAGCCTCTGGCGCAAGACTAATGACCTTGCCCAGAAAAAATAAATCATTATGGAAAATTTAACAAGCCTTAGGACTTGCTAAATAAGGCCAAGACCGGTTCCCGGTTGTAGTGCCGATGATGATGATGATGATGACACGGTACACACCACGCTGCACTTACTGCAAGAATAAAGAGTGTAATCTGAACACCGATCCTAAAGGCATTCTGGAGCGATGGGAAGTGCACTTCAATGAATTGCTAAATGGTCAGCTCACAGAAGAATTGGAGGCTCCACCAATGCAAGATCAAGACCAAATGCTGCCGTCACCAAGCATTGAGGAAACATTAAAAGCCATAAGACAGCTCAAATCAAATAAAGCCCCCGGGGTTGATGGCATACCAGCTGAGCTGATCAAACAAGGAGCGACAGCGTTACATCACGCAATTCATGAGATCGTGGTGCACGTATGGGAGCAAGATGAAATGCCGGAACATTGGCGTCGTGGAATAATTTGCCACATACATAAGAAGGGAGATATCACAGTCTGCAGCAACTATAGGGGTATAACATTGCTGAGTACCGCCTATAAGATACTCTCCTCTATCTTACAAGATCGGATAGCGCCATACGCTAAAGTATCATTGGTCAATGTTAGTATGGCTTCATCCTACGCAAATCAGCGATTGATCAGATATTCACCCTTAGGCAGGCGACGGAAAAATGTCAGGAATTTAAGATTCCATTATATCATGTATTTATAGATTTTAAGGTTCCCTACGACAGCATAGGCAGGGTAGAACTATAAAATGCCATGAGAGAGTTCGGCATTCTAAACAAATTGATACGACTTTGTAGGTTGACGACGACCAACGTAACTAGTCCAGTAAAAATAGCGGGATTGCTGTCCAAAGCAATAAACATCTTTAATGGACTCCGACAAGCGGACGGTCTGGCCTGCCTCCTCTTCAACCTGGCGTTAGAGAAAGCAATCCGTGACTCTGGCGTTACAACAAGAGTGACTATTGTCACCAAATCCAGCCGGATTCTTGCCTACGCAGATGATATCGACATCATAGGTAGAACCGAGTCGGCTGTACAGGACTCCTTCACCCAGATCGAATAGGCGACACAAAAACTGGGACTGCACATTAATGAGGGGAAACCTACGTACATGGTAGCAACATCTGCGAAGAGAAGACCTAACATTGGTCAAACTGTCAGGGTAGTGGAGCTCGAATTTGAAGTAGTGCAATCCTTTAACTACCTTGGGTCAATAGTAGCAGTCGATAACAATATGAAGAAGAAATACTCGAACGGCTGATCAAATCCAACATAGCCTACTATGGTCTATCAAGGCTCTTTAAATCCCGAAATTTATCCAGAACATCCAAGCTACTACTGTAAAAGACCATGGTCTTACCAGTACTCATGTATGGATCCGAGACCTGGGAAGTCAATAAAAGGCACTCTGAACTCTTAGGCGCGTTCGAGAGAAAGGTCTTAAGGAGAATTGTTGGCCTCGTATGTGAGGGAGGACGATTCCGGAGACGCTACAACCGTGAGTTGTACGCAATCTACCTTGAAGCTAATGTTGCAAGAAAAATCAAGCTCAGTAGACTCCGGTGGGTGGGACACCTAGTTCGAATGAGCGAAGAGAAGCCTGCCCGGAAAGTCCTTTGTGGCACGATGTATGGAAGGAGACAGCCCGGCAGACCTTGTCTGCGATGGAGAGATGGCGTAGACCAGGACACCCAGAGCCTAGGAGTGCCAAACTTGATGATATCGGCTCGAAATCGGAACCGGTGGAGAGACCTGCTACATAAGGTCAAGATGATGATGAGATAAGGCCGGACTGAAATTAGCTGAACATAACACGGAGGCAGTTTTAATAAGCAGCCGCAAGAAAGTTGAACACCTTGATTTGGAAATAGAAGGACAAACAATCAGATCCAGGCTCTGTATTAAATATCTTGGTGTTATACTCGACAACAGGTTGAACTTCAAGAAACACCTGAGGAAAACGATTGAAAAAACGGCAAGAGTTTGCAGTTTTGGCGAGACTGCTCTCCAATGTTGGAGGACCCCGGCCCCATATAAGTAAACTGATAACCAGTGTCAACACCTCAATTATAATGTGAAAACGTTGAGCAATAAATACACTAATCTTTCAAGCTGTGGTGAATTGTGAAATCTTGAATTCATATTATGACGACCTACTGCTGCTGTGTGCGCTTGCTGGGCAACAGGCCACGTGAAAAAAGGTTAAAGTAGTACCAAAATATCAAAGTAACAATTGAGATCATTTAAATAAAGTATAAAAGTGTTGAAGCTCAAAAATTAAAAATAAAACGAACAAAATACATACCTGGCTAATTAAAGTCTGAGAACCATTTAAAGCTGATACAAGTGGATCCATTAACATGGGTAAATATGGCAATAGAGATGACAGTCTCACAGGAACAGTCAGACACAATTCAACAAATAAGTCCTTCATATGTTGTTTATGAAATCCACTTTGTAATCGATTCAACCCCTCGAGTAAGTTCGGAAGTAGTGGTAGAAATTCTTGATAGAGTAGATCATGACTACCGCCGCCTATCGAACGGAATAACGCACGAAGTAGTAAAAAATAATTAAAGGGTTCCTTAGCCGTCATAGCTAGTTCCATTGAACGGTTGACAATGTTGTGTAAATGCGGACGAAGCATTTGCTCGTTCTCTACTGGAAAAAGACTCACGCTACCGAAGACAAGCTTGAATAGTCTAAGGTATAAATTTGATCGATCCAAATTGGAACCCATTTCCTCCATTCGCTGCAATAGATATTCTACAAGAACAGTTGCGAATAGAGGTGATGTTGTAGGATTAGCTAGAAAGGAGTTTGCAACAACTTGAATAGAGGGATTCTTGTAGATCCTCTCAACCATGTATTCGATAGTTGTAGTAAATATTTCCTGAAAATTTTGGCAGTGCATCATCAAGAACTGAAATGAAATAAGCACACATGATAAAAGCTGTTCGAATTACCTGATAATTCAATGTACACCTAAACCTCTTTTTACGCATATTCGGAGTTAAATAAATGGCTTCTACGCAACCAATCTAAAGTTGCAGTAAGAGTAAAAACAAATATTTTATGTCACCGCTTCTATAACGTAAAAAGAGGTTTTGAGGATAAATCCTTACAATGCCGCTAAAATGTTCAAGAACTTCTTTTTCTTCCTTAGTTCGAGGAATCTGACCAGATTGTTTTTGCATTTGGCTTATGTTTATTGTAGAGTTTGGGACTATGGTATATATGTCAAGGGTTTCTAATGCCCAATAGATCAGGTCAATATAGATACTCAACTCATGCGGCATGAACAGCTTGTTTTCATTTGTAATTGGCTACAAAAAAGTTGTTTATTTTCCAAACTTGTAATAGTTAAAACCTCAAATTTGATTACTTTGCAACTCACGCATCCCCAGGTAATTGTCTTCACCCCACCTACTAAAGTCTTCACAAGACTTCGATATTCGGTGACATTTAAGTTATTGGTATTAACTGTCCCAACAGTACTCGTTTTAGTAGCCTGATCAAATTGCGAGACATCCTATAAAAATGTTATAGGAAATGAAACAAATTGTAGTAAAGTTTCGAAAATTCAAACATACCAAGGTAACATTATCTTTTGCGTCCGCATTTGAGGGTGATGGTTCACCCGTTGCCCCTGTTGTTGAAGATGTAGTATTTTGTTGATCTTTTATAGATTTCCTATTGACAAAAAAAAAAAAAATATAGCATATAAACCCGTGAAACGAGTGTTTTTCAAAGTACCATTTTTGCATTATTAATGGAAGCTGAATTTTGGCAATTGTTTTAAACTTCGATGTGAATACTTTGAGTAAAGTTATTAATAGTTCGCGAGCTTTTACGGGCTCAGTTTCACTGTGATGTCTGATGCAATCGACAAGATTCAAAAGCAGCTTGCAAGACATTGTTTGAATACCTGTTGCCAAAGATTCGTCGTGGACGTTTTTCGAAAACAGATTTGCTGCTTTAGTTAAGGATTTCAAACTTAAATTTTCTCGGACGTGATGTGCTAGATCTGCCAAAGTGGAGTACGCCAATGGGCGAATTGAATCCAGAGTAACACCTTTTCCAATTAATAAGTCTTCGTCAAACATCCGGTCAATATACGGGATAAATTCTAGTTAATGAAAGACATTCAATTACCTGTGTTGTTCAAATATATATAAGGAAGGGTTCTTACTCAATCTTAAATCTGTTCCGATAATGTGCCGTGCAGCAATAAGCAGTTCTTTTCGGAGGTGTGCTGCTTCTTTTGGGCAGAGTTCCATTAGACCAAGCATACCTTTTACAGCGGAAGCAGCATGCGCAACTATAGTATCCTATAAAAATTCTTCTTATTTAGATTTGGTCACATTTAAGTTATGTTACACTTAAACTTACTTGGAAGATTCTCACTATGTACGCCAAAAAAGAGAGTGTTTTAATTTGCGCACCCATGAAGTCGACAAATATTTCCTTATTAAAAAATGGCGACGTTCTAAAACCAATTGTAAATTAGTATTAAAAAATTGTTTGTTCTTAGAATGCAGTCAGATGTTAACTTATTCGTTTTCGAAATGATAGAAAAAAGCCCCAGTGATTTTGAAGATCGTCTAAAACAATCTTGTATCACTGTTCCGTTTTGAAATTTAAAGTCGGAATTCGTAATTTGGGAGCAAATTCAAATAATTTCGTTCCGCTACAGAGCGTGGAAGCTGTGGAACTCCCTTCCCACGCGAGTGTTCCCGGAATGTTACAACCTGCAACTGTTCAAAAAGAACTGCAACAGTTATTTGATGGCATCTCGGGGCGCCCACTCGGCGCTATAGGTTCGCCTCTCCCGAGAGAAGTCTAATAAAAAAAAAATAAAAAAAAAGCAATCATTTTGCACACTAAATCCATTCCCGAAAATTTACTGAGGCTTTCTTTTCGAGCCTCATTTCATCCCAAAAAGTCTAGGACGACATTTCAGCTTTGCTACGTCAATAACAAGCATGTATTTGAACATACAAATAAATAAAACAAGTCATCGAGGTGTAACGTATATTTTTTGGTGTAACGTTAATTTTGTATATTTTTGTGTGTCACATAAATAGGTGAGGCGTTTCCTGTTTAGTAGCGCCAGTGTAATGCACAATTTTCTGTCTTTTGTATATAGTGTTACATAAACTGGATTGGGAGTATTACATAAATCCTCCAGTGTTGCATGAGTATAATCCTGCGATTTAGATGCCAGTGCGTTAGTTTGTTAAATAAGTCACTGCAACAATGGTGTGTCCGAAAATGCCAGTCTATTGGTTTTGTTGTACACTTGCCCACTAGGAGTCCTATTCGGTGGAAAGTCTGTATTGCCAGTTTCAATGGTATTCAATTTTTTATCCGAGAGCCGTTATCTGTGACCACGGGTAACGGGGTCACTTCTCCCAGTAGAACAACCGCTTCTCGTTACAATGGCGGCAAGTGCATTCGGTATTTTCCAAGTACGGTTACCGAACGGGTTGCAACACACCCGTTGTAGCTAAAACCAATTTGATTTTGGCACAAAACTTATCCCCAATTCCAGCGCCAAAAGTCTCCACATTGAGGTCACCAAACTCATGCAAATCCTCGTCACATGAAACACGTTGAAACGAAACACATGTACTCCTTTAGTTAACAAAAAAAAACTTTAACTTCGTTTTAAGGACATAATTGGGAGTCCTGCTTGGACTCTTTGAATTAAAACAATTCATTAAACACTACTTATTAAAACAATTAAACATTCCTTCGTAGAATTTAAACTTAAACTTTTTCTAGAATAAAAAACACGTCCTTCCTGGACGGAGGTTCACTTCAAAAACCTCTTCGACTTACTTCTTTCTTTGATTCTAAAAGACACACTCTCTCTCTCCCTGTCTCCAGCCATCTCACCACTTCTTCGAAAAGAAACTTTCGACAATACCACGACTCAACGACGCAGGTTCGTGCATCTGCTCGCACCCAATCAAACATTGTGGAACGTGTTCATTCATATTCCTTATATAATTAACTTCATATATTTAATCTAGATTTGTTCGTTCCTGCCTCTAATTTAATCAATGTATATAATACAAACGTGTTTCCATTTAAATTCTGCTCCCTCTCGGTGGGGCACTGGCGGTAGGGGAGGCCATCACGTAACATACCCCCCCCCCCCCCCCCCCCTAACGGGAGTGCGCGTCATTCTTAGAAGAGGAATGACACGCCCTCGAAGAAACGAGGGGTACCCCACCCAACATCACCGCCGCCGTTGCCGCTCCGTAGAGCCACGGAACACACACACAGGGTAATAAGGAAACATGAATAAAACGAAGATCCTCCCCCAACAAACATTCACAAAGGGGTCTACAACACAACAGGGCGGGTAGGCAAAAACGGTCACCTCAACAGGACCAATACACACTACGACTGTAGTTCTACTCTCCTAACTTTGCTCCACAAATAGACAAAACAAACAAAACAAAAATTTTCATTTTAGAACAAACTTATATGTGTGTTGTATTGTTAGTGACGTGTTATTTTTCATTGTTTAATTTAACTAAGAATTATTAATAAATAATTTGTATTATATTGTTAGAAAAATGATAATGAAAAATGATATATGAACAAAGACAAACATCTCATGGAAACAGGGAACAACATAACCAAACATCTCAAGGACCGGGGAAAACCGATCACCTCCAGTCATCAAGACCTCCACCCCATCAAACGACCCTCCAAAGGAATGCAGCCGAGAGTTCGACCGCCCACACGATCCGGTTAGGATCTCTTTCACACAAATGGAGGAGACCCCCACTCATCGCACTCCAGATGCCGCTCTACAGGCGAACCTGCCCAAATACCGGACTCGCTTACTCCCAGTAGGGTTTCAGACGATTTTTATGGACTACCACTGTCGTCTTCCCTATCTTTATCGCACTGTTCACCGAGTTTTTGACTTTCACCACGTCATAAGGACGTATCCATATGGGCGCTAATTTCCCCTTTTTATTCTCTTCCCGCATCACGACTCTATCGCCCACATGAAACGTGAACGGGCGCAACTGCCGGTCGTGGTACCCTTTGGATCTCTGCTTTGAGATCAACAGATTTCGCCTCGCTATTTCGTAAGTTTTTTGAAGTTTGTACTTCAATAGCTTATGGAAGCTCTCATGGTTGTAGACCGGTTCCGGAGGTTGTTTGATGTTCGAGGGAACCTCCGGAGTAAAACCAAAGAGACAATCCATCGTCGTCAATCGGGTACCCTCGTGCACGCTGGTGTTGTACACGAAAGTGGCCGCCCTCAGGCACTGATCCCAGGATTGGGGATTCGTGTCCACTATGCTGCGTAGGTATTCTACGAGCGGTCGATGGGCTCGATCCAAGGCACCATTCGATTGCGGATGGTATGCTGAGGTTTGCAGTTTTTTGATGCGGAGCAGCCTGCACACGCTTTTAAACAGGCTGCTCGGGAAATTGCTGCCCTGATCGGTGACTAGTTGTGTCAGTACACCATACCTTGCAACTATTTGGTCGAAAAAGACCGTAGCCACCGTCTCTGCCTCTGCATTGGGCAGGGCATAGCAATCTATATACTTAGACAAATTGTCCTGGAACGTGAGTATATATTGATTGCTCTCTGGGGTACGGTCCAGGGGGCCCACGATGTCTAAATAGACCTTTTTGAAGGGCCTCTTAGCAATGTCGGTGATTATCATCGGCATTCGTAAGTTTGGGAAAGACTTCATGCGCTGACAGATCTTGCATACTTTTTGTAGTGCTTGATGTCGCGCATCATATTCTCCCACCAGTAGTGCCTACGTATATTCTTATACGTCTTGATCACCCCTTGGTGCCCACCTAGAGGGTGATCGTGGTAATCCCGTAGTAAGTATTGGATCTCCTCGGGATCAGTTATCTCCATTCCCTTTTCCGTGCAGGAGGGAATGGGGTCCTCTTCTAGAGGTCAATCGTCGTTGCTAGGACGTCACGGGGATCCCTCGCTTTGCCGTTGGTTCTTAGCCTGGGCGCGAGTCACTACATTGCACCGTGGTGGTGAAGGGGTTTCGTCCACAGATTGTGCTATAATTCTTTTCCGCTCTATTCAGGGTGCGACTAGCATAGGCGATAGGTTGATCTTTGCCTATCTCGCCTTGGGACAGCACAGCTCCCAGTGCTTCGTTGCTCGCATCCATGATCAGGTTAAAGGGTTTGGCGAAGTCTGGGTAAACCAGTAGTGCGGCGAAATTAGGCTCCCTTTATTTCCTCAAATGCATGTTGGCATTTGGGTGACCACGTGAACTTCACGTCCTTCCTCAACAGGTTAGTTAAAGGGTGCACTATCCGGGAAAAATTTGGCACAAATTTCCGGTAATAGTTCGCTAGCCCTAAAAATGACTAGACGTGACGTACCGTCTTGGGAATGGGGAAATCTCTGACACTAGCTGTCGTGTCAGGATTTGGCGAAGCCCCTTTTTCCGAACAAACATGTCCCAGGTAGACCACTTCCTTTTTCAGGAATCTACATTTTTTTCGGGTGCAATATGAGGTTGTGGTATCTCAACTGGCCGAATACAGTCCGGAGCTTGTTATTATGGTCAACCAGGTTCCTACCATATATGGCAATGTCGTCCAGATAAACGAAGCATTCGACTCCTTGCAAACCAGTAAGGACATGGTTCATAAGTCTCTGGAACGTAGCCGGGGCTCCTTTTAACCCGAACGGCATACGTCGAAACTCGTAATGCACATAGTTGGTGCTAAAAGCTGTCTTGTTCCGATCTTTTGGATCCACCAAGAATTGGTGATAGCCACTGGCTAGATCGAGCGTGGAGAAGTAACGCGAGTGACCGAGCTGGTCTAGGATGCCCTCGATACGAGGAATAGGGTATGCGTCTCCGATGGTTTTTTCATTTAGTTTCCTGAAGTCCACCACAACTCTCCATCGGGGCTCGGTTTCTTGGGAACAACTAGAAGGGGCGAGTTCCACGGGCTTTTGCTGGGTTGGATGATATCATTTTCCAGCATTTCCCGAATTTGCTCGTTTATCATCTGTCTTTTGCATTCCTCCCTCTCGGTGGGGCACTGGCGGTAGGGGAGGCCATCACGTATCAGAGGTCCGTACCACCGGATCAATTGTCCATCCACTTTGGGTATCTAAACTAAACACAAGATGCCCAATTGTATCATCGGTGCGCCCAACAAGTCTTCTGTAGGTTTCGAAGTGTAGTGCTTCCCTAAGCCCTACTATTCACATTCCCCCACATATACTCTCACCCTTAATACCCTCATATCCTATCCAAAATTCAATGCAAAATAATCAATATCCCCAATTGAATCAAATGCACAATAAATCGAACCAAATTTTCGATTGCCGCACATTGATTTAAATGCCTAAAAAAATCCCAAGTCAAATTAAATGCGTGAACCAGATGTTTTTTTTCACGCATAGACTCATTTCCAAATTTCGTTTAAGATCATAAAATGTGGGTCTGCATTTTCACAATCTTCCAAGAATTTGTTTACACAAATTCGTATTTATTTTTGATGCTGTGTTCCCACAGCACTGCTCTATCAATTAACACCCAGTTTTGTTTAAACATGCTTTTTCCAAACCCAAACTCAGCCGTTAGTCGATCAATTCCGTCGTTGAAACACAGGCGCAACGTATCATACCTACCTCTTTTCTATAGGTATTACCACGATCGTTACTCAACTGAACTTGCTGAATGTGTTCCGTCCTTTCAGACATTTTCCTGCGATACCCGTCAATCTGTGAATGTGCATCAGTTCACGTTGAAAGTGGACTTTAGGCGCACAAATAAACATAGAGAGTCATTCTTTAGCCGAACCACACGAATGTGGAATGTTCTGCCTGACCATGTGTTTCCTGGCCGTTGTGATGTCCAGACATTCAAGACCAATATACATTGACACCTCCTTTCCTTATCCACTTCCTCTCCATCCGCTTGCACTGTGCTCTGACATTTAAGAGTGCTTCAAAATCCCGTTTTGTGCGCGCGTTAGTGTATATGTATATATATATATATATGTATATATATATATATATGTATATATATATATATATGTATATATATATATATATGTATATATATATATATATATATATGTATATATATATATATATGTATATATATATATATATATATATGTATATATATATATATAAAAAACACGCATGTTCATTTATCGCGCATCAATATCTTGGGCCATAAAATGGACATCTGCACATATATATCTCGTATTATCGAAAGGTTGGCGCAAGGCTAATAACCTTGCCCAGAAAAACACATTATTATGGACAGTTTAACAAGTGTCGGATAGGGTCCGGATATCGGTGGATTTTCGTTCGGTGTTCTTCACTATTTGCTTGTGTATTGTGTGTGTATCTGTTACAAACGCCACACTACTACCTTTTTATTGTCCTGTAGGAATCCGGAAGTTCATGGCCTCTCCGACTCGACTCCCCCATCGTTCCCTGTCGTGTGTACTCTCATTTCCCGCTTGACCATCCGATCCGATCTCCTCAAGGTCAAACCTAACATTGTCGTCCCATCTCTGTCGCGGCCGTCCTGTCGGCCTCATTCCCGTTGGTCTACCGTCAAGAATTCTACGCCCAATCCTATTGTTGTCTATTTGCACCACATGTCCGACCCATCTTAATCTTCGCAACCTGATAGCTCGTCCAATTCGTGGTTGTGGAGTTTCCTCCATTGTCCTGCCTCCTCATTATATTTACCACCAAAGATACCCCTTAAAACTTTATTCTCGACTACCCGGAATTTGTTGTCTTCCCGTTTTGTGAGAGCCCATGTTTTTATCCATATAGAGCAATTGGCATGATTATGGTTCTAGAAACACGGAGCTTTAGATTACGTGATAGCAGTTTGGATTTCAACAGTTTACTGGCTGCATGCCAACTAGCGTTGCCGGAGAGTGCCGATGATGATGATGATGATTATAATTACTACTACCATTTATTGTCTTTTGCAGTCTTTTGTTAATTTCCTTGCGACATTTCAATACCGGCCGTCAGTATTGTTCCCAGATATTTAAATTCTTTAACTTTTTCAAATGTCTTGCCCCAGACGTTAATGTGTGTTTCCTGATGTCCACCTGCTCTCGCCGTAATCATATATTTGCTTTTGTCTTCGTTTATTTCTAGGCCCACCTCTTCTGCCGCTTGTATGATGATTTCACAGTTTTTACTAACAGTTTCTAGGTTGTCGCCCAAAACATAGGCGAGCACTTGTGTGATCCCGTTCAGGGATGATCGGGCCATGTCGTCGTCTTGTACCTTTCTGATGACATACTCGAGCACGAAGTTAAAAAGACATGGTGAGAGGCTATCGCCCTGTTTTAGTCCGTCCCGGATTTCAAATGGTTCCGAGAGGTGGTTTTCTATTCTAACTCGCCCTTGGTTTTCGTGCATGCAAATTTGAATGAGGGCGGCATATTTTTTCGGGATTTCCAGCTCAACTACAATATGGTAAAGTCTTTGCCTTCCGACTGAGCCGTAAGCTTTTTTGGAGTCAACGAATAGTTGGTGAATCGTTTCTCCGTATTCCCACTTCTGTTCCAGCAATTGCCTTACTGTGAACATTTGGTCGCTCGTTGACCGGTTTCTAGGGAATCCGCACTAGTGGTCTCCCAGTCCTTCTTCAGCGTACGCTGTGATTCTCGCCAGTATGACATTTGTTAGTATTTTGTATGTGGCGGGGAGCAATGACATTCTTCTGTAGTTTTCGCAGTCAGATATGTCTCCTTTTTTGAAGATGGGGACGACTATTGAGGATTTCCATTCTTCCAGAATGACTTCTTTACCCCATATTGTTCTAATCAGTTGGTGGATCTTTCGAGCGCTTGCCTCTCCTCAATGCTTCATAAGCTCTGCCGGTATACAGTCGACTCTGGGAGTCTTGTTGTTTTTCAATCGATTTATTGCGTCTACAACTTCGTTGAATCAGCGCTCTGGTATCTGAGGCTCGGCTGTATGTACGTCTGGTGCGTTTATTTGTAGTTGATGGGTGTGCACATTGAGCAGGTTTTCAAAGAACTGCTTCCATCTTGTCACGATATTGTTTGTTTCTGTGACCAGACAACCGTTTGTGTCTCGGATTATTTCGGCTCTCTCTCGGCAGCCATTTCTAATTGAATTTATGCCGGCATGCATACCTCTGATGTTCTTTGCTCTGGCATTTTCTATGATTTTTTCGATCGTAGTCTTCTTCCATTCGCGTTTTTTGCGTTTGAAGAGTCTCATTGTCTCTTTCCGAATTATCGCGTATCTTTCTGCGTTGACTTCAGCATACCTTTCTAAGTCGATCACCCTAAGTCGTTTACGTTCTTCGATCTTCGCCCCGCACTCATCCTCAAACCAAGGTTTGGACTTTATTGTTTTCTTAAATCCTAATACCTTTTGGGCTATTTGTTTGATTGTGTCTCTGATCCATATCCATTTAGTGTCCAAACTATTGTTTTCTTTCACTGTACGAATGCAACTACTAAGAGAGACGCGGAGCATATACCACATCGTTGGGATTCAGTTGCTTTGGAAGGATACATAGATTGGGAATATGCGTATTGTTTTGTGCGAGTTTTATAAAAAGACCTTGTGAGTAGGCCGATAGGATATACCCACAGCTGGGTCAGCTTGTCGTAAAAGGCGACCAAAGGCTGAGAGGTAGACGGGGTCCCAATTTTACTCAACTCGTGAAGGTGGTACCCGATGTTGTTATGCGAATACACTGGATCTGTTTTTGACATTCAGGCCGATGATTTATATCGCTGAGGTTGCTGCGTCACTGGGAAATTCTGATCAGTGCTTGGGACCGACCTAAGTAGCTTCGCCATGTATGGAGATATGGGGCTATTAAATGGGACGATTTACAACATTTTTTTGCATACTTTCCGTAGTCGGTGGCGCGGTTTGGAGACTCCGATGTTAACGCATGTGCAGAGTCGGTCACGGAGATTATTCATTTTGGGATTGAGATTTACATTCCGCAATCCATCAAACAAAACTAATCTGATAAACCTTGGTTTGATAAAAAATGCGAGAAGATAACAGCGGCAAAAAATTGAGCTTTTAAACAATGGCGCTCCAATCACACCGAGGTTAACAGAACGAATTTTGTTAGAACAAGGAATGCGTGCAACCAGGCGATTGATACCACGAAGAAGGCTTTCAACGACAGAGTGACCAGTAAACTCCTTGAGTGCCCAACTGGTTCGCGCACCTTCTAGTCAATGGCAAGGGTTGTCAGCAATAACTTCGCTTCTCTTTTCCTCCATTAGTGGCGGACAGCGGGGCACTAGTTACAAATTCAAAAGATAAAGCTAATGTGTTCGCGAATTTTAACCTAGATGCCGGTCTTTTGGAGCCACCTGTGATCGCACCGGTACGGTTTTCAATATGGGATGTGAGGTTCCGTCCGGGTACTATTCCATGCATTCTACGTGGACTAGACTGTAAAAAGGCAACCGGCTCGGACGGAATACCATCAGCAGTCCTTAACAACTGTGCTCCAGAACAGTCGCCGGTTCTTGGCAGACTCTTCCGCTTATCTTATGGACGGAGGACATTTCCTACCTGCTGGGCGGTAGTTCGGGTTCATCCAATCCCAAATAAGGGCAAATTTCTTGCGTGGCCATAGAGCGAGGCAAAATATACTACATTCTCCCACAACTTGCTGCACATTTTGTAGTTAACTCAACGCTGCCTGATGCCACATCAGTTTCGTTTCAAGTTGAGCACAAGCAGCACATCATTAGCCAGATTAACTTTCAAAAGCGTACTGTTGCCCGTGCACTCAAGGAACTGAACGCAAACAAATCCGCTGCCCCGAATGGCATACCTCCAAATATATTGAAGATGGTCTACAACAATCGCTAAACCGCTGCGAAAACTCTTCCATCTGTCTTATTCTACCGGCCGTTTCCCAACTAGGTAGAAGTCAGCGAACATTCAACCAATTCCCAAGTAGGGCGACAAATCATCCCTTTCTTCTTATCGACCCATAGCGTTAACTTCTATTCTCTCGAAGGTAATGGAATCACTGATTAGCCGTCAACTTTCGAAATATCTGGAATCAAGTGACCTCTTCAATGACGGCCAATATGATTTTTGTGGGAACAGGCACACAAGAAAACTGATGGCGTACCTTATCGAAGGTAAGTACTTCGACGAAAACAAGGTTATCGCATTCGATATTTTAAAAGCGTTCGACAGAGTTTGACATCCAACCCTTTTGTAAAAATATCATTCCTATGAAGCGGACAATTTACTGATCCAACGGATAAGAAAATATCTTTCTAGCCAGTAAGAGTGGTTTTGATGGTTTCCTAACTGCTTTCCATCGAATTAATGCAGGTGTCCGTCAGGGTTCTGTACTCTCATCCACTCTCTTTCTCCTCTTTATAAATGATATCTTATCTATTATCCACAACCTAATTCACTCGTTTACTGATGAGAGGAAGTTGAGTTTCTCATGTTCATAAGAATATCCGCGACCAAACTCTTCGAAACTCATTACCAATAAACAGGTTATGCTAATACATTGAATTCCGACCCCAACAAGATATACCAAAGGGGATTATCTAACCGAGTAGAATTCAATGCCTTAAAAACTCAGTGCTGCCTCGTATCATCAAAGCCAAACCCAAAAGTAAATATACTGTGAACGGCACTTGCGTCGACAAAACCATCCTCAGCACTCAAATTAATTCGAATCTTAATTGGGCTGACCACATATTTGAAGCTACGAACAGTGCGGGCAAATGTGTGGGGTTCCAAGAGAAGGGTTAAGAGATGCAAAAAATTCTTCACTCCATCCAATGTGGCCACTATTTACCAGGTATACAATCGTCCCAATATGGAGTTCAACTCTCCTATTTAGTCAGGTCTCCCAAATGTGCTTCGCGTTGAAATCCAATTTCAGGCACACAAATAAGCATATCGAATCGTTCTTTAGCTGAACTATACGAATATGGAATACTCTACCTGATCACATGTTTCCTCTGCGTTGTAATGTCCAAACGTTGAAGGCCAACGTACATCGATACCTACTTTCCTTATCCACTTCTTCTCCATCCGCTCCCACTATACTCTGATATTTAAGGGTACTCCAAAGTCCCCCTTTGCACGCATTACTATAAAAAAAATCTGACCGAACAGAGCTTGAGGATCTGAACTTGTGGTGTCAGATTGTTCGAGGTGTATGTGGCGCTTCCACGAACCGCACAAACGACAGTAGGCTGAAACACCTGTCGTTCCACCAAGGAACATACTCACCTTAGCCTAAACCTCACGTGCCCCCATGGTCCATCCTTTCCCCTAGCCAAAGGTGACATTCATACTGGTGTCATCAACCCCACGTATCCACAGATACGTAGGCCCCAAGTTTTGAACATATTATAACGCCTGCACGGGGATCGAAGGATACGGCCCAGTATAGAAATTGTGTATCGATCCATTAGCTGGATAAACACAAGTTGTTGGCACAACTGCGCCAGATGTCGACAAACATCAAATCCCTGGCGATAAGCAAATCCATTGGCTAAGCCGTTGACCCTACCGCAATACACTTCGCCTAAACAAAGGCTATTGCAGAGGAACAGCAATAAACTAGCTAACACTGTTCCCATAGGGCAAAATAAATACAATTATCATAACGAACGATAATAACTACGATCCCAGAGACCGCCAGGAATAATAAACCACACACCGGAATATACACAAAATCGATTCCGCAGGTGTGAAAATTCTGGCGATCCTAGGAAGATCTCCGGCCACACAGGCAGCAACATCCGCGTCTGGGTGTGTGTGGGTGCAACTGCACACCTGGCCTGCAACCAAACAGGAAAACGCAGGACACAGATAGAGGGTTCAATCGCCTCTAAGGGAGGATTCTCGATTAAGAGAGAATCACCAAGAAGGGAAATGAAAAAGGAAAGAGAACAATCGGGTGAGCCGTGACACCGCCTAAGAAAAATTTTAATCGGTGTTGTTGTGGACGAAACAAAAATTCTGCGCGCAATCGTCGTTCTATTTAGACTTTAATAAAGTAATAAAAGTCCCGAGTTAAATCGTGTGTACAAAGAAGAAGAAGAAGTTATGCTTTTCTTTTTTTTTTTTGAGGAGTTGTGTCAGTTGTTTTTGGAGTCGCTTTTAAAGTGTTCGGCGGAACACTTCCAAAACAGTATACAAAGTAGAAATACTCCAATCCGCCAAATATGCATCAAAAACCCACATCTCTATGGAAGCCCATTGTTTCTTATGCCATTATTCTCCCCATCGGGATTAAATTTACTCTCTTCATTATCGACTTTGAATTTAAACACGCGACTGTAACACAATCATATATATAGAGTATGAGGTTTCGCCAATACTGTCATCCAGGAATTTCGAATTCATGGCGCAACCGTTGTCACAACACAATATTCCTCTCAAGCAAATGTGTTTAAATTGTACACATCCCTTGATCTATCTTCTTCGTGTGCTGTTACATTCCACCTTCTCTATATCAAGCCGCATGACAGTCTGTTGATGCGGTAGAATTAATATTCGAAAGAATTAATTAGACCTTGTTTATAACGAGTGCAAATTTGAGAAGTCTAGACTTTCTTGAAAGGATAGGAACGACTTCAGTCCATCCGATCTGGACATAATTTGCAAGGGGTATAACCGTACAAAGCAAAAATGTCTATATATGGCGGAGAGAATCAAAAACAATACTGCACTGACTGAAGAATTCTTTCACACTAATAAGACAGAAAACAATATCTCAACTCCACTAAGCAAAAATAAAAGTGAAAATTCCGCGAGTTTCCCAAACACAAATTGACATAAGTGTTATAACTCTACTAAACATGTTGCCATGCTATCTTCGATTGTCGTAGCCATTCCATTCATGTTGAAATAAAACAACAAACTGTACCGACCAAAACCAAGCAAAACAACCAAGTCATGGGTTTGTCATCTCGGATGTTTTTGAGTGATTGACAAGGTCTTCAGTCGCCTTTTAGAACATGCAAACCCGAACACATTCTAAGACCCTATCTCATATGGCCAACATTGGCAAAGCAGCTATGGTGATCACTGATCATAAAAAGCATCTACAGGAACGAAATCAAAACGCGACTCAATATTTATTAGTGAAACTTACCTTTGAACCAATGACGGTTGCAAAGTGATGGTCGTCATTATTAAAGGCACAAAATCAGCCACTTCCTGGTGCACTGCATTATTATAGATTTGATAGATTAACACGACAATTATTGGCAACTCCTGTAGCACTCTTAAAGACATGTAGCCTCTCGGCAAAAAGCTATACTATATGTCAAAAATTAGTTTTGTAAACGAAATATTTTATATGTGTCCTTACAGCCTGTGCCACGGTTCCAGTCTCAGTTAGCTTTTCAACATAAATGGTTTTGGTGGCATATGTCTCTGACAGGAGTTTTTCAAAGTCCACTTCCTTAAGATCTTTAACTCGAATTTGGGGATTGGACTCGAATATTTTTGTAACATGCATCGGTAAATCTGTATAAACTTCCTTCACGAATGAAAGGAACTGCTGAATCTGAAAAAATAAAAATGTTATTACTGCTTTTTCAGGTATCAAATAAATGTTTTTATAGTTTATATTAAATTTCAAAACAGTGTTCACTTGACTTTCGAATGGCAAAGCCGTTTTATATCGCCTTCCTCGCCACACATTGAATACCCACACAAAAAAACAAAGCTGAAAGAAAATAAACGCGTACGCGGGTTCTCTGTCGATCCTTGTCCCTGTTCAATCCAAGTTGACATGCGAAGTCTCCACGTGACCCCCCGGGATAGCTACTTTGGCACCCGCCAAGTAGTAAACCAATGCAGGCAGTGACATCGCGAGAAAGGTTGGCGCAAGGCTAATAACCAGGCCCGTAAAAATGAATTATTATGGCAAATTTAACAAGGCTCGAATAAGGACCGGATACACGACGACGACCACGAAAACGAAATTGGCTAAGCGATGTAATACTACTACAGAGCTCGAGCTGCACAGCAGCTAGCCGATGCACTGTCCGAATATAAGGCTGACATAGCAACATTACAAGAAATAAGATGGACGGAGAGTGGTGTTATTCAAAGAAACGAGTATGACATTTATTACAGCTGTCATGTAAAACATCATGTGCTCAGGGTAGGCTTTCTAGTCAGCCAAAAACTGAAGCCTGCCATCATTGGCTTTAATGCAATAAATGAAAGGCGGACCTACAGAGGAGTCCCTTGACGATGAAAAAGAAGAATACTACGAGAACGTCGAACGGGCCCTCAATGCCTGCCCAAGATACGATGTGAAAATCGTTCTTGGTGATTTGAATGCAAAAATAGGTCGAGAGCCGGTTTTCAGGCACTACACAGGTTCCCATAGTTTGCATGAGAACACTAATGACAATGGACTACGAGTCATCGAACTGGCAGCATCGAAAAACTTGGTCGTTGCAAGTACCAGGTTTCCGCGTAAAGATATCCACAAAGCCACCTGGGTATCACCTAATGGAGCCGTTCGCAACCAAATTGACCAGGTGTTGATACATCGCCGCCACTCCTCGAGCCTGATGATGGTACGAACGTACCGAGGTGCCAACGTCGACTTGGATCACTATATTGTTGGTACAGTTTTCCAAACGCGGATTGCGTTACGGAGACGTATTGCATCCGCGAATCAGGTTCGAAACAACACGGCTGCCTCACGCAATGAGAATACCAGTAACACCTTTGATCATGCGCTAGGACTCGCCTTTGAATGGCTCGATGGAGGGAGAGTAAGTCCTGGGGCCAGAATGCCGAACGTAGAAGGGAAATGGACACGCCTTAAGAATACTGTCATTAGTACTGCCAACTTCATCTTAGACAGTAGTCGTAGATATCGGAGTGACTGGTTTGATGATGAGTGCAAACTAGCGACTGAACGTAAGAATGCTGCATACCGGGAAATGCAGCTGTCTCATAGGACGCGAGTACGCGAGGAGAAATACAAAGAGCTCAAAAGATCTGGTAAAGACTTCGCAGACAAAAGAAAAGTGCCTGGGAAAAAACCTTGTCTGTGAAATAGAGAAAAGTAGAGAGCGAGGGCCGCACCAGGTGCGGAAGTTCTACCAAATAATCCGTAGTATGACGCGGTACACACCACGCTGCACTTACTGCAAGGATAAAGAGGGTAATCTGATCACGTATCCTGAAGGCATTCTTTAGCGATGGGAAGTGCACTTCAATAAATTGCTAAGTGGTCAGCTCACAGAAGAATTGGAGGCTCCACCAATGCAAGATCAAGACCATATGCCGCCGCCACCAAGCATTGAGGAAACATTAAAAGCCATTAGACAGCTCAAAACAAATAAAGCCCCCGGAGCTGATGGCATATCAGCTGAGCTGATCAAACAAGGAGGGACAGCGTTACATCACGCAATTCATGAGATCGTGGTGCACGTATGGGGGCAGGAGGAGATGGCGCAAGATTGGCGTCGTGGTATAATTGGCCCCATACATAAGAAGAGAGATATCACACTGTGCCGCAACTATAGAGGTATAACATTGCTAAGTACCGCCTATAAGATACTCTCCTCTATCCTACAAGATCGGATAGCCCAATACGCTAAAGCCGTCAGGGGTCAATATTAGTGTGGCTTCATCCCAGGCAAATCAGCAATTGATCAGATTTTTAAGATTCCATTATATCATCTATTTATAGACTTTAAGGCCGCCTACGACAACATAGCCAGGGTAGAACTATATAATGCCGTGAGAGAGTTCGGCATTCCAAACAAATTGATACGACTTTGTAGATTGACCATGACCAACCTAACTAGTCAAGTAAAAATAGCGGAATTGCTGTCCAAACCAATCAACATCTTTAATGGACTCCGACAAGCGGATGGTCTGGCCTGCCTCCTCTTCAACCTGACGTTGAAGAAAGCAATCCATGACTCACGCGTTACAACAAGAGGGACTATTGTCACCAAGTCCAGTCGGATACTTGCCTACGCAGATGACATCGACATCATCGGTAGAACCGATTCGGCTGTACAGTACTCCTTCACCCAGATCGAATAGGCGGCACAAAAACTATGAATGCACATTAATGAGGGAAAAACTAAGTACATGGGGGCAACTTCTGCGAAGAGAAGACCTAACGCTGGTCAAACTATCAGGGTAGTGGAGCACGAATTTAAAGTAGTGCAATCCTTTAACTACCTTGGGTCAATAGTATCAGCCGATAACTATATGGAAGAAGAAATACGCGAACAGCTGACCAAATCCAACAAAGCCTACTATGGTCTATCAAGGCTCTTTAAATCCCGAAATTTATCCAGAACATCCAAGCTACTACTGTACAAGACCATGGTCTTACCAGTACTCATGTATGGATCCGAGACCTGGGTGCTCAATAAAAGGTACTCTGAACTCTTAGCCGCGTTCGAGAGGAAGGTCTTAAGGAGAATTGTTGGCCCCGTATGTGAGGGAGGACGATTCCGGAGACGCTACAACCATGAGTTGAACGCAATCTACCTTTAAGCTAATGTTGTAAGAAAAATCAAGCTCGGCAGACTCTGGTGGGCGGGACACCTACCTCGAATGAGCGAAGAGGAGCCTGCCCGGAAAGTCCTTTGTGACAGGATGTATTAAAGGAGACTGCACGGCAGACCTTGTCTGCGATGGAGGGATGGCGTAGACCAGGACGCCCAGAGCCTGGAAGTGCCAAACTGGATGACATCGGCTTCAAATGGGGACCGGTGGAGAGATTTGTTAAATAAGGCCAAGATTGGATCCCGGTTGTAGTGCCGATGACTAGTTCGGCGACGGTTGCTTTCCCAGCAACGAGGATGGGATTCCAACTTAGGTCACTTGAACTCGCTCTTGCACACAGCCCCGATCGTGACTTGAGTTTCCCGGCTGGCTTGATGATTCTTCCCTCTTCAAAACGGCAAGCGTCTTACGGGAAAAACCCGTCTGCGCCGAGTGTAGTAATTTTTGTAGTTGCTATTGTAAGGTAAAGTAGGCTTGTAATGTTTTACAATACGATATTGTAACTGTAATTATATGATTTATGGTGAGGTAAGTGTATGTTTTCGTTGAATCAGGTGCAGCATATGATAAGTAACCAAATTGTAACGTTGTCCTTCGCCACGGTTACTGCCAACTGTGATTGTTATGCCTGCGATATGGCTGCAACTCGTAAGGTCCTAAAGGTGATCTGCGCCAATTGTAATGACTCTGTTATGTTATTTGGAATGGTTTTAGTTTTGATTGAATGTATAGTTGTATAGAGAATGCAGATGCAGTCTTGGTCGAAAGAGAATGCGGGTTGCAACAAAAGTTGAAGACGACCTCCACACCGTAATAACTTTCTTTCAGAAAAAACTCCGGAAATCTCAAATTCCATCCCCTTTTCACTGCACACAGTGATGCCTCGGTCCGCCTTTAATCCGCTATGGCAACCTTTTCGTTCTTTTTAAGCGGCCACCCGCCGTTATTAACCGGCCGTTACAATTCCTGTGAAACCAAATGTTAGGAAATTCACCGGTTACCTGGGTACACTGCCTTGATCCACCAGCTTGCCTGTAGAAGCTCCACTCCGAAACAGAAAAACACAAAAAACGCCTCCAACATAGATTTCCCTCAATTTATTTTCTCTTCGTTTCCGCATGCAATTAACAATGTTTTTCGAATATTTCACACTTATTCTTACGAGTTGGCGACGACGAAAAAGTTAACTGTCACATTCAGCCACTAACACGTATTCTTAAACTTTTTAGACATTTATCATACAAAAAGCACACTCGTATCGTTTTATCTAGGCAGTTACTAAACTTTTCTTTCTTTTTTCCTCTACAACGGGGCCTTCTAGCTTTTCTCCCTCTTATCACTGTTCACACGAACTCTATTCTTTCTTCTTAAAATGTTATTTCTTAAACCGGATCACTTTCTTTCCTTTTGCCTTCCCACTTCAGAATCAACTGCTTAAAAATCAACTCAACGGAATCCAAAAAACCGTATTCAACATCATACGAGGGTTGCCTTTTATATTTCGGGATTAGAGAACAAAAACAAATATTGATCATCGAAAATCACTTTATTGTTTTTCAAAATATTCCCCATGAAGATCTATACACTTTTGCATGCGTTTGAACCAATTGTCGAAGCACTTTTGCCACTCTGATTGAGGTATCTCCAACACATGCATTCTGAATGCAGCAACCGCTTCTTCAGGTGTCGAAAAACGTTGACCTCTCAGTTTGTTTTTTACGTACGGGAATAAAAAGAAGTCATTCGGTGCCAAGTCAGGACTATACGGCCGATGACCCATCAAATCGATGTTTTGGGTGCTCAAAAATGCAGTTGTCGCAGCCGATGTGTGAGAGCTCGCAATGTCGTGGTGAAGAGTGATTCGTCTTCGGCGGTTGGTTTTCCTGATTTCTTGGAAGACAACTGGCAAACAAATGGTTGTGTACCACTCAGAATTGACTGTTATGTGTTGTTCTAGTGGTACGGTTGCGACATGTCCAGTTTTTCCGAAAAAACAGGCGACCATTTGCTTGGAAGTGCTTCGTGCGCGAACAACTTTTGTTGGATTTGGCTCATCTTGAAACACCCAGACAGTCGACTGCTGTTCACTTTCGGGCTCATAGGCGTAAATCCACGATTCATCACCTGACACGATGTCATAGACGTGTTTCGAAGCACCGCGACCGTATTTCTTGAGCATTTCTTTCGACCAATTGACACGAGCCTTTTTTTGGCCGATTGACAAATTGTGTGGGATCCAACGCGAACAAATTTTTTTGACAGTCAAATGTTTATGCAATATTGAATGTATGTCCCACTAACGCCTAAGGTTGTCTCAATCTCACGATAGGTCACATGACGATCTTCCAATATCAGTTCGCGCACAGCATCAATGGTTTTCGGAACAACAACTGATTTTGGACGACCTTCACGCAATTCATCTTGGAGTGAACTACGACCACGATTGAATTCACCATACCATCGATAAACACGGGTCCTTGATGGAGCTTCATCGCCAAAAATTGAATTAAGTTCATCCATGCACTGTTGCTGAGTTAATCCACGCCGAAAGTTGTAAAAAATAATCGCACAAAAATGTTGACGATTTAATTCCATTTTTGGGCCGAGATGAATCTTTTAAGTTACTGTAAACAACACAAATAGCGCTCGTATGTCAAAACGTTCTGAGGGCGTATAACCTCAAAAATGTCCAACTTTACGACAGAGCTGCCAATTGCCTGATTGCAACGCTAGGGTTGCCAAATCCCGAAACATAAGAGGCAACCCTCGTATTGTGGTACTGGTTTCCCAGGTACACAAAAGACCTCTCTCTCGCTCTCCCCCGACATCCACTCCGAAAACAGAGTTCGAACTTGCACACGATCCACACTCGAACAGGGGCATGTCCGCACACTCACATGTGGATCGTGCGCCTTTCGCACCACCTTACCATCAGACTACATTAAAACAAAATTATACTAAAAACAATCCAATGATGGGGGTGGCGGAAACCGCACGTAACAGTATGTACTTCTGGTACATTTATTTGTGGGTTTTCAAAGTACTGCTTCCACCTTGTCACGATATTACTTGTTTCTGTGGCCAGGCAGCCGTCTGCGTCTCGAATTACTTTGGCTCTCCCTCGATACCCGTTTCTAATTTATTTTATGCTTGCATACATCCCTTTGATGTTCTTTGCTGACATTTTCTAGAATTTTTTCGATTCGATTCACCTCTTATTCGCGTTTGTTTCCATTTGAAAAGTGTGTTGTTTCTTTCCGAATCGTCGCGTATCTTATGATGGGCTGGGCATGTAGCGAGAGTGGGCAAAGACAGAACCGTGTGTAGAATTCTTGACGGACGATCAACGGGAAAGACACCGGTGGGAAGACCGCGACGAAGAGGGAAGGACAATGTAAGGCGCGAGCTTGAAGAGATTGGATCATAGGGCGAAGCGTAAAAAGAGAACGCACAGCACAGGAAACAATAGCGCGAGCCGAGTCAGTGAGGTTCACTGTTCACAGTGTTATGGTTCACTGGATCAAACACTAAACAACGCAGCAAACCGCACACGAAGAAAACGAGAATAATAAAACACACTAGGTATTGGTGTTTGGTGATCACCGCTTTTTATTTTTAATGCAAACCGCTTGTTATTTAATATATAATGTTCAGAATAATTAAAACTAATACATGAAACCCGAATACATTTTTGTGGTTTTAGAACGTGACTCTCGACTCTCTAGACTCAACACTCTATTAAACTTTGTTATAAAACTCCTTATAAACTCGGGGGAGTACGCATAAATGCGTTACGGGGGATGAATCGCGATTTTAGGTGCGCGTCGTTTGATGGTTGTAACAAGACTCCTCGAGGGTTGGAATCTGGCTCTTGATTCACCCTCGATTCGGTGGTGGTAAATATCCTTTGGGCTTAGGATACGTTTACTCACTACAAAAGAAACGTAGTCTCTCTTTGTGAAATAGAAAACCAGATCTCGTAATGAAGACCATGATGGCATGGGTGTATGGGTGATCGTGCAGATCACATTGGTTTTCTCGTGCAACGAGGCAACGAGAACGAAGCAGAAAAACTGTAAGGACAAAGGGATCGTGAAGATCATTGTTTATGATGTGCATTATGGCTATATAAATAGATGGCAATGCGTCGGAGAAATGGTGCTAATGGATTTTTATTTGCATTTGAATATGCTGGTGTGGCCAAAGCAATTTAGGTATACGATTGGTGATCGTGTACCGCATTTTGCTGGACAAACGGGGTCGAATATAATGAGGTTCAGCTATATGAATAGGATGCACTCCTTAGGTGTGAATGCATTTGGGATACTTCAAACAATTTGAATAGTTTATCGTATCGCCCGAATGCCTGCGGACGAACCGAATTCTTTTGTTTGGCGCATGATGCATGCTGAAGAATTCGGTTTTAGCGGCTTTGCGCTAATTGTATGCAGCTGCGTCCACAAATAAGTTAGACAAATAAGTCGCCAAGCAATGTGCATGCAGGAAAAATCGACGAGATTACAACGTTACATTAAATGTGAATAATGTATTTGGAAAAACGCAATTGATGCAAGGAATCGTGATGGCCTTGGTGATGGACATGTGGTGCCCACTTGCGTAGCAGGATTGCTTGGCATACAAAGGGTGCCGAGTAGGTTTGGGGTTTATGATCCTGTATGGGTGAAAAGAATTCTTGTAGGGAATTTGAAAGCGAATTGATGCATGCGAGTAAGAACTCTTTTACAGGAACTTTTAGGTTATGCGTTAGATAACCTTGATGAGTAAAGCTTTTACAGGTGCTAATGCAATTGCATTAGCGGGAAACAATGAAGTTTGAGGAGCTTCAGCACAGGAAGCTTGGGGGTAATTGGGCAAGTAGACAGTGGCGTTTGGCTGAAGGGCCACTAGGTAATAAACTTCCGACCTCCTACAGGCCAATAATTAATAATAATAATAATAAAGAACTTTGAATCCTTTTCACTGGAATCAATTCGACCATTAAATAAAATGAACACGGAGTTACTTCCACACTTATAGAAAGTTTCTCTAAGATAGGAGTATAATGAATGGTTTACCCCTAAAAGTGATATTTAAAACTGGACAAATAGTGAAAAGTATGGGCATAGAAGCAGTTGGCAAAATAGAGTAAAACAAAGGTAAAACAAATTAAAACAAAAAATAAACTTAATCGAATCACTTACCTCAGGATTAAAAGATGGTCTAAAATTCTTGTGCAGCTCAATGATTATCCTCAGACAGACCAAAACGTTCTCTTCGTTGTCTATTCGCAACAATTTAAGCATGAGTGAAATGATAAGTTTAACATGAGGTCTTAAAATTTCGCTTATGGGTAAACGATGCATCATCTCAAGAACGAGTTTGCGTGTCTGAAAGAAAGACATAATAAAATCTCCAATATAGTCATATCCTTTGCTGGCAAACAAATAAGAAATAGATCCATTATCGGAAAATTAAAAACATTTAATTCAAAAATTGCACCCTGACGAAAAAGCTGTAGATCGTTACACGCTTGTGTGAATTAATTAAAGCGCCGTTGTAAACTGCGAAACGAGCGTACAAAATTATTGTTATTAGATGGCAACTGAGTGCCCACCAAAATAAAACATGTGTTTGCTGATGTCTCTCTCTTTGTCGTTTAAATCTATATACATAAAACAAAGTCGGGTTAGTTACACCATTTATAACTCAAGAACGGCAGCACCGATTTTAATAATAAATAAACTTCCGACCTCCTACAGGCCAATAAATGATATGATGGATTCGTGTCCGCCCCGAATAACAGAATAAGTATTAAAATATCGGAAAAACTCACGGATAAAAAATCTCGGCACTACAACCGGGATCCGCTCTTGGCCTTATTTAACTAGTCCCGAGGCTTATTAAATTTTCCACAATAATTTGTATTCCCGGGCAAGGATAAAAAATTATACAGAAAATTAATTTTCAAATAAATTAGGTTTGGAACTCCGCCATCTTCCGCAATTGACAGCTCAAGTGACGCAACCGATCCAGACCTACATGATGATGTAATTACGAATATGATTCATGGACCGTGTGGCGCCATCAACCCCCAATCACCGTGCATGGTCGACACCAATGCTCCAAACGCTATCCACGAAAATTGACGGCGGAGACCATCACTGGCAATTATAGCTATCCACTGTATCGGCGCCGATCACCTGATGATAACGGTCGAACTATCACAACAAAAGTGAAAGGTAACGATTTCGTGGTCGATAACAGTTGGATTGTTCCATATTCACCACTTCTTTCCAAAACATTTAAGACATATTGCAATGTTGAGTATTGCAATTCGGTGAAGTCCATCAAATACATCTGCAAATATGTCACGAAAGGCAGCGATATGGCGGTTTTTGGCATCCAAAAACGTTCTCGAAACTTTGTCGACGTTCGACTGATACCGGCATTTTGTAACTTCAAATCCACCACTGTCCACCAATATTTGCAAACAGCGAAATCTGATATCCTTGCCTTAACTGAGACTCGGATCGATTCGACATATCTTCGTTGCTCTGGATACGACTTGCATTCAAGGTCCGATCTGGCTTGCCAAAGGATGGAGGCGTTGGAACCTATGTTACGGACCTACCTCGCGCCCAGGTCCCGCCTAACACCCACTAATTCCCTTTCGCAAGTTTCCCCTCTCTACCTATAAAAGGAAAATAAATCCCCAAGTAGCTAATTTGCATAAACTACTTTGTGCAAATTCTACTTGGTAGAAATATAATAATAAAGCGGCGTTGGCGCCGGATAAAAATTAACCGTCAACGGCAATCAAAATAAAAGTTGACGTTCGACGTAAAACATTACAGACAATAAGTTTCAATCATAATTCGAACCGAAGAAACCTTCCTTGGGGTGATCTAAGGGAGCACCACAACCGCAGCATCACAATCGCCACCCCGGCATCTCCACCATCCATCATCATCATCGGCACTACAACCGGGAACCGGTCTTGGTCTTATTTAGCAAGTCCTATTGTTAAATTTTCCATAATGATTTGTTTTTCCGGGCAAGGTTATTAGCCTTGCGCCAATGATCCTTAGCGATTTGAATGTGCACAATTCCGGCTGGTTGATACATTCTAACAGAACGTAGGAGGCTGGGAGGCTGGCGGAGATGTTTACTGTTAGCCACAACTTGACTCAACTCGTGGAGAAACCTACGCGAGTGCCGGATGCCCGAGGCGAACACTCTGGTTTTGTTTTTGACATCGTAGTCGAGCGTTTATACCTTGGAAGTTGCTGATCCAATGGGAAACTTAGGTCATTGTTTGGTATTGGTCGCGCAACCACTTGCATTTCAAACGAATAACCGACCTAAAGAGCTTCGCCATGTATGGAGGTATAGAGCTGCCAACTGGGACGATTTACGAGATTTCTTCGCATCCTTTCCGTGGTCGGAGGTGTGTTTTGGAAACTCCAATGTTAACGCATGCCCAGAGTCGGTCACAGAAGTTATTCTTCTCGGGATGCAGATCTACATTCCACATTCCATCAAACGAAGCTCATTTGAAAAGCCTTAGTTTGATAAAAAATGCGAGCAGATTACAGCGAGAAAAATAGAGCTTTTAAGCAGTGGCGCTCCAATCCCACCGATGTTAACAGAACGAATTTTGTTAGAATCAGAAACGCGTGCAATCAGGCGATTGATACCGCGAATAAAGCTCACAACGACAGAGTGACCAATAAACTCCTTCGGTGCCCGACTAGTTCGCGCTCCTTCTGGTCAATAGCAAAAGCTGTCAGCAGTAATTGGATATCTCCAAGGCTTTTGACCGCGTCTGGCACGGGACGTTGATGTAAAATGTTATCAATGCCGAGTTAATTAAGTCGCGTGAAAACCGCCAACGAGACAGCACGTGCGCTTCTGTCTCGTGATCCGTACCATCGGATCAATTGTGCAATCCGTTTTGGGATTCCTAAATACACATAAGATACCCAATTGCATTATCGGTTCGGGCGCGAAGTCTTACTGTGGGATCCTAAACAAACAAACGGATCTTCACACACGCGTCCGAGTGCAGTGCAAAGTTTTCTGTGCGATCCTATGCAAATAAACGGATCTCCACACACGCGTCTTAGTGCTGTGAAAAGTGCGAGAATATACACGCGAGTGATGTGCAGTGCGGGAAAACTCCATCCCTTGTGTCTGTTTTCCTTTTTTTCGCACCTTTGTCTGCGTCCCTCAAGCATCGATACTTTCGATTGATTAATAATATTTGGAGAGTTTTTTGTGTCTGAGTGGCATAATGTTCATCATAGAAGGGATGTGACCTGGATTTCGGCACGGATCTAGTGGGGCACCTACTACAAGGGCATAACACCTGTAGGTGTTGCTTTCGCTTATCTATTGCTGGTCCCGACTTGCATCCTTTCCCGAGGCGGTATTGGTTTTCTGTGTAGGGCCATTTCAATGGAGTGGGAATTTCGCGTTGATTTGTATAACATTCTCGGCTTGAGATGCAATTTCTCCTCTGTGTCTGCCCATGTTGCTAACCAGAAACCAACTATCCTTGCACTTAGCGAAACCCAGGTAATTACTAATACAGATATATCCGATTTTAATCTACCTGGATATAACTTAGTGCCACTGTCCTTTCCACATACATACGAAATGATATTGCTTATCAGCTTCTGCCACAATATGGGCTCTGCTCCAATCCAGAATTTAATTTCTCTTGGCTAAAACTACACGTTCGTAAGCATATCATACATTACTGCTTTCTTTACAGAAGCCCAAACTTGGATAGAAATGCATCCTTTAACGAATTTGATGCTCTGTCTGATTCTATCGATATGATCTTGACCCTATATCCGCACACTGAAATCGTTATTGCGGGTGATTTTAATGTGCATAACTCTCAATGGCTTCGTCACTCCGGAACAACAACATCGGAAGGTCAATATGTCCAGCTTTTTGCTGATTCAAATAGCTTAACTCAACTTGTCAATGAGGCAACACGGGTACCAGATATATATATGGTCATTTCGCCAACACACTGGACCTGTTTTTCACCTCCTACCCAAACAAATACACAATTGAAATTTCTTCGCCCTTGGGCACTTCAGGCCACTATGTCGTGTCAGCTAAATTTCCTCTAACCAAAAGTAACGTTAATGAGAAAGCTCCCAAAAGAACAGTATGGTTCTACGAGAAAACCAACTGGGAAGGTCTGAACGAATTTTTTGGGAGGTTAAATTGGTCGTTAGTTTTCCCTAATAACGATGTTGACTCTATAGCGGACACATTGACAGACACGATTCTACTTGGCATGCGGACCTTTATTCCACACAGAGTAAAGAGTATCAAACCCAAGACAAATATGTGGTTCGATACTGGGTGCAGAGAAGCCATCAAGGCCAAAGAGTTGAGCTTCCGGTTGTATAAATCAAACAATACTAAGGAAAACCGGAAAAGATTTAAGAAAGCTAGAAATGATTGCAATGCGTATATTCAACGCGCCAAGTTCTTGCATGACCAGAGAGTGAGACAAAAAATACTACACTCTCCCACAGGTAGTAGAAACTTCTGGGCATTCGTGAAAAACATTCAAAACTCAGTCTCTTCATCCATTCCATCGATTATAATCGATGACAAACCAATCACCACTGCAATAGATAAGGCAAATCTACTTGCTGCACATTTTGCCGCCAACTCAACGCTGCCTGATATCACATCAGTTCCACCTCAACTCGAGTATAAGTAGCACACCATGAGCCAGATTCGCTTCCGAACGCGTACTGTTGCCCGCGCACTCAAGGAGCTAAGCACACACATATCCGCTGGTCGGACGGCATTCCCCCAATTCTCTTGGAGAGATGTTCCTCTTCACTCGCCAAACCACTGCGAAAACTCTTCCATTTGTCTTATTCTACTGGGCGTTTCCCAAATAGCTGGAAGTCAGCGAACATTGAGCCAATTCCCAAAACGGGTGACAAATCATCCCTTTCTTCTTATCGACCCATACCACTAACTTCTATTCCAAGGTAATGGAATCACTTATCAACCGTCAACTTTCGAAATATCTGAAATCAAATGACATCCTCAATGACCGCCAATATGGTTTTCGTAGCAACAGGTCCACAGGAGATCAGATGGTGTACCTTACCGAAAAGTGGAGCCATTCCATCCACTACCTTGGTGAAAGCAAGGATATTTCAAAACCTTCGACAGTTTGTCAAAATTGCATTCATATGGAGTGGACAATTCCCTGATCCAATGGATAAGAGACTATCTTGCTGGCCGTTAAATCCAAGTGGTTCTTGATGGTATCAAATCTGTCTCCCATCAAATTAATGCAGCTGTTCCCCAGGGTTCGGTACTCTCACCCACTTCCTTCCTCATCTTTATAAATGATCTCTTGTCAATTACTCACAACCCAATTCACTCGTTCGCTGATGATAGCACGTTGAGTTTCTCATACTCATACGAACACTCCCGCCCAAACTCTTCGAACGTCGCTACTAACTAGCAACTTATGCTTGATACATTGAATTCAGACCTCAACAAGATATATCAGTGGGGATTATCTAACCGAATAGAATCATCATTATCATCGGCACTACAACCGGGGACCGGTCTTGGCCTTATTTAGCAAGTCCTGACGCTTGTTAAATTTTCCATAATGATTTGGTTTTTCCAGGGAAGGTCATTAGTCTTGCGCCAGAGGCTCTCTGACGGGGAATCGAACCACGGCCTCCCGTGTGACAGGCAGGTATACTAACCACTATACTATCGAGGAGCCACACACAATATACAAGCAAATAGTGAAGATCACCGAAAGGAAATTCGAATAAGCAAAAGCATCAGAGCCGTATACCATAGCGATAACATAACAGTCAGGCTGTAAAAGTCATGAAGTGGCTAACGACCGCATGCGATGCTTCTATACCACGACAAAGACAACCAGCAGTGGCTATCAGACGTGTATTGGTGGAACCCAGAAATCGCCCATGTGCGATCGCACTGCAACCGGTTACGACGCTTGCAACAAAGAACAAGAAACCGTAACACCTGCCCACAATTACATGCGTGACAGGCGGGTATACTAACCACTATACTATCGAGGAGCCCCCAACCGAATAGAATTCAATGCCTTAAAAAATCAGTGCTGCTTCTTGTCGTAAAAGGTGAACCCTAAAGTAAATATACTGTCTATGAACGACACTTGCATCGACGAAGCCAAGGAATTATCAATCCTTGGCACTCGAATTAATTCGACTCTTAACTGGAATGACCACATATTTGAAGCTGCGAAAATCGCAGCCAAATGTATGGGATTCCTTAAGAGATGCAAAAGATACTTCCTTCATCCAACCTGGCCACTATTTACAAGGCGTATATTCGTCCAAAAATGGAGTTCAACTCCCATATTTGGTCAGGGGCATCCAAAACTGCAATACACGTGCTCCACAGGATGAAAAAACGAGTAGTGAAACTTATTGGGGATCCAGCCGTAAGTCGATCAATTCCGTCGTTAGAACACAGGCGCAACGTATCATGCCTATCTCTTTTCTATATGTATTACCACGGTCGTTGCTCAACTGAACTTGCTGAATGTGTTCCGCCCCTTCAGACATTTTCCCGCGATACCCGTCAATCTGTGAATGCGCATCAGTTCACGTTTAAAGTGGACTTTAGGCGCACAAATAAACATAGAGAGTCATTCATCATGCCATGGTGGGATTCTTCCACCAAGGGAAGATGGACCCACACCATGATACCTGATATAGAAACATGGGTGAAAAGAAAACATGGCGAGCTGAATTACTTGACTCAGCTAATATCAGTACATTGATGCTTTCGGCAATACTTGCACAAGTATAAGCATGTGAATCACCCATACTGCTTGTATTGCGAAGGCAAAATAGAGAATGCGGAACACGTACTCACAGAGTGCGTGAGATTCGAGACCGCACGAACGATTTTGAAGAGGCACACGAGACGGACAGTTACTCCGGCTGGAGTAATAGAATACATGCTTCGTTCAAAACAGGCATGGTCCGTAACCAGTGGTATTCTCTGTGAAATGATGCAGCAGTTGCGACGTGACGAGCGGAGTAACAGGTAAACTCCGTTCCGCCCCGCGATGGAATATCTAAAAGAAAGTTCCGCGGGGATCAACGGGAATATGAGCCTGGCGGGAGGTGGTTTTAGTCGGTAAAAACCCGGCATGCCCCTGGATCGGTCTAGAGGTATCTTTTGAAGATTTCCACCTTCCTACCGAAAAAAAAAAGTCATTCATCATGTGTTTCCTGGCCGTTGCGATGTCCAGACATTCAAAACCAATAGATATACACCGACACCTCCTTCCCTTATCCACTTCCACTCCATCCGCTCGCACTGTGCTCTGGCATTTAAGGGTACTTCAAAATCCCCCTTTGTACGCGAGTTAGTGTAAAAAAATATATATATGGAGTGCAACGGACTTCTGAATGATCGTTAATGCGGAATCCGTGGCATGCGGTCCACGGGAGGCATTTTGACCATTATAACCGATATATGGACATCTGCGATTGAGGGGTATGGTGAGTCAAGAGCGGTCGAAAATCGATCGATTCGGGTTATTGTGGACGGCGAGTCTTCGGATCTGTATTCTGTTAATTCCGTGCTACCTCAAGGTTCTATTTTGGCTCTAACCTTGTTCTGCTTCACATAAATGATTTGTTGGAGTCAACGAATAACAAAGTGTTTAGTTTTGCGGTTGATAGACTCACTTCCTCTTTTTCGAATGATCGGCCGATTAGTGCATCAACGTCGCACCCGCTAAGATGTAGCCAAATCGACTTTCTAAATTGTGATCTAGATACGATCCTGCAGTGGGGAAAGACCTATTTCGTAGATTTCAATACAACGAAGACACAATATACAACATTCACAAGCTAAAGTGGATCATCGGTTCCACAGCTGATGATGAATCGTCAGACACTCGAATCTGGGAAAAACATAAAATTACTCGGCATCGCGGTCTGTGGGAATGTATCGTGGCATAAGCACGTGTCGAACATTGCCAGGTCCGCCTCTGGAAAACTGAGTTATCACTTTGAAGCCAAGAAATATTTTACTTCGGCCCAACTTTTTCTCCTGTATAAATCCCAAATTAGACCCGGGCTCTCGAATATTGCTCCTCCTATACGAGGACATTTGTGAACACAACTTGTATTTTTTGGTGGGGGGACAGGACGTTAGGCTGTTTGCCCGAGGAGAAGGAAACATTTTTCCTACGGTGGCTCCCCATGCGATTAAGCGGGAAAGCTCGCCACGTGTTCAAGGAAAACCTCCCAGCGACTTTCAAGGAGTTCGAACAACAAGAAGTTTCGAATTGGGGGATTCAAATTATGATTTTTTAATACTTTTTGGCGGCGTTTGTATTTCGCAGTACAGTTAGCGTAGAAGACATTTAACAAACTGGCAATGAATTTTTATTTTGCAGTCCATTGTAGAGGATTGCGGGCTTCCTGTCTAAGGCGAGGTCTGGGCCTCTTGATAACGAATATTGTCCGACTCCCACATCATAAGCCCACTAAAGATAAATCATTCGTTCGTTTTGATCCTTAAGCGATGCAATAAAAATCAAATATAGAAATAGGATAAATGGATCCCAGTGCAATTCATTTTTAATAAGAAATTTGATCAACAGCTTTCATATCATCAGTCCCATTAATGGTCCTGTTGTTTTACTTTTCATATTCGTATCCTGCCATAAATATTCCACAAGAAGCCAGCCTTTGTTTAAGTTTATTTTTGAATGCAGCGGTAAAAAGAACTACGGGCTACAGTTAATTATCAGTAATGACGCAGAAGAGGTACGTTATAAGTCTATTTGTTTCTGTACTTGTGCAGTAATCACAATCATTACCGTAGGCACCACATTGATCATGATCGCACAGCGACAGCCGCTTCTTAGAAATGTCGAATTATCCTTTGGCTTTATTTTTATCTCCAATGAAAGGAACAAACGAACAAACTAACCAAGGAATATCTGTGGACCGAATGTTACTGTAGATATTAGCTCAAGATCGCCTTTCTAGACCAATAGTATATGTCCTTAAGGAATTATATGAAATATAAAACAATATTTTGTTGGTGAAACTTACATGTTGGATGGTGTTTTCCGATATAAATTGCGGCTCACCCTCCTGCAGTATCTTGACGAATATTTTCAAGGCATGCTCCAGAAAGGATGGGAACGCAGAGGTCTGCACAATCACCTCAAAATGCTCGCTCAATTCCTGAGCAGCTTTGAGTTTAATTTCGTCTTTAGAGGATGCGTCGCCCAAAACCGTCACATAACTACGGTACGTGTTAATTTCATTTGGGTCCAGTTCATGGGTACTCATTGTCGGTTTTTATTTATTTCGCAACCATCAAAAGTGGAGTTTGACCATTTAGGAAGTATTCGATCTTCTCGTTGTCACAATAAACACAAAAGTCGTAATAAAGTTATTTACACCGTTCAATATTTCACTATAAATATTATGAGTACAAGTCGGCTCCGTAAATGCATAAAAACAATTCCACTAGTACTGAATGATTACACAGTTTGACATCGTTTGTGCGGTTTGAACTGAACGCAACTTCATAATTGGCGGAATAGGGTGTACATAAAATTCAGTTGTTCCTATAACAATACTTCTGATAGCTTTTTTAAAAGTTTATTTATTTTACTTAAATACTATTACATTTTTTTGTTAAAATCTCTTGTTGTCATTGTTTTAATGTATAAGGCTGTAGTGGCACGCAAAACTTATCATTTTTTTTCCTTATCCTTAGAAATATGTTTATACAATGTACTGTATGATGTTTTTTTTTTAATATTATTTCAGGAAAAAATAACAAAAAAAACCTACTCAATTGTCGTATATATTTTTTTTATTCATAATAAAACTATTTAAACGTACTAGAACTTAAATATAACTAAGACTATATTAATTCTAACTAAGCCTAGTTTAATTCTACATAATACTAATTAAGATTATGGACCTGTGGATCAGGTCCTGTGACACCTCCTCCGCCCCGCCGATCCACAGGCGTTTAACTGCCAGTCGGGCCTAACGGGTTCCATACAGTAAGACCCACCCCCGAACGTGTATCACCCAGTCTCAGCTCAGTCGAGCCACTAGTATTTTTTTCTATTGAGTTTTTTGAAATTAGTTTTGTCTTTTTTAGATATTCTCACGCAGTATCTTAGGATGGTATTTCCACCTCCTCTGCTTGTTGGCACATACTTAATTGTTTTATCAGTTGCTCATCTTGCCATATGATATATAATTAGTACGTTGTGGAATCTGATAGATAACGATAAGCATCCAAGTATAAAAATGATTCAGGTGATATGTTCCACTTTCCAATGAATTTCTGAGATACTCGGGGTTAGGATAGAACAATCCTGAGATTAATTCATTGTCTTTCACATTTGCCATGCGAACGAAATGATTTCTCACAAGGGTCAGAATTGTATTATCACTTCTGGACACTCCGGATGCACCTGTTATTGTCTGTTATTGGAAATGTAGTGACGAAAGTTGGAATTTTCGCTTCTGTACATCTGCAGGCAGGTTCTAAGGCAGTTTCTTTCATATTGTTGTGAAGTAGGGGCGGCCGATAGTGAGGTCGCGTCCAGGAGAAAAGCGTTCCACGAGTGAAGCGTCCAAGAGTGGTGGTTGATAGAGATTAGCAGGCAGGTTCCAGGAACGGTGAGCTGTACCCAAGAGCGTAACCAATAAATGCAAATGATGGGGGGAAGCCAATGGAGACAACGAAGAGGAAGCACAAAACCAAGTCTGGAGTCTTTTCTCCTTGAGATTAACTTTTATTTACTTTATTATTTAATTTCGGTGATCGGACGAGAACCGATGGTGTGCACTTGATGAAGGTTGAATGCGGACTGACGAAATGGCATAACTGCCAATTCAAAAAGTGACGCCATGACATCATCGTGGTGACAATGATGGCCAGTTGATGCCAGCTGCTGCGCAACTGGTATACATGCGAATGTACTAGATTTCTCCAGTACATTCCAGCACATTTAATTGCCAATCCGCAACATTCCGCCCGCCTTCGCCAATCATTGGCGAATCATTTCGTTCCAGGGGACGGTGGCCAAGGGCCGGGAGTGTGGGGTCTGCTGGTGCCGGTTGGTCTTGGTCGGCTGTCCACTTTCACGTTGATGATCGGTTGAGAGGGGGCCGCCCGCCCTGAGGAGCGCTGGAGGCTTGAGGGTCTGGGATGGCCCGTATGAGCGATGGCGACAGGAACCTCTTTCCCATCGCTGATGTCCGTTGCCTCTTGTGGTCGCGGGACCGGCCAGTTGATCCGGGTTGGAGTTGTAAGGTCGCAACCCACGATCAATGACCACGTGATGACTGGTGATGGGTCTAGCTATGTCGAGACCGGTGGTGGTGCCATGTACTGCGCACGTTGGCGCCCGTCTGGAGTGAGTGGCCGGCAGGTTGCGACCGTTGGGGGTGTGTGCTGTAACATAGAGTCGGGTGCGGTGTCTACCCTGGCACTGTCCGCCTGTCCTTTCGTAGTGGCAGTCACGGGCCAAGTGCCTCCCGGGGTCGTCGGAATGCAGCCTCTGTGGATGCACAGAGGGGCGTGCTTTCTTGCTGGAGTTCGAGGGACCGCTGGTTGCTGGGTAGTGCCGCCCGCCAAGCGGGGCATTGCGCGCTCCTGGTCCTGTTGTGGTGGCTACAGGTGGTAGCGGTTGGCCTGGGTAGCTTTGGAGCTGGGCAGGAGCTTGACCACGTGGCGTCCTGGGTGTGGTGGGATGCCTTGAAGTGTTCGAGTGGGTAGGCTCCTGGTTCCTCGATTGCCCCTTGCCCCTGCAATGGTTCAGAGGGCGGGGGGTGTGTCTTGTAGTTGGGTCGCGCAAGTGATCGGTGGCTGGTAGTTGAATGGGCTTCGTATGTGGCCACCGCGGCCGATGCCGGCGAGACGTCCTTTGGGTTCTCTGATGGAAGCCGCGGCCCTCCGTCGGAAGGACGACCAGTTCCTCTGGGTCGGAGTTGTAAATTCGTAACCCACGAGGAATGGCCATATGATGGCTGGTGACAGGCCTTGTCACCTTTGCGCTGGATGATGTGGTGGGTGCTGCGCCTGTTAGCACCCATCCCAGTTCAGTGGCCTGCGCGACGAGGCCGGAACGTTGGTCCTTCCTGAGACCTTCGACGATGATGTTGGGGTATATGTCTGCCCCAAGGATGATGTCCACCTTCTCGGCGGAGGCGATGTTCGGATCTGCAAGTTCCAGATCCGCCACGAACGAGAGATCCCTTGTCGTTGATCCTGGTGGTGGTGTATACACTGAGAGCCCGGACAGGATGAAGGGCCTCAGTGTCCATTGTCTCGAGCCGTGGAGGCGAGAAGTGATTCTTATGGCGGCCTGAGTCCTGGTGGCAAGGCCACGAGTGCCCCCAACACCGTAGGTGGGGACGGGTGATGCTTGGCATCGGAGGTGCAACCTTCGGGCGAGTGATGTTGAAATGAAGGTGCCATTGGAGCAGGGGTCCAGTAGAGCACGGACTTCAATCCTCTGTTCGGTCTCCGACGTCACGATGACTCTGGCTGTTGGCAGCAACGCGGAATGTTGTGAAGGGGTGCTGATTGTATGTGCGCAGACCCCTTCCTGACGGTCGATCCGGGGGGCGGATCCTTTGTCTCGTTGTGGCGGTGATGTTGTCCCGTCGATGGCGGTAGACCGGACATGCAGCAGGGTGTGATGTCTGCGCTGGCATCGACGGCACGTCTTGTTGGAGTGGCAGTCGCGCAGGCGGTGGCGACCCAAGCAGTTGGTGCACAGGGTTCTTTTGTGTGCGAAGGACTTTCGACGGCCAGGTGTGAGTGATCGGAAGCCCTCGCAAGCGTAAATGGTGTGTGAGGCCCTGCAGAATGTGCAAGCACCCTGTTGCTTTACGGGTGTCGGCGGTGTTTTGTGCATCGGGACACTGGGCTGGTTAGTCATCGGGCCGACTACTGTTGCTGGAACAGTCGAATTCGTGGAAGGCATTGGCGTTGGATCTGACACGGACCCTATGTACGCCGTGCCCACTGCTTGCTCTGGAGTCCGTGTGATGGTGGCCAGTTCCTCTGGGTCGGAGTTGTAAGTTCGCAACCCACTTGGAACGGCTATGTCATGGTGTGCCCCACAATGCGTGCGCGGCATCGTCTTCTGTGGCGGCTTCGGCACTGGGTCGATCATCGGGACCTTGGGTAGGTTGGGCTTTGGGCAGGCGGCACTCTGGTCGGCGGCCTGCTCACTGTTATCCACTGTTCTGGGGTGCAGTTCCGTTTCTGATGGCTTGATGTCGGCCATTGGCAGCTGCACTGGGGGTAGCTCGCTAGGGTGGAGGCGATTGGTGCTGTTGACCATGGTTGAGGAGGCTGCTTTGAGCGCGTACTGGGCCTCAAGGAGCTTCGTCTCTTCCTCGAGGTATATCTCTTCGGTTTCGCCGAAACAATCATCCGCGAAGTACGCGTGTTGCTGATCCTCAGGTGCCGCCAGGTAGAAGATGTCGTAGTGCCGCTTGGAGAAGGCTTCCCATTCGGTGCGGAGTGCGCATTTGGTTGCCTCGATTGCTGTCGGACTTGGTTGTCCCTTTTCCTGTATGTTGAGGAAAGTACCGGAGATGGTGGCCTGTGCCGCGAACTGAGCGGCGATGAGTTCCTTAATCGTGGTCGGTTGTTGTACGAGAGCTGATGTTGAGGGCACTTTGGTTTGAACTCTCGTTGTAGAAAGTTCGTCGTCCAGCTTTCGTTTCGCATCAACAGCGGTTTCCATTGAATTTTTCTCCAACAAATCACTTAGCGTTTGATTTGCAATGATCATCTGGCGGCCGCTGTCCTCTGATCCACGACTTAAGGAATCCTTGGAACTGTCATCTTCTTTTGTGCATGTCCTTACATTTGTACTCGACTCGGGTTGGTGATGAACAGATGTATGATCTCCGCCGACCGAGGAATGTCGTCGGTCGAGATCTTTGGTGTTCCGCCGATTGAGGAATGTCATCGCGGAACCGTTGTCAAAGTTGTCGCCGTCGCCGCCGCCACCACTGCCGTGGTGATTGTCGGCTCCGTTGCGCATAGTGTAGCGAGAAAACGTATGATCTCTTCCGAGCGAGGAATGTCGTCGGTCGAGATCTTTGTTGTTCCGCCGACAGAGGAATGTCGTCGGGGAACCGTTGTCCCTACGGGGGGAATTTTCCGGGTGCATCATCCGTGATGGCAATCCGGGTGGAGGGCCGAGCGGCATATTAACTCCTAATTGCCGAGGCAAGCCGCCAAGGCAGGGACGAACCGTGGTTGGGCCGGACGGCATTCGCATGTCAAGAGTTTCCGGGCGCCGTAGAGGTGGCCGGAACATCATTGGCGGCGAACGACTTGCTGGCGGGGAGTTGGCCGGTGCACCAGTCCGAGGAGCATCGTTACCAGGTTTCGACGTCGAATCACTTTCCCCGTCACCAGCTTCACTCGATGTATCACTTTCTTCCTGCATGTCACTCTCACTGTGGTTAGGCTTAGGGTCCTGTTCCTTTCCTCGTTTCCTTTGAGCACTCTCCGTTCCCTTCGGGGATTCACCAGCATTTTGTCCGGATATTGCCAGCCTTCGCTGTTGCACTGGGCGCAGCTTCGATAGATCGGCTTCTACCTTTGCCTGTGGTTTCCTTTCACATATTTTTGTTGCCAAGTCCTTTTGGCTCAATCCTTTCCCTTGACGTTCCTGTTGAATGATCTTGCCGACTTCTAAAGGTATTTTTTCATGTTTAATTTCTTTAGTTTCCCTGTCCAATTTAGCAGTGTTGTGAGTGTTGATGTGATGCTTTTTAGTACCGACACCAAATTTCTGTTGAGTATCCGCTTGAACGTCCTGACGACGTGCCTGATTAATAGCACTTTTTGTTTTGAGGGCAGGTGATTTCGGAGCCCGTTTACGTAAAACCGTAACTGTGTCCCAGTCAGACATCTTGTGTTTGTTTCACAGACGGTTGGAGTTTAGGAATACCTTCAGATCCTACAGGTATTATGATTTCATGAGTGTTGCAGCTTCAGCTCCTTGATTTGTGTCGAGTCAGGTTGCAGTGTCTATGTGCCGCGAACTGGGCGGCGATGATGCTAATCCAATGAAGCACTGGATCCGTTTCGAAGGACCAGAAATGTTGTGAAGTAGGGGCGGCCGATAGTGAGGTCGCGTCCAGGAGAAAAGCGTTCCACGAGTGAAGCGTCCAAGAGTGGTGGTTGATAGAGATTAGCAGGCAGGTTCCAGGAACGGTGAGCTGTACCCAAGAGCGTAACCAATAAATGCAAATGATGGGGGGAAGCCAATGGAGACAACGAAGAGGAAGCACAAAACCAAGTCTGGAGTCTTTTCTCCTTGAGATTAACTTTTATTTACTTTATTATTTAATTTCGGTGATCGGACGAGAACCGATGGTGTGCACTTGATGAAGGTTGAATGCGGACTGACGAAATGGCATAACTGCCAATTCAAAAAGTGACGCCATGACATCATCGTGGTGACAATGATGGCCAGTTGATGCCAGCTGCTGCGCAACTGGTATACATGCGAATGTACTAGATTTCTCCAGTACATTCCAGCACATTTAATTGCCAATCCGCAACACATATATTATTAGCTTTTCCATATTCAATGGATTAATATTCCACAATACTGTACTCGCATAGGTCAAAATTGGACGTATAAACGCTTGGTAGCAAATAATCTTCACATCGGCTTCTTGAGCGACATAAATGCTGTTCTCACCCTCTTCAACTATATATATATTTTTTTTATCAGACTTCTCTCGGGAGAGGCGAACTTATAGCGCCGAGTGGGCGCACCGAGATGCGATCAAATAACTGTTGCAGTTCTTTTTGAACAGTTGCAGATTGTAACGCTCCGGGTTCACTCGCCTGGGAAGGGTGTTCCGCAGCTTTCCCGCTCAGTAACGGAACGAGTTCTGATGCAGGGATGTTCGCGTCGTCGGAAGATGAACCACAAACGGGTGCGATCCGTCGGATTGTCTTGTGGAGCGCATATAAGCCAAGTTGGGTGGAACAACACCAATAATCTCCGAAGAACAGCACCCCTGATAATATCTGTAAAACAGACAGAGGTCGGTTATGAGCCTTCGATGTGATAACGACTGTAGTCCGGACGTCAGCGCCGAGTCCCCGATTAGGCGGATCGTTCGTCTCTGCATGGTCTCAAGTAGGTCGAGGGTATGTTTAGGAGCCGAGCTCCAAACATGAGAGCAATATTCGAGAGCCGGTCTAATTTGGGATTTATATATTTGAACAGTTGCAGGTTGTAACGCTCCGGAAACACCCGCGCGGGGAAGGAATTCTACAGCTTTCTCGCTCTGTAACGGAACGAGTTCTGATACTGAGATGTTCGTCGGATGGAACAAAGTGTTGCGATCCGTCGGATTATGTTGTGGAGCCCATATAAACCGAATTGCGCAGAACAATGCCACGAAGCTCCGAAGAACACTACCTATGATAATTTTTGTAAAATAGACAGAGGTCAGTTACGCGCCTTCGATGTGATAGCGACTGTAGTCTCGACGTCAGTGCGGTGTTTCCCATCAGGCGGATCGCTCGTCCCTGTAAGCTCTTAAGTAGGTTGAGGGTGTGTTTAGGAGCGAAGCTCCAAACATGAGAGCAATATTCGAGAGCGCGGGTATAATTTGGGCTTTATACAGAAGAATAAGTTGGGACGGAGTAAAATATTTCTTGGCTCTAAAAAACAGCTCAGTTTTCCTGAGGCTGACCTGGCGATACTCGACACATTTTAAACTTTCTCCAGCCTCGAGGGCCAGGCCATTCATCATCAGCTGTGGAACCGATGATCCAGTTTTCCTTGTGAATGTTGTATATTGTTTCTTCGTTGCATTGAAGTCGACGAGATTGGCCCTCCTCCACTGCAGGACCCTATCTAGATCCTGATCCAAAGAGTCAATCTGTCTACATGTCAACTGATGCGACGCAGATGCACCAATCGGCGGATCACTCGAAAAGGAGGAAACAAGCGTACTATCATCCGCAAAACTGAACACTTTGTTATCCGTTGTCTTCAACAAATCATTTATGTGAAGCAAGAACAAGGTTGGAGCCAAAATAGAACCCTGTGGCATCCCTGAATCAACAGGATACAGATCCGAACACTCGCCGTCCACAACAACCCGGATCGATCGATTCTCGAGGAAGCTTCTTGTCCAGTCGCAAAGCCGTTGGGAAAGTCCATATGAACGAAATTTGCTCAGCAAAGTCCCGTGTCAGACGCGGTCAAAAGCCTAGGAGATATCCAATGCGGTCGCTCTTGACTCACCATGCCGTTCAATCGCAGATGTCCATGTATCGGTTTTCCGTGGTCTCCCATGGACCGCCTGCCACGGAATCCGTATTGAAGATCACTCAGAAGTCCGTTGCACTCCAAATACTTAACTAACTCTGTATTGATGACTTTTTCCATTACCTTAGATAAAATAGACAGTAGTGCTATCGGATGGTAATTTTGTGGGAGACACTTTTTTTCCGTCTTTGGGACTGGCTGAACTCGAGCGATTTCCCAGCAAGCAGGAAAGGTCCTCCGTGCATAAGATAGCGGAACAGTCTGCCAAGAACCGGCGATAGTTCTGAAGCACAGTTCTTAAGGACTATTGGTGGTATTCCGTGCGGGTCGGTTGCCTTCCTACAGCCAGTTCACGTAGAATGCGTTGAATAGTGCGCGGACGAAATCTCACATCCCGCATCGAAGACCATACAGGCTAGATCACAGGTGGCTCCAAAAGGGCGGGGTCGAGGTTTGAATTCGCGGAAAATAAATTCGCGAACATATTAGCTTTATCCCCTGAATTCGTGACTAACGTTCCGCTGTCTGTCGCCAACGGGGGGAAGGAGGAGGATGCGAAGTTACCGCTGACAGCTTTTGCCATTGACCAGAAGGAGCGCGAACCAGTTGAGCACCGAAGGAGCTTATTGATCACCCTGTCGTTGTGAGCCTTATTTGCGGTATCAATCGCCTCGTTGCACGCGTTTCTGATTCTAACAAAATTCTTTCTGTCAACATCGGTGGGATTGGAGCGCCATTGCTGAAAAGCTCTATTATTTCCGCTGTAATCAGCTCGCATTTTTTATCAAACCAAGGTTTATCAGACGAACTTCGTTTGATGGAATGTGGAATATACATCTCCATCCCCAGAAGAATAATCTCTGATACCGACTCCGCGCAAGCGTTAACATCGGAGTTTCCGAAGCACACCTCCGACCATGGAAAGGATGCGAAGAAATCTCGCAAATCGTCCCAGTTAGCAGCCCCATGCTTCCATATATGGGGAAGCTGTCTAGGCCGGTTATTCGCTTGATATGCAAGTGCTTGCGCGACAGATACCAAGCAGTGATCTGAGTTTCCCAATGGCGCAGAAACCTCTACGGTATAAATACTCGGTTTGGATGTCAAAAACAGATCCAGGGTGTTTGCATAATCGCATCGGGCAGCCGGCACTCGCGTTGGCTCCCCCACGAGTTGAGTCAAGTTGTGGCTAACAGCGAACATCTCCGCCAGCCTCCCAGCCTCGCCGGTTCTGTTTGAATGTAACAACCAGCCGGAATTGTGCACATTAAAATCGCCACGGACAACAATTTAAGAAGCTGGGCGGTTGATCTGTATCCAGTCGACGGTATATGAAAGATGTTCGAAAAATGCCGCCGTTCGATCGACATTCGGGGAGCGGTAAACACAACAAAGAAATTTAATAGAATTCCTCAGCACGACCCTCAACCATATGATGTCCATATTATTGGGTTCCAATGGCTCCATCCTCTGGCAACCCAGATTGGACCGCGCGAAGACGCAGACTCCGCCCTTAAAACGGAATCTTGAATGTAAGTCGTATCCTGAGCAACGAAGTTATGTCGAATCAGTTGATGTTACAAAATGCCCGGTTATGTGATGACAAACCTCTCAAAGTTCCATTATTTATCATGATATCTGCATGATGTTCCCCCTGACATAGGCCCCCACCCCCGGAGATCCGAATGGGATTCTGTTTTATACCAATAATAACATGCTTAACTTGGCAAATGTACATTGTTTAAATGGGTACGTTTAGTTGAGATGGTTAATCACAATGTACGTTGTGTTTTTATATTTATTCAATATTAATTAAATTGTATTTAAGTTTAATTATTTAATGTTAATTTAATTGTATTTAAGTTTTATTATGCAATGTTAATTTAATTGTATTTATTTTTACTTTGAAATTGCTTAACGTCAACATGTTACGTATGTCTGTTAATATTTATATACCTTTCTCCCGAGACAAGGCTGGCGAGAGCAAGTTACCACGTAACCCCTGAGGTCCACCTGCTCTCGCAATCATGTATTTTGTTTTGTTTTCATTTATTTCTAGGCCTACCTCTTCTGCCGCTTGCATGATTATTTCGCCGTCTTTGCTTACAGAGTCTAGGTTGTTGCCCAAAACCGTGATGTCACCCGTATATGCGAGCACTTGTGTGACCCCGACAGGGAAGCTCCGGCCATGTTGTCATCATGTACTTTTCTGATGACATACTCGAGCACAAGGTTAAAAAGACATGGTAAGAGGTCATTCCCCTGTGTTAGTCCGCCGCGGATTTCAAATGGTTCTGAGAAGTGGTTTTCTATTCTAACTCGCCCTATGTTTTCGTTCATGCAAATTTGAATAAGGGCGGCATATTTTTTTGGGATTCCCAGTTCAACTACAATATGCTAAAGTCTTTGCCTTCCGACTGAGTCGTAGGCTCTTTTGAACTCAACGAACAGTTGGTGAACCGTCGTCTCTCCGTATTCCCACTTCTTTTCCAGCAATTGCCTTACTGTGAAAATTTGGTCGCTCGTTGATCGGTTGCTACGGAATCCGCATTGGTAGTCTCCCAATATGTCTTCTACGTACGGTGTGATTCTCGCCAGTATGACAGTTGTTAGTATTTTTTATGTGGTTGGGAGCAATGATATTCCTCTTTAGTTTTCGCAGTCAGATCTGTCGCCTTTTTTTAAAATGGGGACGACTATTGAGGTTTTCCATTTTTCCGGAGTGACTTCCTTATCCCATATTGTTTTGGTGAGTTGGTGGATCTTTCGAGCGGTTGCCTCTCCTCCATGCTTCACAAGCTCTGTCAGCATGTAGTCGACTCTGGGAGCCTTGTTGTTTTTCAATCGATTTATTGCGTCTACAACTTTGTTTAAAGAGGGCTCTGGGATCTGAGGCTCAGCTGTATGTATCTCCGGAGCGTTTATTTATAGTTGATGGCACTTAAACAGATTTGCAAAGCACAGCTTCCATCTTGTCACTGCATTGTTTGTTTCTGTGACCAGACAGCCGTTTGCGTCTCGAATTATTTTGGCTCTCCCTCGATTTTTTTTTTTTTTTAATAGACTTCTCTCGGGAGAGGCGAACCTATAGCGCCGAGTGGGCGCCCCGAGATGCCATCAAATAACTGTTGCAGTTCTTTTTGGACAGTTGCAGGTTGTAACGCCCCGGGAACACTCGCGTGGGAAGGGTGTTCCACAGCTTCTCCGCTCTGTAGAGGAACGAGTTCTGATGCAGGGATGTTCGCGCCGTCGGGAGATGAACCACAAATGGGTGCGATCCGTCGGTTTGTCTTGTGGAGCGCATATAATCCGAATTGCGTGGAACAATATCACGAATCTCCGATGAACAGTACCCGTGATAATATCTGTAAAACAGACAGGTGTCGGCTACGCGCCTTCGATGTGATAACGACTGTAGTCCGGACGTCAGCGCCGAGTCCCCGATTAGGCGGATCGCTCGTCTCTGCAAGCTCTCAAGTAGGTCGAGGGTATGTTTAGGAGCCGAGCTCCAAACATGAGAGCAATATTCGAGCGCGGGTCTAATTTGGGATTTCGGTAGCCCCCGGTATTGAATTTATGCCGGCATACATACATCTGATGTTCTTTGCTCTGACATTTTCTAGGATTTTTTCGATCCGAGACTTCTCCCATTCGCCTTTTTCGCGTTTGAAAAGTCCCATTGTCTCTTTCCGAATCGTCGCGTATCTTTCTGCGTTGACTTCTTTATATCCTTCTAAGTGGATCACTCTGAGGCGTTTACGTTCTTCGATCTTCGCCCTGCACTCATCGTCAAAGCAAGGTTTGGACTTAATTGTTTTCTTAAATCCTAATAGCTTTTGGGCTGTTTGTTTGATTGCGTCTCTGATCGGTGTCCGTTTAGTGTCCATACTATTCGTTTTCTCGTCTTTACTACTCCCATTCTCTAGTATGCTAAATCTATTCATTGGTTCGTCTTGATATTCAGCCCTTTTGCGTAGGTCTTTTAGTTTATCAATGTCGAACTTTTTGCTCGTCACCGGTGACTGCCCATGTGGAATTGCTGCGAGCCGACTCCTGATTTTTCCCATCACTAGAAGATGATCGGAGTCGCAATCTGCTCCTCTATATGATCTTACGTCAAGGATATTCGAGTGGTGTCTTTTGTCTATGAGGAAGTGGTCTATTTGGTTACGCGTTACGCCGTCGGGTGATATCCATGTGGCTTTATGGATTTGCTTGTGCTTGAACATCGTGCTTTTTACTGCCAAATCTTTTGACGCTGCGAACCTGATACTTCGAATTCCATTATCATTTGAAACGCCCTAGAGGCTTTGATTACCTATAGTTGGTTGGAAGATATCTTCCTTTCCAATTTTCGCGTTGAGGTCCCCGAGGAGGATTTTAACATCGAACGATGAGATCCCATCAAATACTTCCTCTAGAGTCTCGTAGAACGTGTCCTTCGTTTCTTCGTCCGTAGATTCTGTTGGGGCGTGTACGTTTATAATTACATAATTGTATCATGGGCTGTGTATTCTTACCACCAACATCCGGTCATTAATAAATCTCACATCTTTTACATGGCGCGTAATCTTATTGCCTGTGGTGAAACCGGTTCGAGGTTATGTGTTACGGTACCTCCACGCGCCAGTGTAAACCCTTTGGTTTCGATTACTTGATGTGGTGGTCGGACTTCCTGAAGCGCGACGATGTCCACTTTATATTGTTTCACGATTTCTACGACCGTCTGTATCACGCCTGGTTTATATAACGTTGGAACATTCCACGGGCCGACGCGAATATCCCGCTTTTTTCGTTTTTCGGAAGACGTAGTCTTTTTGCCAACTCTGTGTTTTCTTAATGATTTGTTCCCTTATGGTAGTGTCGGCTCATCAAACCTACGCCTACCGGGTTTTTCGTGAGATTGTTTTTTGTATATTGATTATTCATTTTTGCTCCCACGAGTCTTGGGGTTTCAAATAGTCCGCCATATCAGAGCCTGCTCTGAATCGACCCGGTGTCAGAGAGGCGCCGTTATAATACAGCCGGTATACCCCTGGCTGCAAACCATCCAATGGGCACGGTGACGCGTAACACCCTGGATTAGGGGTGGTCGATCTTTGTGCGTTACTCATCGCTAGACTGTCTGACATGGGTAGTCGTACTGGAAGCGCATGCTTCCGTCAGCATAGTCTGAGTGATTCGTTGTAGTTTAAGCCCCCGCGCCACGTTAAGGTTTCTACTAAGCGGGGGATTGTATTATAAATATAAATTTATTAATTAAAAAATCAGTTTATTTATCTGTGTATTTGTAAGTCATGCGCCTGTTAAGTGTCTCAATGGCATCATAGACAAAGATGGCTTACATGAGGTCATTGATACACTCAAAGAAAAGAACGCCACCCGATTCTAAACTCGGATGACCCCCGGGACGATAATGCAAATTCCGAAGCGATTAGCAGATAATACAAAAGCAATTAATTACACATTTCGGCACGAATGACAAAACGCAAAAGTAACTGCTCAAGAGTTAATTGGGTCAATTCGCAATTGCGGATGTTGAACTGTGGCGTAAAGCGATGAAGATATATTGGCTGACACCACAGTGCAAAGCAATTTCGAATCGAAGTTGAAAATCGGAAAGTAGGTCATTGCGAAATGAAATTGCGTTATCGGCATCGGGAAGTGCTGACCCCGAGGTGACGAGAAGTGGTAGGAAGAAGTGAGCAGTCAGTGAGAGGTGGATCGTGAAGATAAGGGAGTCGGAAGTTGGTCGAAAGAGTTGGAGGTTGGTAGTGATTAAGTCCGGTTTTGTCGTTGAAAAAGTCCAGGAAGTAGAATTGTTAAAACAAAGTGAATGTTAAGTTAATGCTAGAACAGACGTGTAAAAACAAAGTTAAGTTAGTGATAGAGCAGAACTGTAAAACAAAGTGAATGTTAAGTGAATTGTAGAACAGAATTGTTAAAACAAAGTGAATGTTAAGTTAATGCTAATTAATAAAAATATACAAAATAAAAGTGGAAGGAAGTCAAGGAAGGACTCTGAGTTTTGAATTTTGGTGTAAGAAGAAGATTTGGCCGCCGTTCCCTTGGCTTTTGACTTTTGTTTCGTAGATTATTCAAAACCCATAACTGGCGCAGTCGGCGTTCCTCTATTCTCCGAACGATCGCGATAAACTGATGTATAGTAGAAACGCAGTAGATTATCCAAAACCCATAACTCGCGTATATGTTTTTCCGCCGACGGAGGGTTAAAGATTTAATCGACGATGATAAGTAAAAAATCAATTTACATCGCATTATGAGATGCTGTGAAATACCCGAATGAGTTGCTATTTCGAATAATCCACCATCGTTAAGTGGTTGTAATAACAGAATTCAAAATATTGTATTAATAATAGTCTACTGAAAATTGTGGTTTTCGTTTTAATGTTTCTTTTATTCAGTCTTATGTATTTTCTTATTGCAAATACATTTTTTTTGAGACATGACCTCATGTAGCCCAGGTGTTAATCTGGTTCTCCAATTCCATCGTGTCCCATCCGACAAAATAAAGTGTTTTTTTTTGTGGCAGAGAAATATTTTTGTAGCACGAAGTGCAACTCGAGAGCTGTTTTTATCCAGCTGCATTTGTCACGGCGCATGTTTTTTTGATGTAGTGTTGTTTTCATTTTGCCTTTGATAACATCCGAGATAAGTGAATAAAAAAGATTAGATAGTTCGTAAGTAAAATGTCGAATGCCAAAAATAAAAAAAGCAATTTGCAAGGATGGGAAGAGGCTGGCGGAGAATTCTATCAGGAAAGTTATCCTCCAGAATGGGAGGGATTCTAAAAGGATCCAGCAGCAATTGCCACACTCCTGCCTTCCAAACAAAGCCGCGTTGGTAAGTATATTATTCACCAATTGTTTTTACCTAGGTACACAGATTTATCATTTCTATTGCGTTGTTGCAGATCTTATAGAAAAAAAGAAAGTAAAAATGTATCTGACCATTAAGATTATGTCAATAGATATGATAATGTATCTTACAAATTGGACCATAAAAACCAATAATAATATTGAATAAATCATAAGTGCTGCTCTGAGTGTAGAACTTTTCCCACTGAAATTTTTTAATCTATAATCTGATTAGTGCTGGTTTGCTTCTTACAATCCTTCATCTGATCAGTGTTTTCTGATTCAAATTTGGTTTGTGTTTTAATATATTCCGTGAATAGTTAGTAATTGTAAATGTTATAGGACGGATGTCCAATAGTTGTCATAGGATGATTGTCGTATAGTTGCTAGATATTTAGAAGCTAACTTCTATAGGCGCGTTGGGTGCATTTTTTGATATATTCCTACTGGAAAATAGGAGAAAAATATTTATTTGTTTGTGTCCAGGCACTGTATTGGCTATCTTCATGGAATGATCTTAAATAAAATACATTTAACAAACATGGACATTTTCATATTCTCCACAAACTCTTCTGTGATTTCGATTGAATTCTCAATACTCCGGTTGAATTTTATAACTTAGAATAATCCCTTCAGTTTAAGGGAACTTCTGGTTCTTCTTTCCAATCACTTGAACTGACGGTTCGGCATTTGGAGTTCGACAACGACAGGGTTCACGGAATATAAAATTTGAAAAAAAAATCGATAAACACCTGAAATAAAAAAATAACGGGTCATATTAGATTGATGAAAAAGTACGCGCGCACAAAAGGGGATTTTAACATTAAATTACGGAGCACAGTGCGAGCGGAAGGAGAAGTGGATAAGGAACGGAGGTATCGATGTTCATAGGTCTTAAATGCATGGACATTACAATGACGAGGAAACACATGATCGGGTAGAGTATTCCACGTTCGTGTGGTTCGGCTAAAGAATGACTCCACATTTATTTGTGCGCCTTAAGTTGACTTTCAACATGAAGCACATGTGACGCAGTTTTTGAAGTACCTGACCAAATATGAGAGTTGAACTCCATATTAGAACGAACGTATCCTGGTGAATAGTGGCCAGGTTGGATGGAGTGAAGTCATTTTTGCATCTCTTAAACCCATCTCTTGGATCCCACACATTTGGCCGCACTTTTCGTAGCTTTAAAAATGTGGTCGCTCCAATTAAGAGTCAAATTAATTCGAGTGCCGAGGATTGATAGTTTCTTGGCTTCGTCGATGCAAGTGTTGTTCATCGACAGCGTATTTACTTTGGGGTTCGCCTTTGACGACAAGAGACAGCACCGAATTGTTAAGGTATTGAACTCAACTCGGTTAGATAATCCCCATTGATATATCTTGTTGATGTCGGAGTTCAGTGTATTAAGCATAACCTGCTGATTGGTATTGACGTTCGAAATTGGGTCGGAGTTTGGTCGGAAATGTTCGTATGCGTATGAGAAACTCAATGTGCTATCTGACTAAGAGTGTGGGTGAGAGTACAGAACCTTGGGGAGCACCTGCATTAATTTAATGGGAGGCGGATGTGACACCATCAAGAATCACTTGGATTGAACGCCCAGAACGGTAGTCTCTTATCCATTGGATCAGGGAATTGTCCACTCCATATGTATGTAATTTTGATAAAAGCGCTGGGTGTTATAGTTTTTAAGGCTGCGCCAAATGTTATGTATTTGATGTAACAGAAGGATTGTTACGTGCGTGATGTAATTAAAAGATGTTAGATGTTGTTAAAATATGTTATATAAGATGTTTTGGGTAAAATTGTTACGGAAGATGTTAAACTGTTATTAAAGATGTGTTGAAAAATGATGTTGGGTTTCGTTGTATAATTGTTACAAAAGATGTTTTGGGGTTATCAAAAATGTTCTGGGTTATTGTTGTATTAGGTTGTATTACGTAATATTTGATGTTTTGATAATTCTGATTTTAGGACATATAATAAATATTAAACTGCAGGTCACGCCTATCATCATCATTGGCACTACAACCGGGAACCGGCCTTGGCCTTATTTAGCAAGTTCTGAAGCCTGTTAAATTTTCCATAATGATTTGTTATTTCCGGGCAAGGTCATTAGTCTTGCGCCAGAGTCCCCGACGGGGAATCGAACCCCGGTCTACCGCGTGGCAGGCGGGTATACTAACCACTATACTATCGAGGAGCAGGTCACGCCTATGGTTGAATGTAATCGCACGGAAATTCCTTACGAAATGCAAAGGTGTTGTGCCGTGCCAGTTATAGTACTTCCGTTGTGCAGAGCTAATTATATTGTTATATATTTAGCCTACCCGCGATTCCTGGGGTTTTCTGGGTGTAGCTCCACCACTGAGCCGCAACAGATTGGAATACCTTTTTCCTTCTTTATTTTGGGGGGTTTCCGAGCAGTCATCCACCAAATTTCCAGCCTCCAACACTCCTGTTGGACTCTCCGCTCACGGAGTCTCGAGTTCCTCATCACAAGTCACATCACAAAAAAAAAAAAAAAACACGAACTTCTGCTTGATTACTTTATTATTTCACAAATCATTTATTTTATACTTTTCCATTTTTTTTTTACACCCAAAAAAGACAAGAAAGAAAAAAAAACGCTAACTGGACTTAACATAATCGCTTATCTATTGCTGGTCCCGACTTGCATCCTTTCCCGAGGCGGTATTGGTTTTCTGTGTAGGGCCATTTCAATGGAGCGGGATTTTCGCGTTGATTTGTGTAACATTTGCGGCTTGATATGCAATTTCTCTTCTGTGTCTGCCCATGTTTCTAACCAGAAACCAACTATCCTTGCACTTAGCGAAACCCAGGTAATTACTAATACAGATATTTCCGGTTTTAATCTACCTGGATATAACTTAGTGCCACTGTTCTTTCCACATACATACTTATATATTGCTTATCAGCTTCTGCCACAATATGGGCTCTGTTCCAACCTAGAATTGAATTTCTCTTGACTAAAACTACACGTTCGTAAGCATATCATACATTACTGCTTTCTTTACTGAAGCCCAAACTTGGATATAAATGCATCCTTTAACGAATTTGATGCTCTGTCTGATTCTATCGATAGGATCTTGACCCTAAATCGGCACACTGAAATCGTTATTGCTAGTGATTTTAATGTGCATAATTCTCAGTGGCTTCGTCACTCCGGAACAACAGCACCCGAAGGTCCAGCTTTTTGCTAATTCAAATAGCTTACTTCAACTTGTCAATGAGCCAACACGGGTATATATGGTCATTTCGCCAACACACTGGATCTGTTTCTCACCTCACACCCAAACAAATACACAATTGAAGTTTCTTCGCCCTTGGGCACTTCAGGCCACTATGTCGTGTCAGCTAAATTTCCTCTAACCAAAAGTAACGTTAATGAGAAAGCTCCCAAAAGAATAGTATGGTTCTATGAGAAAGCCAACTGGGAAGGTCTGAATGACTTTTTTTGGGAGGTTAAATTGGTCGTTATTTTTCCTCCATAACGATGTTGACTCTATAGCGGACACATTGACAGACACGATTCTACTTGGCATGCGAACCTTTATTCCAACAGAGTAAAGAGTATCAAACCCAAGAGAAATATGTGGTTCGATTCCGGGTGCAGAGAAGTCAGAGTTGATCTTCCGGTTGTATAAATCAAACAATACTGAGGAAAACCGGAAAAGATTTAAGAGAGCTAGGAATGACTGCAATGTGTATATTCAACGCGCCAAGTTCTTGTATGACCAGAGAGCGAGACAAAAAATACTACACTATCCCACAGGTAATAGAAACTTCTGGGCATTCGTGAAAAACATTCAAAACTCAGTCTCTTCATCCATTCCATCGATTATAGTCGATGACAAACCAATCACCACTGCAATAGATAAGGCAAATCTACTTGCTGCACATTTTGCAGCCAACTCAACGCTGCCTGATACCACATCAGTTCCACCTCAACTCGAGTATAAGTAGCACACCATGAGCCAGATTCGCTTCCGAACGCGTACTGTTGCCCGCGCTCTCAAAGAGCTAAACGCACACAAATCCGCTGCCCCGGACGGCATTCCCCTAATTCTCTTGGAGAGATGTTCCTCTTCACTCGCCAAACCACTGCGAAAACTCTTCCATTTGTCTTATTCTACTGGGCGTTTCCCAAATAGCTGGAAGTCAGCGAACATTGAGCCAATTCCCAAAACGGGTGACAAATCATCCCTTTCTTCTTATTGACCCATACCACTAACTTCTATTCTCTCCAAGGTAATGGAATCACTTATCAACCGTCAACTTTCGAAATATCTGAAATCAAATGACATCGTCAATGACCGCCAATATGGTTTTCGTAGCAACAGGTCCACAGGAGATCAGATGGCGTACCTTACCGACAAGTGGATCCATTCCATCCACTACCTCGGTGAAAGCAAGGATATTTCAAAACCTTCGACAGAGTTTGGCATGCAGCCCTTTTGTCAAAATTGCATTCATATGGAGTGGACAATTCCCTGATCCAATGGATAAGAGACTATCTTGCTGGCCGTTAAATCCAAGTGGTTCATGATGGTGTCAAATCTGTCTCCCAGCAAATTAATGCAGGTGTTCCCCAGGGTTCTGTACTCTCACCCACTCTCTTCGTGATCTTTATAAATGATCTCTTGTCAATTACTCACAACCCAATTCATCGTTTGCTGATGATAGCACGTTGAGTTTCTCATACTCATACGAACACTCTCGTCCAAACTCTTCGAACGTCACTACCAACTAGCAACTTATGCTTGATACATTGAATTTAGACCTCAACAAGATATATCAGTGGGGATTATCTAACCGAGTAGAATTCATTGCCCCGAAAACTCAGTGCTGTCTCTTGTCGTCAAAGGTGAGTCCCAAAGTAAATATACTGTCATGAATAGGACTTCCATCGACAAAGCCAAGGAATTATCAATCCTCGGCACTTAAATTAATTCGACTCTTAACTGGAATGACAACATATTTGAAGCTGCGAAAAGTGCAGCCAAATGTATGGGGTTCCCCAAGAGATGCAAAAGATACTTCACTCCATCTAACCTGGCCACTATTTACAAGGCGTATGTATATTCGTCCAAAAATGGAGTTCTTATTGACATGCAAGACCATGGGCTTACCAGTACTCATGTATGGATCCGAGATCTGGGTGATCAATAAAAGGCACTCTGAACTCTTAGCCGCGTTCGAGAGGAAGGTCTTAAGGAGAATTGTTGGCCCCGAATGTAAGGGAGGACGATTCCGAAGACGCTACAACCATGAGTTGTACGCGATCTACCTTGTAGAGGTCCCGTTGAGCGGGACACCTAGCTCGAATGAGCGAAGAGGAGCCTGCACGGAAAGTCTTTTGTAGCAGGATGTATGGAAGGAGACAGCGTGGCAGGCATTGTCTGCGATGGAGGGATGACGTAGAGCAGGACGCCCAGAGCCTGGAAGTGCCAAAGTGGATGACATCGACTCGAAATCGGGACCGGTGGAGAGATTTGTTAAATAAGGCCAAGACTGGATCCCAGTTGTTGTGCCGATGATGATGATGACTTGCCTTCAGTAAAGTGCGCCATCAGATTTCTTGTGGACCCGTTCCTACGAAAATCATATTGCCGGTCATTGAGGAAGTCATTTGATTCCAGTTATTTCGAAAGTTGACGGTTAATCCGTGATTCCATTACCTTCGAGAGAATAGAAGTTACTGCTATGGGTTGATAAGAAGAAGGGGATGATTTGTGGTCCTACTTGGGAATTGGTTGAATGTTCGGTGACTTCCATCTATTGGGTTGTACTACACGAAAAATCCGATTTTATAGTAAACATTTATATAATATAATATTTTTCCGTACATTTTTATTCATTCAAAATAGGATCCGTTGGGATCTATGACATTCTTCCAACGTGATACAAGGTCAAATATTCCTTTGCTGACTTTTTGAGGCAATGAAATCTTCAAAGACTCTTCTGACCTCTACTCGGTTCCGGAAGACCTTCTGCCGGGAAAATGAATCCAGATTGCAGAAAAGATGGTAGTTCATTGGAGAAATGTCAGGAGAGTACGGTGGATGCGGAAGAATTTCAAATCCCAACCGCAGCAGTTTTTGCACCGTTACTTGTGAGGTATGGAGTCTAGCATTGTCATGCAAAAGGATCGGGCCGTGCCTATTGACCAACACAGGTTGCTTTCCAATCAATTTGGCGTGCAATATGCCCATTTCGTCACAATATTTGATAGCGTTTATAGTTTCTCCTGGTTGAAGAAATGAAAAGTGGATTGGTCCTTTCGATGTCCACCAAATTGTCACCATAACCCTTTTTTAGTGAAGATCGGGCTTGGAGGTGTGTTTTGGTTTTTCACCCGCATCCAACCACTGCCCAGGTCTTTTACGGTTATCATACAGTCTCCGCTTTTCATGACAAGTGACTATCCGGCGTAAAAACGGTTCAGTTTGGTTTCTTAATTCAAGCCATTCGGAGATTTCCAGGCGCCGTCGTTTTTGGGGCTCGTTCAGTTCATGGGGTACCCACTTATCGAGGTTCTTTACCTTTCCTATGAGAGAAAGGTGTCGACTTATTGTTATTGGGGATACTCCCATGCTTTGTGCAATCTTCCGCACCGATTCCGTTGGATCCGAATCGACCGTTGCTCTTGAAACATCGTCGTCAACTAACGTTTCCGGCTTCCCACGTGGTTCATTTTCGAAGCTGAAATCTCCGGAACGTAACTTTCCAAACCAACGTCGTATAGTGAGTTCGTTTACCCCTACATTCTCAATGGCGTCATTCATGTTTTTCATTGCCAATGACGCTTTATATTCCATTTTAAATTCATAAAGGAAGAGGGTTCGAATTTGAACTGCCGACAGCATGGTAAACAATTCCTAGAAAAAATAATTGCACTTGTAACGAACCCTAAAATTCCGATACGTCAAACACAAATACCACTTTACTTTATAAAAAAAGAAAATTTAACATGTTGGCACAAATGTTCACTCCAGAACTTCTTATTTCCGACTGAGCGAAAATCGGACATTTCATGTGGTACAACCCAATATTTGAGAACCGGCAGTAGAATAGGACAGATGGAAGAGTTTCCGCAGTGGTTTAGCGAGTGAAGAAGAACGTCTTTTAAGAGAATTGGGGGAATGCCATACGGACCATCGGATTTGCTTGCGTTCAGCTGCTTGAGTCCGCGGGCAACAGTACGTGTTCGGTTTTTTCGTAGAACCCTACTGTGCTTCTGGGGGTTCCTTCGTTAAAGTTACTATTCATCATCATCATCGGCACTACAACCGCGAACCGGTCTTGGCCTTATTTAGCAAGTCCTGAGCCTTGTTAAATTTTCCATAATTTGTTTTTTCCGCGCAAGGTCATTAGTCTTGCGCCAGAGGCTCTCTGACGGGGAATCGAACCACGGTCTCCCGTGTGACAGGCGGGTATACTAACCACTATACTATCGAGGAGCTACACAAAATATACAAGCAAATAGTGAAGATCACCGAAAGGAAATTCGAATAAGCAAAAGCATCAGAGCCGTATACCATAGCGATAACATAACAGTCAGGCTGTAAAAGTTATGAAGTGGCTAACGACAGCATGTGATGCTTCTATACCACGACAAAGACAACCAGCAGAGGCTATCAGACCAGTGTATTGGTGGAACCCAGAAATCGCCCATGTGCGATCGCACTGCAACCGGTTACGACGCTTACAACAAAGAACAAGAAACCGTAACACCTGCCCACAATTACATGCGTGACAGGCGGGTATACTAACCACTATACTATCGAGGAGCCCCCAACCGAATAGAATTCAATGCCTTAAAAACTCAGTGCTGTCTCTTGTCGTCAAAGGAGAACCCTAAAGTATATATACTGTCTATGAACGGCACTTGCATCGACGAAGCCAAGGAATTATCAATCCTTGGCACTCGAATTAATTCGACTCTTAACTGGAATGACCACATATTTGAAGCTGCGAAAATCGCAGCCAAATGTATGGGATTCCTTAAGAGATGCAAAAGATACTTCCTCCATCCAACCTGGCCACTATTTACAAGGCGTATATTCGTCCAAAAATGGAGTTCAACTCCCATATTTGGTCAGGCGCATCCAAAACTGCAATACACGTGCTCCACAAATGCTAGAACAAATTTAGCTGACACAACACAGTGTTATGAAGTGCCTAAGGGCGAAGAATCTTCGGTTTTGTATTTGTTCGGGTGGGAGATGAGAACCAGGCCCAGTGTGTTGGCGGAATGACCATCTACGTCTGGTACCTGTGTTGGGCTCATTGACGATTTGAGTTAAACTATCTGAATCAGCCAAGAGCTGGACATAATGACCTTCAGGTGTTGCGTGTCCAGATTGGCGAAGCCCCTGAGAGTTATACACATTGAAATCACCCACAATAGCGATTTCAGTGTGCGGATATAGGATCGAAATCCTATCGATAGAATTAAACAGAGCATCAAATTTGTAAAAGGATGCGTTTCTAACCAAGTTTGGGCTTCTGTAAACAAAGCACTAATGTATGATATGCTTACGAGCGTGAAATTTTAGTCACGAGAAATTAAATTCTGAATTGGAGCAGAGTCCAAATTGTGGTAGGAGTTGATAAGCAATAGCGCTTCGTATGTATGTGTCTACCCACATAAATAAATTAAAGGGACAGATATCATTAACAATTTTTGTAACCGTCACAAACACAAACCTCACGCTATATCACACGCGTTCCTATAGGCGTCCAAGGCGTATTACTTCCTCTTCCAAAAATAATACTCATTTTATAAACGGGGGAAGATTGTTACGTACAAAACCCTCCACCCCTGAACACCTACCTCTTTGGAGCTAAGCTCCACCATTAATCGCACATACATTAAATATCGCGATATCAATTCAATATCAAACAAATTGAACTATACGTTCAATTTGCCCATATTGAATTTAATTTGAATCCAAGACGTGAAAGAACGAACCATATGTTCAACACGCAAAATCCCCTGGATCCAAATCTGTGGACCAGATGACCAACTTTTAAGTAAAGTTGTTGAGAATCATATAATTCACGTCTGCTATTGTATGATCCTTTAAAGGTTTGTTTACCCAAACCATTCCCCACAGGGAACATCTTTGTCCATTCTCCTAGAGCAAATAATTTGCGCCATAAAACGAACCACACGCTCGTTTTAGCGTCCAGCAACATAAAGGATCATCAGTGTGCATTAGCACGATCCACTGTGGTAGGAGTTGATAAGCAATAGCGCTTCGTATGTATGTGTCTACCCACATAAATAAATTAAAGGGACAGATATCATTAACAATTTTTGTAACCGTCACAAACACAAACCTCACGCTATATCACACGCGTTCCTATAGGCGTCCAAGGCGTATTACTTCCTCTTCCAAAAATAATACTCATTTTATAAACGGGGGAAGATTGTTACGTACAAAACCCTCCACCCCTGAACACCTACCTCTTTGGAACTAAGCTCCACCATTAATCGCACATACATTAAATATCGCGATATCAATTCAATATCAAACAAATTGAACTATACGTTCAATTTGCCCATATTGAATTTAATTTGAATCCAAGACGTGAAAGAACGAACCATATGTTCAACACGCAAAATCCCCTGGATCCAAATCTGTGGACCAGATGACCAACTTTTAAGTAAAGTTGTTGAGAATCATATAATTCACGTCTGCTATTGTATGATCCTTTAAAGGTTTGTTTACCCAAACCATTCCCCACAGGGAACATCTTTGTCCATTCTCCTAGAGCAAATAATTTGCGCCATAAAACGAACCACACGCTCGTTTTAGCGTCCAGCAACATAAAGGATCATCAGTGTGCATTAGCACGATCCACTGTGGTAGGAGTTGATAAGCAATAGCGCTTCGTATGTATGTGTCTACCCACATAAATAAATTAAAGGGACAGATATCATTAACAATTTTTGTAACCGTCACAAACACAAACCTCACGCTATATCACACGCGTTCCTATAGGCGTCCAAGGCGTATTACTTCCTCTTCCAAAAATAATACTCATTTTATAAACGGGGGAAGATTGTTACGTACAAAACCCTCCACCCCTGAACACCTACCTCTTTGGAGCTAAGCTCCACCATTAATCGCACATACATTAAATATCGCGATATCAATTCAATATCAAACAAATTGAACTATACGTTCAATTTGCCCATATTGAATTTAATTTGAATCCAAGACGTGAAAGAACGAACCATATGTTCAACACGCAAAATCCCCTGGATCCAAATCTGTGGACCAGATGACCAACTTTTAAGTAAAGTTGTTGAGAATCATATAATTCACGTCTGCTATTGTATGATCCTTTAAAGGTTTGTTTACCCAAACCATTCCCCACAGGGAACATCTTTGTCCATTCTCCTAGAGCAAATAATTTGCGCCATAAAACGAACCACACGCTCGTTTTAGCGTCCAGCAACATAAAGGATCATCAGTGTGCATTAGCACGATCCACTGTGGTAGGAGTTGATAAGCAATAGCGCTTCGTATGTATGTGTCTACCCACATAAATAAATTAAAGGGACAGATATCATTAACAATTTTTGTAACCGTCACAAACACAAACCTCACGCTATATCACACGCGTTCCTATAGGCGTCCAAGGCGTATTACTTCCTCTTCCAAAAATAATACTCATTTTATAAACGGGGGAAGATTGTTACGTACAAAACCCTCCACCCCTGAACACCTACCTCTTTGGAACTAAGCTCCACCATTAATCGCACATACATTAAATATCGCGATATCAATTCAATATCAAACAAATTGAACTATACGTTCAATTTGCCCATATTGAATTTAATTTGAATCCAAGACGTGAAAGAACGAACCATATGTTCAACACGCAAAATCCCCTGGATCCAAATCTGTGGACCAGATGACCAACTTTTAAGTAAAGTTGTTGAGAATCATATAATGCACGTCTGCTATTGTATGATCCTTTAAAGGTTTGTTTACCCAAACCATTCCCCACAGGGAACATCTTTGTCCATTCTCCTAGAGCAAATAACTTGCGCCATAAAACGAACCACACGTTCGTTTTAGCGTCCAGCAACATAAAGGATCATCAGTGTGCATTAGCACGATCCACTGTTGATTTTTCCTATGTGTTTCCTCACCATTTCCCACAGGGAGCATCCTTGTCCATTCTCCTAGAGCAAATAACTTACGCCATAAAACTAACCACACGTTCGTTTTAGCGCCCAACAACATAGAGGATCATAAATGTGCATTAGCATGAGCTTCTGTTGATTTCCCCTTTGTGTTTCCTCTTTTGATACCAAGCTGGGAAAGATAAAGAAAGGAAATACCGGCTGGCAAAAGGGTCAGACAGAAAAAAGGACATTCCTTCGATCTGCAGGATGGAAGAAAAAAACGTTTTCGTTCGAGGAGTTGGTTCAGGACTATTGACCAAGACGGTCAACGGGAGAACGATTGTTGGTGTCGTATTTGACGTGTTTTAATAAGTAAAAGCGAATTAAATGACATTGAATATGAGTAACATAGTTCCCGAAACAATATGTGTTTAAATAAAGTGTTAACTGAAACAAAGTGTGTTTTTATTAACAAATAAGTGTGTGTGGTGTGCAAAGTGTATGGTGTAAATAAAGTATATAACACCACGATGTGCAAAGAACAGGGTCTAAGTTATATCCAAGTAGATTGAAATCGGAAATATGTGTATTAGTTATTAACTGGGTATCGCTAAGTGCAAGGATAGCTGGTTTCTGGTTAGAAACGTGAGCAGATACAGCGGACAAATTGCATCTCACACCGCGGATGTAATAAAGATCGCCGTAAAACTCTCGGTCCATTGAAGTGGCCCGACACAGAAAACCAATACCCCGTCAGAAAAGGAGTCAGCACCATCGATAGATAAGCAAAAGCAACCAACACAGGTGTAATGCCCTTGTAGTAGGTGCCCCACTAGATCTGTGCCGAAATTCAGGTCACATCCCTTCTCATGGAACGTCTGCGCTACACTCAAATTGACAATCTCTACCTCGCCTCCGACCATTTGTAGGAGTTTGTTAGAACTACAAATCTCGATTACCTATATTGCATAACTTAAGTGAGTCTATATTACATAACTCCAGTATTTCACACACCAATTAATAAGTAATGCGTCCGATCACTGAGGCAGAATTTGAGGTCATTCTCTGGACTTTGATAGGGATCAATGGTGTGCGATTGGGAGTCGCGGGCTGCACGGTGGTGGTTGTCCAGGGTTTGCTTCCATGCGAGTAACGATCATCCTAGAACTGCATCTGGTAATCACGTTTTCCAGCACTTCACACAACAATTAATTATGTAATGAGTCCAATTACTGAGGCAGAATTTGAGTTTATTCTCTGGACTTTGGTAAGGATCAATTGTGTGCGATTGGGGGTCGAGGGCTGCACGGGTGGTGGTTGTCCAGCGTTTGTTTCCATGGGAGTAACGATCATTGTAGAACTGGTGCTCTGGTAATCCGGTTTTCCAGCACTTCACACACCAATTAATTAAGTAATGAGTACAATCACTGAGGGAGAATTTGAGTGCGTTAATGACATCCAGTACACTAGGACGTCATCCGCATATCTGGTTTATTCTCCATAAAGTTTTTAAACTTTAAAGAATTGAGTGTATAGCGTTTGAAATAATAGTGAAGAAGAACGTGTGATTCGAACTGACGCCATGATAGTTTGAATCACCCAAAAAATTGTACCTAAGCGCTACCCATCAGGCTACTGACCGTGTTTAGAATTTGATTTTTAAACTCGACTATACTCCACTGATGTGAATTGTTATGTTATCGCTAAGGTATACGGCTCTGATGTATTTTCTTATTCGATTTTTCTTTCGGTGCTCTTCACTATTTTGCTTGTGAATTGTGTGTGTATCTGTTAGAGTCGCCACAAGTGTACCACAGAAAAACTAGTAAGCAAACAAGTAACGTACTTGGGGATTTTGTTGGTGCATTGGGCAAAGGCTACAAATACGCCACCGCTGGTATCCAAGGATTGGGATCTGGATGTGGTCCACCAATTTCTTTGGGCACGCCACACAGAAGCCCTCCTTGCAACTTTCTTAATTCAAAATCTATATTTAGAATAAACTTTCAGATACAATATAGAATACCACCATCTTCACTTCGAGATAGATTCAGACTGAAAAAAAATTCTTCTGATCAGCGGTGCCGACTACCAACTGAAAAAAAAAACTCGAGTAACTCGACGAGCATCCTTTATACTTGGAGATTGTTGTTGGATTTGTTGTGATCGGACTGAGCACTAAATGTTCCGTTCATAGCCGGGAGTTTACTCATGTTAGAACAGAAATGTTTGCAGTTGGTTCGAAGCCAGGACATCATGCGACCGGTTGATAAGGGTTCCATTCGGTTGACGCCAGCGCGTCGTAATATGGTTGCATTTGAGGTAGCCAATGGTTTACATTCGATGCTTGGTTTTAAGATGGAGAATGATAATTTCTTCGCCTTGATGCTGGCGTTTGCGGAGACGGGAGATGAGCAAAGGAGGTGACTCTTTCTCCAAGTTTACGTCGATTCAGGTTGAAAGAGGTTTCTCTTAGGTAACCGGATGGGTTGTTGCTTTTGTTTTCGTGCGAAGTTGGTGCCGGTTTCGATGTTAATAAACATTTCACTGTGTTTTTAGTCCTCGGGGCTATTGAGATTTTGGTTTCGCCCTGTGCCTTCAGCACGATCGTTGTTGTTGGTCTTTGTTGATGTTCACTGGGCATATGCATGCATTTGAAAGACGAATTGGTATTTTAAACAAACGTCAATTGAGTTACTCTCAGCGAGGGAATTGATACAAAGGGAGATGCTATAGTTTGCCGTTTTGTTGGTGTCCAAAGTTCAGACAACATAATTGACATAATTTCAGATACACTGCGACAGTAGGGCGACCGGATGTTGTCTAATAATCCTACTAAAGCTGCCGATGATCTCGCAGTGATCTGTTGCATGAACTTAAATGCAGTCCGGCGACCAATTGAGGTAGTTGAATGAACTCCTAGATGTACAGGGTAGTTTGTGATGTGGATAGGAAAGTATCTGTGCTTTACACCTCCAATTATCAACGGTAGTGAAGTACGAGGGTGTATTGAAAAGTTTCCGACCTAACAAAGATACAAGACATTTTTTCTCAAAATTTATTTTTATCTTTCTACAGAGTCTCCTTGTAATTGTACACACTTCTCCCAGTGATGCTCCCATCTCTCTAACCCGTCTAAATAGTACTCGGCGTTTTTCTCTGCAAAATAACTGTTCACGAAGGTGATTGCCTCCTCATTTGACGAAATTCTCTGTCCACCGAGCGCAATTTTTAGATTAAGGGACAAAAAGAAGTCACTTGGGGTTAGATCTGGTGAGTAAGGCGGGTGGTCAAGCAGTTCAAACCGTAATTCGTGGATTTTCGGCATGGTAACCGCTGAGGTGTGAGACGGCGGCGCGTTGTCTTGGTGAAACAGGATTTTCTTTTTCTGCAAATGTGGCCGTTTTTCCGCAATTTCTGCCTTCAGTTGGTCAAGTAATGATGCGTAGTATGCTCCTGTAATGGTTTTTCTTTTTTGAAGATAATCGATTAAGATAACTCCATGACTATCCCAAAAAACAGTCGCCATCACTTTCCCGTTCTTTGGACATTTTCATAGCTTCTGCTATCTCTCTCACGTTAATTCGGCGGTCGTCTAGCACCATTTGGAGAACTTTAGCGATTTTATCGTCAGCTGTTGCAGTTTTTGGACGTCCCGAACGTACACGTCCCGAGCTCTCACGGCCACGTTGAAATTCAGCTGCCCAAAATTTCACTGTGGTAAATGATGGTGCATAGTCCCCAAACACAGCGTCCAACTCATCTTTGATTTGCGTAGACGTATTGCCTTTCAAAAATAAAAATTTAATGACAGATCGATACTCAATTTTGTCCATTTTCACAAAAACACACATCGATTCACTCAACGACTGTCAAATAAAAACGACGGGTCCAAAATGGCTGACATTTTGGTGAGTAACTGTCAAAAGATGCACAACTACATTCATCATCATCATCATCATCGGCACTACAACCGGGAACCGGTCTTGGCCTTATTTAGCAAGTCCTATTGTTAAATTTAAGTCCTGAATAAATGGCACTCTGAACTCTTGGCCGCGTTCGGGAGAAAGGTCTTAAGGAGAATTGTTGGCCCCGTATGTGAGGGAGGACGATTCCGGAGACGCTACAACCATGAGTTGTACGCAATCTACCTTGAAGCTCATATTGTAAGAAAAATCAAGCTCGGTAGACTCCGGTGGGCGGGACACCTAGCTCGAATGAGCGAAGAGGAGCCTGCCCGGAAAGTCCTTTGTGGCAGAATGTATGGAAGGAGACAGCGCGGCAGACCTTGTCTGCGATGGAGGGATGGCGTAGACCAGCACGCCCAGAGCCTGGGAGGGCTAAACTGGATGACATGGGCTCGAAATCGGGACCGGTGGAGAGATTTGTTAAATAAGGCCAAGACCGGATCCCAGTTGTAGTGCCGATGATGATGATGATGATGATTGTTAAATTTTCCATAATGATTTGTTTTTTCCGGGCAAGGTCATTAGTCTTGAGCCAGAGGCTGCCCGACGGGGAGTCGAACCCCGGTCTCCCGCGTGACAGGCGGGTATACTAACCACTACACTATCGAGGAGCCCAACTACATTCACTAGCTTTTATTGACTAGTGCTGCTATCTTCACCTTGAGGAAACTTTTCAGGCCATCCATGTATGTTATCCTAAAGGCGATCGATTGTTTCAATTTCTTGCAATGTTCGACTCCTTTTGTTCTATTTAAACAAAGTGTAGGGGCAACAATGTCATTACTGGGGAAGAATAACGAACAATGTAACGTTCCAATAAAGTCATGTGGAGCCATTCCGTTGGCTTTTTCGGGCGATAGGACGTCGGCGCTTCTGGATTCTTGACTCCTTTTTGTATAAGCAGAAGCCGCTGTTTTTTTCATCGTTTAGGAAATTGTCCTGTTTGAAGGCAGGTTGTGAAGAAACTACTGACGATTTCCGACTCTTTTGTTAAAGCAGTATTCACTACAGCGTTAGGGATACCATCCAGCCCTGGGTTTTTTTTTTGACAACCCTTGCAGCCACGAGCACCTCTTCGGTGGTTACGGGAGGTATCTCTCCTTCAGTGATACACCACTCCTCTTGCACGTTCAACATCTCATCACAGTGTGAGAAGAACATAGCAACGATTCTGGCCATGTCACTTTTACTTTTTCGCATTTGACTACAGTTGTGGTGTAGTCTTTTCATGACTATCCTGTAGGCGCTGCTCCATGGGTTGTTATTTAAGTCATCCCTTAGGGAGCAGAACGCGTCATATTTACTTTTGTGGATCACATTCCTCAACTCCTTCCGTTTGTTGACGAATTCCGTATGTAAATGTGGGTAGGTGTTACGGTTTCTAGCTCTTTGTTGCAAGCGCCGGAACCTGTTTCACTCCGATCGCACATGGGTGATTTTGGGCTTCCACCAATACACTGGTTTGATAACCCCTACTGGTTGTCTTTGTTGTGGCATAGAAGCTTCACATGCGGTGGTTAGCCACTTCATGACTTTTGCAGCCTGCCTGTTCGCATCGGCCTCTGCGTCAAACTGTTCGATTTGGTCTTCTAATATATAATTGCATCGAGGTCCTCTTCTTTACATTTTTTTTTCTGGGCTTTCTTCGCCAATTTGCCAGTGATGAATCCCCTGTGTGGTAATATTTCGTACATCACGGCTTGGTGGTCACTATGGATGTAGGTGTCCAAAACTGGCCACTCCATACATCTTCTCAACATGGAGCTGACAAATGTGATGTCGATTTTGGACCGGCCTCTCTCGTTTATGAAGGTGTCATCAACACCATCATTAACTAACATCACATCTAGGACTGCGAATGCAGGAATGCCTGGCCTCTACTGTTGGTCCTGGTGCTTCCCCATTCTCCTGTCCAACCGTTGAAATCTCCAGCAACTATAAGAGGGCTCTTATCTCTAGCTTTTTGTGTTATCTTGTCCAAAAAGCATTTGAAATATTCTATTTCGCACCTTGGCAGAGCGTAACAACAGTAGAAATGAATTCCTCTGATCTTCGCATAGGCGAATCTGTGGAGAAGAAGTATGTACCTAACATGGGCACGAGATTCCCTTCTTCCACCATCAACGAAAGATCTGCCGAAGGCCACTAGAAAAAAACACTCCACAACACTATGTCCACAAATGTAACAAAGAAACACGCGCAGGAACTGCAGCACAGGAGAAGAGTCAAATGAAACACACTGATTGCCGGTACATGTTGAAAAGGTTTATTCATTTTTATTTGTATCCTTGGTTTACACAAACTAAACGTGCACTTTCCGCTCGATTAGACGGGACGTAATTAATAATTCTATGGTATTGCTTTTGAACAAGGCGAACACTTCTTTGCACGACCCGACTTCAGGTATTTTCGCGTCTCCGCAGTGACGGATGTGTACACTGGTTCTTTTATGGATCAAAGCCATGGGAAAGACTCTAAACAAAGAAAGGGATAATGTGCATTCATGGGATGCGAGTCTGGTAAAGCAAACAAAACCGAAACTCGTCGGATGCTAATTGTGTCTTTGCTTGAGATGTGCGTCGCGGCTAAATAAATAGACGCAGCTCATCGAAGAAATGGTGTTGATGGATTTTGGCTAGATTACCGGGAAATGGTGTTTATGGCATCACTGGTAAGGGTAAGTATTGAATTCCTATTTGCATGTGCTTATGCTGTAGGATTTAATTGGTGCCAAGAGATGCGTGTATTTGCTTTGGTCCCTTGGGTGTAGGTCGCCAGCCAATGTGTTTGTCTGGTAATTTATGATACACATGATGAAGCTGGGATAAGCCAACTCAAGGGTAATATTTCCTGTTTATTATATATGAACCGATAAATTTTCTTTCAGGGAATTTATGATAAGCTTGGAGAGAACTCTTATAGGGGATTTTAAATGCGAAGTCATGCATGGAGGTAAGAATTCTCTTTTCCAGGGGCTTTTTAGATTATACCTTAGATAATCCTAGATGCGTAAAGCATTTAAGATGCTAATGCAATTGCATTAGCGAAATTATGTGATTGGATAGAGTTATGGGTGTTTTTTAGGAAGGCGAACCGTGGGGTTTGGCGGAACCGCCACAAATCCTTCCAGCTGCTGCACACTTCTGCATTCTATGGGGGAATTTCGAGTTGTCCAGATGGCCAACTGTTCCGCTGCTGTCTTCCACGCATGTAATAGTACCAGTGCCAGTCATCCTGTACGGCTCATTGATGAGTACCAAGTCTCACCATATTGCTTAACCGTTTGGGAAAGAAGTTCTTGTGCGGCTCCACAATGGCGTAAGTTAATTTGAATGCACTTAAACCTGTCCATTTTTATTCAGGAAATTGAACATCGCGTTTTTAAATGCTCGGCATTTGTAACTCCCTGTTGAGTGGTGGTTACCGCCTTCGCATCCTGATTCGCAGAACATGCATTTGTGTGCACTACAGATCATTACTTTGTGACTCTTTCCACCACATTTCAAACAGTTTTCCCAACGAACTTCTTTGGATTTGCAGGATTTCGCCACATGTCTGTATTGCCAACATCTGAAACATCGTGCAGGTGTGATGTGTTCTCGAAGTCTGTATCTCACTCTCCAACCCATAGGAAACTTGTAGCCAGCAACATGCTAGCCTTTTCTCTTGGTAAGCGGATCATGGCTGCCTGCGTGCTATCTGGTTTCCTTCTTAAACTCTCTACCGCTTCCTTTGGGATCGCGTTCAGTACAGGAAACTCTAGAGCACAGGATTTCCTCCACAGTGGTAACCTCATCTAGATCACGACGCTCGACCGTGATTACCTGTCACACTGTTTTCACACTAGCCTCTTTCTTTAAGGATGATGATGATGGAAAACAACGTCGGAGCCAAAATACAACATTGATGCACCGCGGAATTAACAGGATATAGCTCTGAAGACTCGCCGTCCACAACAACCCGGATCGATCGATTTTCAAGGAAGGTATTAGTACAGTCGCAGAGCTGATATAAGCGAAGTGTGCTTAGCAATGCCCCGTGCCAGACACGGTCAAAAGCTTTGGAGATATCCAATGCGACTGCCATGGATTCACCATGCTCCTCAATCGCAGATGTGTATATATCGGTATAAGTGTCAAAAGGTCTCCCGTGGACCGCCTGCCACGGAATCCATATTGATGATCATTCAGAAGTCCGTTGGGCTCCAAGTACTTAATTAACTCGGCGTTGATGACATTTTCCATCACCTTAGACAACGTAGACAGTAATGCTATCGGTCGGTAATTTTGTGGGAGACATTTTTTACCCTCTTTGGGATTGGCTAAACTCGAGCGATTTTCCAGCAGGTAGAAAAAGTCCTCCCTGCATAAGATAAACGGAAGAGCCTGCCAAGAACCGGCGACAGTTCTGGAGCACAGTTTTGAAGGACTACTGCTGGTATTCCATCGGGCCGGTTGCCTTTTTACAGTTCAGTCCACGAAGAATCCGTTGAATAGTACGTGGGCGGAACCTGACATTCCGCATCGAAGACCGTACCGACGCGATCACAGCTGAGTCCAAAAGACCGGCATCGGGGTTTGAATATGCGGAAAATAAATTAGCGAATATATTAGCTTTACTTTTGAATTTGTGACCAACGTCCCGCTGTCCGTCACTAATAGAGGAAAAGAGGAGGAAGTGAAGTTGTGGCGGTTTTTACTAGCGCATCAACAAGGATGCAGGTTCAATAAAAACACCACCGATGAAAAGACAAGGACATTAATTGCACCAGAGAAGATGGTAGGAGCGAAACACGTCATTAAGTTTTTTTATTGGTGATACTCCACTATAGACACATCCGATAATCCTTCAAGATGCGCACAGTCGTCCTACTGCTAGCAGCAGCTTTTCGCCAAGAAGAAACAAAGAGTAAAACGCTTGGAATTGGTGGTGATCTCTGTTTATGTTATTGTTACAATTTTCCTTTCAGTTTTACAGTTTAGTATGTTATTTGCAGTTAAAGACACTTAGTATTGATAATTGAGGGTAAAGGTGCTTTGTACAGTTAATTTGGAATGATCGCGACACTGTTTATTTATTAATTAATATTTCAATTCGCCGTAAGATCAACAGAGCAAGAAATGAAAAAGAAGGATTTTACTGGTATTGAGGATATATTGAACTCGAGCCGATACTTTATCGGTATGCACACTCCACGGGGGATAAATGTTGACTCGCCAGCGTATGTGTACGCGACGGGGGTTGCAATCTGACTCTTTTAGACATCGAGTCAATCGTACCACCGGTCGCCTCTGGGGTGGATTTCCACCACTGTGGTGAGAAGCGAATCAGCTATTCCTTTCTGGTGGAGACCAATGAAAATCAGTTCGACTTAATTGGAAAGACTTCCATTGGGATCGGGCAGATCTGGTTGGGTGCCCATACACTGGAAGTGCGGACAAACGATAATGCAGCGGCGGTTAGATGTGAGGGAGAGCGATCAATCCTGCAGCTGTTCAAATAAATGAACGTACACGCAGGCTAAAGCCATGCCATTGTAAGCAATAGAAGATATTGCCGAAGGCAGGAATGGATTTTTCTGTGATGTTAAGTCAACAGAAAATTTGTTCGCGATGGCAAGAGCTAGAATGGAGATTGTTTGATTTAGAAAAACGGATCGTGGGACACGGCCGGTGATTTGATTGTTTGGATAACAATTATGGTCGTGTCCAACTCGATGATCGGTTATCAGTTTAGGCGACCGATCATGGGAAATTTGGCTTGCAGATGTGCAAGCAAGCAACTTGCCCGGCTTGTCTTTTGGACCAACGGATTGTTGGACAAGTAAACACAGGAGGATTGCTGTGTGTTTGATGGACATGTTGCCGCCCAGAGGAACCGATCGGGTTCCTAAATGGTTCGTAACAGATGAATCAGAATGGTTTTGGATGACTTGATATCGTTTGATGCCATGGCAAGATGATGATCTTGTCGTGGATTTATATTTCAGGTAAGAAATAATTGAAAGGGAGCTTTCTACTGCTCGTATGCAGGTAAGGAATGGGAAGTTGAATTAAGGGAAATGGGTGGTTCTTTGGGTATGCTTAAAGAACCCCCACAAAGTTACTGCTGACAGCCCTCGCCACTGATCAGAAGTGATGCGAACGAGTTGGTCAATCAAGGAGTTTATTGGTCACTCTGTCGTTATAGGGTTTTTTAACGGTGTCAGTTGCCTGGTTGCACACGTTTCTGATTCTAAAAAAATTCGTTCTGTTAACCACCGTGCTATTGGAGGGCTATCGTTTAAAAGCTCTATTTTTTGTCGCTGTAATCTGCTCGCATTTTTTATCAAACCAAGTTTATCAGATGAGCTTCGTTTGTTGGAATGCGGAATATCCGGTAGCTGTAGGTATGATGAGCCGACACTACCATAAAGAATGAATTCACCGAATCATAGATGAGTCAGTGAGTATATGAACTCTTGGGTTCCTACAGGCCAATAAATAGTAGGGGCAACAATGACTTTGGGAGAACTATTTTGCTTCTCGGACGTGCTTTCAACAGAGTTGCATCACCATCGCCATCAGGCACATGCTCTTTCGGCAACTCCTTTCTCGATGGACGACCTGGTGATAGTTGTATCTTTTGAAAATTTTTGGACAGGAAAATGCAGTCTACTATTAGTTATTAAATCTTTCGCAAGCTTTGTTAGTGATAATTCAACTTTTGTTTCAACCCTCTGTTTTAAATGATTAAAACATCATTTACCCTTGCACTTAATATTCATCATTCGAATTCGCAAATGTTCCATCCTCTATTTTTTGGAATTTCTCGGGCGTCCTCATTTTCCCTTCCATTAGATTTCTTTGTTTTTTTTTTTGATTTACCAAATATCGCTATTATACTTAATCTCATTATCATCACTAAGTCCTAAGACCTCAAAACAATTTGCTTAAAACGTTATTCGTTGGTATAATCCATGACTTAACAAAGTCTGGCATTTTATCGATCAATTAGCCCGCTATCAATTGTGCTATAATAGTGATATAAAAATGCCTTACTTTTGTAGTTTGTGTGCTGTATCAATAAAAAATCGTTACGAGCATACAGGTAATTCTGCGCAGCAAATCGTTTGGTATCCATTTGCTTATGTAATTAGTGATACCTTGCCTCACTTTATAGCACTACTCTCCTTCATCTTTATTGCTAAAAAATTTAATTCAAGGTTGACTTGAAAATAGCTGCATTGATGTGAGATTGCTCATATTTATTCACAGCGACATTGAGCAGAACTGTTGAGGTACACCTTGGAGGAATGTTAGAGGGGGGTTGCTTACCTTTTGGTGACAATGATCTCCCAATTGGCTTTGCAGCGGCCAATGAATCAGTACCCGTGATATTTATTTAAAAGGCAATTTAAAAAGGGAAAACAAGCCGACGCATGTCCGGGTTTAATTTATTTATTTTTTGAATAAGTCGGCCAGCGGTTTGGTCTCTTGTGATCTACTGATCACGAAATTGAAATTCACTCCCCTTTTATAGAATTTTTAGTTGAGAATTGTCAACTATTTTGTGGTCAAAATTCCCAGAAACACACATAAGAGTTTGTGTTTCAATTTGAGTTGTGTTCTGGGAATTTGTTAGAGGCTTTAGTTGGATGGGTTCTAGGAAGGGAAATCATGAAATGCGTTTTGAATTTAGCATTTCATGATTTTTTAGGAATTGAGTCAATGTACGATGAATTAACTTTTGGTTAAATTCGTTGTACATGTGACTCAATATGGGATTTGAAATGGAGCAATGGAAAATTTGGGATTTGGGTTTTTTATGTGGAATTGAATCAATGAGCGATAAATTAACTTTGGGTTAATTTATTGCTCATATGATTCAATATGAGATTAGGAAATTTAGGAATTGATAATATTGGGGATTTGGATAGGAGTAGCGATTTAGGATCGCTACATCCCTCCCCCCTTTAGAAAAGAAAATTAATCTAGAAGAGGTTAATTTTCTAGAATGGGTGAAAATCAAAGGGTGGTGGCATTTCAACTTCGCGATAGTTTACATTTGTTTTAATTTAATTTTACATTTCTTGCGTTACTTGGTTGTATTTATCAACATGGTTTAGGTATATTTTAAGAATGGGCATATGTGTTATAAAGGTAAGTAGATGGATTTTAAATTAGTAAAGGTTTTGGGTTAATTTGTGTTTTACAGTGTTGTTTTTCTAACATAGGCTTAAGGGTATAAGATGTTGATATTTATAATTTTTTGATTTGGGCGTAACGCTAGATTAATAACTTAATAGGTAAATGTGTATTTATTTTTAATAAGGTCTTATTCTAGTGGTGGATATAGGGCATATTTTATAATGGTAAAGGGTATTATTTATCTGATATGTACCTTTTGTGTTTTATTATTTTTTTTGTGAGTTTAAAAGTAGGTGCATATAATTGTAAGGTTTGTTAATGTTAAATAGTTAAGATTAATAATTAGTGTTAATATAAAAGTTGGTAACAATAATGGGCTAAATTATTTTGGATTTGCCAATAATTTTGTTCAGATACTTTCTTCTTTTTACAATTTAGTTTATAAACTGTCTTCCTTATTGAGGGTTGATGTTTGTTTTGTTTGTTTTTTGGTTTTTTCTTAATATTTATATTTTTCGTATTTTTAAGTTAGGTTTTAATTAGGGTTTACATACATTTTTGAAATAATTGCAATTTTGTTTGTTATTTATAAATTGTCTTCCTCATTGAGGGTTAATGTGTCTTTTGTTTTGTTTATATGTTACATTTGTTTTAATATTCTTTTGTATAATATTTATTAGTTTTTATATATTTTTTGACAATTTTTATGTCGTCTGTTATTTCTGTCCATATTGTGTATTTAGGAATGTTTTTAAGTGATGGACTGTGATACACCTTGGGGATAGCATACGTCTAGGGTTAGTAGTGGGAGGGAGTTTGGAACTAGGGTGAAGAATCAGAACTAATTGGTCTTGGAATATGGTTTCAGTTTCCTATTGTTTATCTTTACTGATTTTTGGCCAATTTCGATTGTCGTGTTGTTCGGCCCAGTTACTCCTGTAATGAGGAACGGGCCCTTCCAGATGGGTGTTTCTTTGCCCTTGTGGGTTTTGTGCCTTACCAATACCATCTTTCCCACTTGAAACAATCGCGGTTTTGTTTTAATTCCGGGGCATGCGGTTGCCTTTGAAGAACGGCATTCTTCGCATTGCTTTCTATATTTCCGAATGTCGGAGAGCATGGACGGCCACCAGTATCTTTGGTGTATTTTATTATACGACTTGGTGATGCTCAGATGTTCACCGGAAGTGGAATTATGATAAACCCTGAGTATTTCCGCGATCTCATTGAGGTTTATTATTTTTTCAGGCGTTGTGGGCATTTGTAATAGGTTTGTATTCTGAGAGGAGCTGGGGCACGAGTTTGTTAAATTTGTTGATGAAGTGTTTGTTATTTGATTACTACCCTTGGTATTATCACTTAGCTCCTTGGGGTTCCTTTTTAACCTGAGGATTTTGCGCTTACCTTGGGCTTGCTCCTGTTTTCCTTTGGCGTATTTGTTTTCAGGCGCCTTTTTCTCGAGGTGTGAGAATTTTATTGGCACGCTAAATACGGTAGGGTTTCTTTTCGTGCGAGGAAAAGTGACGCGTTGTTTGGGGCCCTCCACGTTGCAATTCCTTGACAGGAAGTCATTTCCCAGTAGACCGTCTTCTGGAAGATCGGGCATATTGCTCACTACTTGGAATGTGCATGGGAGTTTGGGCTTACCTTTTAATTGGAAGTTGACTTTGCAGGTTCCCAAGGTCCTAATGCTTCCAAATGGCGTCTCTAAGGTGCAGGCTTCTTGGCGATTTATTTCGCAGTCTGTTTTGCTAAGGCAATTTTGGTTGATCAGACTGATTTCAGCGCCGGTGTCCACTACTAGCGTTGTGTTCTTGTTAACACCTACATCTATAGGTAGTTGGACAGTTGGGGCGCTGGTTAACGGCGCGCGTGGGGTCCTGATGTGGTAGCTCCTTTTTTCCACCGAGGGTTTTGACCTTCTTTGTTTGGAAGTAGAGGATTTCTCTGCAGGTTGACATTGAACTTGCGACTCCCATTTCAGCTTTTGCTGACAGGATCCCAGATTGTGACCTTGTTGGCCACAGAAGTCGCAAGTCTGCCTTACGTGGAGAACTCTTTTTACTTCCCTTAATTGCCGGCAATCACGGATATCGTGATTTAATTGCTGGCAGTGTGTGCAAAAGGGTGTGTTCTTCCTTTTCACACAATCCTCATAGGCATGCCCCCTTTTGTTGCAGTAGCTGCAGGTTATCCTGCTGAGAGAGTTTGCATGTGTCAGGGGTATGCTGAGGGGGTCTGCTTCCATTATTCCTTTGGTTTCCCGGTTTGGTTGGCCAGCTGGCGGTATTTGCGCCTCTAGGTGTGGAATTCCCTGTGCAATAGGTTGTATGTGCGGTATTATTTCCACATCTGGGGTATTGGGCCTTATTTGTGCCATAGGCTGATCCATTTGGGTATCTAGAATCGGTTTATAGGGAGTTGGAGGTGCTATTGGTGAATAAGGTGAAGGAGAATTAAGTGGAATTTGCGCAAAAGTTAACGGCAGCTGAGGTTGTTGGATTTGTTCCAACTCCAATGTTTTTTCCATTAACGTTTCCATCGGTGCGTCGCCCATTAATATTAAGAATTGCCGATGGTACGGGTTTATCAACCCCTTCATGTAGATACTTTTAGCGAAGTCATCTAGTTGTATTTTTACTGCCTCGGACAGTATGGGACCGTATTTTAATTCCGCGGCTTTCCTACATTCTCTTAATGACTTCTTCAGTCGTAGCTGAAATAGGATAAGTGCTTCTGCCGGGTTTTGTCGAATGGCTAAAAGTTTATTTACCAGGTCTTGGTAATTTTCTACCGGTAAATAAACTTTTCTCAACACGTCCTCGGCTTCCTGTAAGGTTGCGAACGGAGTGGACGCGAAGAGGGCAGAAGCTTCTCCCCTCAGTCTAGTAGGGAATATTTGTAGAAAAGCCTCGTGCTCTTCGGTCCTGAGGCAGTTTAAGACCCTCTTACAGCAATCCAAAAATGTTTCTAATTCTTTACCTATGTGCGGATTTGGTTCCCCGGAGAAGATGGGTATTAGCTGTGCTGACAGCTTCGCGACCTTTGTGTAATTTACGGCCATATTTTAAGAAAACCGACTTGATTTAAGTTAAAATGGAAATTGAAATACAGTCTACAGATCCGGAAATTGGGTTAGTGTAGTTGCAAAAGGATAGGGGAATAACAAGGGAATGTTTTGGGACAAGGACAAGCGCTATTCCAAAGGTGTTTTAAAATAAAAATGTTAAAGTGGAAGTACTTCCCAAAGATAGAAAATCACACAATATGCACAAATATAGACAGGACCGATTTTTAAGGACTGGTTTGTTTGAGTTTTTAAAATAATATTTTTGGGGCGAGCTTAGATTATAGATTATAAAAAGGTATCTTTATGAGATTATTAATAAAAAGGAAATAAAGGTTAACTGTTTTTGTTTAAAAAGGAATTCACTTAAATAATGTCCTAACTAAGTTATTAAGAGAAAAAACAAAAATGCTCACTTATTTTAGCTGCTCTCTGTTGTTCTGCTTTTGCTGCCGCTGTAGTCCATTGGCTGCTTTGTTGGATGTTGTTTTGTTTTTTTTTGTGTGTGTGTGGGAGTTTCCCTTTTGTTGGTTTATGAATCGTACTTCCAGGGCCAGACTCAGCCTCGGATGGAAGGGGAAGGGTGTCTTGCCCAGTACGTTCGTTCAAGGTTGTTGTTTTTTTTGTTTATTTTCCTGGATTTTCTCGTTTATTGTATATATATATATGTTTTATATGTAATTTTACTTAATGAATTAAAATCATTGAAGCGAACGTTCGTTTTGTCGCTAGTTTTTTTTTTTCTTCTTTTTCCTCCTTCTGGAATGCTGAATCTAACTTTCTCCTTGTTAGCTAAGATATGAATCCTGCTGCTATTATATCGTTGTTTTGGAAGTATACTTGAGACATTCGATGGCGAATTATGTTTGTACGATATTTTAGGTAGTAAATATAACTTCTGCTGAATTAAGGAGTCGACGCTATTTCTCTTACGGTTTTTTAAAGCGATGATTGATTTGATGTCCTTAAGTGCTGAGAAAATATTCTTTGCCGCAATATCTGTGTTGCTGATGTCAGGTGAAAATCCTTGTATGCCAGTAGATTGGTTATGCTTATTTATCCATGGTTTTTCTTGTAGTGTTTTTTGTAGGTTTGTAGGATTTAGGGTTTAGTAGCTCTTATTAGAACCGTCCGTTCTATGGCTTTACCTAAATCCTACCGGCTGCGCCGTTTTATGTTGAGGTACACCTTGGAGGAATGTTAGAGGGGGGTGGCTTACCTTTTGGTGACAATGATCTCCCAATTGGCTTTGCAGCGGCCAATGAATCAGTACCCGTGAAATTTATTTAAAAGGCAATTTAAAAAGGGAAAACAAGCCGACGCATGTCCGGGTTTAATTTATTTATTTTTTGAATAAGTCGGCCAGCGGTTTGGTCTCTTGTGATCTACTGATCACGAAATTGAAATTCACTCCCCTTTTATAGAATTTTTAGTTGAGAATTGTCAACTATTTTGTGGTCAAAATTCCCAGAAACACACATAAGAGTTTGTGTTTCAATTTGAGTTGTGTTCTGGGAATTTGTTAGAGGCTTTAGTTGGATGGGTTCTAGGAAGGGAAATCATGAAATGCGTTTTGAATTTAGCATTTCATGATTTTTTAGGAATTGAGTCAATGTACGATGAATTAACTTTTGGTTAAATTCGTTGTACATGTGACTCAATATGGGATTTGAAATGGAGCAATGGAAAATTTGGGATTTGGGTTTTTTATGTGGAATTGAATCAATGAGCGATAAATTAACTTTGGGTTAATTTATTGCTCATATGATTCAATATGAGATTAGGAAATTTAGGAATTGATAATATTGGGGATTTGGATAGGAGTAGCGATTTAGGATCGCTACAGAACGGTGATGGTTCATTTATTATTTAATAATTTTAATAGATATATAATTAAAATTACAGAAGCCTTAAACCTGTCCCCAAAATGGGAGACCAATTTTCAATTTACATTGGGCGGGTACGTCGAATGTTAAAAATATATTATTTTCTAAATTGGTAGAACTGTGGGAAGTTCTATGTCATTGTTTTCATTTGTGAACTAATTATGCTTCTGTTTTGTAAAATTTCCGATTAATGCAATGTATAAAAATATTAAGTTTTGTGTGCGTAATGAACTGTTTATTGCATTAACACTGAAAGTATTGCAGAAAGTCTTTGATTATGTTGAAAACACCAGCACATGATCAGCATAAAATATTCGCACAGAGGCGAGAACGCGTTGAAGATGAACCACATCCGAAACGACCAGATACATCAACTAATACCGAACACATCAAGGAAGTTACTTCTCGGTGCATAAAGATGTTCGATTGACAGTATTGATATTTCAGTTGGATCAATAAACACCATTGGAGAAAATGTTCTGCATCTGAAAAGAGGCAAACTTCGATTGGTTTCGAAAATATTAAAAAAAAAGAGCTGTAATTAATTGGGAGTTTTCCCAAAAAATTCAACCAATGTCGATCCACAACTCACGTATCAGCTTAGCATGTGGCTTCTGGCTATTCCCAAAACTGATTAGACCGCTCTGTTGACACCATTTTGATTCGATACAAGAGATACTTGTTGAACCACTGCATGCAGACATTCTAGAAATTGACTGTGCTAAGTGTTTCGAAGATTGGAGAAAAGGTGATGGCATTGTGGGGGTTCTCTATATCACACGGAGAACCAACCCACAATTTTTACCTAACTTCGACCGCGAACAGCGCGCCACCATAACCCAAATCTGCAACAGCACCCATTCCCAAATCTGCAATCGCATACACCCCCAAACTCGCAAAGAATCCATTTCCCCAATCTGTAATAGAATACATTTTCAAAACTTACAACAGAATATAAATCATCTCCTTCATCTACATCAAACCGCATACATTTTTCCCAAAAACCACTTCGGTAATTTCCCACTTAAACTATATTTCTCGCTTGCAACCAAGCAGCATTAATTTCCCCCGGAAATCATTCCGGTTCACTTCCCGCTTAAACCATTTCCCTCGCTTGTAACCAACCAAAATTTAGTTCCACCGAAAACCATTTCGGTTCCCATCCTACCCAAACCAATCGAAACAACACCAATTCTCCTTACTGGTAAGTCACCAGCACGATGCGTTGCATTTTCACGAAATAACCATCGCAACGACCAAGACCCATATTCCTTTGTCTAACCTACAACTCATGCCCATACTTGGTCATGCCTCCAAAACCGACTTCTCAGTACACATAGCAACCGAGGAATCTAACCCAGCCTGTACGGCAGGAATTCCCCGAAACAAATTCTCCATGCACGCATAGCAACCCTTTTCAAGTTCCTAGTAAATGGCAGTAAGTTTTACTTAGCGATGAGTCCACTGCCACGACACAATGAATGGATTCTTGCCCCCTATTAGTCAGTCGCTAATCATCCGCCAAACGGCGTACAAGTGAGTCGAGTAATAACCATCCCAGAGGACAGACGTTCCTTGCTGCCTCCAGCGGACCTTAGTCGAGAGACCCGTTTCCGAATAATATACCAGAAGTTAAAGACGGTCGCTCACCTTACCTGGTGAATGTTCGGAGTTTTAAAGTAACCATAGACCTTTTTACATTAAATGAACATACTGACGAACTACGACACGTGAAATCGCGGATGTCAAACAGCAATCTAAACCATATTCCTGTACTAATATCAATTATTATCAAGACAATGTGCCAACAAAACGAGAGAACTATGTACCTAAGTGCCTAGTGTGGTAATTCGAAACAAAAATAAAATTTTTTAAGATCACATTCGTGCGGTTATTTTCCCCTTCCATACATGTAACATTAAAAACCATTTTCTGAAACAATAAAGATCATGAACAATTAATAACGTCAGTGTGTCTCATTGTATTTTCCCTCTAATGCGGTGTTTCTTCGATTAGTTGGTGGACAGTGTTCGGCGCAACTTGTGATTGTTGGGGAATAGGCGTTAACCAACGCCCCTGTCGGCGCCCGCCAAACTCCCACAGCATAAGTGTATTATATTTCGTATGATGGGGATTAGTGACCCATTAATCCCTTCTTACCTCCAACCGTAAACTCACACAGCAAACCATCAATTCATGTGATAGTCGGTATGCGATATCTAAACTTAGATTAACAAAATGACCTATGAGAATGTCCGCCTTTATCTCTCTTACCTCCATGAAAAATCTGACTCTGTCTGCTATGATGGTAAAACGAAAACCGGCGTCATGGTTTCCATTTAGCAGGAAGGTCTTCCTACCGATGTTGTATATTTTATTAGCAACATTTACTGGCTTCCGGGTGGGTAGCCCGTAGGTTGTGATTGTGGCTTCCGGCTGCGTAGCCCGTAGATCGAATGGGTTGTCCCAGTTGTAGGTGTGAGGGAGGTTGTGGAGTAAAGGTTATGATGCCATAACACGGGCACTAATTCACCTATACACCCAACAATTTTTCACTGCGAATTGCTCCGATGCACACTGTTCTACAGCTTGAGTTTGCAGAATAAAACACCATTAGGGTCAGAGTTTTAACGTTTAACTTTATTTGCAATTAACATTGAGGAACCTAATTTACATTTGTACTAATTGTTGAATCAGCTTACTGATCAAGTGTCGATATTACTCGTTTACACCAAACTGCTTTGGACACTGATGTGTAAGTTAGAGGTGATTTTTAACATTAAGAATTTACGACACTGTTCTTGGTGATTGACATGTAAGTTAGTCTAAACTTTAACATTAAGAATTTACGACACTCCGACACGCAACGATCGCGACACGTCTCTCTGCTTGGGCGGATAAAATCTGACTCCCTGGGACATTGCACCAATCAATACCGCCAGTCGCAACTGGGGTGGATTTTTACGCTATGGTGAAAAACGATTTTCATCCTCTATCTACCCGGCAGCCAATTAGAACGCGATTTGAGTTTCACTGGAATGGTTTCCATGGATCGTACAGATTTGATTGAATGTCCATACATTGGAAGCAACGACAACGAAAAATGCATCGGAGGCTGGATGCGAAGAAGAGAACCCAACCAGGCAGCTGTTCAAATAACTGCTCATGCACAGAGGCTAAGGCCATGCCATTGTAAACAATAGAGGATATTGCCGGAGGCAGAAATAGATTTTCCTATTCGTGTATTGTATATACAGAAATACAATTTCAAAGGCAAGCGCTAAGATGGGTATTTGTTTGGCTTAGCAAACGAAACATAGGACGTGACCGTTGCCATGATTGTTTGGATAAACAATTATGGTCACGTCCAATTCGATGTTCGTTTATCGCTTAGGCAACCGATCATGGATAGTTAGGCTGCAGCTGTATAAGCAAGCGATTTGCTATGGCTTGGTAGTGGGACCAACGGATGGTTGGAAAAAGTAAACACCGGGGGATTGCTGTGTATATGATAGACATGGACGCCGGCAAGAGGACCCGGGTAGATTCTCAAATGGTTCGTAATGGTCATGGGTGCCGACTAGAGGAACCGATTACGCTTTGGGGAATACTGCAATGTTGCTTGATGCTGTGGCAAGATGATGCTCTTGCCATGGGTTATTTTTCAGGTCATTAAAATGATTGGAAGGTAGCTTAACGCTGCCCGATTGCAGGTAGGCTAATAAGTCTTTATTGGATGAGGAATGGAGGGCTGAATTAAGGAAAATTGGTGGTTCTTTGGATATGCTTAAAGAACCTCCACAAGGTTTTAGCGGATTTGTATGTTGTTGTCAAAGTGTTCCGTCGAACACTGTCCACACACAAAAGGAAGAACTTGGAACACGGAGCGAATTCAATTGCAAATAAAACACAGAGTGAATTGTTATTTTTATTGTTGCTGTTTATTATTGTTTTGAATGTTATAAGTATTTCTTATAAAATAAGTGACAAGCAATTTATTGAAAAAGAAGGTTCCGGTCGTATCTCCAAACACATCGTATGCGATAACAAAATATGAACGACCGAAGCACACTTAATTCCGGGACACCTATACTTTCCGACACACGTTACTTTCGTTTTTTTTTCCAAATTTTGCTGGGCGGACCGACGTCCTCTTAGGGTTTCTCTGTGACGTACTGTGGTTACTTTCTCTGGGGATGATTCCATTCACCCCAGAGTTTTCCTTTCCCTTTTTCTGATGGTGACTTTCTCTCGAGCAAGAGTCTTTCTACCAGAGAGAATCGCGCTCGGAGGTTATTGCCTGGTTGCTGTGATTCATTCTATGATCGTCAAAATGTTCACACCTCCAATGAATTATTTACGTAAACAATCGGGTGAGGGTTTTCTTCTCGTCGATCATGGGATAATGTAATTATCGCTGTTTACATATCCCTATGGGAACAGCATTGGTTTATTGCTGGTGCTCGTATTGGCCTTTGTTTGGACGACGTATATTGCGACAGAGACAAAGGTTTGGTCTATATAAAGAATACTCTTATTTGCCGTTAAAACTAATAGATTTTACTTGTCAAATAAAAAATATATTTTGTTTAGAAAATAACATGTTACTTTTATTGTTTTACAGCAACTTCAATGCGGATTCGTTATAACCAACATGACACACAAATGAAAAAGCGTCATCCATACAGCAGCACAAAACCAAATTCAATAGTTCGGCCTGAGTTTCAATACCAGGATATGCAGGGAGCAATGTTGCCCGACTTATCACAGGATCTAACTGACGAAGAAAGAATATGGGAGGAAATTCAGGCGATAAAATCCATGCCAGTGTTAATGACTCAAAAGAAAGATTTAAAGGCCAAACTTCAGGTAACATTCAACTTATCACCATATAAGACCTTCCATTAAGAGTTTCCATCTAGTACAAGTGGGTGAAACAAAAATAAGTCCTTATTGAAAATAATTACACATTTATTTAAAAACACAAACCTGAGTTTTGAGAGACGAGAGTAGGTCGTTGTTGCATACAGTGTTCTTGAAGATAAACCTTTACCTGGGTTTTCATAAAAAGTTTCCTTAAAAATAATACCAAAAATGCTTTCAATTATTAACAACACCATCTATAGAGTGTACCACCAAAATCTGGATAAATTTCAACAGGGTGTGACAAGGTGCCAGTTACTATTGAAAAACTCCTGCACCATCCAGATTAAGGTTTTTCAACTTCGGGATTGTCTTGGGTCTTATTACTTACGTGGATGAACCAAATATATGGACTTTTGTTTCTGAGCATACTAATTTGAAGGATGGGAGTGGCAGCTTCTTCTGTACTTCTTCTGTGTATTGGGCGGCTACAATTCGTAATGTCGGTGGTTTTCTAGTTCAAACCAGTTTGACAGTAGCGCTCGCAATGTCGGAGCAGCAGGTTTATCCCCCACTGCGCGACGCATCATCATTAAATTTCCCACTTGTGAAAGCGAAGATTGAACGCACATTTTGGGGATCAAATCGTATCAAGGGTTCGCATGTTTGCCTGGCATAAGGAATTTAAAGAAGAACGTGAACGGGTTGAAAATGGGAGATATTGTCGCCGTTCTCGATCCAAAATTGCGGAGGAGAACACTCGCACGAGTTCTAACCTTCTAGAAGTTTTATGAGCGTCGCACAATAAATGTCGCTTATTACTGTTAGCTTTTGAATGAGGTCAAGGTTGCTTATCGTTTCAAAAGGCGAGACCAACCAATTCGAGACGTCATTCTCCTCCACAACCCTTCGCTCCATATCGTAGTTCTATTTTACGCACTTATCTCCATAAATCATTCCTTCAACAGGGCTGTTGCACTTAGGTTTGCACAATAAAATAAATAAGTAAAACGATTGGTGTACTCACAGTTTCGCCCCGGGTTTGGTTCAAGGGGAGTTTTGAGACGCTCAGGGGTCTCTCTTGAGTGAATTGCAGATGTCGATTTATCCTGGTGATTATTGATGGACCCTGCTGTTCCGGTTGCTCGGGGTGTGGGTTCTTGAACCCCCAATTAAAAAGATTGGAGAACGTTTGTCGTTCTTTAATATATTCTCAACTTCAGAGGTTGCTTTGTCTTGGGATGCGGTTGAATGCTCATTGGTTACGTCGTCAATAGTCTTATATGAATTTGGTTTGCATTCTTGTAGAAGTTCGCGTAGATTACTTATAGTGGTGGCTGTTTTATCTTTTATATAGTCATGAAATTCTCATTCACACTTCTAGTTGGTTGGGAAGTTTTACGTAGAATCAATCATTTACTCTTTTATTTTTTCCTTTTTAGCTTTTTTTTTTCCAAGCCTCCCTTTTTTCTTTTTTGTACAGTAGTTTTTTTTTGTGTACAACGCCTACTGCGGCGCTGTTTATTTTGTTGTTATTGTTTTGTTATATTATTATCATTATCTATTTTTTATTAATTCCGTTTCGTCGGGTTTTTTTGGGGAGGGTGAGGGCCCACGCAGTAGGGCACAGCAGCGTAAAATAAGAGAAAGAAGCTCAAAACATATTTTGAAATATGTTTTATGAGTTTGGTGAATACACTGATTTAAGTATTGTAAACGAATCCCCTGCATAACCAAATGAGATTCATTACAGATTAATATATCAAGTTTTTTAGAGGTGGTTTGAGAGATTCCCAATTCTGCTTTTCAGCTACGATGTTTTCGGTGCTTCGACCAATTCGTTGTCTCATCATCATCATCGGCACTACAACCGGGATCCGGTCTTGGCCTTATTTAGCAAGTCCCGAGGCTTGTTAAATTTTCCATAATATTTTGTTTTTCCGGGCAAGGTTATTAGCCTTAATGCGTTGTCTCACTGCTACAGAAATACCCAATAGTGGCTCAATATTATGCAGATCCTGTCTGCCGGAACTATTATTACGACCAAAGTAGGAGTAAATAAGGGCTCCTCGATAGTATAGTGGTTAGTATACCCGCCTGTCACGCGGGAGACCGGGGTTCGATTCCCCGTCGGGGAGCCTCTGGCGCAATACTAATGACCTTGCCCGGAAAAACACAAATCATTATGTAAAATTTAACAGGCCTCAGGACTTGCTAAATAAGGCTAAGACCGGTTCCCGGTTGTAGTGCCGATGATGATGATGGGGGCCCACACAGTAGGGCACAGCAGCGCAAAATAAGAGAAAGAACCTCAAAACATATTTTGAAATATGTTTTATGAGTTTGGTGAATCCACTGATTTAAGTATTGTAAACGAATCCTCTCCACAACCAAATGAGATTCATTACAGATTAATATATCAGGTTTTTTAGAAGTGATTTGAGAGATTCCCAATTCTGCTTTTCAGCTACGATGTTTTCGGTGCTTCGACCAATGCGTTGTCTCACTGCTACAGAAATACGCAATAGTGGCTCAATATTATGCAGATCCTGTCTGCCGGGACAATTATTACGAACAAAGTAGGAGTAAGCGATCTTAAAATTGCGACTATCGGCTTAGAATTTTGGTAGCAATTATTTCTAAATCTTGCTAGTTTGCACAAACTTTCGCTTGATAAAACATACATTTTTGCCGAGATTTTGACATTGGCAGATCCTGGAAGAAGTTTAAAAGTGCGTTCGTATTAAAAGGACATAGCACCTTCAGATTAAAAAAAAAACATTTTTTTTCATAGGTCAATTTGTGTGGGTAAGATGTATGGTACCTAACATGGGCACAGAATTCACTTCTTCCCCAACGATGTTGCTCGGTCGAATATCCACAAAAATCCAGGAAGAACAGGAACAATGGAAAACACACTGTTTTTTTTTTGGTTTCGGTAGGATCCAGGTGCATGCCGGGTTCTTACCGACTAAAACCACCTCCCGCCAGGCTCATGTTCCCGTTGATCCCCGCGGAACTTTCTTTTAGATTTTCCATCGCAGGGCGGGACGGAGTTTACCTGTTACTCCGCTCGTCACGTCGCAACTGCTGCATCATTTCACAGAGAATACCACTGGTGTATTCTATTACTCCAGCCGTAACTGTCCGTCTCGTGTCTCTCCAAAATCGTTCGTGCGGTCTCGAATCTCACGCACTCTGTAAGTACGTGTTCCGCATTCTCTATTTTGCCTACGCAATACAAGCAGTATGGGTGATTCACATGCTTATACTTGTGCAAGTATTGCCGAAAGCATCCATGTCCTGATATTAGCTGAGTCAAGTAGTAATTCAGCTCGCCATGTTTTCTTTTCACCCATGTTTCTATATCAGGTATCATGGTGTGGGTCCATCTTCCTTTGGTGGAAGAATCCCACCTTCGTTGCCATTCTCTTAGGCTTAAGAGCTCTAATTGTGTCCGCATTCTCCAACGATTCTCTTGGGAGACCTTATGCAATGCAGCGTTTTCTTTAGCTGCAATGTCAAGTGGTGTCCTCCCGGCCAAAACATTTATGGCATCTTCGGATACCGTTCGAAATGCACAACATACTCTTAGTGTGCAGTGAACAAAACACACTGGTGTAGTTGTTTATATGTTCCTTTTTTATTTGTTGATATAAGAGTTCCTTTTAATTTTGTTAAGATAAACTATCACTAGGTTTACATGAAATAGATTATATTTGTATTTACACAAGAAGGGTTTGTTAATATAAGGGTTCCTTTTATTTAACATTAAGATAAACTATCACTAGATTTACATGAATTAGATTGTCTGCCCGCGATGGCGATTGAATTATAACTGACTAAAATAAACGCGAAATTCTGATGAGCCTCGAGCGGCGTAACTTTCTGTGGCAGTGGTTGAGATGCGACTGATTTGGTTAGGGGTGAAATTCTGTGTTCTCGATTTTGCACACAGGACAACCAAAAGAGATCACGTCTCTGCTCCCCCATCGTCACGCCCGTCGAAGTGTGGTAACTTCGGTCAATTGATAATCGACGAACGTGGTAGAATGACAACAGAAACACGATGTACTGTGATATCGGTGTGGCTTGGTTGTGTGTGCTAGTATCAAATGCAGCTTCTGAGCATGACCTACTGCCCTAGTGTTACGGCTGTGGTGATCTCAGAGAGCATTGAACCGTATGGAAACAGAATTATGGAGGAGAGGAAATGTAGCCGGTGGTATTCACCTGCGAAAAGAGATCATTGATCCCAAGCGAATGGATGATCTGATGAAAATCGATAGGACGCTACATCGGCTAGGGAAATAGTACCGTGGGAAAAACGCTAAGGAATGTTGGTAATTACCCAAGCCATTGAATGATGATGCAACAGCGTCGTTTGATTCGACTTGGTTGTAGCTAACCAACATGAATGGAATTTCCGGTGGAAATCTCATGGTTAGAGGAATGGAGTTGCCGTATGGCAAAAAGAGTAGCTAAACTCAATTATGCATTATCTGCATAGAATAATGAGTTTAGCTAAGCGTCCTTTGGGTAATATGGTATTCTAGGTGAATTGTATGAGCGGTGGGATAGGGGTTGATGTGACGCGCTGTTAGCGGTCGAACTAAGGCGGAAATTGTGGTTGAAATTGTGGGTTGGTTCTCCATCTAATATAGAGAACCCTCACAATTTTTGAATAAGAAGACATATCTTAACGAAACTTTGAATATATGTTTTATTGGTCTCATAGTATACAAAATTATATTTTTTAATTGTTTTTGGCTCCACGTCGTCTGCTACAATTAAAAAAAAAAGCGCAAAAAATTACGGCTGAAAAAAGGGTTTTTTTATCAGCATCGAAGCGGCCATCGTCATAATCATCGGCACTACAACGGGGATCCGGTCTTGGCCTTATTTAACAAATCTCTCCATCGGTCCCTATTCGAACCGATGTCATCCAGTTTGGCACTCCCAGGCTCTGGGCGTCCTGGTCTACGCCATCCCTCCATCGCAGACAAGGTCTGCCGCGCTGTCTCCTTCCATACATCCTGCCATAAAGGCCTTTCCGGGCAGGCTCCTAGGTGTCCCGCCCACCGGAGTCTATCGAGCTTGATTTTTCTTACAATATTAGCTTCAAGGTAGATCGCGCACAACTCATGGTTTTAGTGTGTCCGGAATCGTCCTCCCTCACATACGGGGCCAACAATTCTCGTTAAGACCTTCCTCTCGAAGGCGGCTAAGAGTTCAGAGTACCTTTTATTGAGCATCCAGGTCTCGGATCCATACATGAGTACTGGTAATACCATGGTCTTGTACAGTAGTAGCTTGGATGTTCTGGATAAATTTCGGGATTTAAAGAGCCTTGACAGACCTTAGTAGGCTTTGTTGGATTTGATTAGCCGTTCCCGTATTTCTTCTTCCATATTGTTATCGGCTGTAACTATTGACCCAAGGTAGTTAAAGGATTGCACTACTTCAAATTCGTGCACCACTACCCTGACAGTTTGACCAATGTTAGGTCTTCTCTTCGCAGATGTTGCTACCATGTACTTAATTTTCCCCTCATTAATGTGCAGTCCGTTTTTGTGCCGCCTGCTCGATCTGGGTGAAGGACTCCTGTACACCCGATTCGGATCTACCGATGTTGTCAATGTCATCTGCGTAGGCAAGTATCTGGCAGGACTTGGTGACAATAGTCACTCTAGTTGTAACGCCTGCGTCACGGATTGCTTTCTCCAACGCCAGGTTGAAGAGGAGGCAGGCCAGACCGTCCCCTTGTCGGAGTTCCATTAAAGATGTTGATTGGTTTGGACAGCAATCCCGCTACTTTTACTTGACTAGTTATGTTGGTCATGGTCGCCTCTTCCTGTGATCTTTGTCGTCGCCAAACTTCAGTTTCCCTTTCTTGGAGTTTTTCTGTGGTGTCTGGATACGTGAATAGAATTCGGGAGCTTTGTGTCCAATCTTGTCACAGCGGTGGCGTTTGAAAGGAGCTTTCTATTAATTTACATAATTCTTTATTAATTCGTGTAGTATCATTCTGAACTTAGCGAAGATATTCTTGAAAAGTTTACTAATAATTTATAGATTTAAAAAAAAAGAATCGTTTATTTAATACATTTAATCTTTAATTTTTTTATTCGTTATTCTTCCTTTTTATTATGTAACTATTTATGGAAAAAATAGGAATGTTAAATGGAATCTTTTAATGGAAGACCATATCTTGGAATAGACTGTTTACAAAAATATTTATTTATTAAATTATTTTTTTTTTTTAGAATGCAACTAAACTGCGGCTTCAAGGGTTTGATCAGTTTAAATGGTCGTAAAGCATGGCAACAATTCCAATCAAAATGGACAGAATTCTTAACAAAAATGGAATTGTGGCGCAATTCACTCAAAAAGATCGAGGGAAGTTTTGGTACAGGTGTTGTTGCGTATTTCCTGTTTCTGAGATGGCTTATGTTTTTAAATTTGACAATATTCCTTTTAATATAATTTTTTATAATCATTTATTATTATTATTATATTTTATTAACAAAATAATTACATAAAAAAAATTACATTGCTAATCTTAATTAAAGAGCACAAGCTGCGGGGCTATCGGCTCTAATACTAATTGAATATTTAGTTAAAATAATAGTATATGTATTTATATATATTTCTTCTATATGAATGTATGTAATTTATATAAGAATATTATATAGTTTTACAAATTTGTTGATTCTTAATATATTTTCTGTATTTGGGGCTTTTAAAATTGATAACGCAGAGTTGTTTTTAAAAACATCGTTTATAACTAAACTGGGCAGTGAACATTGTCCTAAGCCCAAAATGTGTTTAATGTCGATGACTGCGTTGCATGTTGTGCAAATCGGAGGATCTTCTTTGCGTAGTAGATGCTGATCAGTGACGGCTGTATGGCCTAAGCGGAGTCTTGTAAAATTTGTGTTTGCGGCTTTTGTTGTCGTTGTGGGATATATTGGCTTGTCGCGTTCTGGATTAATAGTGGCATAGTGGTGTGCATATGATTTCCACAAGTCTTGTTCCATTTTTAAGTGAATATTTCGAATAGCGTTGGAAAGATCTTTTTTGGTGAACGTATCAAAGAAATGGAGTGGCATTTTGTGAGCCATAGCAGCAGCTTTGTCCGCATGTTCGTTTCCTTGTATTCCTGTGTGACCGGGGGTCCACATTATTTTGAATTTTTTAGGTGAACGAATGAGGATATCTCTAATTTTGTTTACGACATGGACATTATATCTATCGTTACGGATAGCATTAATAACTGATATACTATCAGTTGAGATAATGTATTTACCGCAAGTTTTTGCTGCAATTTTAGCTGCTTCCAGAATAGCATGTGCTTCTGCAGTGAAGATTGATGCTTGTTCACACAGTAGACCCTGCTAATAACTGACCCATCTTCATGGACAACTGCAAATGAAACGCTTTCAGATATTTTGGAGCCGTCGGTGAAAAGTAACGTCCATCCTTTTGTTCTGAATTCGGTCGAGATATCGTTGAAGAGAGCACGGAAGAATTTACTGTCGGTATTGATTTTTCGGTTCGAATTTAGGTCGAGAATGAAAGACGACTCTTTGATTGTCCAAGGTGGTGTATGGGCAGATATTTGGTAAAGTGCCTCAATGGAAGGTTCATCTCAATTGCAACTGCAACGATGTTAGAGATTGCGGATGGTATTCTCTTTGGCGTAGGTCGGCGTATTGCGGACTTGAAATATTTTTCAGCCATGGATCCAGATGAAAATGACAATTTAGTGTAACATTTTCCTCTTGTTATTACAATTTGCTCTTCGATTGTTGGAAGACCTGCTTCTGCCAGTATGTTTTTGATTGGAGTGGTGGGAAAGGCGTTAATACTCCTCCTGGCCGCATGATGGTAGGCTGGTTTGATGATTTTTAACGTTGACTTAGGACAACTGCCGTATATAGCTAAACCGTAATCAATTTTACTAAGTAAAAGAGCCCGGACTACGTTACATAATGTGTTTATATGTGCACTACTTTTCTTACATGCTAGATAACTAACAACATTGGCTCTGTCAGCTAGGCTCTTTTTTAATTCAGTGATGTGGTCATTCCATTTGTATTTTCTATTAAAAATAAGTCCTAGAATACTTAACTTATCAACCGAGTTAATGGTAATATTACCTATATTTAGTGTTAGTGTTTGAGAGCAAGATAATTTACGACATATGTGCAATATTTTACATTTTTCAAGCGAAAGTCTAGCATCAGATGTGTTCGACCACACTAATATTTCCTTAATCACTCGGGTGAACATTACTTTAGTTGTTTCAAGGTCGTTGCACTTGCTCATGACATAAAGGTCGTCAGCATAAATGTAATGATCCAGAAGTTTGTGTCTGGCTACAACGCCTGAAATTTCCTCAAAAGCTGTTAAGGAGATTGTAGGGAGGAAGTATGGTGTGCAGGCGTACTGCACCGGATTCACTTCTGTCCCCATCCTCACTGGAAGTTCATCATGGACATCCAAGAAAATCGGCAAGCACACAGATGCCGGTCGGGAGAAATAAAACACCGACACACTGGTTTGTTATTTTTGATGTACAGGAGCACTGTTTATTCAATTTAGTTATTAATAGATCGGAGAACTTGACAGGGTATTTTAATACACACGTAATAAGCCTTATTCTTTATAAATGAATTAATATAATCACTTTTAACCGTCCATTATTTATATACTTGGTGAACGACCAACGCGACTGGCGATTCTCGCGATTATCGCTACCCTGTGCGCACCAGGGTAGCGATGGAGACACGACCTGGTCCGGTCGAAGGATGGAATTTGACTCAGCGATCGTCATCTCATGCAGAGATGATTTCGCTAAGGAAAAGAAAAGGAAGAGAGAGAAAAACTTTTCTCTTAAGGGTGTAACTAGTGGCGCAGTGGTATATGTGCGCGATCGAACAGATTCAATGTTGTTGCATGTGTTCGAAAACAGGCAGGCGGCAAGGACAATAGGGAAAAATGACCACATGCGCCGCTGGTAATGCGGGTCATTGTTTACACGATGCCTCGTCGCTATTTTCGACGTTAGGAGAAAAAGGTGCTAAAAGCAAATTGGATGTTTATGGCATCTGTGGCTGCAATAGAAACCGGGTTCATATTTGCATTAGGAAATGCTGGAGAATTTGGTTTCAGCGTCTATTGCGCTAATTATATGCAGCTGCTTGGGTTGTTTGTTGGTAAGACAAACAAAAAAGGTTGCCAGGCAATGTGTATGAAAAGGTATATGACGCGGCTGGGAAAATAGACGGCGCGATATTTATGGTCCCTGTCATGACGGTTACATTGAACGCAATCCGAATTATTTTGTTTACTGGAATTTGTCTGGTACCGAATTGGTTCAGAATACCAAATAAGCAAACAAAGAAATCTTACGGAAAATTGTATGCGAAGGGATGCATGAAGGTAAGTTTTCTTTATAGGGATTTTATGATTACAGATGGTGATCTATATAATGCGTGAAGCATTTACAGGTACTAATAGCGTTGCATTAGCAAACTTAAGGGAGTTGGGTAGTAGTTATGGGGGTTTTTCAGGTAAGTAGACCGTAGGGTTTGGCGGAAACGCTACAAGATCCTTGTGGAATTCCATTGTATAGTGGATATGTTGAAGAGAAACAATTATTGGTTTTAACACAAAATCGTCTGTTTGTTAAAAACGATTTAATATACTGTATGATTTTAGGGCCCAATTTCCAGGACTGTAATTTGTTAAGAACGAGATGTATGCCAATTCTATCAAATGCCTTCTCGAAGTCAATTGACAGACTTGAAACATGATTGCGAGATGATAAAACGTTTGTTGTGTAATTGTCTATATGTAGAAGTGCAGCAATACAACTCTTTTCTGGTTTGAAACCTACTTGGTTAGGGCTAATTAGATTTCTTCTTTGTATAAACCATTGGAGACGCTTTGCGATTATTTTTTCAATTATTTTGGAAATACAAGGAAGAAGAGAAATTGGGCGGTAGCCACTAATTGAGCCTATATCTTTTTTAGGTTTTGGAATTGGAATGGCGCAAGCAATTTTCTAACTGAGAGGTATAACTCCAGTTGAAAAAACATTGTTATATAACTTTAAGAGTCTATGCTTTATTTCAAGAGGTATATTTTTAAGCATCGGGTAAGAAACTTTGTCTCTACTTGGGGTTTTGCCTTTGAGTTTCGTCAGGCAGCTTTCGAGTTCTTGAAGTTCTATGGGGTCTTCTATATGTAGAGCTGAAGTATCAGTTGTAGTTGCTTGTATGCTGTTGTTAAGACAGTCGTTTTTTTCTATACAATAACTTATAGGAAAATCACTGTCGCTTGAGTCTTCAGACCAAATCTCCAAAGTAATTACAGATGTCAGATGGGTTAGAGATAGGACCTTGGGGCGATGCAATACAATTGATTATTTTAGGGGAGGAGTGCCCTGTTAAACAACGGATGCTGTTCCATATTTTTGCGGTGGTTGAATTTTTATTTATAGATGAGGTAATTTGCATTGAGACTTTCAGCTTTACTTATTTTAACTTGGCGTCGAAAAACGGCATTTGATTTTTTATAATTTATTAAGTTTATTTGGTTCTGGTTTTTTTTTAATTTTTTCCAGGCAGTTACCTTAATGGATCTAAGGTTTGCACAGTCAGGGGTCCACCACGGTACTACTCGTTTTTTCATGTTAGGATTAGATTGGGGTATAGATATGTTAGCAGAATAAAGAATTGCTTTGACCATTAATGCTGCTTCTTTATTTGTGTCTGATTGTATCGGTTTGTTTGACATGTATTGCTTGATATTTAAGCCGAACTTAGTCCAGTTCGCCAAATCAGTTTTGAATATGGATGACTTCATAGGTTGTACATTAAATTATCCTAAATTAATAATTGTAATTAAGGGAAAGTGATCACTGTTGTGAAGGTCGTCTAAGGTGTGAGAAGTGGTTTTTGGTAGCAAAGAGTCAGAACAGCAGCTGATATCAATATGAGTCAAAGTGTTGTGAGTTGATAAATGCGTGGGCGAGCCATCATTTAAAACTGAGAGGTTGGAGCTTAGGATGAAGTCCTCTATAATAGAACCTCTTGCGTTAGTTTTGGGGGATCCCCATAGCACATTTCAAGCATTTACATCACCGATTAGTAAGATAGGGGTGTTTATATGACTCAAAATATGAAGTAGATCATTTTTGTTGAAGTTTTGATCAGGTAAGATGTATATAGAAACAATTGTGATTTTAATAGTGGTTTGTATTTCTATAGCGAGGACCAGTAAATTAGAGTTGATTGGTAATTGTCTATGGGGAATATTGTTTTTTATTAAAACAGCAACACCATGTTTATTTGTTACGTTTGTTTGAGAATTAAAAAAGTATCCAGTATAAGATTTTGGCACAATTGGAGTAGATTGAACGGAGCAGTGAGTTTCTTGTAGAGAAATAAAGCAAGGTGGGTGGTCCTTTATAAGGATGTTTAGCTCGTCATAGTTATTTAGGTATCCTTTCAAGTTCCACTACAGAACTTTCAGTATATTTTCCTTTTTAATAGGAGTGTCGACTGTGTTTTTCTGTTGTGGTAGAAAAGTGGTTGACGGTTGTATGTTGGTGTAATTAATTCGCCCCCGCTGCCCGGAGGTCGAGGTGCTTGGACCATATTCGTGGTCCAAGCATCTCGGCGAACGAACAGCGGGGGAGCGCATTTGCGGTTAGTTGATTATAAGTCAGGTTCTATTTCATAGTTTCCATTTGGAGGTAAGAAATAGGTATTTTGTTGTAAGAGAGAGTGAGTAATATATGATATTGGTGAAGAGATGGTCACGTCATTTGTTAGATCTATGTCAGGATCTGAGACGTGCATATTTTCAGGTTCGTTTTTTTTTTTTGTGTGAGTTATTGAAGAGGATGATTGAACGGTTTGTTTATTTTGTATATCTTTTTGTGAGTTGATTGAGTTAAATGCGTATCATATGTTTTGTAATGCAGAGTGGTTGAGGTTTGCTTATCAGCAGAACAGTTATCTGGTGCTTTTAAATTTGATATGTTGGATAAGCGAGACAAAGCTGGTTTGTTAGAGTGTAAAATATTTTTTTTGGGGTTTTGGGTGCTGTTTGCAAGGTTATTTTCTACTGTTGTTGGTGGATTTAAGTTTAGAGGTGATTATGCACTTGAATGAAGAAACTCGCGATGTCAACGCAACGAAAGCTAGTCGGAGACTGTGATGATTAAATTAATCAGAGGACATATTGCGAAAGCAATAAGTTCGTCCAATAACCTAATTTTCGGGCCTTATTATCCAAACACTGTACTATGAGAGCGTGCGTCGCAACGGTTTTGTTCCACCAGAAGCGTTCTTTGATTTGGACATGAAAGGGCTTATACATGATAGATCCAGAATTCCGCTGATCTATCATGTAAGTAAATCATCCGTAGACGGGCGACCGGGATGTCACGCGAACCGAAGAACAGCTCTTGCGCTTCAGTAGGGCTATCTCCCACAGAGACCGGGACGATAATATTAAACATCATCAACAGTTCTGGTGGTTGAATGGCAAATAAAGACCTGGTGCAATGCCGGTAGAATAACAGTACCATCCGCCAGCTTACACAGACTTAGCTTCCCTAGAATTAGGGTAGTATAAGATTTAAGTTAAGTTCTTTTAAATAAAATTAAAAAAAAAATAGAAGTAGGTTAAACTTTAAGAAAAAACAAAAAAAAATCGAAACAAAGTTTTCCAAATTTTTCTTTGTCATACAAATAGTCATAAGTACAGCCACAAACAACGTTCTGTCGCTGAAAGGCAAATTATACAATAGTCATGTAATGTTTAGCTTAGAGCGTAGGACCAGTAAGTTATAATATAAGATATTTAAGCTAGAATTCAAGCATTTTTTGTCTAGCATATGATTTAGAAACTAAGAATATAAAAAGAAAATAAAAAATGTTGCAAAAATAAAAATATTCAGAACCACCCTGTGAACCCTTTTTCGCGCCCAGAGGACTCATTAACCAATTTCAAGAAAACCACCACAAAACAAAATCAGATATATGGGGAATTACTACCAAATCCACAGGAGTCGTTCAACAGGCAACATCAACCGGTGAACGGCGCGTCTCAGATAGCGGGGGATATATTAATAGTAGGTCGGTCGACACTACTCGGACCTTCACAGGTCAACCCCACTCTGTTAGGCGCCCCCAACCTGTGAGGGAACCCATTTAAGTCCTACGCATCACCACAGCTATTTCAACCACCAAGCGGGTCTACACCCATAGGACCTCGGGTATGTTATAGGTAAAATTATTAACGATTAATCTATTTTAATTAAAGATACTAGATAGTTTGACTTACTTGGTGAGTGCCGTCGGACCGTTTCTAGGTCGACGTTATAGCTTTCCCGGATGCACGGGGTGTAGATTCTGGATCCACCTGGGTATTATCTTGTTTCGGAACTTGTGGTCCTATGGTTTTGTTCCAGCACTCGTGGTGGGTGACCGTTCTCCGATAGTTTTATATATTGTGTACACATGCGACCGTTCGATATATCGGATTTTATTTTAAAACGTAAGCGGAACTATTCCTTGGTGCGCCCGTTCATTATGCGGGTTTATATTTTAAAACGTAAGCGGAACTCTTCTTTGGTGCGACTGTTCATTATGCGGGTTTTTATTTTATTGAAAACTTTTCTCAAGTCAAAGACGTCAGAATCTTTTATTTTCTCCTCAACTTTTTAATTTGAGTTTATTTCGAGTAACATGCCCGCTGTTCCGTGGCCAGTCTGCAGCCTGTTACTCTTAAGATATACTGTTCCCTTAGTCCCTTTGCAACCACACTTTATGTACCCCAAAATCGGGTGTAAAATAGTAAACGATGCATAGCCTGGACATTGATCAAGAACGCATGACCGGCATTGACACCGATCTTCCCACACGAGCTGTCGGTATGGCTTAATTATCGTTTCAACTTAATTGGCCTTCCCCAGGCACATCCGCCTAATGGTTTGCTTAAACTATTTACCTGGTTCGGGTCATTCGCCTCATTCACACGCCAGCCGCGTTCGGCTAATCGAAATATGATAAATTGTATCCGCTCTGGACAGTGTGCCGACGTCAAACACGACCGGCAGCGTCGACTCTGCGTTTACTTTATTGCTTTTATTGCTACGGTAACGCTGCCGGTGTCATGTATCCAGTGTAAGTCCCAGCGGTGGACGTAAGGTCGCCTCAAATGCAACTTGATCCCATGTGGTGCGAATCTATAGGTGTCAGCTAATTGTCCGAGACGGCGAGCGCGTAACATGAGTATTCATGATACGATGAGCGTGTAGCTCTGGGTACGGAGGCAATCAGTGGAGTATTCGAATGGATATCGCAACGTTTGCGATATGAACATCAATTGCCTGTGGCAAGAGGCGTCAATTAGTTAATGAGTGGGAAGAAGCGTTAATTGCTTGAGAATGTGCAATATGAGTTATGGGGTTGGTTGATTAATGAGTGAGGGGGATTATGTAGCGAAATGGATCATTTATCTCAGAAGGTGCTGTGGGTATTTTTTAGTAGTTGTGTCTTTATCTTATATCCTTCCTCGTGTTGTTGATAAAAACACACCTCTCACCAGCTATTAGTTTATTTATCTTATTACTCTTAATTTAGTTATATACACTTATTGCTATTTACATTATACTATTATTGAATTAAGCTCAAGTGTCTAAATAAAACTCCAAATCAGTATATTTCATTTGTATATTAAATTAACGCGCTAGTTTAAGTTTATAAAACAAGACTCCAAATCAGTTTAATTCGTTGTATATTGAATATCCGGCGCAAGACTAATGACCTTGCCCGAAAAAACAAATCATTATGGAAAATTTAACAAGCCTCAGGACTTGCTAAATAAGGCCAAGACCGGTTCCTGGTTGTAGTGCCGATGATGATGATATTGAATTAACGCACTAGTTTAATTTTATAAAACAAGATAGTTTAAATTTACAAAACAAGACTTCAAATCAGTTTAATTCGTTGTATATTGAATTAACGCACTAGTTTAATTCTATAAAACAAGATAGTTTAAATTTATAAAACAAGACTTCAAATCAGTGTAATTCGTGGTATATGGAATTAAATGCTACTGCCGGGCTCGATCAAAAACTATTTCAGACTGGTTACCTGACTCAAAATTTCGTCCAACGAAATCCATGGCCCCACACCACGGACACCAGAAACACTCACACCACCGTTTATCCGTACATGCAAAAAAAAGGAAGACAAGATACATGGCACTCAACTGCGTCGTTTGCAATTTTTAGCAGATCACCATGCCCGAGGGTGTTTACTTTATTTTTTATTATTTTGTACCTATCGCTGAAAAGGGTTGCTACCAGGCCATACGGAGTAAGTGGATGACGTATATCCATGCGATCGTCGACCGCACACATCATCACCGCCGATCGCATATCGTTCGTAGGGTAACTTAGTGCAGGTGGTGTTGCTTTGGTCTACTTCATTGAGTAGTCAAGCTTTGTTCCTACATTGTATGTAGTTAATCCTGCTACCGAGATACACGTTGTACACCATGGTAAGCGGACGCAACTTGGTCGTGTGCCATGGTATCGAACCGAAGGTAGGGGTGTGCGATGTATCTCGCTTTGCTCGGTCGGTTACAGATGCGACCGTTTCGTCCACTCGAGCAGATGGCATATTGTAGTGGGAACCGAATGGTTGGGGTGCTTTCGTTGTCTTTTGGCGCCGAATGACATTCCTTGGTGTGCGTTGCAAGCTGTGAGATCTCTATCGAGACTTAATGTTATGCAACGCACTGACAAGCGATTCATCGTTGTCGTGAGATCTTTATACTTGTTCGAAAGGAAATACGACGTAATGCCAAAAGCCAGATTTCTGCATGTTTCGTTGCCATGTCGATGGCGTGAAATTCATGCTGCTAGGTGCCCCTGGTGTGTATTTAATGAATTCAGACAATGCCCGTTACGCTGGTTATTGTCCCCTTTTGGGGTATTACCCCACAATAGGTGCGACGGGGCAGTGGCGCTACATGACACCGCCACAGTGCCATTATGACTTATCGCAATTTCAGTCGGGATCATCAACCAAACGTCTGGAACATAGTCGAAAATTTCTCCCCGCCCTGTTGAGAAATGTACTGCGTGACGGGGTGGTATCTCATTTTTGGACCGACTTACCACCTAAACCAACCTTGTCTCGGGCGACCTCCACGCACTGGCTCTGGGTTCACATACCCCGCATTTTTTAAGAACCCATTTCCCGGAGGCTGCCTGTACATGGCACAAAAGGTGGTGTTTTAACATGCAAATAATAAGCAGACTAGCCCGTATACAGCAGTACATCACGTGATAAATGCATACAGGCAGTACATCGTCTCACAGGTTGCACGGAAACACCAATAACAATAGGCAACGGTTGTTACGGAGGGCAATACACAAAAACCTAGTTCATACGAGTATAAAGTTTGCACGTAAAGATAAAGATAACGATGTGCCGCCACTTATTGGACCTGATATCGCTATCAACTTACCAGAATGATCACTTTCTTTTTGTACGTCGACTACCATGCTGAAGAATGCTGTATTCACTTTCTGATCAACAAGTCTGTCTTAAGAAGCGACACAGCTTGAAACGAAACTGCAGTACTATGAATAAAAGTTGAACACGTTTTAAAAAAATTGCCAACTCCAACTTAAATAGCAGTCGTAAACATTGCGAAGACTGATGCATCTATCAGTGCAAATGGTGATCTAAGAACGCTTCCGACTATGTAATCACAACGAATAAAGTTAACATAGCACAGTCCAGCACCGCGACAGTGTAAAACCTTGAACTCACCTGAGTTCTTCACCAAGCATTTATATCGACAAGACGAAAGTATCAATAGCCTCCCATTTCGATTGTATTTTAATCTTAAGTTATTGTGCCAGAAAAACGGTGCAGGCAAGCTGCGTGAGAAACAAATAAATCAATCTTTTTTTAAATTAGAGATTACAACATAGAAAGTTAACTCATTGATTTTCTAGAAACTAGGAACAATTGGAAATTGTGATTTCATAGATAAGTATTCACGTCTATCCAATATTATATTCAGTTGTTACTGGAATTTCATTTCAAAGTACTTTGGGGACTCTTGGACAACAGCCAACAATGCCATCAAAAAAGTTGTCATCGTATTTTTGATCAGTATTTTGTTTTGTGATTTATTAATTATAAGCTTTGTTATTTAACAAAAATCATAATAGTCTTTTATGAAAAAGTAATATATATAATAATATCCTGTCATTTTATCAAACACACACAACTCTTAAAAGTATAATTACAACAATAGAAATAAGTACGACGCTTGTTCAAGTTACAACCATGGATGCCATGCTGGATCCATTCGACACAAATTATCGGAGTTGGACGCCGATTGTAAGAGTGTAGTTATTTTACTTGTTTCTACTTTCTCAAAATGCGAAACATTATTTAAGCGCAGCATCACAGCAGTGGCTGCTTTGTTAACAACTCTAATGATGTTCTCCATGTCGATTTTTTGAGCTGGATCCAACGACGTTTCTCCATTCGGATCGAATATCACCCTCTCGTCCTTTATGCGCTTCTTCTGCACTGCAATAATTTCATCTCGTAAGATCGCTTGCAGTATTGATGTCAACTTAAAATTAGGCTGAACAAAGCATCGGGCAGTAGCTACCATTGATGCTGAAAGGGGACCAGAGATGCCAATTTTCGTTAAAAATTCTGCAATATTCGGCGTTAGACGGAAGGGTACTGGACGATTAGCATCTAAATCTCCAGTTTCATCATCTACGTCAAACTTATAGTATGAAACGTTCATTAAACCGGAATCTTGGTGCAAATACATCATATCGGCATTCAAACGTGTAAGATGGAAGGCGTATTCGCATAAGAACGCCAGCGATAGTTGAAGGGTGAACTATAATGAGAAAAAAATAAAATGTTATTAAAAAGTGATTTAATAAAATAATTAATAAATAACAATTGGATTTGTATATAAATTCATATTGCGAATTGATCCCTTTTAAATTTAGAGGGCCGCTAATAATTTACAAATTTTGTTTTCACGTGATCAGACAAATGCCAGGAGGGATTTGATAAAATAAAGCCGTTGTAGATCTCGCCGTCACTACTAATCTATCCAGATTTCACCACACGCTTTAACCTGACCACGGATGCGAGTAATGAAGCACTGGGAACCGTACTGTCACAAGGCGAAATCGGTAAAGATCAGCCAGTCGCATATGCCAGCCGAACCTTGAATAAGTCGAAAAAGAATTAATCTACCATTGAGAAAAAGTTATTAGCCATTGTGTGGGCGGCTAAAATTTCCGTTGTTATTTCCAAAGGCAAAAGTTCACTGTATATACGAACCACAAGCTACTAAGGATCCCACGTCACGTTGAATAAGGTTCCATCACAAGTTATCGAAATTCGATTAGAAAATCGCATACAAACCCAGTTAATATAACATCAATGCGGATGCCTTCAGTCGTATCCCGCAAAATTGTGATGAGGCTGTGGGCGTTCTTTAAAGCTTACCGAAGAACCATCCATTTTCTCAACCCAACTCCCCATTCCCAACCTGCAACATAATACATTTCAAATCATTATCTTTTCCCTGCAATCGAGCAGCATCAGGTTTCCTTGAAAACCATTTCGGTTCACATCCTACAGGAACCTTTTAGAATCTGTGTGAGATGTTAAAAAGGTGGCGTATTCAGCTCGCGTCGGTGGGTCGCCAATGTGGCTTTCTTCCGTTTTCCCAAGTGTTTTCGGCTGTTTAGTTATGTGCCACTGGGATACAGGTTCACTAAAGTTCCGGTGAGTTGTTCTGACCGAAAACTAACACCGTCTATTGACCGTCCAGCGATTTATTTTATTCATGGAAGTTCCAACCCTGACGGAAATCTGTTTACCAAAGGAGTAGAGCTAGGCTTCACCACACGCTGTTACTAATGAAAACATGTTAGACACACTGTCTAACATTTTAAGAATCAACTTTATTGTTAATACCAAAGTTCAGACGCAGCACTAATCAGTAAACTTAAAACGTAACAGTTCCAGGTTCAAAACAGAAAACATATAAGGTTCGTTTTATCCACTAATAAATTTGGAATAAAAAGTTATAGCCCCGTGTTCGGAAAAGGCACGCACATCACTACTCGGCTCTAGTAAACACTCCGTGCATCGACTGTACTCGATAGATGACAAATCTCGACTCTGCTATATTTTTGACTCCGTTAATTTTACGTTTTACGTGGAGGGCCCGACCTGCCTCCACGGAATCTAAACCGAGATTGAAGAAAATCCCTCGAACGACAGAATACCAATTTTCATCCATCGTTTCGGTGACCAATAGGGGATGATCTTCCATACATTGGTCACGGTGAGGATGTGCACGCACACAAATATGGTTGCTTCGTACGCTCATGCGGTGTGTCCATGAGCATGCGAATCGTGGATATTTGAATTCCATAAAAGGAAATATTACACGCCATGTTTGCAGCTGGACAAGTATCATGAAGAAGATACTTGCCGGATCAGCCACTGCTTACAGCATTTACGCTGATCGTGCACATATCGCTGACGCCTTCAAAGAGTCGGTTTGTCATGTGCGCATTTATACTAATGCAACACCCGATTCTCTTCGGTAGCCAATGGTGTGGTCTGCTGTGCATTGTCGTTCGAAAGATCGACCGATGGGTCTGTGGATGTGACTCGCCATGCACGTGTGTGGAAAAATTCTTTCTTATTTGTGTGCATGGACAAGTTCGAGGATTTTTGGTGGTTATGTAGTGTCGTAACCGGATTGAATTTCAGGGGCATGCTTATTGGTGCGAATGCATTTGCTTGTCGATAGGTTTGGCCACCGATATGGTCGCGGCAAAGAAGTAAAGCAAGAACATCTCCTGCTTGTGTGCTGTAGGATTCGACAAGGGATAGGGGCGCCGATATGATTTCGGTTTTATCGGTTGTTTGGTGTTATGACCGAATTGGTTTTTAGGCACATGATGCGTTTCATGCAATCATGCCCTTGGGGAAAATATCTCTTGGTGCTAATGCTATTGAATTAGCGAAAATATGGCTTAGGTGGTTAGGAGACATTTTAAGCAGATAACTGAAAGGTGAGTAAATGCTTTCCGGGGTTTATGTGTTTTAGGTGGAAGTTTTGTATGCTTAATTGCAAGGTAAGTATGGCGTTCAAATGGAACTGCCATAATACTTGTCTCTTATGGGTTTTTAGTGCTCTAGGTAGCCGTCCTTGTGTCGTACCTGGAAAAGGCAAGCAGTGGCGTTATTGGGAAACGCCACAAATCTTATTGATTTTTCTTGCCGGCAATCTCTGTCCCACATGTACACAGTAATTTTCCTGTGTACACATGTCCAATCAATCGTTTGCCCAACGACCAAGCCATGGCAAGTAGCTTGCTTCCACAGCTGCAAGACCAATTGCATGACCCGTTGTCTAACCGATAAACAATCATCGAAATAGACACGACCTATGATCTGTCTGTATAACTGGCAAACAATCATCATTCCCACGCTTTGCCACCGAAAATCGAATTCCTCTGTATACACAACATACAAACAGAAGAATCCGATTCGGCCCGCCCGGCAGAGATCCCATAAACAAAATTTCCCATGTAGGCATAGCAATCCCTTTATGTTCCTAATGAGTGGCAGTGTGTTTGCTTAGCTATGCCTCCACTGCCACGATGCCCTGGATGAATTCTTTCCTTTGTTCCTTGTCCCTGAAACAATTTCGTTTATCCGCCATTCCAGTGTATGGATAAACAATACGATCTGTACGATCAACCACCGGAACCTTTCCAGGGAGATCTCCCTCTCATTGGTCGCTGGATGAAAGGAAAATTCCATTTTTCTTTTTTACCACGCCAGAGGAAACACCCCAGTAGTAAGTGGCTGCATGATCCGTGCAACAGTCACGACGAGTTTAGCTTCATCCCCCGTCGGATACGTACATACACGGTTTTGAGTAAGTTTCTAACCATATAACCAGACACACGGGTCGAGGTCGTGGCGTTATCGGAGTCGCGAGAATATGTTAAGTGTTCGATTCTCGTATAAATACATCTCTTGCGAGAAGTCCGTATTTGGAAATTCGCTTTACTTTAGAAATCAGTGACTCCGTGTGTTATTGTTGCCGCGTTACTTGGCGCTGAATTCCTCAGTGAATTAAATGTAACTTTTTGGATGTATGCTATAGACAATTGTTCAGTAACTTTGTGGATTTATGCAATAAACAATTGGTCAGTAACTTTGTGGATTTAGGCAATAAACGATTGTTCAGTAACTTTGTGGATTTATGCGATAAACAATTGCTCAGTAACTTTGTGGATTTAGGCAATAAACAATTGCTCAGTAACTTTGTGAATCATCAGTGTATGTACTTGTATTAAGAATATAAACAACAATAAAAAAACAATTTACAACCAAACCCAACTCCAGCGTCTTTATTTCTTATTTCTCCTCGGTGAACAATTTTCAGTGAACTATCTGTGGGGTTTTTACAGAACCCGCGTCCGTGCTGGCGCCCTGGTAAAAACCACCTACAAGGCTCCCACACTACAAAGGTGCACTGCAATAACACGCGCCCAAGCTAAGAAACTATGGGCAAGCGAAGGAAGTCAGGGAAGTCCAAGAGACGACAAGTCTTCTCTGCACGAGGCTCGCATTTCTTCCTGCACGAAAAAAGGAATGGAGATAACAAACCCTGAGGAAATCCAGTTCTTACTGTGGGAGTATCATTGTTGACGATAATGAAAGGCAAGGCAAGTGCCAGCACACAAGTTCCTTGGAAACAACCACCAGAGGCGTTCCGATTCCAGGAAGCCACTGGGGAGAACAGCACCCAGGAAACGAGCGAAAGAGAGGACAGCTGCGGGCCTATATAAGGCGAACACATCGGCAGAGCAGCAGGAGTTGCCACGGGAGTTCCGAGTTGCAGAGGGACTTGACAGAGTAATAAAGATTAAGCAATTGTAGCGGCGGTGTTTTATTTGGAGAATACAAGACTCGTACTGGGCAAGACAATAACGCCCTTTGTCCAGAACAGAGTTGGGCTCTGGAAGTATGGTACGCTAACCAAATAAATCGTTTGGCCGGCCAGCGCCGGAAGATACGGCCGTCGGATCCACACATGCACACAACTTGGCGCGTCTTCGGAGAGCTCTTCGGGGAAGGGCGAGAGAAGCCACTAGAAGTCTGCTATTTATTGCCGAGGACCACCATGGCCACTATCAGGGCGCCGTCATCCATGAGATACAGTCGGTTCATATATCACCACAGCATCGAAGGGAGGACCAGCCGGACCTCGGGGTCTTCAGCGACTTCGAGAGACTGGAGGCAGGCATGTGTTGCGATTTCCCCCCACCCAAAGTATCTCGGGAGCCGGGAGGAGGCTACCATCAACATGCATCATCCCAAGAGGGCGCGACTCGGGAAGGAGAGCAATCCATGCCGTTCGACAAAGTGGCGCACCTGGGAATGGAAGCAAATTAGAATGTCCAGTTTGCCTTAAATAATTCGACGTCTCCAGATGCCTATGTTTGAGGGGGCCAGAATTGGCGAGAAATGGAATCTGGCGAAGAAGGCAAGGCTTTGCTTTTAAATGCCTTCGCTCCAAACACCGAAGATCTGATTGCAAGGCACCACCGTGTGACAAGTGCGCAAGGAGGCACTACGTCATCCTCCGCCCAGACGAATTTTCACCGAGGATGGCACCAAGAAGAGAATGATCCCGAGCAATCCAGAGGAGAAGTGGTTACTGTCATGCGCACCGTCAGTAGCATCAAATAATACATAAAGATGGACCTCCAGTGGATCTCTACTGACCTAAGGGATCGACCCGGATATTGCCTCGGCTTGATGAGGGATCAACCATTTTCGCTACTGGACTCGTCAATCTCCGAAAAGATCGGTGCGAAGAAGAAACAGGAAGCACTCGTTCTAGAGACAGTCGATGTCGATTTTAAGCTCTCGAAGCAGGAGGTGAGGAAAGAGACGATTGGGGAATACAAGCACCTTCAAAACTTCGGTGACCAGTTGACCTACAACCAGAAAGAGCCTAAATTACTTATCGGTTAGGACAAGTGGGGCCTGATAGTTACAAAGAGGCTGAGGAAAGGGAGAAGCACCGAACCAGTTGCTTCAGTTACCAGTTTGGAATGGGTCTTGCACGGGTGCGAGGCCAGGAACAGCGCGCCAGCGAGATTTGTCAACTACGGCAGGACAAAGGAAGACGAGACGGAATTGCTCGTCAGACGTCACTTCGAAATCGAAACAATAAAAAGTGAACCTAAACCTAAACCACTAACAGAACAAGGTCCAGGTAGACCCGGAAGGGCAAAAAAAAAAAAGAAGGAATTGACAACTCCGCATACAGTACATTCCACCGGAACATCAAATTGGCGAAACAAAGCTGAAAATGTATCCTACATCAGTGAGGGTGCAGCCTTTTACACGATCCAACAATTCAGTACAAATACAAGTGGTGTGATCTCGAAGAAAAGTGGTTGCCTTGGGAAGAGCATAGTGGTCAACCCGATGACAGTGCCAATCAACTGATGTGTCTCTACGAAAACGAACTCTATCGTTGGTGCACGGAAACAAATCAACGGGTTCCTAAAGCTCTTGAAACAAATGCTGAACAATTCGAAACTGAATATTATCGTTGGGATGTTAGCAAGAATCAGTGGATACCTAAGAATCAGATATCCGTGACAAGGATGGAGCTATATTCCTTTGGGACACCGAGAAGAAAGCACGGTTTTCGAAAATCGATGATGACTTTATGGCAAGGTATCAAATGAGTTATGGGTTTATTGACATAACATCAACGGCGGGACAGCAGACAGAGAAACAAACACAACCAGCAGACAAGGTAGTAAAGGAAGTGGTCAAAACAAGTGCACCTGCGGGGAGTGGACCTGGTAAAAGAAAGGCTACTACAGAGTCACCACAATGGCTCGATTTGGATACGAACGACGAAGAGAGCCTCACGCCGAACCATTTCCTACTGGGGCGTTCTTGCGGTGCGATGGCATCCGATGAATTCGATGATCACGACCTTGTTTGTAGGGCGAGCTGGAGAACAGGGCAGCGGCGGACTGACCACATCTGGTGAAGATGGGTTAAAGAATACCTGCTCTCCGGACGAAATACCACTGACCCACGAGTTCTGGTGGTGGATTCTTCACTGCTTCACAGGGGGATCAAGATTTTTCGCCCTTTGCAACTAGGAAGCAGCAACCGAAAACAGTCCAAGGAGGCAACACTAAACCAAGTAAGTCATACTCATTTCTTAAACCTTTTGTTTACACCTTTTAATGCTTAGATTTAAATTGTTATTTAATATCGTAGCACATAAAGCAGTACATTAGAGTATATAAAGCATATCAAACCATGAAATCTTCACCAAACCTACGTATGACCATGGCGGTAACCGACATTGCAAAGAGACCTTTTGAAAAAGTATATTTGAATATAGTAGGTCCTCTTGATCGAGCTCCAACAGGCAATCAATTTATACTTACTTTCAAGACAATTTGTCTAAGTACAACATATAGATTGGCTAAACGATTTAAGGATTTTTTCATGGAACATACGCTCACTATACAGAGCTCGAGCTGCACAGCAACTAGCCGATGCCCTGTCCGAATATAAGGCTGACATAACAGCATTACAAGAAATAAGATGGACGGGAAGTGGTGTTTTTCAAAGAAAAGAGTATGACATTTATTACAGCTGTCACGCAAAACACCATGTGCTCGGGGTAGGCTTTCTAGTCAGCCAAAAACTGAAGCCTGCCATCATCGGCTTTAATGCAATAAATGAAAGGCTATGCACTCTTCGCGTGCGAGCCAATTTAAAAACATAAGCCTCATAAACGTTCACGGACCTACAGAGGAGTCCCCTGACGACGAAAAAGAAGAATACTATGAGAACGTCGAACGGGCCCTCAATGCCTGCCCAAGATACGATGTGAAAATCGTTCTTGGGGATTTGAATGCGAAAATAGGTCGGGAGCCGGTTTTCAGGCACTACGCAGGTTCCCATAGTTTGCATGAGAACACTAATGACAATGGACTACGAGTCATCGAACTGGCAGCATCGAAAAACTTGGTCGTTGCGAGTACCAGGTTTCCGCGTAAAGATATCCACAAAGCCACCTGGATATCACCTGATGGAGCCACTCGCAACCAAATTGACCACGTGTTGATAGATCGCCGCCACTCTTCGAGCCTGATGACGGTACGAACGTACCGAGGTGCCAACGTCGACTCGGATCACTATCTTGTTGGTACAGTTTTCCGAGCGCGGATTGCCTTACGGAGACGTATTGCATCCACGGATCAGGTTCGAATCAACACGGCTGCCTTACGCAATGAGAACACCAGCAACACCTTTGGTCATGCGTTAAGACTCGCCCTCGAACAGCTCGACGGAGGGAGAGTAAGTCCTGGGGCCAGAATGCCGGGCGTAGAAGAGAAATGGACACGCCTTAAGAATACTGTCATTAGTACTGCCAACTCCATCTTAGGCAGTAGTCGTAGAGATCGGAACGACTGGTTTGATGATGAGTGCAAACTAGCGACTGAATGTAAGAATGCTGCATACCGGGCAATGCAGCAGTCTCATAGGACGCGGGTACGCGAGGAGAAATACAAAGAGCTCAGAAGATCTGAAAAAAGACTTCACAGACAAAAGAAAAGTGCCTGGGAAAAAAATCTTGTCTGTGAAATAGAGAAAAGTAGAGAGCGAGGTCCGCACCAGGCGCGGAAGTTCTACCAAATAATCCGCAGTATGACGCGGTACACACCACGCTGCACTTACTGCAAGGATAAAGAGGGTAATCTGATCACCGATCCCGAAGGCATTCTGGAGCGATGGGAAGTGCACTTTAATGAATTGCTAAATGGTCAGCTCACAGAAGAATTGGAGGTTCCACCAATGCAAGACCAGGACCAAATGCTGCCACCACCAAGCATTGAGGAAACACTAAAAGCCATTAGACAGCTAAAATCAAATAAAGCCCCTGGAGCTGATGGCATACCAGCTGAGCCGATCAAACAAGGAGGGACAGCGTTACATCACGCAATTCACGAGATCGTGGTGCACGTATGGGAGCAAGAGGAGATGCCGGAACATTGGCGTCGTGGTATAATTTGCGCCATACATAAGAAGGGAGATATCACACTGTGCAGCAACTATAGGGGTATAACATTGCTGAGTACCACCTATAAGATACTCTCCACTATCCTACAAGACCGGATATCCCCATACGCTAAAGCCATCATTGGTCAATATCAGTGTGGCTTCATCCCAGGCAAATCAGCAATTGATCAGATATTCACCCTTAGGCAGGCGATGGAAAAATGTCTGGACTTTAAGATTCCACTATATCATCTATTTATAGACTTCAAGGCCGCCTACGACAGCATAGCCAGGGTAGAACTATATAATGCCATGAGAGAATTCGGCATTCCAAATAAATTGATACGACTTTGTAGGTTGACCATGACCAACGTAACTAGTCAAGTAAAAATAGCGGGATTGCTGTCCAAACCAATAAACATCTATAATGGACTCCGACAAGGGGACGGTCTGGCCTGCCTCCTCTTCAACCTGGCGTTGGAGAAAGCAATCCGTGACTCTGGCGTTACAACTAGAGGGACTATTGTCACCAAGTCCAGCCAGATACTTGCCTACGCAGATGACATCGACATCATCGGTAGAACCGAATCGGCGGTACAGGAATCCTTCACCCAGATCGAGCAGGCGGCACAAAAACTGGGACTGCGCATTAATGAGGGAAAAACCAAGTACATGGTGGCAACTTCTGCGAAGAGAAGACCTAACGTTGGTCAAACTATCAGGGTAGTGGAGCACGAATTTGAAGTAGTGCAATCCTTTCACTACCTTGGGTCAATAGTATCAGCCGATAACAATATGGAAGAAGAAATACGCGAACGGCAGATTAAATCCAACAAAGCCTACTATGGTCTATCAAGGCTCTTTAAATCCCGAAATTTATCCAGAACATCCAAGCTACTACTGTACAAGACCATGGTAATACCAGTACTCATGTATGGATCCGAGACCTGGGTGCTCAATAAAAGGTACTCTGAACTCTTAGCCGCGTTCGAGAGGAAGGTCTTAAGGAGAATTGTTGGCCCCGTATGTGAGGGAGGACGATTCCGGAGACGCTACAATCATCCTTGAAGCTCATATTGTAAGAAAAATCAAGCTCGGTAGACTCCGGTGGGCGGGACACCTAGCTCGAATGAGGTGGCAGGATGTATGGAAGGAGACAGCGCGGCAGACCTTGTCTGCGATGGAGGGATGGCGGCGACCAGGACGCCCAGAGCCTGGGAGTGCTAAACTGGATGACATCGGCTCGAAATCGGGACCGGTGGAGAGATTTGTTAAATAAGGCCAAGACCGGATCCCGGTTGTAGTGCCGATGATGATGATGACAACATATAGATTGTTATGCCTTGCCCAATGCGGAGGAAGAAAAGGGGGCCACGGTGTTCTTTGACCATATAGTTGTTCGGTATGGTATGCACTGTATTAAGAAAATGCAGGCCTCAGCGTACCCACAATCGAGTGGAGCTCTGGGCCGAGCCCATCGTGCACTCGTAGACTACCTACGGAGTATTGTGGATGGAAATAGAAAGTCATGGGATCAATGCCTAAGGACGGTAACATTCGTGTATAACACCAACGTACATCTTACCACGTTTTAGTCATAACTCAATATTTAATTATTTGTGTGTGCAATTAATGCAGCATATCCTACATGACTAATATATATTACGTAATTTATTTTAGATATCGATATATTTTATATTAATAAAACAATGAATATTATAATTAAGTAAACACTTACCATTTTTCGAAATTGCCAATAATGTGTTGCATTATGGAAGTTGCGTACGGCCCAATTGGTGAGCATTGTTTTAGGTACCATGGTGGTTTGTACTTCACGCAAGATATCCCTTAAGACGGTATGGGTTGTTTGTGTACCTCTGGCTTGGACTTCTGCAAGCCTTTCATAATATCTTACAATTGGCGCTTCGTGTTCAATTCCTGATTTGGTGCACCCGCTCTTGTAAATTTCTCTTAACGATATACTCGCAGGATTGTCTTGAGCTAAACGCATTTGCGGGGAAATTGGAACAACTCGGGGAACAGTAATATGTAGAAACCGCTTTGATGTTTCTTTTTGTTTATCTAAATACTGATTAAGCATTCGAAGCAATTGTAGTACTCGTTCTTCTCTCCGAGCATCTCCTAATCCTGAATCTATTACAACTAGATAGGGATATATCTTGCCGTTAGTGCCTCGAATGTATAGTCGTCTAGCTGCTGCATTATTTTTTTGTACAATGTCTACTCTCGGCATGAATCTGGCAATTCTAACGTGATAGTGTGATGGACCTGGAAGGAGTAATTCGCCGGGTAGTTCTACTTCTGCTGTTTTCTGACTGAAATTCGAAAGAAATCTGCATTTATCTTCAATAAAGAATGACGTTGGCAATTTTTTGACTTTGGTTTCTAGTATTTTAATCCAATTTCTAAGGCGTGTTATGAGATAGTTTAGCTTCATTGCACCGGGTTGGGAGAAGTCGAAATCATTCGTAAATTGGCCTTTCATAATTTGAAAGACCGGATCTTGGAAAGTACTTTGTGTTCTTCTGGCAAAGGATTCTGAAGCGGCTGAATTTGTTGATGACGAAGCTACAGATCCTGATATGTTTTCAATACCAATGCCAAATGTCGAGACTAATTTCTTTACAAAATGTAATGTATGAGGAGTAATTGTCGCTTTATTTACTGTACTCCTATTTTCGAAAGCTATAGCGTAGCATTTTATCAGTCCTTGACGTAGCTGCCGTAGTACTTCTTCGGTCCAGCTTTCTCTGAACCAAACCATTTGATCGACTATACCTTCTAATGAACTTAATATTGTTGGATGAATCTCTCTTTGGACATGCATAACTTTTGAACACCTCCACATTGATGGTGTTGCTTTGATTGTTTGTTGTTGTTGCATGTTTTGGGTGCTGGGTTGAGAAGTTGTGGCCTTCTCACTGGACTGGTCATCAGGCTGCTGTTGCTTAAAATATAGGATATTCGAATTATGAAATGTTTGATTTCATATTTTCATTATTAATCTATATTCTATATTCAATATTCTTAAAGGGGTGAACGATAATAGCCAAACCAGTTTCTAAGTAAAATATATACACACTCTAATAACAAATACTGATAAAAGAACAATTGTCACTTTTACTATTTGCATTTGACTACTGTTGTGGTGTAGTCTTTTCATGACTATCCTGTAAGCGCTGCCGCATGGGTTGTTAATAAATTCATCCCTTGGGCAGCAGAACGCGTCATATTTACTCTTGCGGATCACATTCCTCAACTCCTTTCGTTTGTTGACGAATTCCGCATATAATTGTGGGTAGGTGTTACGGTTTCTTGGAGGGATGGGAGCGAACATACAGAGCACAGTCACTGATTGCTTTCAACCCGGCGAAGGCCAGGACGATCCTTGTTCAATTCAAGTTGACATGCAGTCTTCACGTGACAGCCCTGGGTAGCTACTTTGGCACCCGCCAAGTAGTGAACCAATGCATGCAGCGACATCCCGAGAAAGGTTGGCACAAGGCTAATAACCTTGCCCGGAAAAACAAACTATTATGGCAAATTTAACAAGCCTCGGATATGGACCGGATACACGACAACGACCACGGAAACGAAAATGGCTAAACGATTTGAAAATTTTCTCATGGAACGTTCGCTCACAATACAGAGCTCGAGCTGCACAGCAGCTTGCCGATGCACTGTCCGAATATTACGCTGTCATAACAGCATTACAAGAAATAAGATGAACGGGAGTGGTGTTATTCAAAGTAACGAGTATGACATTTATCACTGCTATCATGCAAAACACCATGTACTCGGGGGGGTAGTCTTTCTAGTCAGCTAAAAACTGAAGCCTACCATTATCGGCTTTAATGGAATAAACGAAAGGCTATGCGCTCTTCGCGTGCGAGGCAAGTTTAAGAACATAAGCCTCATAAACGTCGAGGAGTCTGCTGACGACGAAAAGGAGGAATACTACGAGACCGTCGAGCGGGCCCTCAATGCCTGCCCAAGATACGATGTGAAAATCGTTCTTGGTGATTTGAATGCGAAAATAGATCGGGAGCCGGTGTTCAGGCACTACGCAGGTTCCCATAGTTTGCATGGGAGCACTAATGATAATGGACTACGAATCATCGAACTGGCAGCATCAAAAAACTTGGTCGTTGCGAGTACCAGGTTTCCGCGTAAAGATATCTACAAAGTCATCTGGATATCACTTGATGGAGCCACACGCAACTAAATTGACCACGTGTTGATAGATCGCCACCACTCTTCGAGCCTGATGACGGTACGAACGTACCGAGGTGCCAACGTCGACTCGGATCACTATCTTGTTGGTACAGTTTTCCGAGCGCGGATTACCTTACGGAGACATATTGGATCCGCGGATCAGGTTCGAATCAACACGATTGCCTTACGCAATGAGAATACCAGTAACAACTTTGGTCACGCGCTAGGACTCGCCCTTGAAGAGCTCGACGGAGGGAGAGTAAGTCCTGGGGCCAGAATGCCGGGCGTAGAAGAGAAATGGACACGCCTTAAGAATACTGTCATTAATACGGCCAACTCCATCTTAGGCAGTAGTCGTAGAAATCGGAGCGACTGGTTTGGTGATGAGTGCAACTAGCGACTGAATGTAAGAATGCTGCATACCGGGCAATGCAACAGTCTCATAGGACGCGAGTACGCGAGGAGAAATACAAAGAGCTCAGAAGACCTGAAAAAAGACTTCACGGACTAAAGAAATGTGCCTGGGAAAAAAATCTAGTCTGTGAAATAGAGAAAAGTAGAGAGCGAGGTCCGCACCAGGCGCGGAAGTTCTACCAAATAATCCACAGTATGACGCGGTACACACCACGCTGCACTTACTGCAAGGATAAAGAGATTAATATGATCGCCGATCCTGAAGGCATTCTGGAGCGATGGGAAGTGCACTTCAATGAATTAGTAAATGGTCAGCTCACAGAAGTATTGGGGGCTCCACCAATGCAAGATCAAGACCAAATGCTGCCACCACCAAACATTGAGGAAACATTAAAAGCCATAAGACCACTCAAATCAAATAAAGCCCTCGTAGCTGATGGCATACCAGCTGAGCTGATCAAACAAGGAGAGACAGCGTTACGTCATGCAATTCATAAGATCGTGGTGCACGTATGGGAACAGATTAGATGCCGGAAGATTGGCGTCGTGGTATAATTTGCCCCATACATAAGAAGGGAGATATCACACTGTGCCGCATTGCTGAGTACCGCCCATAAGATACTCTCCTATATACTCCAAGATCGGTTAGCCTCATACGGTAAGGTCATCATTGTTCAATGTCAGTGTGGCTTCATCCCAGACAAATCAGCGATTGATCAGATATTTACCCTTAGGCCGGCGATGGAAAAATGTCTGGAATTTAAGATTCCATTATATCATCTATTTCTAGACTTTAAGGCCGACTACGACAGCATACCCAGGGTAGAACTATGTAATGTCATGAGAGAGTTCGGCATTCCAAACAAATTGATACGACTTTGTGGGTTGACCATGACCAACGTAACTAGTCAAGTAAAAATAGCGGGATTGCTCTCCAAAGCAATAAACATCTTTAATGGATTCAGACAAGGGGACGGTCTGGCCTGCCTCCTCTTCAACCTGGCGTTGGAGAAAGCAATCCGTGACTCTGGCGTTACAACAAGAGGGACTATTGTCACCAAATCCAGGCAGATTCTTGCCTACGCAGATGACATCGACATCATCGGTAGAACCGAATCGGCTGTACAGCACTCCTTTACCCAGATCGAGCAGGCGGTACAAAAACTGGGACTGCACATTAATGAGGGCAAAACTAAGTACATGGTAGCAACATCTGCGAAGAGAAGACCTAACATTGGTCAAACTGTCAGGGTAGTGAAGCAAGAATTTGAAGTAGTGCAATCCTTTAACTATCTTGGGTCAATAGTGCCAGCCGATAATAATATGAAGAAGAAATACTCGAACGGCTGATCAAATTCAACAAAGCCTACTATGGTATAGCAAGGCTCTTTAAATCCCGAAATTTATCCAGAACATCCAAGCTACTACTGTACAAGACCATGTTCTTACGAGACCTCGGTGCTCAATAAAAGGCACTCTGAACTCTTGGCGCGTTTGAGAGGAAGGTCTTAAGGAAAATTGTTTGCTCCGTATGTGAGGGAGGACGATTCCGGAGACGCTACAACCATGAGTTGTACGCGATCTACCTTGAAGCTAACATTATAAATTAAGCTCGATAGACTCCGGTGGGTGGGACACCTAGCTCGAATGAGCGAAGAGAAACCTGCCTGGAAAGTCCTTTGTGGCAGGATGTATAGAAGGAGACAGCACAGCAGACCTTGTCTGCGATGGGGGGATGGCGTAGACCAAGACGCCCAGAGCTTGGGAGTGTCTAACTGGTCGACATCGGCTCGAAATCGGGACCGGTGGAGAGATTTGTTAAATAAGGCCAAGACCGTATCCGGTTGTAGTGCCGATGATGATGATGATGTTTTTTAAGAGGTATGTTTTTTTATTTCATTTCTCTCAGGAGAGGCGAACCTATAGCATCGACATTGAGCCCCGAGGTGCCACCAAACAACCGTTGCACTTCTTTTTCAACAGTTGGAGGTTGTAACGTTCCGGACACATTCGCGTGGGGAGGAAATTCTACAACTTTCCCGCTCTCTAAAGAAATGAGTTCTGATGCAGAGATGTTCGCGCCGTCGGGAGATTAGATTAAAAGCTCTATTAGTTGCCGCTGGCATCTGCTCGCATTTTTTATCAAACCAGGGTTTATCAGATGAATTTCTTTTGATGGAATGCGGAATGTAGATCTGCATCCCGAGAAGAATAATCTCTGTGATCGACTTCACGCATGCGTTAAGATCGGAGTCAACAAAGAACACCTCCGACAATGGAAAGGATGCGAAGAAATCTCGTAAATCATCCAAGTTGGCAGCCGCATACCACTATACATGGCGACGCTTCTTAGAGAGGACGGGTTTCTTCTGAGACGGGTTTCTTCTGAGACGTCGTTTAAGAGCGGGAGTGGAGGTGTTGAAATCGAAGTAGGTGGGGGGAAAGAGTTGGGCTGTCGTACGCGAGATGGGTTCGTTAGCGCCGTAAGAAGTGTGATGAGCGGGCACGTAAAACAGTCGAGGGTTACGTGCGTTACGGGGGTTTGTATGAAATGTTAAAGTGTAGAGCAAGCTTGGGCAATTGATTGAGCCAGACAGAAAGCGATGGACAAAGATGATGTCGGCATGGATTCTGCGCTCTTCAAGTGTGTTTAGATTAATTAGAGGGAGCCGGCTTGTGTATGGTGGTAGAGTCAGCGGATCACTTGATACGGGGACCAGACCTGGCTAGCAAATTCGAGTAGTGGCCGGACAAAGGTTGTGTAGAGTGATCGGGTGACATAGGGGTTAAGGAATTCCTTCGACCAGCGTTTGACAAACCCAAGGGCGGCGTTGCCCTTGGGGATTATGTAATCAATATGTGCGGTAAATTTGAGCTCATTGTCCCATAGGACGCCCAGATTGCGAATCAATTCAACCGATGTTATCGGTTGATTCAGTAAGAGATAGGAGCGTGGGTGAGTGGGGGAACTCTTCCGAGAGAAGGTGATTGTGTGACATTTGGCGACATTCATTTCTAGGCAATTATTTTGGCACCAAGTCGACAAGCTGTCAAGAACCGATTGGAGAAGTGAGGAGTCTAGGGGAGAGCGGATTGTCTTGAAAATCTTGGAATCATTCGCGTAAAGCGAGTTGAAGGAGTGATTAATGCAAGAGCCTATGTTTTTTATGGTTAGGATAAATAGGAGAGGGCCGAGATGACTGTCTTGGGGGACACCTGAGGTTGGGATAAAAGGATCGGAGAGGGTGGATCTAAATCGCACGCGGCAGGTTCAATAACTGAAATAGGATGTGACCCACTTAATCAGCAGGGGTTCGAAACCGAGGGAAGATAGGCTGAAGAGAATGAGGTTATGGGAGTTTTTGTCGAAGGCCTTGCTAAAGTCGGTAGCGATTACATCGACCTCATCGCCGTTTTCTAGGGCAAGGAGTGTGTGGGATGTGAATTCGACAAGGTTAGTAGTAATGGACCTGCCTGAGAGGAAGCCGTGCTGGTTGGGAGAGATGATGGGTGCGCAGCGAAAACATAACGCCTCATATAGAAGGCCTTCGAACAGTTTGGGAATGTGCGAAAGCTTGGCAATGGGACGATAATTGGATATATCGTTTTTTTTTTCCTTTTTATGTATGGGGGTTATGTAAGAGGATTTCCAAAAATCAGGGAATAGACCTTGAGCAAGGGATAGATTGAAGATTGACGCGAGCGGGAGAGAGAGAGAAGAGGAATATTTTTTTTAAGAGGATAGCAGGGAGTCCGTCTGGGCCGGGACTGAAATCGTCTTTCAGTTCTTCAAGTTTTTTTTATGACTTGGTGTTGTTGAATGTGTAGAGGGATGAGGGGCCGAGAGAAAATTCAGACATGCCAGTAAAGTAGGAAGGGTTAGGCTCGAACGAGTCGTCCGTGAAGGATAGTTTGAAGAAGGACGCTAAAAGATTGGATATGGTTTGGGAGTCTGTTGTAGTAGTTGAGCCGTAGAAAAGGGAGGTGGGATAAGCATCCGATTTCCGTTTGTGGTTGATGAAGTGGAAGAAGGATTTGGGGTCGTTGATCAGGTTGAATTGAGCTTTGGCAAAGTAATTGTAGAGGGAGCTGTAAAGCTCGGTGAATTGGTAAAAGTAACCGAGATAGTTGGAATAGTCCAGAGGAGAACGCGTGTTTAGGAAAGTGTTCCACAACTTATTCCTCTTGTTACGAAGGGTGCGTAGTTTGTGGTTATAGCATGGGGGCGATGAGAATGATAACCTGTGTCGGGAGTATGGGACATATAGGGATATGACGTTGTGGATTTCTGTGTAGAGCGAGGCTGTAGCGTCCCCTACACTTATATCATTTACGCGGAGTGCGATATTGCTGAGGTACTCATTTATGAGGCGGAAATTGGCTTTTCGGAAGTTGAAAGAAAGTTGATAGGGGGGAGGTGTGCTGTGGGCTGAGTAGTCGTGTTATAAGGATACGAGAAGCGGGGGGTGGTGGTTATCAATAGGTGAGAGGGTGTGTGGACTAGGGACGGCTGAGGAATTAAAGGGGTCTGTCGTGAACACAAGGTCAAGTTGTCTGCCCAGATGGTTTTGGACATTGCTTACTTGGCAAAGGGTAGAGTCAGCGAGGCTGTCTATAAAGAGACATTCCTTAGTAGTAGTGGGGTTTGGGATGTAGTGGGAGTTGTCGTCAGACAGTGACCATTGGAGATGGGGGAGATTGAAATCGCCAAGGACTACAATGTCGTCAATGGGAAGAACTAGGCTCAGTTATGCGGTCGATTGCCGCAATAGCGAGTTCGTATGACTCGATAGCTTTGCGATGGCGGCATGTAAAAGCATATGATGTACACGGACTTTGAGCAATGTTCAATTTTTATTGCGACATAGTCGAAGTTGGGAGAAGAAGAGATGGTGATAAGAGAAAACGTAAGTCCGTTTTGGATGGCAAGCAGCACGCCTCGGCAGGGGGTGTCAGGACCGGAATGATGGACCTCGTCGTCCCGAAAAACTCTGAAGGATGGGGGAACAGTTCCAGGCTATTGATACTGGGGGTGAGGTTACTTTCGGTCAGTGCGTATATATCAAAGGGAAAGGAGTGAGTATTTTGTAAGATCGAATGGGTTTTGGACCGTAGTCCTCTGACATTCTGGTAGTAAATGGTTAGGGGAAGAGTATTGGGAGAGGTCTCCTTGTTACTTTTTGGAGGGGAATATTGAAGTTTTCATGGAATTTTATGTACAAATTATGGAGGCTAGCGAAATCGGCAGGGAGACCTTCCTGCTGGATGGAAATCTTAGCACTCGTTTTCGTTTTGCCTTCGTAACAGACTGCATCAGATTTGCCATGAAGGTAAGCTAGATAGATGCGGACGTTATCGTAGGTCCGACCGTTTCGAAGCTCCGAGATTGATGGGGTTGCATTACACCGGGCGATAGGGCGTTGGGATCCCACCTACCATTCGGCCTTTAGTCGCCTCTTACGACAAGCCGGCCTATGTGTCAGTATATTCTAACGCCCTCCTCTAAAGTTGCGGGAAATTTGTAACTAACTGTCTAATAAATACCCACGAAAAAAAAAGTAAAAAATATATGTTATATAGTTATTATATCTTTTAGGTGTTGCCAATCCCAACTGTGAATATTCTTGAAAAGCAATCACATCATTTTTTGTTTTTACTAAAACTTTTGCAAAATAAAATAAAATATATAAAATATAATAAAAATCAATTACAACATAAAATCTAGCTGAATTGTCTAAAAACAAATTGTTTGTGAAGTGTACTTACGAAGTTTTGCATTTTATTTGCTAAATTAGCTTGTTCAGTTGCTTTGTGCTTTTCTCGTTGTTCAATTTTCAAAGTAAGGAAGAGCGTTCTTATGGGGAAGTAAACAGCTTGCGGATACATGCGACCAACCTTAAATTAATTTATAATAGCTCAATCATTTTAAATATAAATATAATACAATAATTCGTCTTACATGGCTCAGAAGATTCAATATGACGTTCCCTTCATATTGAACTAAACAGCACAATAATTGGGGTATCCAAGGCAGCCAGTGTAATGGCGGAATACCAACCACATATTTTTCGAGAGCCTCCATTAAGGACGACTTTGAATCATCGTACGACAAAAGCCAAAGGACTTTAGCTAAATACTTTCGGGTTTTGTTTTCATTTTGGTGTCGGCATGCATGTAAGAAGCAGGTTATTGCACTAACACCAATCACCATTTGCCTGGGATTACCAGTAAATATGTGTTCTAAATAATCACCCCAAAGAGCCCATGCTTTAGTTAGACCATCATGTAGTTTAGCTGCTGCGCTGAATGCTTTATTGGCTTCATCGGAACGTTTGATTTGTGCTAATAACAATCCCTTCAATGCGTAAAACTCGGCATTCATCTCGGCGGTGAAATACTTGAGATTGGTTGATTCAATCACCTCCAATGCCCCATTTAATTCTTCTCGACCATTAATGGCAGCCATTTGCAAGTAGCATTTAACTTGTTGACGAATTTTCTGTAATCAGTTCAAAATCAGGTTGGAATATAAGTTGGGAGGTTCATGATTATTTACCTGGAAACAGTCGACAATCGGAACCGAAGGAATGGTGTAAATTCGTGACAGAGATTCGAGGCAAACCCCAGTCAGGTTGTGTTTTCTAGCGATTTTTCCGAAATAGATTATAGCCTGAGCTGACGCATGTACTCCTAGCATGGTGTTACCTTGATCGGTTTGCTGTTCTAAATGCTGAGTAATTATTTGATAATGATGTTGGCGCCAGGTAAATATATCACTCCAGTGGGACAAATCATCGGCGATAACAGGCAATCTATTGCGCCATGTCTTGACAATTGCTTTCATATCATGAAGGGATGATGTTCGACCTTGTAGCAGACCTTGGTGAATTTGACAGGCTTCTTGTAATTCCATGATCTGCTGAGCAGCCTGCAGGTACTGAAGATGAATATGTGAAACTATAGGAGGCAATCGCCGCCATTCCCGCATGCACATACCAGAGGCAATCTCGACATAGCGCTCGACATTGGCTAACTGCTGTTCTTCTTGATTGAGAATAGCCAGGAAGCCTTTGTAGAGGTTCACCTTGTAACCATATTGTTTGGGGTTTATTTGTTCAACTTTTATAAGAGCTTGTTTCATCAAAGCCCAGTTGGGTACCCTCCATGCGCTTTCCATGATCAATATAGGTTTCTTGTCCTTGTTAGCCTGGGCATAGTCTAACAATATATCCCATTGATTCAGTTCTTTCGCACACCTTATCCAATGATTTTCCCAAAGGCTCAGTTCACTATTCATTTCGAACATGGCGGGGACGTTGGATGACTCCTGTTTAAACTTCGTCATTGCCAAATCATAGGCGGCTTGAGCTTCTTCGAAGAAGCCCATTTGTTCGTATGAGATCGCTGTAACTGTTTCTGGATATTTCGAATACTTTTGCCACAGACCCGCCCATAAATCTTCTTCGTGCACTGCGGAGTACATTTGAGATAGAGCGTCACATATATTTGAATGACTATTTTCTGTGAGATCATACTCGCCTAAGTCGATGTCAGAGTATTCTTGGTATTTATCCTTTTTCGCCTGCCAATCAGTGGCCATATCTTCGAGAATTAACGTTGTACGATGCCATAAATTGTGTGCTTTTCCCAGATAGGCAAGTAGAGTCGGTGGGATATAAATAGGGGGCTTACAATGTACAGCAGCTTCCACGAAAGTATTCAAAGCACTCGGATGGCAGTCTTTTTGGATGACATGACACCCGGATGATAAGAAAGGGATAATTTCTCTCATTATTGCTTGCTGTTGGTCCTCATCCAACATCGACCACAACTTTGGGAAGATAGCCAGCCACATTTTTTCAGCCAGTTGAGTGTCCATATGACACATCTGCGATGTTGCTGTTAGTAAATGCTCGGTACGGACTTTCCTATTAACCTCCAAAAATTCAGATTGTTTGCCTATAAGTTCCACTAACGTGGCTTGGCGATTTGGAACCAAGCGGTCTGAATCATCATTTCGCAGTGTATTTAAATCCGTATTCATTTCCATGTCGAGGAATTCATCCTTCACTTCAATTGTCGAGGTCTTCTCCGGTGCGTCTACCTGCAGAGGAGTGTATATAACGAAGTGTTTCTTCTCCTTGGATGTCTCGGCACAATTGATTACGGATGAAATGCTAGGTATCATGTGGTTCTCGTTTGCATTTTGTATTTGCGTTTGGGTGTTGGCAGTTAAAATCAGTAATTCTATGCACTGTTTAATCCAGTAATGTGGACCTATCGAATCCCAAGCCTGGGAACATATTATGTAGAGAAGTCTATCATGCAATCTTCGTCTCATGGATCCGTCGAAAATTTCAAAGAACTTCGCACGTATATTAGGTTGAGAACACCTTAATCCTGATAGAAACGCAACTTCTAGTTTACTTGTCAACTCGGTTTGCTTTAGATAATCATCACGGTACATGTAGTTGATGAGCTCTAGAAATTGTGCATTCAACTCCAGGTCATCTGCGAACTTCTTTTCAGTGTATTGCATAAGTTTTACTAATAATATCGACTTTTCTCTTATTGATGGCGCCTGTGTCATTGGCAATGGCTGCGTCTTAACCTTCATCCAATCTTCAATCATCTTTATGATGCATTTTAATATTTTCGTGTCGTTGCTCTTCTCAATTAGACCGACAAGAATTCCGCCGATAAATAACTTTCGAATCTCTAGACCCATTATCACAGTTCTATTTTTGATTAGGTCCAAAGATAATATTAAAAGCTCCACAGAAAGAGCTCCGGTTTCGACTGCTGGCGGTGCATTGGTTCCGGAGTTTGGCAGACTCATGTGATCCTTTGTTAACCTATTCAAAACTCGCATGAACTGGAGCATGATACGATCAATGTAACTGGGATTATTATTACAACAGGCTTTTAAAATCATTAGAGCCCCAAATAGGGCTGACGAAGATGGTTGGGTGCTCTTTTCGTAATTAGTAAATGAATCTGTAATCATCTTGCTTACAGTTGCGTACAACAATTCGAAATCCTCGTGCTTATGATGGGAATCCGCGGGGAATGTAGACATTAATCGCGATAGCAGGGCGTGCATCAGTCGTATGATTCGTGTATTTTGACTTGTAACGCAGGCAGCCAGACCCTTTTGAATTGGTCTTATAATCGCCAGCATGTGTTCCTTTCTTAATACAGTCATAAAGAAGGTCAGAAGCTCTAAACCAGTGGAAATGTTTCCTAAATTCGCTTGTTGTGTTTCGACAGAAGATAACACTTTATCTAACCAGGTAAGTTTTAAATCGAACGTATGTGTCCACACCTCTGGTCGTATTGCTGTTTTCAAAAGCATGACACACCTAGAAAAAGGAAAACAATATTAACACGGAAAAGATAAAATAAAACTTAAATGTTAATTAATTTCTTATTGCACATTTTTTAGTTCTTTCTGTTTTATTTATACCACATTATATAAATAACTTTTTACTGTGTAATATGACCACACAAAATGTCTCATAAATGTGTCGGGTGGGTGGAGAAAAGAGTGAGAGGATTAGTGTTTATGTACAATAGTTTTGAATGCCTGAACAGTACAAATGCATTTCATAGTAACCGCAAAAAAACACATGATTTGACCAAGCTTCCCAGGACTCCACACAAGAATAATTCATTGTGTTTTCTTTGTCTTTAACATTTATCCCTACCGTATAGAGTTTCACATTTTTATTGACGATTTCCAGGAGGATTTGTGGGGGTTCTCTATACCACACGGAGAACCAACCCAAAATCTCAACCAATTTTGACCGCTAACAGCGCGTCACCATAACCCAAATCTGTAACCCATGCGCAAACATGCAAAGAATACATCCCAATATGCAACAGCATCCGTCCCCAAATCTGCAATTGCACACATCCCCAAACTTACCAAGAATCCATTTCCCAAGCTGTAATAAAATGCATATTCAAAGTTACAACGGAACACTAATCATTGCCCTGTGAGTAGGGCGTTAGAATATACTCGCAGCTAGGCCGGCTTGTCGTAAGAGGCGACTAAAGGCCGAGTGGTAGCCGGGATCCCAACGCCCTTAGGCTCCGTGAAATGGTCGGGAGAAATCCCTGGCTATCTTTCGGAGCTTGGCTGATGGACCGGTTCGAGAAAAGGTGGTCAGGTGGTAGTCGGTCCCAAGGTTAGATACCACCCCGTCACGCTGTACATTCCGCGATATCGGCGAGAGAAATCTTCGACGGTGTATCGGATGTGTGGCTGATGGCCCGGACTGACACGGAGATAAGTCATGATGGTGCCTTCTGATATAAAGAAATCCGGAGGTAAACTAGTCTCCCATTCGGATCTCCGGGGGGGACTATGTCAGGGGGAACATCATGCAGATATCATGATAAATAATGGAACTTTGAGAGGTTCGTCATCGCAAACCGGCGTCGCTCTTGAGGCTATGCCCTCGCTCGACTGGTGACGCCATTTTGTAACATCAGGGGCATCGGTTTCACCAATACGAATGTAAACGCCGTCCACCAATATTTGTAAACAACGAAACCTGATGTCCTTGCCCTAACTGAGACCCAGGTCGATTCGTCGACTGATTCGACATATCTTCGTTGCTCAGGATACGACTTACACTCGAAATTCCGTTTTAAGGGCGGAGTCTGCGTCTTCGCGCGGTCCGATCTGGCTTGCTAGAGGATGGAGGCGTTGGAACCCAATAATATGGACATCCTATGGTTGGGGGTCGTGCTGAGGAATTCTGTTAAATTTCCTAGTTGTCTTTACCGCTCCCCGAATGACGATTGACCGGTGCCATTTTTCGAACATCTTTCACATACCGTCGACTGGATACAGATCAACCACCAAGCTTCATAAATTGTTGTCCTTAGCGATTTTAATGTGCACAATTCCGGCTGGCTGTTACATTCTAACAGAACCGACGAGGCTGGGAGGCTGGCGGAGATGTTTGCTGTAAGCCACAACTTGACTCAACTCGTGGAGGAACCGACGCGAGTGTCGGATGCCCGAGGCGATTGTGCGAACACCCTGGATCTGTTTTTGACATCCGAACCGATAATTTATACCGTAGAGGTTTCTGCACCACTGGGAAACTCATCACTGCTTGGTATCTGTCGCGCAAGCACTTGCATATCAAGCGAATGACCGGCCTAGGCAGCTTCGCCATGTATGGGGCTGCTAACTGGGACGATTTGCTAGATTTCTTCATATCCTTTCCATGGTCAGAGGTGTGCTTCGGAGACTCCAATGTTAACGCTTGCGCGGAGTCGGTATCAGAGATTATTCGTCTGGGGATGAAGACGTATATTCCACATTCCATCAAACGAAGTTCGCCTGATAAACCTTGGTTTGATAAAAAATGCCAGCAGATCACAGCGGCAAAAATAGAGCTTTTAAGCAATGGCGCTCCAATCCCACCGATGTTGGCAGAACGAATTTTGTTAGAATCAGAATCGCGTGCAACCAGGCGATTGATACCGCGAAAAAGCTCACAACGACAGGGTGATCAATAAGCTCCTTCGGTGCCCAACTGGTTCGCGCTCCTTCTGGTCAATGACAAAGGCTGTCAGCGGTAACTTCGCATCCTCCTCATTCCCTCCGTTGGTGACAGACAGCGGGACGTTAGTCGCGAATTCAAAGGACAAAGCTAATGTGTTCGGGAATTTATTTTCCGCGAATTCAAACCTCGACCCCGGCCGTTTGGAGCCACCTGTGATCTCCCCGGTACGGTCTTCGATGCGGGATGTGAGATTTCGTCCGCGCACTATTCAACGCATTCTACGTGAACTGGATTGTAGGAAGGCAACCGGCCCAGACGGAATACCAGCAATAGTCCTTAGGAACTGTGCTTCAGAACTATCGCCGGTTCTTGGCAGACTCTTCCGCTTATCTTATGCACGGAGGACCTCTCCTGTCTGCTGGAAAATCGCTCGAGTTCAGCCAATCCCAAAGACGGGAAAAAAGTGTCTCCCACAAAGTGTATTTTATCTAAGGTGATGGAAAAAGTCATCAATACAGAGTTAATTAAGTATTTGGAGCGCAACGGACTTCTGAATGACCGTCAATACGGATTCCGTGGCAGGCGGTCCACAGGAGACCTTTTGACACTTATAACCGATATATGAACATCTGCGATTGATGGGCATGGTGAGTCGTGGGCGGTCGCATTGGATATCACCGGGCATTGCTGAGGAAACTCCGTTCATATGGACTTTCCGAACAGCTTTGCGACTGGACGAAAAGCTTCCTTGAGAATCGATCGATCCAGGTTGTTGTGGACGGCGAGTGTTCGGATCTGTATCCTGTTAATTCGGGGGTGCCCCAAGCTTCTATTTTGGCTGCAACCTTATTATTGCTTTACATAAATGATTTGTTGGAAACAACGGATAACCAAGTGTTCAGTTATGCGGATGATAGTACGCTTGTTTCCTCCTTTTCGAGTGTTCGGCAGATTGGTGATTGAAGTGGATCATCGGTTCCACAGCTTGAAATTGCTCGGCGTCACGGTCTGTGGGAATGTATCATGGCATAAACACGTGTCGAGTATCGCCGGGTCAGCCTCAGGAAAACTGAGTTATCTTTTTAGAGCCAAGAAATATTTTACTCCGGATCAACTTCTTCTCCTATATAAATCCCAAATTAGACCCGCGCTCGAATATTGCTCTCATATTTGGAGCTCGGCTCCTAAACATACCCTCGACCTACTTGAGAGCATACAGAGACGAGCGATCCGCCTGATCGGGGACTCGGCGCTGACATCGGAACTACAGTCGCTATCATATCGAAGGCGCATAGCCGACCTCTGTCTGTTTTACAGATATTAACACGGGTATTGTTCTTCGAGATTCTTGGTATTGTTCCATACAATTCGGTTTATATGCGCTCCATAAGACAATCCGACGGATCGCACCCGTTTGTGGTTCATCTCCCGACGGCGCGAACATCCCTGCATCAGAACTCGTTCCGTTACAGAGCGGGCAAGCTGTGGAACTCCCTTACCACGCGAGTGTTCCCGGAGCGTTACAACCTGCAACTGTTCAAAAAGAACTGCAACAGTTATTTGGTGGCATCTCGGGGCGCCCACTCGGCGCTATAGGTTTGCCTCTCCCGAGAGGAGTCTAATAAAAAATAAATAAATAAAAAACCGCATATAATCTTTCCCAAAAACCACTTCGGGTTATTTCCTATTTATATTATCTTCCTGGCTTGCAACCAAGCAGCTCTAATTTCCCCCGAAATTCATTCCGGCTGACTTCCTGCTTAAACTATTTCCTCGCTCGTAACCAAGCAACATTTAGGTTCCCCGAAAATCATTCCGGCTGCCCTCCTACCCAATACCAATTCTCCTTACTGGCAAGTCACCAGCACGATGCGTTGCATTTCCGCGAAACAACCATCGCAACGACCAAGACCCACCTTCCTTTGTCTAACCGACAACTCATGCCCATACTTGATCGTATTTCCAAAACAATTTCCTCGTATACATAGCGCCAGAGGTTAACTTTCTAATCCTTTTCTTCTCATGTAAGTTCCCCAGGGCAGTCATCTTGTACCCCCATTGTTTATCCTTACCATTAACGACATAGACTCCAATAGCAAATACTCATCCATCTCTCTATACGCGGATGACACTAAACTCCACAAAACGATCCGCTCTCCTCTCGACTCCTCACTTTTCCAATTGGATCTCGACAGCTTCTCAACTTAGTGCCTTAATAACTGCCAACAATATCAAATACTCATCCATCTCTCTATACGCGGACGACACTAAACTTTACAAAACGATCACTTCTCCAATTGGATCTCGACAGCTTCTCAATTTAGTGCCTTAACAACTGCCTCGAACTCAACGTTGTCAAATGTCACTCTATCACCTTCTCCCATAAACGCCCCCTTCCCCGCCACGTTCACATTTCCTACTCAACCAACAGATATTATCTGTACCTTTGATACGGGAGCTTGGTATCTTATGTGATAGGGAGCTTAACTTCATTCCACATATTGATAACATTATCCTTAAGGCCAACTCTGCCCTTGGATTTGTGAAACGCTGGTCGAAAGAATTCTATAATCCCTACATTTCCCGATCACTCTACATGGCCTTTGTCCGTCCCTTCTGGAATACGCCAGTCAGGTTTGGTCTCCTCACTACTCGTCCCATATTCGCAGGATCAAAAGCGTGCAACGTCGTTCTTTGCGTTTTGTCCTCCGTGGATTGAACTGGGAAAATCCTCGTACTCTCGGACCTTCACACACAAGCCGCCTCCACCTAATATGCCTCAGCACACTTGAAGAGCGCAGAATTCATGCCAACATCCTTTTCATCCACAGTCTTCTCTCAGACTCAATCAACTGTCGAAGCATGCTCTCCTCCACCACAGTCCACTCTAACCCCCGTAACCCCTCGACTTTTCTATTTGCCCGCCCATCACACTTTTTACGGCTCTAATGAACCTATATCGCGTATGCTGCCGTGGAAGAACTCTTACCCCGCCTCCTTCGATTTCAATTTCACCTCTACTGCTCTCAAACTTCGTCTCCTCTCTTACCCCCCCTGATCAAGCTCCACTCACCGTCTACACTCTTACAACCCACTCACATTCCAACACCCTACCCCTCTATCCAATATCCTATCCTTCACCATCCCACCACTCACACTATCATCCATCTACCTTATCCAAATACACCCAATACCCGGGGTCTCTCCCTTTATCTCTTTGTTTACTTAGATAACAAGCTAGATCGTAACTCAGGGAAATCACATGAACTAAGCTAAATAAATTAGTAAATAAATCCAGAAACTTACTAGCTAACACAACCCATCTCCTCCGCCTCTTTTTTTTCATACCATTTTATACTTTAGTTTTAAGTTAGTTGTTAAGTTACCGCTTGTGTTAATCTAAATATGAGGGTCCTGCTCGCACCAAATTTCAAATCCAAAATTTATTATCCGCGAATTTCACCCTCGATGACGAATTTTTGGAGCCGCCTGTGATAGCACCGGTGCAGTCTTCAATGTCAGATGTGAAGTTCCACTCACGAGCTATTCAACGCATTAGTGTGAAAATTGTGTGAAAGTGTACAGTGCGGGAAATTCTCATACCTTTTCCTTTTCTTGCGTCTGTTTTTCCTCTTATTCTCACCTCTGTTACATCCCTCAAACATCGATACTCTCGGTTGATTTATAATCTTTGGAGAGTTTCTGGTGTTTGAGTGGCGTAATATTCGTCATGGAAAGGATGTGACCTGGATTTTGACACAGATCTAGTGGGGCACCTACTACAAGAGCATAACTCCTGTAGTGATTGCTTTCGCTCATCTATCGCTGCTTCCGACTTGCATCCTTTTCTGAGGCGGTTTGGTTTTTTGTGTTAGACCCTTTCAATAGAACGGGAAGTTCACGTCGATCTTTTTAACAATCGCGGCCTTAGATGCAATTTCTCTTCTGTGTCTGCCCACGCCTCGAATGAGAAGCCAGCAATCCTTTCACTTAACCAGACCCAGTTTAACCCTAGCCCCACCCCAAATCCCCCCCCCCCCCCGCACACCACCCCCCACACAATAACATCAAACAAATATCCCAAATTCATCACAGCCCATTCTATGAACCCATCACACACCGGTCATTTTCCAAGTCCTTTTACTCTCCCAGCTCTACCCAACTATCTATCGCCCCATATAATTCTAGCCACTCATCGTTTTCCCTCTCCTTGGAAACCGCTCCCCCTGACACCCCTAGCCCTCTTGCGCAACCCGATTTTGACCTCATCTTCCCTCCCGCAGTAAAAATCACACAGCTTACCTCGCAAACATCTGATTTCCGCTACGCACTGTCCAAATTTAGAGGCCAAAAGACATATGAAAATATTCGTCTCTTTCTAGGGTATCTCCACGACAAATCTGACTCTGTCTGCTTTGAATGCAAAACCAAAACCAGTGTCAACCTCTCTATTCAACAGGAAGGTTTACCCACTGATTATTCGTAAAACCCCACGTAATTTGCAATTTATCCTCTCATAAAGAGTCGAATGACCTAAAAGCTTTCGGCAACTTCGTTCACTCCAGAACGTTATCACATCTTCAACGTAGAAAGGCCCACCTCAACAAGTTCTTTTCGTTCCTAAACCTTCCCTATCCTCCTCCAAAACCGACACTAAACCCAATTATCTTCTATTATCAGAACGTAAGAGGTCTTCGCTCAAAGAACTAATCCGTTCTGAAAATCTCCCATGCCCTACCTGTCGACATTTTCGCTTTCAGTAAAACGAACTTAATCCCCAGCATTCATAACCTGGAACCGTTTCCCCCCACATTCACCATCTTCCGTGATGGCCCCCTCTACAGACTTTTCCTCCAGCCGAGGAGTGCTCATCGCTGTCCATAACAGTCTCGAGTCGTCACTTTTCGCTTTCCCTACCTCCTTCAAGCTGGATTTTGTGACTGTCAAAATCACTCTTCCTCGGAAATCAAATTTTGTCATGGGCTTCTATATCTTGCCATCCCAGCCTATTGAAATTTACGAGCTAGCTCTTAATGCAATCGAACACATAATCGAGCTGAGTTATTGCCAGGACGACATCACCATCTTCGGAGATTTTAATCTTCCACAACTCATTTGGGTTTTATCTGACGATCATTTACACTTCACCTCCCACCCTACCAAGGCCAAGGAATGCCTCTTCATTGGTCGACTAGATGATTCTTGCCTCTGTCAGATCAGCAAAGTTCGAAACATTGGGTAGGCAGCTAGACCTCATCTCTACAACACACCCTATCAATGCATCTGTCTCACCCAGCCCATTCCTTCTTACATCTATAGACAACCATACCATCCGTCCCTCCTCCCAATCACATCGCCTACGACTTCCATAAAGCTAATTTTCGCTTCATCAACGACTACCTAGGCCGCCTTTCGTTCAATTACGATCACCTATCCGTTAAAGATGCAATCACCGATTTATATACCGAAATCCTTTACTCTATTTCCCTGTTCGTTCCCTACTCTAGACAAAGAACATCAACCTCTTCCCCTCCATGTTACAATCAGAAGCTTCGCTCTCTGCGTAATAAAAGGAATAAGTTATGGATCATCTTCTCTCGGAATCGAACTATACCTGACTACTCCAACTTTCTTTGCTGCTTGTTTATCACTTTTCAAACACCTTTTATCGCAATTATCTTACCAAAACTCAGACCTATATCAAAAATGACCCCAAAACCTTCTTCCAGTTCGTCAATCATAAACGTAGATGGTTACCCGATATCGCTTACCTTAAAGTCTCATACTTTATCTGATCCTGTTACTATTGCTATTTCTTCGCCACTCACTTCAATCAGTCATTCACTAATGACTACTTTGTTCTTGACCCGTCATACTTCAACTACCTACTTAACTTTTCCCTCGAGCCCCTTCTCCACAACTCCTTTGATCGATCCGATCTTAATTGAATCTAAGCTACTGCAACTCAAAGACGAGTTTACACCGGGCCCTGATGGTAACCCTGCAATACTCAAGAAATGCTCTCCCCTCACTAATCTTCAATCTCTCATTCTTTCAAGGCATATTCCCCCACATTTAGAAGGGCCCCAAAAACGATGTCGCGAACTACCGCCCCATCGCCAAGCTGTCCCACTTACCTAAGATTCTCGAGAGCATTCTATACGCATCTCTTAGTTTTCGCTGCAAATCTTTTATTTCATCAAGGCCGATCAACTACAACCAACCTTGTTGAGTTCACTTTCTTTACAGTCTCAGCACTAGAGCACGGCAACAAGGTCGGTATGGCCTCGACCGACCTCAGTAAAGCAATCGACAAAATCTCCCACATCTAATCATCTTCAAATTATCCGCTCTCGGCTTCGAACTCGGATTGCAGAAATGGATTTCGTCCTTGCCGCATCTGGGGTCTTTCAAGGTAGCCTCCTGGGTCCTCTCCTATTTATACTTGCCACTAATGACATCGATAAGGTCATTAAGAATTCCAGCTTGTCCCTATACGCTGATGATACCAAGTTATACAAGATAATCGAGTCACCAGTTGATTGTGCACTGCTGCAATCAGACCTTGACAGCTTCACGACTAATTGTGCCAAAAATTGCTTTGTACTTAACATCGCCAAATGCCAATCTATAAGCTTTTCCCGTAAACGCATTCACTCATCCTCACGTCCCTATTCCCTTCATAACCAACCCTTGATCATTGTCCAATGTATTTGAGATCTTGGGATCCTTTGCGACAGGGAGCTTAACTTCCTCTCTTACATTGATGAGACGATCCGGAAAGCCAACTCTGCCCTCGGATTCGTGAAACGATGGTCTAACAAACTTTACGACCCTTATGTTACTCGATCCCTTTCCTTACCTTCGTCCGTCCACTGCTTCAATAGGCTGGTCTCCTTATAACAAGATCTATATCTGTAGAATCGAAAGTACCCAACGTCGCTTCCTTCTGTTCGCTCTCCGAGAGCTAGGATGAGAAAACCCCTCAATCCTTCCCCCGTATATTAACCGTTTCAAATTAATCAACCGCAGAACCCTTGAGGAGCGCAGAGTCGTGTCTGGCATAATGTTCATTCGTTGGGTCCTCTCCGGGTCGGTCGACTGCGCCTACCTCCTTAACTCAATCCCTCTGAACACAAACCCTCGAAATACGCGTAATCCCCGCCTTCTCTAAATTCCCCCTCACCGGACCTCCTATGGTCTCAACGAATCCCTTTCGCAGATGCTGAGAAATGTCATCTCCAATTCCACCATGTTTGACTTCGGCCACTCTACCCTTACCAACAAGCACCGCCACCTAAACCATTCTCACCACTAATCTTAAGCGGTGCTTCTACACTTTACTATAACCTGCCCCTTCCTCTCATCCTTGCTCATGTCTTCTTAATTTGTCCTGGTTACCTTAGGTTAAGCCTAGTTAAGATAGTTCTCAAGCTCTCTACTATGTAATGTATATATACTTTAGTTGTAGGTAATTATGTTGCTTGAATTAAGCCAATAAATGGGGTGACTAAACTTCCGGTTGTATAAATCAAACAATACTGAGGAAAATCGGAAAAGATTTAAGAGAGCTAGAAATGACTGCAATATATATTCAACGCGCCAAGTTCTTGCATGACCAGAGAGTGAGACAAAAAATACTACACTCTCCCACAGGTAGTAGAAACTTCTGGGCATTCGTGAAAAACATTCAAAACTCGCTCTCCTCATACATTCCTTAGCCAATAGTGGATGACAGACCAGTCACCAGTACAATAGAGAAAGCGATTCTACTTGCTGCACACTTTGCAGCCAATTCAACGCTACCGTATACCATATCAGTTCCACCTCAACTTGAGCATAAGCAGCACACCATGAGCCAGATTTGCTTCCGAAAGCGTACTGTTGCGCGGGCACTCAAGGAGCTAAACGCAAACAAATCCGCTGGTCCGTATGGCATTTCCCCAACAGTAATAATAATAATAATAAATAAGAGTTAAGTAGCCAAGCAAAGGGTTGCAGCCTTGCTATGGAACAGCGGGCCCTTTGCTTGAAGATAAACAATAATAAGTAAAATATTATTATGTAATAAACAAAAGAATATCAACAAATAAGTAAAAACCTAATTAAAAAGAAAATCGTGTTTAACTCTCCACTTGGTATCTGAAGCAACAAAGGCGTGCCGCTCCCCCCACAGGTAATATTATCAAAAACAACTTCAACATTTTGGCGCAGCCGGTAGGATACTGCCGGTGCCAGATAAATAACTATAACATTTTTATGTTGATGTTAAGATGCGTAACCTAACTTTAACGGCGAGGTGCGTAATCCTTAACATTACACAGGCATATTTTAGAACATAGAGTATATATTATAATTATATTACATTCGACAGATTGATCTTATTCAAAAATATTTGCGAAACAATAGAAGGTAAAGAATAGACGCTGACTATATGTTTAAAATAATAATAAATAAGATTACACTTTTTTTTTAAAGGAAAAGTGGGCATTCACTGACCTGCGGGACAACGTTTCTCCAGGTGAAACTACGCCTGGCGTCGACTGCTTCTCATTCACTTGACAGGCCAACCGAATCAAAAAATTTAGAACGTTATCACATTGCGCTTTGTCGATGGGACGATCGACTTCATCGACTTTCTGCTGCTGGGCTGCTGCCGATGTACCTATAAATAAATATATTTAGTCAATTCAACAAACGTTTAAAAGAATAACCTTTTTGAGGAAACAACAATTGAAAAAACAAATCATTTCCATAGTAGTATTTCACAATTTTATATTTATAATCCCTGAATTACCCCTGTGGAGGAAATCCTGACAGCGATCGCTGTAGAGTTCCCTGCGCTGAACGCGATCCCAAAGGAAGCAGAAAAGAGTTTAAGAAGGAAACCAGATGGCACGTAGGCTGCCATGATCCGCTTACCAAGAGAAAAGGTTACCATGTTGCTGGCTACAGGTTTCCCACGGGTTGGATGGGTGAGATGCAGACTTCGAGAACACATCGCACCCACACGATGTTTCAGATGTTTGCAATCCGGTCATGTGGCGAAAACCTGCAAATCCGAAGAAGATCGTTCGGAAAAATGTTTGAAATGCGGTGAAAAAGGCCACAAAGCAATGGGTTGTAGAAACAAAGTGTTATGGCAAATTTATCAAGCCTCGGATATCGACCGGATACACGACGACAACTACGGAAACGGAAATGGCTAAACGATTTGAGAATTTTCTCATGGAACGTCCGCTCACTATGCAGAGCTCGAGTTGCACAGCAGCCAGCCGATGCCCTGTCCGAATATCATCATCATCATCGGCACTACAACCGGGATCCGGTCTTGCCCTTATTTAACAAATCTCCCCACCGGTCCCGATTTCGAGCCGATGTCATCCAGTTTAGCACTCCCAGGCTCTGGGCGCCCTGGTCTACGCCATCCCTCCATCGCAGACAAGGTCTGTCGTGCTGTCTCCTTCCATACATCCTGCCACAAAGGACTTTCCGGGCAGACTCCTCTTCGCTCATTCGAGCTAGGTATCCCGCCCACCGGAGTCTATCGAGCTTGATTTTTCTTACATTAGCTTCAAGGTAGATTAAGTACAACTCATGGTTGTAGCGTCTCCGGAATCGTCCTCCCTCACATGCGGGGCCAACAATTCTCCTTAAGACCTTCCTTTCGAACGCGGCTAAGAGTTCAGAGTGCCTTTTATTGAGCACCGAGGTCTCGGATCCATACATGAGTACTGGTCAGACCATGGTCTTTTACAGTAGCAGCTTGGATGTTCTGGATAAATTTCGGGATTTAAAGAGTCTTGATAGACCATAGTGGGCTTTGTTGGATTTGATCAGCCGTTCGCGTATTTCTTCTTCCATATTGTTATCGGCTGATACTATTGACCCAAGGTAGTTAAAGGATTGCACTACTTTAAATTCGTGCTCCACTACCCTGATAGTTTGACCAACGTTAGGTCTTCTCTTCGCAGAAGTTGCCACCATGTACTTGGTTTTTCCCTCATTAATGTGCAGTCCCAGTTTTGGTGCCGCCTGCTCGACCTGGGTGAAGGATTCCTGTACCACCGATTCGGTTCTACCGATGATGTCGATGTCATCTACGTAGGCAAGTATCTGGCTGGATTTGGTAACAATAATCCTTCTAGTTGTAACGCCAGAGTCACGGATTGCTTTCTCCAACGTCAGGTTGAAGAGGAGCCAGGCCAGACCGTCCCCTTGTCGGAGTCCATTATAGATGTTTATTCTCAGAAGATCTGGAAAAATAGTTCACAGAGAAAAGAAAAGTGCCTGGGAAAAAAACCTTGTCTGTGAAATAGAGAGGGAGAGAGAAGAGTAGAGAGCGAGGTCCGCACCAGGCGCGGAAGTTCTACCAAATAATCCGCAGTATGACGCTGTACACACCACGCTGCACTTACTGCAAGGACAAAGAGGGTAATTTGATCACCGATCCTGAAGGCATTCTGGAGCGATGGGAAGCGCACTTGAATGAATTGCTAAATGGTCACATCACAGAAGAATTGGAGGCTCCACCAATGCAAGATCAAGACCAAATGCTGCCGCCACCAAGCATTGAGGAAACAGTAAAAGTCAAAAGACAGCTCAAATCAAATAAAGCCCCCGGAGCTGATGGCATACCAGCTGAGCTATTCAAACAAGGAGGGACAGCGTTACGTCACGCAATTCATGAGATCGTGGTGCACGTATGGGAGCAAGAGGAGATGCCGGAAGATTGGCGTCGTGGTATAATTTGCCCCATACATAAGAAGGGAGATATCACACTGTGCAGCAACTATAGGGGTATAACATTGCTGAGTACGCCTATAAGATACTCTCCACTATCCCACAAGATCGGATAGTCGCATACGCTAAAGTCATCATTGGTCAATATCAGTGTGGCTTCATCCCAGGCAAATCAGCGATTGATCAGATATTCACCCTTAGGCAGGCGATAGAAAAATGTCCGGAATTTAATATTCCATTATATCATCTATTTATAGATTTTAAGGCGGCCTACGACAGCATAGCCAGGGTAGAACTATATCATCCCATGAGAGATTTCGGCATTCCAAACAAATTGATACGACTTTATAGGTTGACCATGGCCAACGTAACTAGTCAAGTAAAAATAGCGGGATTGCTCTCCAAAGCAATAAACATCTTTAATGGACTCAGACAAGGGAACGGTATGGCCTGGCTCCTCTTCAACCTGACGTTGGAGAAAGCAATCCGTGACTCTGGCGTTACAACTAGAAGGATTATTGTTACCAAATCCAGCCAGATACTTGCCTACGCAGATGACATCGACATCATCGGTGGTAGAGGAATCCTTCACCCAGGTCGAGCAGGCGGCACCAAAACTGGGACTGCACATTAATGAGGGAAAAACCAAGTACATGGTGGCAACTTCTGCGAAGAGAAGACCTAACGTTGGTCAAACTATCAGGGTAGTGGAGCACGAATTTAAAATAGTGCAATCCTTTAACTACCTTGGGTCAATAGTATCAGCCGATAACAATATGGAAGAAGAAATACGCGAACGGCTGATTAAATCCAACAAAGCCTACTATGGTCTATCAAGGCTCTTTAAATCCGAAATTTATCCAGAACATCCAAGCTACTACTGTACAAGACCATGTTCTTACGAGACCTCGGTGCTCAATAAAAGGCACTCTGAACTCTTGGCCGCGTTCGAGAGAAAGGTCTTAAGGAGAATTGTTGGCCCCGCATGTGAGGGACGACGGATTCCGGAGACGCTACAACTGTGAGTTGTACGCAATCTACCTTGAAGCTAATGTTGTAAGAAAAATCAAGCTCGATAGACTCCGGTGGGCGGGACACCTAGGAGCCTGCCCGGAAAGTCCTTTATGGCAGGATGTATGGAAGGAGACTGCGCGGCAGACCTTGTCTGCGATGGAGAGATGGCGTAGACCAGGACGCCCAGAGTCTGGGAGTGCCAAACCGGATGACATCGGCTTGAAATCGGGACTGGTGGAGAGATTTGTTATATAAGGCCAAGACCGGATCCCGGTTGTAGTGTCGATGATGATGATGATGATGATTGTGGAGCTGCACACGATCGTCTTTCCCAACGGTTAAGGAATATGGTGCCAACGTGTACTCATCCATGAGTAGTACAGGATGCCTGGCACTGGTACTGTGGGGAAACGAGTAATATGCCAGACACGGGCACACGATTCACTCAATTCCCCCAACACTTACCTCCGCACAAATTGTCACACAGAAGAGGAGAATTAATAATAACACACTGACAAGGACGATTAAAATGCAACTAATGTCTCAGACGTATTAACTAAATCGGCGTCACTTATTGTCTCGGCACTGGTGGAGTATTTCAAACCAACTCTTCGATCGTCTTGAAGTTGCTTCGGCACAACGTTAATACTCGTGGTTATGGGATTCGACGAAACAAAATTAAACAATGGTATTCGTTTTACCCGCGCTACGTTAATTACTGACACTAAAATGCAGAACGATTTTTTTGATGACGTTGGATTAACTGGTATTGTATAGGTCGAGAAAACTGCACAAGTTCACGACGTGAACTCCGTAAACGTGTGTACACCGCAGCGATGGAAAAATGGACTCCTGGGAAACGCAACGTCCCCGGTACGCGTGCATTTCTCGGTGGTTATTATCTGACGTATGTGTACGAGACGAGGGTTGTGATCTGACTCCCTGAGAGCTGCTCGATGCAGAACCACCCCGGTGGGTGAGGTGGATTTCCACTCGTGTGGTGACAAGGGAAATCGATCTTTCTGGTGACGCTGCGGTCAATGAGAAACCGATCCGCGTCCCATTGGAAGGTTCCTCGTAGATATCGTTCAGATTGGAGTGAATGTCTTCACCTTGGAAGGAAAGACAAACGAAACGCGCGTTGGTAGAAAGAAGAGAAAGCAAACATGCAGCTGTTCAAATAATGAACGTGCATAGGCTGAAAGCATTTCTATCATAAACGATAGAGGGTATATTGTATATACCGTAACGCTATCTCAAAGGGCAAGCGCTAAGATGCGCATTTGTTTGTATTAGCGAACGAAATATAGGATGAGACCGTTGCAAGTTGTTTAAGGTAAACACATTAGGGTCGCATCCAATTCGTTTCATGTTTATCGCTTATGCAACCGATCTGGGATAATTGGCTGCAGCTGTATAAGCAAGCGGTGTGCCATGGCTTGATCGTGGGACCAGCGGTTGCTGGAGAAAAGCAAACACAGTGGGATTGCTGTGTATATGGTAGCATCGATGCCGGCAAGGGGACCGGGGAAGATTTCCTAATGGTTTGCAATGGTCTTGGGTACTGACCAGAGGAAACAAATATGTTTAAGGGAATACAGCGATGTGGTTGATGCTGTGGCAAGATGATGATCTTGCCATGGGGTGGTTTACAGGTAAATGAAGTGATTGAAAGGTAGCTTAACGCTGCCTGATTACAGGTAAGTTAATAACCTTTATTGGATGAGAAATGGGGAGTTGAATTAAGGAAAATGGGTGGTTCTTGAGATATGTCAAAAGAACCGCCACAGTACTACGAGGGTTGCCTCTTATGTTTCGGGATTTGGCAACCCTAGCGTTGCAATCCGGCAATTGACAGCTCTGTCGTAAAGTTGGACATTTTTGAGGTTATACGCACTACAACACTACAACGTTTTGACATACGAGCGCTATTTGTGTTGTTTACAGTAACTTAAAAGATTCATCTCGACCCAAAAATGGAATTAAATCGTCAACATTTTCGTGCGATTATTTTTTACAACTTTCGGCGTGGATTAACTCAGCAACAGTGCATGGATGAACTTAGTTCAATTTTTGGCGATGAAGCTCCATCAAGGACCAGTGTTTATCGATGGTATGGTGAATTCAATCGTGGTCGTAGTTCACTCCAAGATGAATTTCGTGAAGGTCGTCCAAAATCAGTTGTTGTTCCGAAAACCATTGATGCTGTGCGTGAACTGATATTGGAAGATCGTCATGTGACCTATCGTGAGATTGAGACAACCTTAGGCGTTAGTGGGACCAGCATACATTCAATATTGCATAAACATTTGACTGTCAAAAAAATTTGTTCGCGTTGGATCCCACACAATTTGTCAATCGCCCAAAAAAAGGCTCGTGTCAATTGGTCGAAAGAAATGCTCAAAAAATACGGTCGCGGTGCTTCGAAACACGTCTATGACATCGTGACAGGTGATGAATCGTGGATTTACGGGTATGAGCCCGAAAGCAAACAGCACTCGACTGTCTGGGTGTTTCAAGATGAGCCAAATCCATCAAAAGCTGTTCGCGCACGAAGCACTTCCAAGCAAATGGTCGCCTGTTTTTTCGGAAAAACTGGACATGTCGCAACCGTACCACTAGAACAACGCAGAACAGTCAATTCTGAGTGGTACACAACCATTTGTTTGCCAGTTGTCTTCCAAGAAATCAGGAAAACCAACCGCGGAAGACGGATCACTCTTCACCACGACAATGCGAGCTCTCACACATCGGCTGCGACAACTGCATTTTTGAGCACCCAAAACATCGATTTGATGGGTCATCCGCCGTATAGTCCTGACTTGGCACCGAATGACTTCTTTTTATTCCCGTACGTAAAAAACAAACTGAGAGGTCAACGTTTTTCGACACCTGAAGAAGCGGTTGCTGCATTCAGAATGCATGTGTTGGAGATACCTCAATCAGAGTGGCAAAAGTGCTTCGACAATTGGTTCAAACGCATGCAAAAGTGTATAGATCTTCATGGGGAATATTTTGAAAAACAATAAAGTGATTTTCGATGATCAATATTTGTTTTTGTTCTCTAATCCCGAAATATAAAAGGCAACCCTCGTATTACATGGGAGGAGGACAGCTGCGGAACAGTGGCCATCTGGACAACTGGAAATTCTCCCATGGAATACAGAAGTGTCCAGCGGCTGGAAGGAATTGCCTATGCTAAGATCAGAGGAATTCATTTTTACTGTTGTTACGCTCCGGCAAGGTGGGAAATAGAATATTTCAAATGCTTTTTGGACAGGATAACACAAAAAGCTAGAGATAAGAGCCCTCTTATAGTTGCTGGAGATTTCAACGCTTGAACAGTAGAATGGGGAAGCACAAGGACCAACAGTAGAGGCCAGGCACTAGTCGAAGCCTTCGCAGTCCTAGATGTGGTGTTACTTAATGATGGTGTTGATGACACCTTCATAAACGAGAGAGGCTGGTCCAAAATCGACATCACATTTGCTAGCTCCATGTTGGCAAGAAGTATGGAGTGGCGAGTTTTGGACACCTACACCCATAGTGACCACTAAGCCGTGATGTACGAAATATTACCGCACCCGGGATTCATCGCAGGCAAATTGGCGAAGAAAGCAAAGAAAAATGGGTGGGAAGAGAAGGACCTCGATGCGGAACTGCTCGATTATATACTGGAAGACTAAATCGCACAGTTTGACGCAGTGGCCGATGCAAGGCAGGCTGAAAAATTCATGAAGTGGCTAACTACCGCATGTGATGATTCTATGCCACAACAAAGACAATCAGCAAGGGCTATCAAACCAGTGTATTGGTGGAACTCACCCATGGGCGATCAGAGTGCAACAGGTTACGACGCTTGCAACAAAGAGCAAGAAACCGTAACACCTACCCACAGTGGTATCGAGGGACAATTCTGAATCATATGTTGCTCTCCACTTGCCGTAGTGCAGTTGCTTTTATCGATTGGAGGTTAGCAGTTACCGTCACATTGAGGACGTTTTCGCGGTTGTTTTAAATTCGTTTTATTTATTTTTTTTATTGTTATATTATTGTATAAAAAAGAATTTATGTGAAATATCAATATTTATATAAAATATTATAAGTGGAAAATACTACCTCTTGTTACTCAGAAAGGAAACGAACAAAATTAACTACTACTAAGTTCATCTAACCTTAGTACATAGCTGTTGTTGATTTTTACCTCGAGCGATGCTGTGTTTTTTTACCTCTATCGGAGTGGAATAAAAGTGGACTTTCTAGAATAAATCATTCAATCGATATCTCAAACGCCTTTTATTTATTTGCTAGTTCCAAGACAACTACTTGGGGTTGATTACTCAGTGCAACTAAGCTCAGTACAACGTGAGAGGAAGCTTATAGTACTCACGATCAATGTTAAGGATATGAAAAAACAATCCTAAAAGATTATGAAATGCTAGCATCAGGCAGAAAGGCATGGAAAGTCAGTGAGAATGGAACCACAAATCTGATAAAATGAACAACAATATGCATCTTCGAGTCAAATACTGCTTATTTGTACTCAAAAACCAAACGAAAATACCAGAAACAAGTGAAAATAAATCAATTTAAATAGTAAAAAAGATTAACACAAATTGAATCATTTTTACTTACTTGGTACAGGTTGCTGAATTGGGACGCTATCTCCGGCCGCAAACTTTTTCCGGTTATCATTTGAATCCTCATTTGATGGTCTTTTTACCCCTGAAGTTGAGGAGGACAAATCGTCTGTATTTGTATCCCCTTCAGTTGCAGAACCCTCCTTTATTCGTTGTAGTTCCCACTTAATAATTGTTTCTGCCAGTTCAACGGAAAGTTTGCGATTTTCCAATGAGGCATTCGGTGGGAACCCAAGTCGTGGCATATAGTTGATCATGTGCTGAACAAGATGATGCCTGACGGGATAGTATACCTATTTAATAGAAAGTGTTTTAAGATGTATAGATAAAAATGTGTGTGTTAATTCTCACCTTGTAGTGGCGTACAATTAATTGAAGAATATGGAAGAGCTGTTGCATGGAATGTCCTTCCTCGACAATAATTTTTTTCGTCCAATGTGTTAACATTGTATTGCCGTCTTCCATGCGCAATGGCATAGCCGGCGTTAAGACTTCTAAAGCCTGTCTAACGACAGGGCGTGCTTCTAGAGCATGTCCTTTCAACAACGAATGGAAGACTTGAAGAACGATTTTTTTATGAATAGCTAGTCGAGCTATTATATGAGCCAACAGGAGGTGACCGTGATACCGTGCAGTCGGATCTACACAGTTTTTGCTGAGTAAACAAGGCCATGCAAATGTCATAAGCCTACGAAGTTTGTTACCCTGCCTTTTGTTGTTCGCATCGCCGTCGTGTATATGAGCGGATGCCTTTTCGACCAGTAAGCAAGCGAATTGCAATAATGCTATGCGCACTTCGTCGTCATTGGCAAACGGTTTATCTGGATCAAATACCTTACTTATGAAAACTGATACGATGTTATTGTCGTCTTCTTGGTAGGGCGCCGGGGGAGCTCCGATTAATTTGTTACCTTCTCCTTTTTCGAAACTCACACTGAAGCAAGGTATTAAGATTGTGGTCAAAATTTTTGCCTTCAAATCTTCCGACAGAAGGGAGTTATTGAAGTTTTCAACGAAGTGAAAGAATGCATTTCTTTTCCATGTTACCGTGTAGCTTTGCGCAACAGTGTTTTGCAGGAAATCGCGTAGGAAATGAAAATCAGGGATAAAATGCAGACATAGCGCCCGTAGAAGTTGGAACAGCAAATCCATGTCGTTTGTGTTGTGGGAGAAATAAAATAAAAGAATCTTTCCCACTAGATGCCACAAGTCACACGCCACGTTTGTTTCACACGTCGAATATAAACTAGTTTGCCACAGGTTTTTTAAAGCGTTTACTATATCAGTCTGGGTGAGAAGCCACTGATCATCTTGTTCCATCAGGGTGAACACGATCAGGACTCCTTGGTGGTACACTTCGTATTTCTGCTGATCACTAAGGTGTGCAAAAGACGGCGAACTGCAATTGATTAATTGCATTAACCGAGCACTCTTAGTGTTTTGGATCGCCGTGCGAAAAGGAAGACCGTCTTTGTGTTTCAATATATAAATCAAAAATCTATTCCACTGGTGGTTTATGACATTCACGTCTGTCAGGAACAGGTTAATTGTGTCGTTTGGATATCTGAGCAAAAATTTCAACAGCGGTTTTCTATAAGGACATGATTCCATCATTAAATTATTTTCAGTTTTTAGAACAAGTTGACAAAGACTTTCAATATATTTTGGAGTAGCCGCTGAAATCTGGTGGAACATTCCGATTAAAATTGCAATCTTTTGCTCGTATTCTTCCGCTTTGGAATTCGCAAAGAAATTTCCGCCTTGTTTTGTGTTTTTATTGGCTGCCACAGATATTTCTATCATATCCTGGCAATGCTGTAAGATCTGTTCACTAAGTTTCTCATTAAACATTGACGGGAAGAGTTGTACAAAATAAGATAATCGCTTCGTTGCCGTGAGATTTAAATTACGATGATCGCCCAATGTTAGCAATAAAGGTCTCATTCCCGCACGAACCTAAAATCGAAAGAGCTTGTTTTGAATGAACTTGAGGCATTTATTGGGACAGAATTCGTACCTTTTCTTTTTCTATTTGGAAAACTTGGAGGAACTTCTTCATACACTCGAATGCGACTTCCTGCAGTTCGGTGTTGTTACTCTCCATAACCTTAAATAGAATATTGATTATTTTTTCCCTGTACGCGTTTTCATGCACGTAATGGCATGCGGCCAGAGCACGCAATGCACTTTTCCTGAGGGGAGTTAGATTGGTCACGTTTTTATAGCAATCTAGCTTTGATAGAATTGAATCTTCAGCTTCACTTAGGATTAAAAGTTCGTCAAAAAACAGTTTATGATAATTATTCGACAAATCTGAAATTAAAACAATGTAAGAAGTTTTATATAATTATAGTTTTATGTATAACTGGATAATGCAAGTTGATTTTAAATCTACATTACAAACATCTCATAAAATGAATTTCCAGTTCCCCAAATTGTCTTTGGTTATAATACTTCCCATTAGACATGTTGGTGTTTTCTACTTGTGCTCCTGCAAGGAAGCGGATTCAGAGAAAGCTACACAACACTATTGGGAGCACTGGGAAGGCACCGAAACGTCAATCCACCGATGTTACATTCACCACCAAGCAAAACAAATAAAACGAACTGGATTAATTTTAATGTTCCCTTATTGATCTTTAGTCTTTTGACACCAATTACAATACAGTAAGATGATACAATTAATTAAGACACATTTACCAACGCACTTGATTAGATATGTAATGATCCTTTGGCCGACCTTAACTAGGTGTAACAAAAACGAAAACACTCGTCGCAGCTCGAAAGTGGGTGCGCGCACGTTGGGATATTAAATCTGACTCCTCGAGATGGGCGACGTTGACCCAGCCTCGGTGATTGCGATGAGTTTCCACGCATGTCATCGAAGGGGAAAACAATCTTTCCTTCGCCTCAACGACCTATGAGAAATCGGTTCGCATCACTATCGGCAGGTTCCCCTAGACATCTTCCAGATAGGGTGAATGTCTTTTCCTCAGCAAGAAAGACAAACGAAACATGCCTTGGGCGAAGGAAAGGAAAAAACAAACATGCAGCTGGTCAAATATGATCGGTGTACGGGCTGGGTGTATCGCCACCGTACGATAGGGGATCGATTTTTGATTGACGTTAAGTCAACATAACTTCGTTGCGACGGCAAAGGCTACTAGATTTGGGTGCATGTTTATTTTAGGCATTAGATAATGCACAGGAATGCTGGCATGCAGGCAAAAAATAATTTCTTCTGTTTACGTAGAGTATACAGAAGCATTTCATTTAGAATAGCCAGCGTGAGAATCGTGACTGTTCGTTGTTTAGACAACGAATCATTAGACGTGACCGATGCTGTGATCGTTCCTCGATAAGACAACGGATCATGTAGTCGGTCATGCAGCTGTACAATTAAATGCTTGAACATGAAGGCTAAAGCCATGGAATTGCAGGCAATAGATTCCTCTGTGTCATAGGTCGATGGATCGGGTGTGTGTTTACTTTAAATAACACTCGATCACTTGTGGGTAGCCAGCGATGATTATGCTGTGTATTGTCGATAGGACGATCAGCCGATGGGTCTGTCGATAAGGCAAGGGTAAGCATGACATGCCGAATATGGGGAAAATGCTCCTCCGCCATGCGTATTGACATGTTCGGATGTTAATGTCGGTTACGCGATGGGACAACCGAATTGGTTTTTAGGACATGAGGGTTTGTATGTAAGCATGCCCCGGGGTGAAAATTTGATGCCACGGTAAGATGGTAATCTTGCCGTGGGCTTATGTTTTCAGGTGAAACGTGATGCAGAGTAGCTTACGATGCTCATTTGCAGGTAAGTAGAAGGCAGGTAATTTATGGTAATGGGTGGTTCTTTGGCAGTGGGTTAAAGAACCCCCGCAGACACTCAAGGGACCAAATAAATCGCTGCGTCCTTTGTTTCATGTGCTGTTCTCCCACCACTTGTTGCACGACCTTATACACATCGGTTGGCCGCTTTAGTTGAAGCAGATTTGATTTAATAATGAAATGAAAAGGCTGATCTCCTCCAAACAAATGAAGCATGCTGTCAAACGTAATATGATTCTTGAAACTAGTCATCTGCGATGTTAGTTGAGGATCCACGACAGAAAGCAAGTTTGATCGATGTCTGTTTTACAGCACTCTACGGAGTGAACAAATTTGTTTATTCTAACCACAATGTTCTATTCATAGAACAGTAACACGCGGTTCAATAAGTAACGAGACTAATAAGATTTGTGGCAAAATTATTTTCCACACATCAACTGATCCTCCTTCAACAATTATTCAATGTTTTTCTAACTGTTCTATCATCATCATCGGCACTACAACTGGGAGCCGGTCTTGGCCGTATTTAGCAAGTCCTGAGGCTTGTTAAATTTTTCCATAATAATTAGTTTTTTCCGGGCAAGTTCATTAGTCTTGCGCCAGACTAACTGTTCTATACCATGAGAAAAATTATTTATCTTCGGCTTCAAAATAACCCCCAGTTGCAGCGATGACTTTATCATTAGAGAAATTTCTTTCCTTTGAACATTTTATGAACAAACGCGGCATTGATTTGAAGAAGAAACCGTTTCCACGATCAAAATTTTCAATTGTTTTTTATAATCCCTCAGGAAAGGCGAACCTATAGCGCCCCAAGAGACCGCCAAGTAACTGTTGTAGTTCATTTTGACCGGTTGTAGGTTGTAACGCTCGGGAAACACTCGCGTGGGAAGGGAATTCCACAGCTTTCCCGTTTTGTAAGGGAATAAATTCTGATGCAGAGGTGTTTGCGCCGTCGAGAGATGAACCGCAAACTGGTGCGATCTGTCGGATTGTCTTGTGGAGTGAATATAAACCGAATTGTGCGGAACAATACCACGAATCTCCGAAGACCAGTGCCCTTGATAATATCTGTAAAACTGACAGAGGTCAGCTAGGCGCCTTCGATGTGATAGCGACTGTAGTCCCGACGTCAGCGCCGTGTCCCCGATCAGGCGGAACGCTCGTCTCTGTATACTCTCAAGTAGATTCAGGGTATGCTTAGGAGCAGAGCTCCAAACATGAGAACAATATTCGCCGGTCTGATTTGGGATTTATACACGAGAAAAAGTTAGGCGGGAGTAAAGTATTACTTGGCTCTGAAAAGATAACTCAGTTTTCTAGAAGCTAACCTGGCGATGTTCAACACGTGTTTATGCCACGATATATTCCCACAGACTGTGACGCCAAGCAACCTCAAACTTTACCCAGATTGGAAGGCTTGACCATTCATCACCAGCTGTGGAACCGATCATCCACTTTTCTATGTGAATGTTGAATATTGCGTCTTCGTTGCATTGAATTCGACGAGATTGGCCTTTCCCCAACTGCAGGACCTTATCCAGATCCCGATTCAGGGAGTCAATCTGTCTACATATCAGCTGGTACGACGTTGATGCACTAATCGGCCAATTACTCGAAAAGGAGCAAACAGACGTACTATCATCCGTTAAACTGAACATTTGTTATCCGTTGTCTCCAACAAATCATTTATGTGAAGCAAAAACAGGGTTGGAGCCAAAATAGACACCCCCGAATTAACAGGATACAGATCCGAACACTCACCGTCCACAACAACCCGGGTCGATCGATCTCCGAGGAAGCTTTTCGTCCAGTCGGAAAGCCGCTGGAAAAGTCCATATGATAGAAGTTTGCTCAGCAATGCCGCGTGCCAGACGCGATCAAAAGCCTTGGAGATATCCAATGCCATCAATCGCAGATGTCCATATATCGGTTATAAGGGTCAAAAGGTCTCCCGTGGACCGCCTGCCACGGAATCCATATTGACAATCATTCAGAAGTTCGTTGCACTCCAAATACTTAACTAACTCGGTATTCATGACCTTTTTCATCACATTAGATAACACAAACAGTAGTGCTATTGGTCGATCATTTTTTGGGAGACACTTTTTCCCCCTCTTTGGGAGTGGCAGAACTCGAGTGATTTTCCAGCATGTAAGAAATGTCCTCCATGCACAAGATAAGCTACAGAGGCTGCAAAGAACCGGCGGCAATTCCGAAGCACAGTTGTTAAGGACTACTCCTAGTATTCTGTCCGGGGCGGTTGCCTTTTTACAGTCCAGTCCACGTAAAATGCATTGAATTGTACGCGGGCGAAGCCTCACAGAGAAGACCGTACCGAAGCGATCACTGGAGACTCCAAAAGACCGCCATTGAGGTTTGAATTCGCGAACACATTAGCTTCATCTTTTGAATTTGTGACTAGTGTCTCGCTGTCCGTCACCAACGGAGAAAAAGAGGAGCAAGCGAAGTTATTGCTGACAACCCATTGAGTAGAAAGCTCGCGAACCACTTGGACACTCAAGGAGTTTACTGGTCACTCTGTCGTTATAAGCCTTCTCGCCGGTATCAATCACCTGGTTGCAAGCGTTTCTGATTCTAACAAAATTCGTTCTGTTAACATTGGTGTGATTGGAGCGCTATTGCTTAAAAGCTTTTTTTTTTTGCCGTTGTAATCTGTTCGCATATTTTATCAAACCAAGGTTTATCAGATCAATTTCGTGTGGAATTCGGAATGTAGATCTCCATCCCGAATTATCTCCGTGACCGATTCCGTGCATGCGTTAACATTGGAGTCTCCAAAGCAAGCCTCCAACCACGGAAATTATACGAAGAAATCTTGCAAATCGTTCCAGTTAGTAACCCCATACCTCCAAACATGGCACAGCTGCATAGGTCAGTTATTCGTTTGAAATGCAGGTGGTTGCGCGACCGATACCAAGCACTGATCAGAGTATCCCAATGGCGCAGCAACCTCGACGGTATAAATACTCGGCTCGGATGTCAAAAACGGGTCCGGGGTGTTCGCATAAACACCACGGGCATTTGGTACTCGCGTAGGTTCCTCCACGATTTTAGTCAAATTGCGGCTAACAGCGAACATTTCCGCCAGCCTGCCAGCCTCGTCGGTTCTGTCAGAACGTACTAACCACCCGGAATTGTGTACATTAAAATCGCCAAGGACGACAATTTCACCACATGATATTCAAGTTATTGGGTTCTAACGCCTCCATCCTTTGCAAGCCAGATGGGATCTCGTGAAGACGCAGACTCCACTTTTAAAACTGAATCTCGAATGGAAGTCGTGTCCTGAGCAACGAAGATATGTCGACTCAGTTGGCGAATCTACCCGGGTCTAAATTAGGGCAAGGATATCAGGTTTCGCTGTTTGCAAATATTGGTGGACGGCGTTTACATTCGTATTGGTGAACCGACGCCATAATGTTACAAAATGTCGTTATCAGTCGAACGTCGACAGAGTTTCGAGAACGAACCCGGTTACGCGATGACGAATTTCTTAAAGTTCGGTTATTTATCAAAATATTTGCATGATGTTTCCCATGACATAGTCCCCCCATAGTCGCTATATTTGGCTGCGATCTTTTTACAAGGTTTGTATCTCTTTGCAGGAATAGTGTTGATTCATTTCCTATTTTTATTCTGTTCCCACAATGGCCCTTGGAGGTGTTTGGGTGGTAAAGGATCGAAGAAAGTCAGTCAGTTTCTTTGTTTGAGGTTGGCGTGTGTTGTGGTTCCTGCGTTTTTTGTTTGTTTTGTTTTATATCCACATTTATGTTAGATTGGCTGTTCCCGCACATTGAAAATCCCCACTTGTTTGTCCAATTAAAAGCTAATTAATGTATGATTTTTTGAATATGTGTACTTTATATAATATTAGTAATGGGTTCTCCAATAGGGACTTGACTTTTTTTCGGTAGTAAATTTTTATAATTTGCAGTCGTTGTTCGTTCGTGTACTTAACCATGATGAAAATGTTGAGTTTACTGAATAAATTGACAGTGACAGTTCGATGATTAGTGAAATAGTGCGTTCACAAATTAAATTCAAAGTTGTCAAGTCCCTATTGGAAAACCCGATATATAAATAAAGATTAATGTTGAATATGCCACTGTTTCTACTTACTTATTGTGAATAATTTTGGCTCCAGCGTTGTGCAAAATGTATTGCCATCCATAAGACCTATTTGGGCGCTGGCCGGCTGGTGTCGTAAAAAGTGCTTTTGGGGTGGTATAATATCAACAAGAACTTCCTTGTGGGGATCCATGATATCCGTTACTGTTTTCTTTTGGATTTCAGCAATGAGTTTTAAACAAGCCATAGCCTGTTCTCGTACAAGAGTATTGGGACTCGTTATCTGTCGAACTAGTTCATGGCCGAGTTCATGTAGTGTTTTCGCTTGAAGTTCGGCAGCTTTGTGGTCCTTATCAAGTGGAACCATAGTATACCGAAGCATATTTTCTAGATATGTCTTAGCCATATCTATTGTTCCACTTGAAACTTCACCACCTAAGTCCATAATTACGAATATAAAAGCTCGGACAAATGCAAATAAATTTTGATATAAGCACGAAAGTGACATATGCTGACCCAGGCATTCTATAGCCATGCATCCACCCATCTTGACATACCACGGTCGTTCGTAGCATAACGCAATCATACGTTCAGCTAAATATTGCATTAAGGGCAGTCGACAAGCCCTTTCTTTGTTCCCTAGAATGTTTGTGGTCATTTTTACTATGAGACTAATACATAGTTGTCCGGGTTTGCATAGTTCTTTTTCTTCATGTCCCATACACACCGCTAAGGCATCAATTAACACAAAAGGATCAATACCATTATTGTTAAAATGGTTCTTCAGTGGAAATGGACCAGCTTGTTGTGCAATCGCCACCATTGTATAATGACGAACAACTGATACCATGAATGGTAGCACTGCTTCTCTTAGTTCTTTTGTAGCTGCGGCAACTAGCATCCCAGTCAAGGCTGTCTGATGTGTCTGTCTAGCCTGAACTTCATCGGATTTATAGTATGTTGATGAAGGATTAACATTATTCTCTATAAAACTGGGATGCATAAACAACTTCTGAAGTGTGTGCTTGTCATCATCAAGGCATATTGAAGCCGCTACAGTAAAGAATATGAAGTGATAGTAATGTTATTCAAGCGTTTAACATAATATCAATTTTTGAGTTTCTCCTTACCAAGGAAACACCTTATGACCAACCAACTCTGGCGACGATAGAATGAATCTGTGGAGTTTTGGTTCAACGCATTAAATGCAACTTCAATAACTTTGTCGACAGGAAAGTCAATTGGTTTTCGATGGTCTTGAAAATAGGCAACCACACCAGATACTGGTGTATCTTTATCATTGTACTCCAGTTTTTGGGCTTCTATCATCATTTTTCTATTGCCGCCTCCAAATTTACCCAAGACCCGGAATGCTACTAATGCTGCACTGTCTTGATTCCTTAGTGTCCTCCAAAGAGCTTGCATAAGATCCGCTCTAACCGGTTGGATATGGTCATACAAAAAATCTGGCTGTAAATTATCGACACACAGTTCAAGTGTCCGCAAACCCTAAATAAACGATTATCAAATTAATAAAATTAAAAACATATAAAAGGTAATTAATTAGATTAAAAACATATACAACAAATGAAAAAGATATTAGGTAAAAAAAAAGAACAATCTTATGCGACATTTTAAATTTAAAAAATGAACTATTCTTATAGCTATATGCAACGAGTGTGTGATATAGCCTCAAAAATGAACCAATTCTATTTTAATTGTATGTATTTGATTCATTGGAAGCGCTGGGTCGAGGTAAATTAAACAAATAACTTTAGCTTACGAACGATTAAAAAAGAATATAATAATAGCTTCAAAACCGATCAAGATTAAATTTTACAAGAAATAGTAAGTTTATTACCCGATCGCGACAATGGTAGGGATTAATCAGTTGAACCTGCATCCTCGTAACACCACTAAAGTGGAGAGGTTATGAAGAGCCGCTAATTTGAGCTATATGTTTGGATCTGCACCGCAATAAGTTGTTAGAATATTACACCAGCTTGACTAGATCACATCACATGCGTTTGTGGCGTTTCTAACAGATACACACACAATATGCAAGCAAATAGTGAAGAACACCGAAAGTAAATTCGAATATGCAAAAGCATCAGAGCCGTATACCATAGCGATAACATAACAATTCCACATCAGTGAATTAAATAACAACCCATGGGGCAGCGCCCACAGGATAGTCATGGAAAGACTACGCAACAACCTGTAGTCAAATGAGAAAAAGTAAAAGTGACACGGCCAGAATCGTTGCTATGTTGTTCCCACACTGTGATGAGGTGTTGAACGTGCAAGAGTGGAGTATCACTGAAGGAGAGATACCTCCCGTAAACACCGAAGATGTGCTCTTGGCTGCAAGGGTTGTCAAAAAAAACCCAGGGACTGGATGGTATTCCTAACGCTGTAGTGAAGACTGCGTTAACAAAAAAGCCGGAAGTCTTCAGCATTCTCTTCACAACCTGCCTTCAAAGAGGACAATTTCCTAAACGATGAAAAAAAAAAAAACAGCGGCTTGTGCTTATACCAAAAAGTTGATTGCTTTCAACCCGGAGAAGGCCAGGACGATCCTTGTCCCCGTTCCATCCAAGTTGACATGCAGTCTCCACGTGACATTCCTGGATAGCTACTTTGGCAGCCGCCAAGTAGTGAACCAATGCATGCAGCGACATCCCGAGAAAGTTTGGCACAAGGAGCCTCGGATATGGACCGGATACACGACGACGACCACGGAAACGAAATTGGCTAAACGATTTAAGAATTTTTTCATGGAACGTCCGCTCACTATACAGAGCTCGAGCTGCACAGCAGCTAGCCGATGCACTGTCCGACAATAAGGCTGACATAACAGCATTACAAGAAATAAGATGGATGGGGAGTAGTGTTATTCAAAGTAACGAGTATGACATTTATTACAGCTGGCATGCAAAACACCATGTGCTCGGGGTAGGCTTTCTAGTCAGCCCAAAACTGAAGGCTGCCATTATCGGCTTCGATGCAATAAACGAAAGGCTATGCACTAAAAAACAAAGATGAAAGAAAATAAACGCGTACGCGGGTTTTCTGTCGATCCTTGTCCCTGTTCAATCCAAGTTGACATGCGCAGTCTCCACGTGACACCCTGAGAAAGGTTGGCGCAAGGCTAATAACCAGGCCCATAAAAATGAATTATTATGGCAAATTTAACAAGCCTCGGATATGGACCGTATACACGACGACGACCACGGAAACGAAATTGCCTAAACGATTTAAGAATTTTTTCATGGAACGTTCGCTCACTATACAGAGCTCGAGCTGCACAGCAGCTAGCCGATGCACTGTCCGAATATAAGACTGACATAACAGCATTACAAGAAATAAGATGGACGGGCAGTGGTGTTATTCAAAGAAACGAGTATGACATTTATTACAGCTGTCATGCAAAACACCATGTGCTCGGGGTAGGCTTCTAGTCAGCCAAAAACTGAGGCCTGCCATCATTGGCATTAATGCAATAAATGAAAGGCGGACCTACAGAGGAGTCCCTTGGCGACGAAAAAGAAGTATTTTACGAGAACGTCGAACGGGCACTCTATGCCTGCCCAAGATACGATGTGAAAATCGTTCTTGGTGATTTGAATACCAAAATAGGTCGGGAGCCGGTTTTCAGGCACTACACAGGTTCCCATAGTTTGCATGAGAACACTAATGACAATGGACTACGAGTCATCGAACTGGCAGCATCGAAAAACTTGGTCGTTGCAAGTACCAGGTTTCCGCGTAAAGATTTCCAGAAAGCCACCTGGGTATCACTTGATGGAGCCACTCGCAACCAAATTGACCACGTGTTGATAGATAGCCGCCACTCCTCGAGCCTGATGACGGTACGAACGTACCGAGGTGCCAACGTCGACTTGGATCACTATCTTGTTGGTACAGTTTTCCGAGCGCGGATTGCCTTACGGAGACGTATTGCATACACGAATGAGGTTCGAATCAAACGGCTGTCATACGCAATGAGAATACTAGTAACACCTTTAGTCATGCGTTGACTCGCCCTCGAAGAACTCGACGGAGGGAGAGTAAGTCCTGGGCCAGAATGCGGGGCGTAGAAGAGAAATGGACACGCCTTAAGAATACTGTCATTAGTATTGCCAACTCCAACTTAGGCAGTAGTCGTAGAGATCGGAGTGACTGGTTTGATGATAAGTGCAAACTAGCGACTGAACGTAAGAATGCTGCATACCGGGCAATGCAACAGTCTCATAGGACGCGAGTACGCGAGGAGAAATACAAAGAGCTCAGAAGATCTGAAAAAAGACTTCGCAGACAAAAGAAAAGTGCCTGGGAAAAAAACCTGTCTGTGAAATAGAGAAAAGTAGAGAGCGAGGTCCGCACCAGGCGCGGAAGTTCTACCAAATAATACGCAGTATGACGCGGTACACACCACGCTGCACTTACTGCAAGGATAAAGAGGGTAATCTGATCACCGATCTTGAAGGCATTCTGGAGCGATGGGAAGTGCACTTCAATGAATTGCTAAATGGTCAGCTCACAGAAGAATTGGAAGCTCCACCAATGCAAGATCAAGACCAAATGCTGCCGCCACCAAGCATTGAGGAAACCGTAAAAGCAATAAGAAAGCTCAAATCAAATCAAGACCCAGGAGCTGATGGCATACCAGGCGGGCTGATCAAACAAAGGGGGACAGCATTACATCACGCAATTGATGAGGTCGTGGTGCACCTATGGGAGCAAGAGGAGATGCCGGAAGATTGGCGTCGAAGAATATTTTGCCCCATACATAAGAAGGGAGATATCACACTGTGCCGCAACTATAGGGGTAAACATAGCTGAGTACCACCTATAAGCTATTCTCCACTATCCTACAAGATCGGATAGCCTCATACGGTAAGGTCATCATTGTTCAATGTCAGTGTGGCTTCATCCCAGGCAAATCAGCAATTGATCAGATATTCACCCTTAGGCAGGCGATGGAAAAATGTCTGGAATTTAAGATTCCATTATATCATATATTTATAGACTTTAAGGCGGCCTACGACAGCATAGCCAGGGTAGAACTATGTAATGCCATGAGAGAGTTCGGCATTCCAAACAAATTGATACGACTTTGTAGGTTGGCCATGACCAACGTAACTAGTCAAGTAAAAATAGCGGGATTGCTGTCCAAAGCAATAAACATATTTAACGGACTCCGACAAAGGGACGGTCTGGCCTGCCTCCTCTTCAACCTGGCGTTGGAGAAAGCAATCCGTGACTCTGGCGTTACAACAAGAGGGACTATTGTCACCAAGTCCAGCCGGATACTTGCCTACGCAGATGACATCGACATCATCGGTAGAACCGATTCGGCTGTACAGTACTCCTTCACCCAGATCGAATAGGCGGCACAAAAACTATGAAAGCATATTAATGAGGGATAAACAGAGTAATTCCTGCGAAGAGAATATCTAACGTTGGTCAAACTATCAGGGTAGTGGAGCACGAATTTAAAATAGTGCAATCCTTTAATTACCTTAGGTCAATAGTATCAGCCTATAACAATATGGAAGAAGAAATACGCGAACGGCTGATCAAATCCAACAAAGCCTACTATGGTCTATCAAGGCTCTTTAAATCCGGAAATTTATCCAGAACATCCAATCTACTACTGTACAAGACCAGTCTTACCAGTACTTATGTATGGATCCGAGACCTGGGTGCCCAATAAATGGCACTCTGAACTCTTAGCGCGTTCGAGAGGAAGGGCTTAAGGAGAATTTTTGGTCCCGAATGTGAGGGACGGCGATTCCGGGGACGTTACAACTATGAGTTGTACGCGATCTACCTTGAAGCTAATGTTGCAAGAAAAATCAAGCTCAGTAGATTCCGGTGGGTGGGACACCTAGTTCGAATGAGCGAAGAGAAGCCTGCCCGGAAAGTCCCTTGTGGCAGAATGTATGGAAGGAGACAGCCCGGCAGACCTTGTCTGCGATGGAGAGATGGCGTAGGCCAGGACACCCAGAGCCTAGGAGTGCCAAACTTGATGATATCGGCTCGAAATCGGAACCGGTGGGAGACCTGCTACATAAGGTCAAGATGATGATGAGATATGGCCGGACTGAAATTAGCTGAACATAACATGGAGGCAGTTTTAATAAGCAGCCGCAAGAAAGTTGAACACCTTGATTTGGAAATAGAAGGACAAACAATCAGATCCAGCCTCTGTATTAAATATCTTGGTGTTATACTCGACAACAGGTGGAACTTCAAAGAACACCTGAGGAAAACGAGTGAAAAAACGGCAAGAGTTTGCAGTTTTGGCGAGACTGCTCTCCAATGTTGGAGGACCCCGGCCCAATATAAGGAAACTGATAACCAGTGTCAACACCTCAATTTTAATGTGAAAATGTTGAGCAATAAATACACTAATCTTTCAAGCTGTGGTAAATTGTGAAATCTTGAATTCATATTATGACGACCTACTGCTGCTCTGTGCGCCTGCCTGAGCAACAGACCACGTGAAAAAAGGTTAAAATAGTAGCAAAATATCAAAGTAACAATTGAGATCATTTAAATAAAGTATAAAAGTGTTGAAGCTCAAAAATTAAAAATAAAACGAACAAAATACATACCTGGCTAATTAAAGTCTGAGAACCATTTAAAGCTGATACAAGTGGATCCATTAACATGGGTAAATATGGCAATAGCGATGACAGTCTCACAGGAACAGTCAGACACAATTCAACAAATAAGTCCTTCATATGTTGTTTATGAAATCCACTTTGTAATCGATTCAATCCCTCGAGTAAGTTCGGAAGTAGTGGTAGAAATTCTTGATAGAGTAGATCATGACTACCGCCGCCTATCGAACGGAATAACGCACGAAGTAGTAAAAAATAATTAAAGGGTTCCTTAGCCGTCATAGCTAGTTCCATTGAACGGTTGACAATGTTGTGTAAATGCGGACGAAGCATTTGCTCGTTCTCTACTGGAAAAAGACTCACGCTACCGAAGACAAGCTTGAATAGTCTAAGGTATAAATTTGATCGATCCAAATTGGAACCCATTTCCTCCATTCGCTGCAATAGATATTCTACAAGAACTGTTGCGAATAGAGGTGATGTTGTAGGATTAGCCAGAAAGGAGTTTGCAACAACTTGAATAGAGGGATTCTTGTAGATCCTCTCAACCATGTATTCGATAGTTGTAGTAAATATTTCCTGAAAATTTTGGCAGTGCATCATCAAGAACTGAAATGAAATAAGCACACATGATAAAAGCCGTTCGAATTATCTGATAATTCAATGTACACCTAAACCTCTTTTTACGCATATTCGGAGTTAAATAAATGGCTTCTACGCAACCAATCTAAAGTTGCAGTAAGAGTAAAAACAAATATTTTTTGTCACCGCTTCTATAACGTAAAAAGAGGTTTTGAGGATAAATCCTTACAATGCCGCTAAAATGTTCAAGAACTTCTTTTTCTTCCTTAGTTCGAGGAATCTGACCAGATTGTTTTTGCATTTGGCTTATGTTTATTGTAGAGTTTGGGACTATGGTATATATGTCAAGGGTTTCTAATGCCCAATAGATCAGGTCAATATAGATACTCAACTCATGCGGCATGAACAGCTTATTTTCATTTGTAATTGGCTACAAAAAAAGTTGTTTATTTTCCAAACTCGTAATAGTTAAAACCTCAAATTTGATTACTTTACAATTCACGCATCCCCAGGTAATTGTCTTCACACCACCTACTAAAGTCTTCACAAGACTTCGATATTCGGTGACATTTAAGTTATTGGTATTAACTGTCCCAACAGTACTCGTTTTAGTAGCCTGATCAAATTGCGAGACATCCTATAAAAATGTTACAGGAAATGAAACAAATTGTAGTAAAGTTTCGAAAAATCAAACATACCAAGGTAACATTATCTTTTGCGTCTGCATTTGAGGGTGATGGTTCACCCGTTGCCCCTGTTGTTGAAGATGTAGTGTTTTGTTGATCTTTTATAGATTTCCTATTGACAAAAAAAAAAAAATTATAGCATATAAACCCGTGAAACGAGTGTTTTTCAAAGTACCATTTTTGCATTATTAATGGAAGCTGAATTTTGGCAATTGTTTTAAACTTCGATGTGAATACTTTGAGTAACGTTATTAATAGTTCGCGAGCCTTTACGGGCTCAGTTTCACTGTGATGTCTGATGCAATCGACAAGATTCAAAAGCAGCTTGCAAGACATTGTTTGAATACCTGTTGCCAAAGATTCGTCGTGGACGTTTTTCGAAAACAGATTTGCTGCTTTGGTTAAGGATTTCAAACTTAAATTTTCTCGGATGTGATGTGCTAGATCTGCCAAAGTGGAGTACGCCAATGGGCGAATTGAATCCAGAGTAACACCTTTTCCAATCAATAAGTCTTCGTCAAACATCCGGTCAATAAACGGGATAAATTCTAGTTAATGAAAGGCATTCAATTACCTGTGTTGTTAAAATATAAATAATAAAGGGTTCTTACTCAATCTTAAATCTGTTGCGAAAATGTGCCGTGCAGCAATAAGCAGTTCTTTTCGGAGGTGTGCTGCTTCTTTTGGGCAGAGCTCCATTAGACCAAGCATACCTTTTACAACGGAAGCAGCATGCGCAACTACAGTATCCTATAAAAATTCTTCTTATTTAGATTTGGTCACATTTAAGTTATGTTACAGTTAAACTTACCTGGAAGATTTTCACTATGTACGCCAAAAAAGAGAGTGTTTTAATTTGTGCACCCATGAAGTCGACAAATATTTCCTTATTAAAAAATGGCGACGTTCTAAAACCAATTGTAAATTAGTATTAAAAAATTGTTTGTTCTTAGAATGCAGTCAGATGTTAACTTATTCGTTTTCGAAATGATAGAAAAAAGTCCCAGTGATTTTGTAGATCGCCTAAAACAATTTTGTATCACGGATAGTAGTAAAGCGTTACAACACTTCCATTTGGAAATTTAAAGTCGGAATTCGTAATTTGGAAACAATTTCAAATAGCAATCATTTTGCACACTAAATCCATTCCCGAAAATTTACAGAGGCTTTTTTTCGAGCCTCATTTCATCCCAAAAAGTCTAGAACGACATTTCAGCTTTGCTACGTCAATAACAAGCATGTATTTGAACATACAAATAAATAAAAAAAGTCATCGAGGTCCGTACCACCGGATCAATTGTCCATCCGCTTTGGGTATCTAAATTAAACACAAGATACCCAATTGTATCATCGGTGCGCTCAGCAAGTCTTCTGCAGGTTTCTAAGTGTAGTGCTTTCATAAGCCCTACTATCCATATTCCCCCATATATACTCCCACCCTTAATACCCTCATCATCATCATCATCATCATCATCATCATCATCATCATCGGCACTACAACCGGCAACCGGTCTTGGCCTTATTTAGCAAGTCCTGAGGCTTGTTAAATTTTCCATAATGTTAATACCCTCATATCCTATCCAAAATTCAATGCAAAATAATCAATACCCCCAATTGAATCAAATGCACGATAAATCGAACCAAATGTTCGATTGCCGCACCTTGATTCAAATTCCTAGAAAAACCCACGTCAAATTAAATGCGTGAACCAGATGTTGTTTTTTTTTTCACGCATAGACTCATTTCCAAATTTCGTTTAAGATCATAAAATGTGGGTCTGCATTTTCACAATCTTCCAAGAATATATTTACACAAATTCATATTTATTTTTGAAGCTGTGTTGCCACAGCACTGCTCTATCCAATAACACCCAGTTTTGTTTAAACACGCTTTTTCCCCACCAAAACTCAGCCGTTAGTCGATCAATTCCGTCGTTAGAACACAGGCGCAAAGTATCATGCCTATCTCTTTTCTATAGGTATTACCACGAACTTGCTGAATGTGTTCCGCCCCTTCAGACATTTTCCCACGATACCCATCAATCTGTGAATGCGGATCAGTTCACGTTGAAAGCGGCCTTCAGGTGCACAAATAAACATAGAGAGTCATTCCTTAGCCGAACCACACGAATGTGTAATGTTCTGCCTGATCATGTGTTTCCTGGCTGTTGTGATGTCCAGACATTCAAGACCAATATACATCGACACCTCTTTTCCTTATCTACTTCCTCTCCATCCGCTTGCACTGTGCTCTGACATTTAAGGGTACTTCAAAATTCCCTTTTGTGCGCGCGTTAGTATAAAAAGAAGAAAATCAACCAATGTGGCACAGCCACAACAACCACCTCAGTCATATTGATAACTATTATCAGTGGATGCTCGAAGAGAAGGAATTATACACTTCGATCAGAAAAATCCCATGCGTATTGGCCATCTTCATCCTCCTGCTTCAGAAATCGTAAACAATTATGTCCCTGTAAACAAATAATCGCCCAAAACATCAACACATACAGTAAACTGGTACACGATGCTGTCACCAAGCTGCGGCCCTGGTCAAGCTATTCCATGTCATCGCAACCCAGACCCACCTGCGATCATTCGCCACGTAAACAACCGATCCGTGGCATCAATGGAGTTGAACTCCATTTTTAGACACCAACGGTGGAAGAAACTGGAGGTGGACAGCACTAGAGCAGCGTTCGGTGTGTGATGACTTGTTTGTTTTTCAGATTGAACACGCTACCAGGACTTAGACGGACATAACGAACGGTCGCTGGTACAATTCGGTTCAGTTCGGTGCCAGGGGAGTGTCGGTCCTGGCGCGTTGTGTGATTCGTCTAAAGATTTGGCTAATATAGCGATGTAATACAGCAAACGAGTTAGTTCGTTACTGATGATAACCAGTGACGATGGTCTCTTTTCGTATAAGTCGTCTCACATGTCTCGTGGAATATCCTCGGCGAAGATATTGCTTTCTACAACTTACTAACAATTACATTGTAAATAATCGGTTCTTCGACGCCAGCAAAACTCTCCAGAATTGTGAGATGAAAAACCTTAACTAATTGGAACGAAAGTGTTATGTGCATCAGTGACCTTCGCCGTATACTACCCACCATCATATCTCAGTTGGAATGCCAACTCCCTCAGTGAGTCTGTGACGGTTCTGCGAACCTCACAAACCACTGTGGAATTAAATACCTTTTCGCCCAGATAAAGGAGCCATACAACTAAGGGTACTTCAAAATCCCCTTTTGTGCGCGCGTTAGTGTAAAAAAAAAAATAAAAAAAAAAAACGAATGCGCCATAAAACGAACCACATGTTCATTTATCGCGCATCAATATCTTGGGTCATAAAATGGACATCTACAGATCCTTTTCCAAGAATTTGTTTACACAAATTCTTACCTATTGTTTCCTGTCACAGGAAGAATCTTGTCGTCTTTTCCAACAGATGTCTGTGTCTCCTTTTCCATAAAAGGGTCATCATCATCATCGGCACTACAACCGGAATCCGGTCTTGCCCTTATTTAACAAGTCTGAGGCTTGTTAAATTTTCCATAATAATTTGTTTTTCCAGGCAAGGTTATTAGCCTTGCGCCACCCATAAAAGGATGGTGCATTGTAATTTTGTGTTCAGTCTCAATTGGAGTCCAGCGCATGTGGATACCAATAAATCTATTAAATCAATTTAAAAGTATGAATTAAAATAACTTACTAAAGATAAAGTATTGGTCCGTCTCTCGATTTAAATCTAAGTTAATAAAATATAAATATAAAGGAACCAACTCAATCGTTTTATTTAACACCAACAATCATCTTTGCGAGTAGGGCGTTAGAATACACTCACAGCTAGGACGGCTTGTCGTTAGAGGCGACTAAAAGCCGAGGTAGGTGGGGTCCCAATGCCCCAACGCCTGGTGTAATACCACCCCATCAAGCTATAACATCCGTGAAATGGTTGGGTGGAATCCCTGGCCATTTTTCGGAGCTTTGCTGATGGACCGGTTCGAGAAAAGGTTGGTTTTGGTGGTAAGTCGGTTCCAAGGTGACATACCACCAGTCACGCTGTACAATCCGCGACGTCGTCAGGAGAAATGTTCGACTATGTTTCGGATGTATGGCTGATGGCCCGGACTAACACGGATATAAGTCATGATGGTGCCTCCCGAGATAAAGAATTCCGGAGGTAAACTAGTTTCCCATTCGCATCTCGGAGGGTAGGTTTGTGTGAGTAGGGGTCGCTATGTTAAAGGGGGGAGCATCAAGCAAATGTTCTGATAAATAATCGAACTTTAAGAAATTCGTCATTGCGTAAATGGGTTCTCGACCTTCGACTGACATTATTATTATATTATTATTTATTATATTACTCGTATTCTAATTACTCATCTTGAGAAATGTTGGCGCAAGGCTAATAACCTTGCCCGGAAAAACACATTATTACATACAAGTCTCGGATAAGGACCGGATACCGGTGGAAAGACTTGCTAAATAAGGCCAAGACCTGATCCCGGTTGTAGTGCCGATGATGATTATAATTACTACTATCATTTATTGTTTTTTTCGGATAGAAAGACTGTTTCAGTCCTGTAGGATCTTAGAACTACTTTGAACTAATGTCCAAGTGACTTAGTCGCCTCACGTCACGTTGAATTACATTAATTGGTTATTTGTTTCCCTGCTTTTCGTTCATACTACTATTACTATTTATTGGTCTGTACGAACCCGGAAGTTCATGACCTCGCCGACTCGACTCCGCCATCGTTCCCTGTCCTGTGTACTCTCCTTCCACGCTTGACCATCCCATCCGATCTTCTCAAGGTTAAACCTAACATTGTCCTCCCATCTCCGTCGCGGCCGTCCTACCGGTCTCTTTCCCGTTGGTCTACCATCAACAATTCTACGCACGGTCCTATTGTTGTCCATTCGCGCCATATGTCCGGCCCATCTTAATCTTCGCGACTTGATTACTCTCACCATTGTAGGTTTGCGGTATATTTCTTCCAATTCGTGGTTGTGGAGTTTCCCCCATTGTCTTGCCTCCTCGTCATATTTACCGCCAAGGATACTCCTTAAACCTTCATTCTCGAATACGCGGAATTTGTTGTCTTCCCGTTTTGTGAGAGCCCATGTTTCACATCCCTATAGAACAATCGGCATGATTATGGTTCTATAAACACGGAGCTTTATATTACGGGATAGCAGTTTGGATTTCAGGAGTTTACTGACTGCGTGCCAGATAGCGTTGCCGGAATGCAGTCTTTTGTTAATTTCCTTCGACATTTTATTACTGGCCGTCAGTATTGTTCCCAGATATTTAAATACTTTAACTTTTTCAAATGTCTTGCCTCTGACGTTTATGTGTGTTCCTTGAGGTCCACCTGCTCGCGCCATAATCATATATTTTGTTTTATCTTCCTTTATTTCTTGGCCCACCTCTTCTGCCGCTTGCATGATGATTTCACAGTTTTTACTTACAGTTTCTAGCTTTTCGCCCAAAACGGCGATGTCATCCGCATATGCGAGCACTTGTGTGACCCCGTTCAGGTATGATCCGGCCATGTTGTCGTCTTGTACCTTTCTGATGACATACTCGAGCACAAGGTTAAAAAGACATGGTGAGAGGCTATCCCTCTGTTTTAGTCCGTCCCGGATTTCAAATAGTTCTGAGAGGTGGTTTTCTATTCTAAATCGCCCTTTATTTTCGTTCATGCGTCCCAATTTTACTCAAATCGTGAAGGTGGCACCCGAAGTAGTTATGCGAATACACTGGATCTGTTTTTGACATTCAGGCCGATGATTTATATCCTTGGGGTTGCTGCGTCACTGGGAAATTCTGATCAGTGCTTGGTACCGGTCGCGCAGCCACTTGCATTTCAAGCGAATAACCGACCTAAGCAGCTTCGCCATGTATGGAGATATGGCCCTATGAAATGGGACGATTTACAACATTTCTTCGCATACTTTCCGTAGTCAGAGGTGCGCTTTGGAGACTCCGATGTTAACGCATGTGCAGAGTCGGTCACAGAGATTTACATTCCGCAATCCATCAAACAAAACTAATCTGATAAACCTTGGTTTGATAAAAAATGCGAGAAGATTACAGCGGCAAAAAATTGAGCTTTTAAACAATGGCGTTCCAATCACACCGAGTTTAACAGAACGAATTTTGTTAGAACCAGGAACGCGTGCAACCAGGCGATTGATACCACGAAGAAGGCTTACAACGACAGAGTGACGAATAAACTCCTTGAGTGCCCAACTGGTTCGCGCACCTTCTAGTCAATGGCAAGGGTTGTCAGCAATAGCTTCGCTTCCTTCTCGTTTCCTCCATTAGTGACGGACAGCGGGGCACTAGTCACAAATTTAAAAGATAAAGCTAATGTGTTCGCGAATTTAAACCTAGATGCCGGTCTTTTGGAGCCACCTGTGATCGCACCGGTGCGGTTTTCAATGTGGGATGTGAGGTTCCGTCCGGGTACTATTCCATGCATTCTACGTGTAAAAAGGCAACCGGCTCGGACGGGATACTATCAGCAGTTCTTAACAACTGTGCTCCAGAACAGTCGCCGGTTCTTAGCAGACTCTTCCGCTTATCTTATGGACGGAGGACATTTCCTACCTGCTGGGCGGTAGTTCTGGTTCATCCAATCCCAAATAAGGGCAAATTTCTTGCGTGACCATAGAGCGAGGCAAAAAATACTACATTCTCCCACAGGTAGTAGAAACTTCTGGGCATTCGTGAAAAACATCCAAAACTTGGTCTCCTCATGCATTCCTTCGCTTACAGTCGATGACAGACTGCGTCAACAGCGCAATAGAGAAAGTGAATCAAGTTGCTGCACATTTTGTAGTTAACTCAACGCTGCCTGATGCCACATCAGTTTCGCTTCAAGTTGAGCACAAGCAGCACACCATTAGCCAGATTAACTTTCAAAAACGTACTGTTGCCCGTGCACTCAAGGAACTGAACGCAAACAAATCCGCTGCCCCGAATGGCATACCTCCAATTCTATTGAAGAAGTTCTACTACAATCGCTATACCGCTGCGAAAACTCTTCCATCTGTCTTATTCTACCAGCCGTTTCTCAAGCAGGTGGAAGTCAGCGAACATTCAACCAATTCCCAAGTAGGGCGACAAATCATCCCTTTCTTCTTATCAACGCATAGCACTAACTTCTATTCTCTCGAAGGTAATGGAATCACTGATTAACCGTCAACTTTCGAAATATCTGGAATTAAATGACCTCCTCAATGAACTTTGCTCCCACTGTACTCTGACATTTAAGGTTACTCCAAAGTCCCCCTTTGTACGCGTTACTGTAAAAAAAAAAAACTGACCGATCAGAGCTTGAGGATCTGAACTTTTGGTGTCAGATTGTTCGAGATGTATGTGTGGCGCTTCCACGAACCGCACAAACCACAGTAGGCTGAAACACCTGTCGTTCCACCAAGGAACATACTCACCTTAGCCTAAACCTCACGTGCCCCCATGGTCCATCCTTTCGCCTAGCGAAAGGTGACATTCATACTGGTGTCATCAACCCCACGTGTCCACAGATACGTAGGCCCCAAGTCTCGAACATTTTATAGAGCCTGCACAGGGATCGAAGGACACGACCCACTATAGAAATTGTGTATCGATCCATTAGCTGGATAAACACAAGTGGTTGGCACAACTGCGCCAGATGTCGACAAACATCAAATCCCTGGCGATAAGCAAATTGCCGTAAAACAATCCATTGGCTAAACCTTTGACCCTCCCGTAATACACTTCGCCTAAACAAAGGCCATTGCAGAGGAACAGCAATAAACTAGCTAACACTGTTCCCATACGGCAAAATAAATACAATTATCGTAACCGACGATAATTACCACGATCCCAGAGATCGCCAAAAATAATAAACCACACACCGGAATATACACAAAATCGATTCCGTAGAAGGTGTGAAAATTCTGGCGATCCTAGGAAGATCTCCGGCCACACAGGCAGCAACATCTGCGTCTGTGTGCGTGGGTGCAACCGCACATTAGACCTGCGACCAAACAGGAAATCGCAGGACACAGATAGAGGGTGCAATCGCCTCTAGGGGAGGGATTCTCGATTAGGAGAGAATCTCCAAGAAGGGAAATGAAAAAGGAAAGAGAACAATCGGGTGAGCCGTGACACCTCCTAAGAAAAATTTTAATCGGTGTTAAAAAAGTTGGTTCCCGGATGGACATGTAAAGTCGCGAACGAAACAAAAATTCTGCACGTAATCGTCGTTCTATTTAGAATTTTAATAAAGTAATAAAAGTTCCAAGTTAAATCGTGTACAGAGAATGGTGTGTCGTTTGTGAACGTGGCGTTGGACGACGTCAGCACAAGAAAGAGAAAATTATAATTAAGACTCTATATCAGTGAACTAATAAAATTAAGAATAAAAGTAAATAGGTAGTGTTTTTCTTTCTTTGAGGACTTGTGTCGGTTGTTATTGGAGTCACGTTTAAAGTGTTCGGCGGAACACTTCCAAAAGAGTATACAAAGTGGAAATACTCCAATCCGCCAAATATGCATCAAAAACCCACATCCGTATGGAAGCCCATTATTTCTTATACCATTATTCTCCCCATCGGGATTAAATTTACTCTCTTCATTATTGACTTTGAATTTAAACACGCGACTGTAACACAACCATATATATGGAGTATGAGGTTTCGCCAATACTGTCATCCAGGAATTTCGAATTCATGGCGCAACCGTTGTCACAACACCATATTCCTCTTAAGCAAAGGTGTTTAAATTGGACACATCTCTTGATCTATCTTCTTCGTGTGCTGTTACATTCCACCTTCTCTATATCAAGCCGCATGACAGTTTGTTGATGCGGTAGAATCAATATTCAAAAGAATTAATTAGACCTTGTTGTTAACGATTGCAAATTAGAGAAGTCTAGACTTTCTTGAAAGATATAGGGATGACTTCAGTCCATCCGATCTGGACATAATTTGCAAGTGGTATAACCGTACAAAGCAAAAATGTCTATATATGGCGGAGAGAATCAAAAACAATACTGCACTGACTGAAGAATTCTTTCACACCAATAAGACAGAAAACAATATCTCAACTCCACTAAGCAAAAATAAAAGTGAAAATTCCGTGAGTTTCCCAAACACAAATTGACATAAGTGTTATAACTCTACTAAACGTGTTGCCATGACATCTTCGATTGTCGCAGCCACTCCATTCATGTTGAAATAAAACAACAAACTGTACCGACAATAACCAAGCAAAACAACCAAGTCATGGGTTTGTCATCTCGGATGTTTTTGTGTGATTGACAAGGTCTTCAGTCGCCTTTTAGAACATGCAAACCCAAACATATTCTAAGACCCTATCTCATATGGCCAACATTGGCAAAGCAGCTATGGTGATCACTGATCATAAAAAGCATCTACAGGAACGAAATCAAAACGCGACTCAATATTTATTAGTGAAACTTACCTTTGAACCAATGACGGTTGCAAAGTGATGGTCGTCATTATTAAAGGCACAAAATCAGCCACTTCCTGGTGCACTGCATTATTATAGATTTGATAGATTAACACGACAATTATTGGCAACTCCTGTAGCACTCTTAAAGACATGTAGCCTCTCGGCAAAAAGCTATACTATATGTCAAAAATTAGTTTTGTAAACGAAATATTTTATATGTGTCCTTACAGCCTGTGCCACGGTTCCAGTCTCAGTTAGCTTTTCAACATAAATGGTTTTGGTGGCATATGTCTCTGACAGGAGTTTTTCAAAGTCCACTTCCTTAAGATCTTTAACTCGAATTTGGGGATTGGACTCGAATATTTTTGTAACATGCATCGGTAAATCTGTATAAACTTCCTTCACGAATGAAAGGAACTGCTGAATCTGAAAAAATAGAAATGTTATTACTGCTTTTTCAGGTATCAAATAAATGTTTTTATTGTTTATATTAAATTTCAAAACAGTGTTCACTTGACTTTCGAATGGCAAAGCCGTTTTATATCGCCTTCCTCGCCACACATTGAATACCCACACAAAAAAACAAAGCTGAAAGAAAATAACCGCGTACGCGGGTTCTCTGTCGATCCTTGTCCCTGTTCAATCCAAGTTGACATGCGAAGTCTCCACGTGACCCCCCGGGATAGCTACTTTGGCACCCGCCAAGTAGTAAACCAATGCATGCAGTGCCATCCCGAGAAAGGTTGGCGCAAGGCTAATAACCAGGCCCGTAAAAATGAATTATTATGGCAAATTTAACAAGGCTCGGATATGGACCGGATACACGACGACGACCACGGAAACGAAATTGGCTAAGCGACCTACTACAGAGCTCGAGCTGCACAGCAGCTAGCGGAGCACTGTCCGAATATAAGGCTGACATAACAACATTACAAGAAATAAGATGGACGGGGAGTGGTGTTATTCAAAGAAACGAGTATGACATTTATTACAGCTGTCATGCAAAACATCATGTGCTCAGGGTAGGCTTTCTAGTCAGCCAAAAACTGAAGCCTGCCATCATTGGCTTTAATGCAATAAATGAAAGGCGGACCTACAGAGGAGTCCCTTGACGACGAAAAAGAAGAGTAGTACGAGAACGTCGAACGGGCCCTCAATGCCTGCCCAAGATACGATGTGAAAATCGTTCTTGGTGATTTGAATGCAAAAATAGGTCGGGATCCGGTTTTCATACACTACACAGGTTCCCATAGTTTGCATGAGAACACTAATGACAGAGGACTACGAGTCATCGTACTGGTAGCACCGAAAAACTTGGTCGTTGCAAGTACCTGGTTTCCGCGTAAAGATTTCCAGAAAGCCACCTGGGTATCACTTGATGGAGCCACTCGCAACCAAATTGACCACGTGTTGATAGATCGCCGCCACTCCTCGAGCCGGATGACGGTACGAACGTACCGAGGTGCCGACGTCCACTCGGATCACTATCTTATTGGTACAGTTTTCCGAGCGCGGATTACCTTACGGAGACGTATTGTATCCGCGGATCAGGTTCGAATCAACACGGCTGTCTTACGCAATGAGAATACGAGGGTTGCCTTTTATATTTCGGGATTAGAGAACAAAAACAAATATTGATCATCGAAAATCACTTTATTGTTTTTCAAAATATTCCCCATGAAGATCTATACACTTTTGCATGCGTTTGAACCAATTGTCAAAGCACTTTTGCCACTCTGATTGAGGTATCTCCAACACATGCATTCTGAATGCAGCAACCGCTTCTTCAGGTGTCGAAAAACGTTGACCTCTCAGTTTGTTTTTTACGTACGGGAATAAAAAGAAGTCATTCGGTGCCAAGTCAGGACTATACGGCGGGTGACCCATCAAATCGATGTTTTGGGTGCTCAAAAATGCAGTTGTCGCAGCCGATATGTGAGAGCTCGCATTGTCCTGGTGAAGAGTGATCCGTCTTCGGCGGTTGGTTTTCCTGATTTCTTGGAAGACAACTGGCAAACAAATGGTTGTGTACCACTCAGAATTGACTGTTCTGCGTTGTTCTAGTGGTACGGTTGCGACATGTCCAGTTTTTCCGAAAAAACAGGCGACCATTTGCTTGGAAGTGCTTCGTGCGCGAACAACTTTTGTTGGATTTGGCTCATCTTGAAACACCCAGACAGTCGACTGCTGTTTACTTTCGGGCTCATACGCGTAAAAACACGATTCATCACCTGTCACGATGTCATAGACGTGTTCCGAAGCACCGCGAGCGTATTTTTTGAGCATTTCTTTCGACCAATTGACACGAGCCTTTTTTTGGGCGATTGACAAATTGTGTGGGATCCAACGCGAACAAATTTTTTTGACAGTCAAATGTTTATGCAATATTGAATGTATGCTGGTCCCACTAACGCCTTAGGTCGTCTCAATCTCACGATAGGTCACATGACGATCTTCCAATATCAGTTCGCGCACAGCATCAATGGTTTTCGGAACAACAACTGATTTTGGACGACCTTCACGAAATTCATCTTGGAGTGATCTACGACCACGATTGAATTCATCATACCATCGATAAACACTGGTCCTTGATGGAGCTTCATCGCCAAAAATTGAATTAAGTTCATCCATGCACTGTTGCTGAGTTAATCCACGCCGAAAGTTGTAAAAAATAATCGCACGAAAATGTTGACGATTTAATCCCATTTTTGGGCCGAGATGAATCTTTTAAGTTACTGTAAACATCACAAATAGCGCTCGTATGTCAAAACGTTCGGAGTGCGTATAACCTCAAAAATGTCCAACTTTACGACAGAGCTGTCAATTGCCGGATTGCAACGCTAGGGTTGCCAAATCCCGAAACATAAGAGGCAACCCTCGTACTAGTAACACATTTGGTCATGCGTTAGAACATAAGAATGCTGCATACCGGGCAATGAAGCAGTCTCATAGGACGCGAGTACGCGAGGAGAAATACAAAGAGCTCAGAAGATCTGAAAAAAGACTTCACAGACAAAAGAAAAGTGCCTGGGAAAAAAACCTTGTCTGTGAAATAGAGAAAAGTAGAGAGCGAGGTCCGCACCAGGCGCGGAAGTTCTACTAAATAATCCGCAGTATGACGCGGTACACACCACGCTGTACTTACTACAAGGATAAAGAGATTAATATGATCACCGATCCGGAAGGCATTCTGGAGCGATGGGAAGTGCACTTCAATGAATTGCTAAATGGTCAGCTCACAGAAGAATTGGAGGCTCCACCAATGCAAGATCAAGACCAAATGCTGACACCACCAAGCATTGAGGAAACATTAAAAGCCATAAGACAGCTCAAATCAAATAAAGCCCTCGTAGCTGATGGCATACCAGCTGAGCTGATCAAACAAGGAGGGACAGCGTTACATCACGCAATTCAGAAGATCGTGGTGCACGTATGGGAACAGATTAGATGCTAGAAGATTGGCGTCGTGGTATAATTTGTCCCATACATAAGAAGGGAGATATCACACTGTGCCGCAACTATTGGTGTATAACATTGCTGAGTACCGCCTACAAGATACTCTCCTCTATCCTACAAGATCGGATAGCCCAATACGCTAAAGCCATCATTGGTCAATATCAGTGTGGCTTCATCCCAGGCAAATCAGCAATTGATCAGATATTCACCCTTAGGCAGGCGATGGAAAAATGTCAGGAATTTAAGATTCCATTATATCATGTATTTGTAGACTTTAAGGCGGCCTACGACAGCATAGCTAGGGTATAACTATATCATCCCATGAGAGAGTTCGGCATTCCAAACAAATTGATACGACTTTGTAGGTTGACCATGCCCAACGTAACTAGTCAAGTAGAAATAGTCGGATTGCTGTCCAAACCAATAAATATCTTTAATGGACTCCGACAAGGGGACGGTTTGGCCTGCTTCCTCTTCAACCTGACGTTGAAGAAAGCAATCCGTGACTTTGGCGTTACAACAAGAGGGACTATTGTCACCAAGTCCAGCCAGAAATACGCGGACGGCTGATCAAATCCAACAAAGCCTACTATGGTCTATCAAGACTCTTTAAATCCCGAAATTTATCCAGAACGTCCAAGCTACTACTGTACAAGACCATGGTCTTACCAGTACTCATGTATGGATCCGAGACCTGGGTGCTCAATAAAAGGCACTCTGAACTCTTAGCCGCGTTCGGGAGGAAGGTCTTAAGGAGAATTGTTGGCCCCGTATGTGAGGGAGGACGATTCCGGAGACGCTACAACCATGAGTTGTACGTAATCTACCTTGAAGCTAATGTAAGAAAAATCAAGCTCGATAGACTCCGGTGGGCGGGATACCTAGCTCGAATGAGCGAAGAGGAGTCTGCCCGGAAAGTCCTTTGTGACAGGATGTATGGAAGGAGACAGCACGGCAGACCTTGTCTGCGATGGAGGGATGGCGTAGACCAGGACACCCAGAGCCTAGGAGTGCCAAACTGGATGACATCGGCTCGAAATCGGGACCGGTGGAGAGATTTGTTAAATAAGGCCACGACCGAATACCGGTTGTAGTTCCGATGATGATGATGAGAAGCCATCCCCATGTTTTAATGCATTGCGAACTTCAAATGGATCTAATATATTGTGTCTTATTCTAACTCTGCCTTTATTTTCGCTCATGCAGATTTGAATGAGCGCAGTATATTTTTTCGGGTTTCCCAACTCAATTACAATATGGTAGAGGCTTTCTTTGCCTCGTGACAGAGTCGTAGGCTCTTTTGAAGTCAATGAAAAGTCGGTGGACTGCCTCTCCGTATTCCCACTTTTTTTTCCAACAATTGGATTACTGTGAACATTTGGTAGCTTGTTGACCGGTTCCTACAGAATTCGTACTGATAGTCTCCGAGTATTTCTTCTGCTTATGGTGTGATTCTCACCAGTATGACATTAGTTAGTATTTTGTATGCGGCTGGGAGTAATGATATTCCTCTGTAGTTCTCGTAAACAGATCTATCGCCTTTTTTGAAAATAAGGATGACTATTAAGGTTTTCTATTCTTGCGGAGTCACTTCCTTATCCCATATTGTTTTAATCAGTTTATGGATATTTCAAGCGGTTGCCTCTCATCCATGCTTCATAAGCTCTACGATTTTTCACGAATCCGCACTGGTGGTCGCCCAGTATTTCTTCTGCGTACGGTGTGATTCTTGCCAGGATCCCATATTGTTTGACTAACTGGTGGACCATCCGAACGGTTGCTACTCCTCCGTACTTCATAAGCTCTGCCGGTATGCAGGCGACTCCGGGAGCCTTGTTGTTTTTCAATGGATTTATGGTGTTTACAATTTCGTTGAAGGAGGGCATTGGGATCTGAACCCCGGCTGTATGTACTTCTGGTACATTTATTTGTGGGTGATTGGTGAGCAGATTAAGCAGGTTTGTTAAGTACTACTTCCACCTTGTCACGATATTACTTGTTTCTGTGGCCAGGTAGCCGTCTGCGTCTCGAATTACTTTGGCTCTCCCTCGATACCCGTTTCTAACTGATTTTATGCTTGCATACATCCCTTTGATGTTCGAGTCACCTCTTATTCGCGTTTGTTTCCATTTGAAAAGTGTGTTGTTTCTTTCCGAATCGTCGCGTATCTTAAGATGGGCTGGGCATGTAGCGAGAGTGAGCAAAGACAGAACCGTATGTAGAATTCTTGACGGACGATCAACGGGAAAGACGCCGGTGGGAAGACCGCGACGAAGATGGAAGGACAATGTAAGGCGCGACCTTGAAGAGATTGGATCATAGGGCGGAGCGTAAAAAGAGAATGCACAGCACAGGAAACAATAGTGCGAGCCGAGTCAGTGAGGTTCACTGTTCACAGTGTTATGGTTCACTGGATCAAACTCTAAACAACGCAGCAAACCGCACACGAAGAAAAGGAGAATAATAAAACGCACTAGGTATTGTTGTTTGGTGATCACCGCTTTTTATTTTTAATGCAAACCGCTTGTTATTTAATATATAATGTTCAGAATAATTAGAAATTAATATTTGTAACTAATACATGAAACCCGAATACATTTTAGTGGTTGTAGAACGTGACTCTCGACTCTCTAGACTCAACACTCTATTAAACTTTGTTATAAAACTCCTTATAAACTCGAGGGAGTACGCATCCCCCGTAACGCACTTACGGCGGATGAATCGTGATTTTAGGTGCGCGTCGTTTGATGGTTGTAACAAAACTCCTAGAGGGTTGGAATCTGGCTCTTGATTCACCCTCGATTCGGTGGTGGTAAATATCCTTTGGGCTTAGGATACGTTTACTCACTACAAAAGAAACGTAAAGTCTCTCTTTGTGAAATAGAAAACCAGATCTCGTAATGAAGACCATGATGGCATGGGTGTATGGGTGATCATGCAGATCACATTGGTTTTCTCGTGCAACGAGGCAACGAGAACGAAGCAGAAAAACTGTAAGGACAAAGGGATCGTGAAGATCATTGTTTATGATGTGCATTATGGCTATATAAATAGATGGCAATGCGTCGGAGAAATGGTGCTAATGGATTTTTATTTGCATTTGAATATGCTGGTGTGGCCAAAGCAATTTAGGTATACGATTGGTGATCGTGTACCGCATTTTGCTGGACAAAAGGGATCGAATATAATGAGGTTCAGCTATATGAATAGGCTGCACTCCTTAGGTGTGAATGCATTTGGGATACTTCAAACAATTTGAATTGTTTATCGTATCGCCCGAATGCCTGCGGACGAACCGAATTCTTTTGTTTGGCACATGATGCATGCTGAAGAATTCGGTTTTAGCGGCTTTGCGCTAATTGTATGCAGCTGCTATGGTGTTGCATTATGTCGTTAGACAAATAAGTCGCCAAGCAATGTGCATGCAGGCAAAATCGACGAGATTACAACGTTACATTAAATGTGAATAATGTATTTGGAGAAACGCAATTGATGCAAGGAATCGTGATGGCCTTGGTGGTGGACATGTGGTGCCCACTTGCGTAGCATGATTGCTTGGCATACAAAGTGTGCCGAGTAGGTTTGGGGTTTATGATCCTGTATGGGTGAAAAGAATTCTTGTAGGGAATTTGAAAGCGAATTGATGCATGGGAGTAAGAACTCTTTTACAGGAACTTTTAGGTTATGCGTTAGAGAACCTTGATGAGTAAAGCTTTTACAGGTGCTAATGCAATTGCATTAGCGGGAAACAATGGAGTTTGAGGAGCTTCAGCACAGGAAGCTTGGGGGTAATTGGGCAAGTAGACAGTGGCGTTTGGCTGAAGGGCCACAAGGTAATAAACTTCCGACCTCCTACAGGCCAATAATTAATAATAATAATAATAAAGAACTTTGAATACTTTTCACTGGAATCAATTCGAGCATTAAATAAAATGAACACGGAGTTGTGGCAACTCTAACAACAGATACACACAATTCACAGGCAAAAATAGTGAAGAACACGAACGAAAAAATCGAATAAGAAAAATACATCAGAACCGTATACCAAGCGATAAATAATAAAAATAATTCACATCAGTGGAATATAGTCGAGTTTGGAAATCAAATTCTAAACACGGTCAGTAGCATGGTGTGTAACGCTTAGGTAAAATTTTTTTCGTGATTCGAGCTGTCATAGCGTCAGTTCGAATCACACGATCTTCTTCACTATTATTTCAAACGCTATAGAGTTACTTATACTCCTATCTTAGAAAGTTTCTCTAAGATAGGAGTATAATGAATGGTTTATCCCTAAAAGTGATATTTAAAACTGGACAAATAGTGAAAAGTATGGGCAAAGAAGCAATTGGCAAAATAGAGTCCTCCAAAGGTAAAAAAAATTAAAACAAAAAATAAACTTAATCGAATCACTTACCTCAGCATTAAAAGATGGTCTAAAATTCTTGTGCAGCTCAACGATTATCCTCAGACAGACCAAAACGTTCTCTTCGTTGTCTATTCGCAACAATTTAAGCATGAGTGAAATGATAAGTTTAACATGAGGTCTTAAAATTTCGCTTATGGGTAAACGATGCATCATCTCAAGAACGAGTTTGCGTGTCTGAAAGAAAGACGTAATAAAATCTACAATATAATCATATCCTTTGCTGGCAAACAAATAAGAAATAGATCCGTTATCGGAAAATTAAAAACATTTAATTTAAAAATTGCACCCCAACGAAAAAGCTGTAGATCGTTACAAGCTTGTTTGAATTAATTAAAGCGCCATTGTAAACTGAGAAACGAATGCACAAAATTATTGTTATTAGATGGCAACTGAGTGCCCACCAAATTAAAACATGTGTTTGCTGATGTCTCTCTCTTTGTCGTTTAAATCTATATACCTAAAACAAAGTCGGTGTTCAGCATCGAGAAAGATTCCTCGACGTGACAGCAAAAATATTCCTCTTCAGGTAATCCAGTTCTCATCACAACTGGAGCTATATCAATGTTGATCTTCGTGGTTGATAGTGCAATATGATACACTAGATGCTTCCTTTTCCATGCTGTAGAAAACTGCAGAAACTAGGCAAATAAACTCTTCCTAACTGTTGAGCGTTAAAGTATTCAACACTGCGACCGTAATAATAAGAACACGAAACAATAAATCGTAAAAAGATTCCCTTTAATTGAATTCACAATAAAACGATTTATAACACGTTGACAGGTAAACGATACATCAAAAAGACTATATCATTTTTAGAACGATTAGAGTTACATCTTTTAAGTAAAACTGTGTAGCACCAACTGTATGATCTACCAACGTTAAGAAAACAACAGGTGCTGCAAGCACCGTATACAAAACAAAATCTTAACCTTAACGTGAAAAACAAACTGTGAGAGAACAGTACAGCGGTAAAAAATACGGGCTCGTTATCAGTCCGATGAATCTGCTAGTTGTTATTGGCAGCGTTCAGTGCCAATGGTATTTTTTCCGTAATGGTATAATGTATAATGGTATAATACATGTTGCGGAACTGGAACAGTCGGGTTAGTTACACCATTTATAACTCAAGACCGGCAGCACCGATGTTAATGATAAATAAACTTCCGATCTCCTACAGGCCAATAAATGATATGATGGATTCGTCTCCGCCCCGAATAACAGAATAAGTATTAAAATATCGGAAAAACTCACGGATAAATAATTTTCATCATCATCATCGTCGGCACTACAACCGGGATCCTTGGCCTTATTTAACAAGTCCCGAGGCTTATTAAATTTTCCATAATAATTTGTATTCCCGGGCAAGGTTATTAGCCAAGGATAAAAAATTATACAGAAAATTAATTTTCAAATAAATTAGGTTTGGAACTCCGCTATCTTCCGCAATTTACAGCTCAAGTGACGCAACCGATCCAGACCTACATGATGATGTAATTACGAATATGATTCATGGACCTTGTGGCGCCATCAACCCCCAATCACCGTGCATGGCCAACAGCAAGTGTTCCAAACGCTATCCAGGAAAACTGACGACGGAGACTGTTACGGACCTCGCGTCCATGTCCTCACCTAACACCCACTAATTCCATTTCGTAAAATTCCCCTCTCTACTTGTAAAGGGAAGACAAATCGTCAAGTAGCTAATTTGCATCAACTACTTTGTGAAAATTCTATTTTGGAGAAAAATAATAAAAAACGGCGTTGGCGCCGAATAAAAAATAAACGTCAACGGCGAAAATGATAAAATGTTCGACATTCAACGTAAAACTTCGAAATAAGGCACATTTCCCTCAGAAAGAAGTAATAAAGTTATGAAAAGGAACAAGTAAATGTAGAACTCACAACCGGGAACTATATGAATCTCGCAACTTCACTGAGCAATATTATTTGCGAATAAACAGTCGATTTGCAACAGAGAGTAAAATATATCTTCTTCCACCCAAGTCGGACAATTAAGAAAAAGTTCCATACAATGGACAACAAGCTGAACAGGGGAGCTCAAAGTTCAACGCCCCCTGCAACCTGCCAGCAGCAAGACAGCAACAGCAACTATAACGACCGGTCCACGGTCTATACAAGTAAGTCAATTCACTTACCCTATAATATATTGCTATATTAAGTAAATATTAACAATATATTTTATCATAAATTGTATGGATAAAACCATAACCAGACCATCACTGGCGATTATGGTTATCCACTGTATCGGCGTCGATCACCCGATGATAACGGTCGAACTATCACAACAAAAGTGAAAGGTAACGATTTCGTGGTCGATAACAGTTGGATTGTTCCATATTCACCACTTCTTTCCAAAACATTTAAGACACATTGCAATGTTGAGTATTGCAATTCGGTGAAGTCAATCAAATACATCTGGAAATATGTCACGAAAGGCAGCGATATGGCGGTTTTTGGCATCCAAAAACGTTCTCGAAACTTTGTCGACGTTCGACTGATGCCGGCATTTTGTAACTTCAAGGGCATCGGTTTCACCAATACGAATGTAAACGCCGTCCACCAATATTTTCAAACAGCGAAATCTGATATCCTTGCCCTAACTGGACCCCAGGTCGATTCGACATATCTTCGTTGCTCAGGATACGCCTTGCATTCAAGATTCCGTTTTAAGGGTGGAGTCTGCGTCTTCACGCGGTCCGATCTGGCTTGCCAAAGGATGGAGGCGTTAGAACGCAATAACTTGGACATCATGTGGTTGTACGATCTGCTGAAGAATTCCGTTAAATTTCTTTGTTGTCTTTACCGTTCCCCGTACGACGATCGACCGGTAACACTTTTTGAACATCTTTCAATTACCATCGACTGGATACAGATCAACCACCCAGCTTCTTTGTTGTCCTTGGCGATTTTAATGTGCACATTTCCGGCTGGTTGAGACATTCTAACAGAACCGACGAGGCTGGGAGGCTGGCGGCGATGTTTGCTGTTAACCACAACTTGACTCAACTCGTGGAGGAACCTACGCGAGTGCCGGATGCCCGACGGGAACACTCTGGATTTGTTTTTGACATCGAAGTCGAGCGTTTATACCTTAGAAGTTGCTGATCCAATGGGAAACTTAGGTCATTGTTTGGTATTGGTCGCGCAACCACTTGCATTTCAAACGAATAACCGACCTAAAGAGCTGCGCCATGTATGGAGGTATAGAGCTGCCAACTGGGACGATTTACGAGATTTCTTCGCATCCTTTCCGTGGTCGGAGGTGTGTTTTGGAAACTCCAATGTTAACGCAATGTCCAGAGTCGGTCACAGAGGTTATTCTTCTCGGGATGCAGATCTACATTCCACATTCCATCAAACAAAGCTCATCTGATAAGCCTTGGTTTGATAAAAAACGCGAGCAGATTACACCGGCAAAAAATAGAGCTTTTAAGCAGTGGCGCTCCAATCCCATCGATGTTAACAGAACGAATTTTGTTAGAATCAAAAACGCGTGCAACCAGGCGATTGATACCGCGAAGAAAGCTCACAACGACAGAGTGACCAATAAACTCCTTCGGTGCCCGACTAGTTCGCGCTCCTTCTGGTCAATAGCAAAAGCTGTCAGCAGTAGCTTCGCTTCCTCCTCTTTTCCTCCGTTGGTGAGAGCCAGCGGGATGTTATTCACAAATTCAAAGGATAAAGCTAATGTGTTCACGAATTTATTTTCCGCGAATTCAAACCTCGATACCGATATTTTGGAGCCACCTGTGATCGCGCCGGTATGGTCTTCCATGCGGGATGTGAGGTTCCGCCCACGTCCTATTCAACGCATTCTACATGAACTGGACTGTAAAAAGGCAACCGGGCCGGACGGAATATCAGCAATAGTCCTTAACAACTGTGCTCCAGAAGTGAAAGCCAGTTCTTGGCAGACTCTTTCGCTTATCTTATGGACGGAAGACATTTCCTACCTGATGGGATGTAGCTCGGGTTCAACCAATCCCAAATAAGAGTAAAAAGTGTCTCCCACAAAATTACCGCCCGATAGCATTACTGTCTATGTTATCTAAGGTGATGAAAAAGCCGAGTTAATTAAGTATTTGGAGTGCAACGGACTTTTGAATGATCGTCAATATAGATTCCGTGACAGATGGTTCTAATCCGATATCCTAAGCTGATTAATGCCACCTTTCGCATTCATGGAAATATACAATATAATCTAACACATATCAAAATCGTCAGGACTGCAAATCACAATTAACCCTCAGTAAAATATACACAGCGTTGCTTTTGGGGTTGCGATGTTAAATACTTATGAACGTCCCGAAAGACTGTGTCAATGCTGAGTTATCAACAGAAGAAAAGGGGTTTCTAAGAGATATTTAACAACTATTATATATCAACTCATACCATATCTAACAAGTGGCAACATATATAACAACGAACGCAATTTAGTATAAATTTTATTCAACACCCCACATCCATATATAACAACTATTTAGTATAATTATTATCCATGACCCCAAGTAACACCACAAAAATATACAACATCTCCAAGGGCATTGCTGAGCAAGTTTCATTCAAATGAACTTCCCCAGCAGTTTGCTACTGGACGAAGAGCTTCTTCGAAAATCGATCGATCCGGTTTTTTTTTTAGACTTCTCTCGGGAGAGGCGAACCTATAGCGCCGAGTGGGCACCCCGAGATGCCATCAAATAACTGTTGCAGTTCTTTTTGAACAGTTGCCGGTTGTAACGCTCCGGGAACACTTGCGTGGGAAGGCAGCTCCACAGATTCCCCGCTCTGCAACGGAACGAGTTCTGATGCAGGGATGTTCGCACCGTCGGGAGATGAACCACAAACGGGTGTGATCCGTCGGATTGTCTTGTGGAGCGCATATAAGCCGAATTGTGTGGAACAATACCAAGAATCTCCGAAGAACAGCAGCCGTGATAATATCTGTAAAACATACAGAGGTCGGCTACGCGCCTTCGATGTGATAGCGACTGCAGTCCCGACGTCAGCGCCGAGTCCCCGATCAGGCGGATCGCTCGTCTCTGTATGCTCTTAAGTAGGTCGAGGGTATGTTTAGGAGCCGAGATCCAAGCATGAGGGCAATATTCGAGCGCGGGTCTAATTTGGGATTTATATAGGAGAAGAAGTTGGACCGGAGTAAAATATTTATTGGCTCTAAAAAGATAACTCAGTTTTCCTGGGACTGACCTGGCGATACTCAACACGTGTTTATGTCATGATACATTCCCACAGACCGTGACGCCGAGCAATCTCAAACTTTCCCCGAACATTCATCATCAGCTGTGGAACCGATGATCCACTTTTCTTTGTGAATGTTGTATATTGTGTCTTCGCTGCATTGAAGTCGACGGGATTGGCCCTTCCCCACTGCAGGACCCTATCTAGATCCTGATTCAGAGAGTCAATCTGTCTACATCTCAGCTGATGCGACGCAGATGCACCAATCGGCCGAACACTCGAAAAGGAGGAAACAAGCGTACTATCATTCGCAAAACTGAACACTTGGTTATCCGTTGTCTCCAACAAATCATTTATGTAAAGCAAGAACAAGGTTGGAGCCAAAATAGAACCTTGGGGCACCCCCGAATTAACAGGACACAGATCCGAACACTCGCCGTCCACAACAACCCGGATCGATCGATTCTCTAGGAAGCTCCTCGTCCAATCGCAAAGCTGTTGGGAAAGTCCATATGAACGAAGTTTTCTCAGCAATGCCCCGTGTCAGACACGGTCAAAAGCCTTGGAGATATCCAATGCGACCGCCCTTGATTCACCATGCCGTTCAATCGCAGATGTCCATATATCGGTTATAAGTGTCAAAAGGTCTCCCGTGGGTCGCCTGCCACGGAATCCGTATTGACGATCATTCAGAAGTCCGTTACACTCCAAATACTTAACTAACTCTGTATTGATGACTTTTTCCATTACCTTAGATAAAATAGGCAGTAATGCTATCGGACGGTAATTTTGTGGGACACTTTTTTCCCATCTTTGGGATTGGCTGAACTCGAGCGATTTTCCAGCAGGCAGGAAAGGTCCCCCGTGCATAAGATAAGCGGAACAGTCTGCCAAGATCCGGCGATAGTTCTGGAGCACTGTTCTTAAGGACTATTGCTGGTATTCCGTCCGGACCGGTTGTCTTCCTACAATCCAGTTCACATAAAATGCGTTGAATAGTGCGCGGACGAAATCTCACATCCTGCATCGAAGACTTTACCGGCGAGATCACAGGTCGCTCCAAAGTATCGGTATCGAGGTTTGAATTCGCGGAAAATAAATTCGCGAACATATTAGCTTTATCCTTTGAATTCGTGACTAACGTCCCGCTGTCTGTTACCAACGGAGGTAAAGAGGAGGATGCGAAGTTACCGCTGACAGCTTTTGCCATTGACGAGAAGGAGCGCGAACCAGTTGGGCACCGAAGGAGCTTATTGATCACCCTGTCGTTGTGAGCCTTCTTCGCGGTATCAATCGCCTAGTTGCGCGCGTTTCTGATTCTAACAAAATTCGTTCTGTTAACATCGGTGGGATTGGAGCGCCATTGCTTAAAAGCTCTGTTTTTTGCCGCTGTAATCAGCTCGCATTTTTTATCAAACCAAGGTTTATAAGACGAACTTCGTTTGATGGAATGTGGAATATACATCTCCATCCCCAGACGAATAATCTCTGATACCGACTACGCGCAAGCGTTAACATCGGGGTTTCCGAAGCACACCTCGGACCATGGAAAGAATGCGAAGAAATCTCGCAAATCGTCCCAGTTAGCAGTCCCATACTTCCATACATGGCGAAGCTGCCTAGGCCGGTTATTCGCTTGATATGCAAGTGCTTGCGCGACAGATACCAAGCAGTGATGAGTTTCCCAGTGGTGCAGAAACCTCTACGGTATAAATACCCGGTTCGGATGTCAAAAACAGATCCAGGGTGTCCACATAATCGCCTTGGGCATCCGGCACTCGCGTTGGCTCCCTCCGAGTTGAGTCAAGTTGTGGCTTACAGCAAACATCTCCGCCAGCCTCCCAGCCTCGTCGGTTCTGTTAGAATGTAACAACCAGCCGGAATTGTGCACGTTAAAATCGCCAAGCACAACAATTTCAGAAGCTGGGTGGTTGATCTGTATCTAGTCGACGGTATGTGAAATATGTTCGAAAAATGTCGCCGGTCGATCGTCATTCGGGGAGCGGTAAAGACAACAAAGAAATTTAACGGAATTCCTCAGCACGACCCTCAACCATATGATGTCCATATTATTGGGTTCCAACGCCTCCATCCTCTGGCAAGCTAGATCGGACCGCGCGAAGACGCAGACTCCGTCCTTAAAACGGAAGCTCGAATGTAAGTCGTATCCTGAGCAACGAAGATATGTCGAATCAGTTGACAAGTCGACCTGGGTCTCAGTTAGGGCAAGGATATCAGGTTTCGTTGCTTGCAAATATTGGTGGACGGTGTTTACATTCGTATTGATGAAACCGATGCCCCTGATGTTACAAAATGCCGTCACCAGTCGAGCGCGGGCAGAGCCTCGAGAGCGAACCCGGTTATGCGATGATGAACGTCTTAAGGTTCCATCATTTATCATGCCATCTGCATGATGTTCCCCCCGACATAGACACAATATACAACATTCAGAAGCTAAAGTGGATCATCGGTTCCACAGCTTATAATGAATCGCCAGACACTCGAATCTGGAAAAAACATGAAATTACTCGGCATATGGTCTGTGGGAATGTATTGTGGCATAAACATGTGTCGAACATTGCCAGGTCCGCCTCTGGAAAACTGAGTTATCACTTTGAAGCCAAGAAATATTTTACTTCGGTTTAACTTTTTCTCCTGTATAAATCCCAAATTAGACTTCGTTGCTCAGGATACGACTTGCATTCAAGATTCGGTTTTAAGGGTGGAGTCTGCGTCTTCACGCGTGTTAAGTGTGTCAATGATGCGATACCTAAAGATAAAATACAAGGGGTCATTGATACACTTAATCAGAGAAGTACCACCAAATTCTAAACGCCAGTGAGCCCACGAGCCAACAATACATCCAAGTCATCGTCCTACCGAAATAATTGCAATCAAATCACCAACTCTTGAGCAATTAATAAATCGGTCAAAAAGAATGATCGATTGCATTTATCAAAGCAATAAACGATTGCACAAGTTGGAACAATTAAAATACGGAAACCTCCAAAATGCATGTTCCAGCACAATCGTCATAAGTGCAATAACTAGGTCAACTCGTTGGCGCAAAGGTTTAACTCAAGTAAAAAGCAATGAGGAAGTATTGACCGAAATCAGCAAAATGTAGCAATTACAAATTGGGTCGATGAAAATGCAATTGCATGATCGTCATTGGGAGGTATTGACCCCGAGGTGCGGTGAAACGTTTAATAAGTAATTAGGAGGCAGTTAATGGTGGATCGTGGAGATAGAAGCAATAAGAAAATTTGATCGGAAGAATCGGGTGTTGGCTACTGAAGAAGAAGTTAAAGTATAGCGATAATATTACAATAGTGTACTGAAGAAGAAGTTAAAGTATAGCGACAATATTACAATAGTTTACTGAAGAAAAAGAAGTTAATGTATAGCGATAATATTACAACAATGTACCGAAAAAGTGCTGTAACTTTATAGTTAATAACCAACTGGGACTGAAGAAAAAGGAGTTAATGCATAGATATAATATTACAATAGTGTAAAGAAAAGGAAAGTGCTTTAACTTTATAGTTGAATACCAATTGTGACTGAAGAAGAAGAAGTTAATGTATAGCGATATTATTACAATGGTGTAAAGACAAAGTACTGTAATTTTAGAGATTTATAATAATAAAAGGACTTCGTGATTTAACTGTTCACAGTTTTATCTATGGTTTTGTATCCTAATGGTTATTTGGACATAGACTTCACAAAACCATAACTCGCGGTCCGATCTGGCTTGTCAAAGGATGGAGGCGTTGGAACCCAATAACTTGGACATCATGTGGTAGTACGATGTGCCGAGGAATTCTGTTAAATTCCTTTGTTGTCTTTCCCGTTCCCCGAACGGCGATCGGCCGGTAACACTTTTCGAACATCTTTCACATACCGTCGACTGGATACAGATCAACCACCCAGCTTCTGAAATTGTTGTTCTTAGCGATTTTAATGTGCACAATTCCGGCTGGTTGAGACATTCTAACAGAACCTAGGAGGCTGGGAGGCTGGCGTAGAATATTGCTCTCATATTTCGAGCTCTGCTCTTAAGCATACTCTCAACCTACTTGAGAGCTTACAGGGACGAGCGATCCGCTTGATCGGGAACACCGCGCTGACTACAGTCGCTATCACATCGAAGACGCATAGCTGACCTCTGTCTGCTTGACTGATATTATCACAGGTACTGTTTTTCGGAGATTCGTGGCATTGTTCCGCACAATCCGGTTTATATGCGCTCCACGAGAGAATCCGATCGCACCACTTTGCGCTTCATCTCCCGACGGCGCGAACATCTCTGCACCAGAACTAGTTTCGTTACAGAGCGGAAAGCTGTGGAATCCCCTCCCCGCGTGAGTGTTTCCGGAGCATTACAACCTGCAACTGTTCAAAAAGAACTGCAACAGTTATTTGGTGGAATCTGGATGTTACAGGTTCGCCTTTCCCGAGAGAAGTGTAATAAAAAAACCGTTGTATGTAAATAACCCCTTCCCTTCCACATATTCCAAAAAAGAGTAATTTCCTATGGATGGGGGTGTTCTGGTGATTTGAAGGCAATCAGGAGGCAGAGGAGGATACACTTGTCCTCCTATACGAGGACATTTGTGAACACAACTTGTATTTTTTAGTGGGGGGACAGGACGTTAGGCTGTTTGCCCGAGGAGAAGGAAACATTTTTCCTACGGTGGCTCCCCATGCGATTAAGCGAGAAAGCTCGCCGCATGTTCAAGGAAAACCTCCCAGCGACTTTCAAGGAGTTCGAACAACAAGAAGTTTCGAATTGGGAGATTCAAATTATGATTTTTTAATACGTTTTGGCGGCGTTTGTATTTCGCAGTACAGTTAGCGTAGAAGACATTTTAACAAACTGGCAACGAATTTTTATTTTGCAGTCGACTGTAAAGGATTGCGGGCGTCCTGTCTAACACGAGGTCTGGGCCTCTTGATAACAAGTATTGTTCGACTCCCACATCGTAAGCCCACTAAAGATAACAAATCATTCGTTCGTTTTGATCCTTAAGGGATGCAATAAAAATCAAATATAGGAAACGGATAAATGGATCCCAGTGCAATTCATTTTTAATAAGAAATTTCATCAACAGCTTTCATATCATCAGTCCCATTAATGGCCTTGTTGTTTTACTTTTCATATTCCTATCCTGCCATAAATATTCCACAAGAAGCCAGCCTTTGTTTAAGTTTATTTTTGAATGCAGCGGTAAAAAGAACTACGGGCTACAGTTAATTATCAGTAATGATGCAGAAGAGGTACGTTATAAGCCTATTTGTTTCTGTACTTGTGCAGTAATCACAATCATTACCGTAGGCACCATATTGATCATGATCGCACAGCGACAGCGGCTTCTTAGAAATGTCGAATTATCCTTTGGCTTTATTTTTATCTCCAATGAAAGGAACAAACGAACAAACTAACCAAGGAATATTTGTGGACCGAATGTTACTGTAGATATTAGCTCAAGATCGCCTTTCTAGACCAATAGTAATGTCCTTAAGGAATTATATGAAATATAAAACAATATTTTGTTGGTGAAACTTACATGTTGGATGGTGTTTTCCGATATAAATTGCGGCTCACCCTCCTGCAGTATCTTGACGAATATTTTCAAGGCATGCTCCAGAAAGGATGGGAACGCAGAGGTCTGCACAATCACCTCAAAATGCTCGCTCAATTCCTGAGCAGCTTTGAGTTTAATTTCGTCTTTAGAGGATGCGTCGCCCAAAACCGTCACATAACTACGGAACGTGTTAATTTCATTTGGGTCCAGTTCATGGGTACTCATTGTCGGTCTTTATTTATTTCGCAACCATCAAAAGTGGAGTTTGACCATTTAGGAAGTATTCGATCTTCTCGTTGTCACAATAAACACAAAAGTCGTAATAAAATTATTTACACCGTTCAATATTTCACTATAAATATTATGAGAACCAGTCGCCTCCGTAAATGCATAAAAACAATTCCACTAGTACTGAATAATTACACAGTTTGACATAAGCGTTTGTGCGGTTTGAACTGAACGCAACTTCATAATTGGCGGAATAGGGTGTGCACAAAATTCAGTTGTGCCTATAACAATTCTTCTGATTGCTTTTTTAAACGTTTATTTATTTTACTTAAATACTATTACATTTTTTTGTTTCTTAGTCTTAATAAACATAAAACTATAATCTCTTGTTGTCGTTGTTTTAATGTATAAGGCTGTAGTGGCACGCAATACTAATCATTTTTCTTTCCTTATCCTTACAAATCGTTTATACAATGTACTGTATGATACTATTTTTTAAATATTATTTCAAGTACTAAATTGTCACATATATATTTTTTATTCATAATAAAACTATTTTGTTGCGGATTCGCAATTAAATGTGCTGGAATGTACTGGAGAAATCTAGTACATTCGCATGTATACCAGTTGCGCAGCAGCTGGCACCAACTGGCCATCATTGTCACCACGATGATGTCATGGCGTCACTTTTTGAATTGGCAGTTATGCCATTGAGTTAGTCTGCAGTCAACCTTCAACGGGCTCGTTACAATCATTCTACAATCAACAGTCAAAAGGGAAACACCATCGTGTGCCACCAAGAGCTATCCACCAAACAATTAAGGAAACACCATCGTGTGCTACGTAGAACCAACAAACAATTAGTATTAAATAGAATCCTTTTAATTTGTTTTCTTTTCTTGGTTTTTGGAAACTTCTAAATTTCTACAAGCGACATCCACAGAGGAAACACCATCTTGTGCTACGTAGAGCTGCTCCCAAAAACATTTCTGGTCCTTCGAAACGGATCCAGTGGCTAATTGGATTTTCATCATCGCCGCCCAGTTCGCGGCACATCGACAACTGCCAGCTACCTCGACACAAATCAAGGAGCTGAAGCTGCAACACTCATGAAATCATAATACCTGTAGGATCTGAAGGTATTCCTAAACACCAATCGTCTGTGAAACAAACACAAGATGTCTGATTGGGACACAGTTACGGTTTTACGTAAACGGGCTCCGAAACCACCTGCCCTCAAAACAAAAAGTGCTATTAATCAGGCACGTCGTCGGGGCGTTCAAGCGGATACTCAACAGAAATTTGCTGCCGGTACTAATAAGCAGCACATCAACACTAAAAACACGGCTAAATTGGACAGGGAAACTGATGAACCTAAACATGAGAAAATACCTTTAGAAGTCGGCAAGATCATTCAACAGGGACGCCAAGGGAAAGGATTGAGCCAAAAGGACTTGGCAACAAAAATATGTGAAAGGAAACCACAGGCAAAGGTAGAAGCCGATCTATCGAAGCTGCGCCCAGTGCAACAGCGAAGGCTGGCATTATCCGGACAAAATGCTGGTGAATCCCCGAAGGGAACGGAGAGTGCTCAAAGGAAACGAGGAAAGGAACAGGACCCTAAGCCTAACCACAGTGAGAGTCACAAGCAGGAAGAAAGTGATACATCGAGTGAAGCTGGTGACGGGGAAAGTGATTCGACGTCGAAACCTGGTAACGATGCTCCTCGGACTGGTGCACCGGCCATCTCCCCGCCAGCAAGTCGTTTGCCCCCAATGATGTTCCGGCCACCTCTACGGCGCCCGGAAACTCCGTCGGGACTTGACATGCGAATGCCGTCCGGCCCAACCACGGTTCGTCCCTGCCTTGGCGGCTTGCCTCGGCAATTAGGAGTTAATATGCCGCTCGGCCCTCCACCCGGATTGCCATCACGGATGATGCACCCGGAAAATTCCCCCCGTAGGGACAACGGTTCCCCGACGACATTCCTCTGTCGGCGGAACAACAAAGATCTCGACCGACGACATTCCTCGCTCGGAAGAGATCATACGTTTTCTCGCTACACTATGCGCAACGGAGCCGACAATCACCACGGCAGTGGTGGCGGCGGCGACGGCGACAACTTTGACAACGGTTCCGCGATGACATTCCTCAATCGGCGGAACACCAAAGATCTCGACCGACGACATTCCTCGGTCGGCAGAGATCATACATCTGTTCATCACCAACCTGAGTCGAGTAAAATGTAAGGACATGCATAAAAGAAGATGACAGTTCCAAGGATTCCTTAAGTCGTGGATCGGGGGACAGCGGCCGCCAGATGATCATTGCAAATCAAACGCTAGGTGATTTGTTGGAGAAAAATTCAATGGAAACCGCTGTTGATGCAAAACGAAAGCAGGATGACGAACTTTCTGCAACGATAGTTCAAACCAACGTGTCTTTGACAGCTGTTCCAATACAACAACCGACCACGATTGAGGATCTCATCGCCGCTCAGTTCGCGGCACAGGCCACCATCTCCGGCACTTTCCTCAACATACAGGAAAAGGGACAACCAAGTCCGACAGCAATCGAGGCAACTAAACATGCACTCCGCGCTGAATGGGAAACCTTCTCCAAGCGGCACCACGACATCTTCGTCACGGCGACACCGGACCATCTACAGCACACATACTTCGCGGAGGATTGTTTCGGCGAAACCGAAGAAATATACCTGGAGGAACAGACGAAGCTCCTCGAGGCTCAGTACGCGCTCAAGTCAGCCTCCCCAACCATGGTCAACAGCACCAATCGCCTCCACCCTAGCGAGCTGCCCCCAGTGCAGCTGCCAACGGTCAACATTAAGCCAGCGGAAAAGGAACCGCACCCCAGAACATTGAGTCAGCAGGCCGCCGACCAGAGTGCCGCCTGCCCAAAGCCTAACCTACCCAAGGTCCCGATGATCGACCCAGTGCCGAAGCCGCCACAGAAGACGATGCCGCGCACGCATTGTGGGGCACACCGTGACATAGCCGTTCCTCGTGGGTTGCGAACTTACAACTCCGACCCAGAGGAACTGGCCACCATCACACGGACTCCAGAGCAAGCAGTGGGCATGGCGTACATAGGATCCGTGTCAGATCCAACGCCAATGCCTTCCACGAATTCGGCTGTTCCAGCAACAGTAGCCGGCCCGATGACTAACCAGCCCAGTGTCCCGATGCACAAAACACCGCCGACACCCGTAAAGCAACAGGGTGCGTGCACATTCTGCAGGGCCTCACACACCATTTACGCTTGCGAGGGCTTCCGATCACTCACACCTGGCCGTCGAAAGTCCTTCGCACACAACAGAAACCTGTGCACCAACTGCTTGGGTCGCCACCGCCTGCGCGACTGCCACTCCAACAAGACGTGCCGTCGATGCCAGCGGAGACATCACAGCCTGCTGCATGTCCGGTCTACCGCCATCGACAGGACAACATCACCGCCACAACGAGCCAAAGGATCCGCCCCCCGGATCGACCGCCAGGAAGGGGTCTGCGCACATACAATCAGCACCCCTTCACAGCATTCCGCGTTGCTGCCAACAGCCAGAGTTATCGTGACATCTGAGACCGAACAGAGGATTGAAGTCCGAGCTCTGCTGGACCCCTGCTCCAGTGGCACCTTCATTTCAACATCACTCGCCCGAAGGTTGCACCTCCGACGCCAAGCATCGCCCGTCCCCACCTACGGTGTTGGGGGCACTCGTGGCCTTGCCACCAGGACTCAGGCCGCCATCAGAATCACTTCTCGCCTCCACGGCTCGAGACAATGGACACTGAGGCCCTTCATCCTGTCCGGGCTCTCAGTGTATACACCACCACCAGGATCAACGACAAGGGATCTCTCGTTCGTGGCGGATCTGGAACTTGCAGATCCGAACATCGCCTCCGCCGAGAAGGTGGACATCATCCTTGGGGCAGACATATACCCCAACATCATCGTCGAAGGTCTCAGGAACGACCAACGTTCCGGCCTCGTCGCGCAGGCCACTGAACTGGGATGGGTGCTAACAGGCGCAGCACCCACCACATCATCCAGCGCAAAGGTGACAAGGCCTGTCACCAGCCATCATATGGCCATTCCTCGTGGGTTACGAATTTACAACTCCGACCCAGAGGAACTGGTCGTCCTTCCGACTGGGGGCCGCGGCTTCCATCAGAGAACCCAAAGGACGTCTCGCCGGCATCGGCCGCGGTGGCCACATACGAAGCCCATTCAACTACCAGCCACCGATCCCTTGCGCGACCCAACTACAAGACACACCCCCCGCCCTCTGAACCATTGCAGGGGCAAGGGGCAATCGAGGAACCAGGAGCCTACCCACTCGAACACTTCAAGGCATCCCACCACACCCAGGACACCACGTGGTCAAGCTCCTGCCCAGCTCCAAAGCTACCCAGGCCAACCGCTACCACCTGTAGCCACCACAACAGGACCAGGAGCGCGCAATGCCCCGCTTGGCGGGCGGCGCTACCCAGCAACCAGCGGTCTCTCGAACTCCAGTAAGAAAGCACGCCCCTCTGTGCATCCACAGAGGCTGCATTCCGACGGCCCCGAGAGGCACTTGGCCCGTGACTGCCACTACGAAAGGACACGCGGACAGTGCCAGGGTAGACACCGCACCCGACTCCACGTTACAGCACACATCCCCAACGGTCGCAACCTGCCGGCCACTCACTCCAGACGGGCGCCAACGTGCGCAGTACATGGCACCACCACCGGTCTCGACATAGCTAGACCCATCACCAGTCATCACGTGGTCATTGATCGTGGGTTGCGACCTTACAACTCCAACCCGGATCAACTGGCCGGTCCCGCGACCACAAGGGGCAACGGACATCAGCGATGGGAAAGAGGTTCCTGTCGCCATCGATCATACGGGCCATCCCAGTACCTCAAGCCCCCAGCGCTCCTCAGGGCAGGCGGCCCCCTCTCAACCGATCATCCACGTGAAAGTGGACAGCCCACCAAGACCAACCGCCACCAACAGACCGCACACTCCCGGCCCGTAGCCACCGTCCCCTGGAACAAAATGATTCGCCAATGATTGGCGAAGGCGGGCGGAATGTTGCGGATTCGCAATTAAATGTGCTGGAATGTACTGGAGAAATCTAGTACATTCGCATGTATACCAGTTGCGCAGCAGCTGGCACCAACTGGCCATCATTGTCACCACGATGATGTCATGGCGTCACTTTTTGAATTGGCAGTTATGCCATTGAGTTAGTCTGCAGTCAACCTTCAACGGGCTCGTTACAATCATTCTACAATCAACAGTCAAAAGGGAAACACCATCGTGTGCCACCAAGAGCTATCCACCAAACAATTAAGGAAACACCATCGTGTGCTACGTAGAACCAACAAACAATTAGTATTAAATAGAATCCTTTTAATTTGTTTTCTTTTCTTGGTTTTTGGAAACTTCTAAATTTCTACAAGCGACATCCACAGAGGAAACACCATCTTGTGCTACGTAGAGCTGCTCCCAAAAACAATTTAAACTTACTAGAACTTAAATATAACTTAGACTAAATTAATTCTAACTAAGCCTAGCTTAATTCTACATAATACTGTAGCGAGCTTGGGGTTCGTAGGATTAATTATTTTAATAAATAAGAGCCGTTAAATCGATTTTTTTTAAACTCTTTGTTAGTCTGTTAATAACAACCGTTATTTAATATTTCACTAATTATTCGGTGACTCTTCTTTCACTTCCGCGACTTATCGTTTAATTCCTATCGCTTCTTTACTCCGCTTCCTTACTTATTGCTTCCTTACTGCGTACTACTCCCTTGATCTGCGTGCGACGTATTTATACTGTTTTTATTCATTCTAATTCGGCGTTTGGTTTTCGTCCGTTCCATAGCCTCGAATTTTCTACTGCACACCACCTCCAGTTTCCCAGTACTTTCTAGAATATTCTAGTACTTTGTTTCGGACTTTCCAGAATATTCTAGTACTGATTGTCATATACGTCACACTACCCCCCGCCTAGATTAGTTCGTCCCGAACTAAGTTCACTGGTCGTCTGGGTTAACAAAAAGTCGCCAGCCGGTCACGATATACCACTTTCATCTTGGCTTTCGGTCTTCACTGAATCTTATAGACAACGTCGTTAATTCTTGTGAGAATCTTATACGGTCCTTCCCAATGTTGCTGCAACTTCGGGGACCTTCCTTTTTGCCGATGAGGGTTATAAAGCCACACGTTATCGCCTACATTAAATCCGTTGTTTTCATCCTGTCACTGGATACCTTGATTTGCTTTCGAACCAAATGATGAACCTTGTGGCGACTCTAACAGATACACACACAATTCACAAGCAAAATAGTGAAGAGCACCGAATGAAAAATCGAACAAGAAAATACATCAGAGCCGTATACCATAGCGATAACAAAAATAATCCACATCAGTGGAGTATAGTCGAGTTTAAAAATCAAATTCTAAACACGGTCAGTAGCCTGATGGGTAACGCTTAGGTACAATTTTTGGTGATTCAAACTGTCATAGCGCCAGTTCGGATCACACGTTCTTCTTCACTATTATTTCAAACGCTATAACCTCATCGAGGCGATCTCTCCATTCGGCTACGTAGTCTTCGGTCTTATCTATGGTGTGTGGTGGTATTAGATATCAATCGCAATTCGCTCGAAAGGGCCCCCCAGGTTGTATTGCTTCATAGCGCTCCTTGGTTTTGCTGTTGGTCCTTCGGTCGCAGTGCAAGTTGTGCACTTCCTACACCAAAACCCGACGTCATCTCTCATGTGAAAACAGTAAAATCAAGATCGTAATTTTGAAAGTGTCTTATTAACTCCCAGATGTCCACCGGAGGCCCCGTCGTACATTTCTGTTAGTACATCCTTCAATTTTGATGGTGGGACTAGAATCTGGATTCGATGGGATTTTCTGTCCGGGGCTTCCCATTTACGCTTTAGAATTCCATCTTCCACCCGCAAGGAATTCCATTGTGCCCAATATGCTTTAAATGTTCCACTCTTGTCGAAAATATTGCGCCTATAGCATCACTCGTCCACCCATCTAGTACTTCTACTTGTACATTTCGAAGGTCGTACGACTCTTGTTTTTCTTCCGCTCTATGACAATATTTACAATCTGGCTTACATGGTATTCTTGATAGAGCATCAGCGTTATTATGCACCTTCCCTTAATGGTGGGAAATTTGGAAATCGTACGTTTGAAGTCGTTCGATCCATCGAACTATTTGGCCCTCCGGATTCTTAAAATTTAACAACCATTTCAGGGCGGCATGATCCGTCCGTAGAGGTACTTACGGAAATTCTTAACGGCTTCTAAGGCAGCCAGCAGTTCCTTTCTTGTTGCGCAGTAATTTCGCTCTGGCTTAGATAGAGCTCGACTATAATATGCGACAACTCTCTCTTTACCATCGACTTCCTGTGACAACACTGCTCCGATTCCTGTGTTACTTCCATCAGTATCCAATATAAATGGACGATCCGATCTTGGGAATGCCAATGTTGGAGTCTGTTGGAGTTATAAATGACTCGGGCTCGTTGATCCTCAATAAATAACAGTCTAGAGTTAGCAGTGAATTGAAATGTTAATTTAATTTGCGAAATGAAAATTTGTCGATTGACACGGAATACACATGATAAAATTGGACCAAAAATTCGAGGCACGTTTTTCTATATCTTTTACTTGCTCTTGCGTTTGAATCAGACAGTTGATTGACAGATGGGATCAGTGCCAACTTCAAGTCCAAGAACTGTGTGAAGTTCGCACAGGCTGACGGTTGTGTTGGGCAAGACCAGCTGTCAATTGATCAATTCTCAAAAGAGTCTTACATAACTCGGCCTGCAATGTTGATACTTCGCCAGTTCTTGTTCGCCGACTGTGAATAGCCAATATTGTAGCCGGGGGCCCCTCAGAAGATCTAAATCCACATTGACCCTGAGGCCAACACTAGCGATCGTAGTTGAACAAAAATAAATAGACCAATTGCGTAAAATGCCAAGATAATTAGTGTTTATTATCCCTTGAACTTTAACTCTAACTTAATTGAAAACTAAAAACTTTAAATGTGAACCGCACAAGATCACTCCAATATACTAACATACGAATTTTTGTAATTGTGCTCCTATTTGTATGCACTCATCCAAGGTCTTTTTCTTCGCCGTTGGAATCATCCGATCAAAGGCCCGTATCATAGCACAGTAATTACGGCAAAAACTGTTCTATGATCCAACGATGTTTGCCAATCCCCTTTGGTCGGTCGATCACGCCATGTCCAGTGTACTTGAATGCTATTGTGAACTCAGCACACACGACAACCTATGGTGCAATTTATTGTGCATACCTTTAGGGCGTAGCAGCTCCGAAGTTGTAAGTTGCGTTGGTTTGATGGTAGGTGGGTCTGCAGTCGAATTGTGATTGTTCTCCTTATCCTTTGTCGGTGATAAATATATTCACCCTTGTGGTGATTGTTTGTTGCTTGTGCTGCAACAAATGTGTTGAATGCTGCCTCACACTTTTTTGTCCAATTGAATTTCTTGTCTTTAGCCGTTAGTTCGTGTAGGGTTTAGCCACATTGGCGAAACCTGTAACAAACCGTCGGTAATATGTGGCTAATCCCATAAAGCTTCTTAACTGTTGCTTATCTTCTGGAGTAGGCCACTCTTGGACAGCTGCTATCTTATCAGGATCCGTTTGAACTCCTGCAGATGAAACGATGTGTCCCAGGAATTTTACTCTCTTTTGGAAGAGTTCACTTTTCTTCGAATTGAGCTTTAACTTGCCTGTCTTAGTCGTTCGAAGACGAAGCGCAGATTATTGATGTGTTCTGGTAAATTCCTTCCAACAACGATGATATTGTCCAAGTACACAAGACACGTCTTCCACGTAAGTCCCCGTAGAACACTTTCCATTAATCGTTCAAACGTTGCTGGAGCATTACACAATCCAAAAGGCATCACGTTGAATTGATAAAGTCCGTTTCCGGTAGTAAACGCTGTCTTCTCCTTGTCCTCCTCCTTCACTTCCACTTGCCAGTAACCGCTTTTTAGGTCCAATGTTGAAAACCACTGAGCTCCAGAAAGGGTATCTAGTGCGTCGTCGATTCGAGGAAGTGGGTAACTGCGACGGTATTCGACACAAAATCTAGTTGTCCCATCCTTCTTCTTGATGTGCACTACCGGCGAAGCCCATAGGCTCGATGATTTCTCGATGACTCCTTGCTCTTCCATCTCTCGAATCATGTTGCCTACTTCTGATTGTTTGGCCAACGGTAGTCGACGAGGTGGCTGCCTTATAGGTCTTGACTCACCCGTATCAATGCGATGTTTAACTATACCGGTGCGTCCAAATTTATCATTTCCTGTCACGAAAATTTCAGAAAAATCGTTCAGGAGTGATTTAACGCTTGCCTTTTCTCTGTCTGTTAATTCGATTGCCTGGGACATCAAACTATTAACCACAGAGGATGCACCAGAGGGCTGTTTAATTGAATGGTCCTCTCCTCTTGTCTGAAATGAGCTTATCATTGATACGGGTGCACATTCTGCGATTACCTCTCCTTTTCTTATTGCGACCGGCTCCTTGGACGCATTTCGTACCCTGACAGGTACGATGTGCTTCTTCGCATCGATAAGGGCTTTTCTAACAAGGATGTTCCCCTTACGTTGATTTTGTACAGCCTCGGTGATGTAAAACCGATTGTCACCGGGATCACTCTCGAGACTGGTCCAAATTACCGAGTCTGAACGAGCTGGGATCTCATCCTCCTCACGCACATAACATTTCAGTCTTCGCAATTGTTCGTCCTACAGCGTAATAGCAACCTCCAAGTTACCAACTCGCAGTGTTCTTTGCCCGATATCCAGAACAACTTGATGCTCCTTCATGAAACCCGTTCCAAGAATGCATTCGTCCGTAATATCGGCAACCAAAAATTGGTGGGAGATCGAAATATTGCGCAGCACTATTATGCTCTCGACTTCTCCGTAGACTGTAGAGCATTCTCCTGTAGCAGTCTTCAAAGCGTATCTTCTATTTTTATTAAGGGCTATTTTGTGCACGACATCCGGCCGAATTATGGATCTCGTTGCTCCAGTGTCGATTGTCACTGTTGTTGTCCTTGCATTAACAATCGTAGTTATAATTAAACTTTGGTTATCCCGTTGGAGTTGTAATACAGTTACGATGCTGGGGCTACACATTCCACCAGGCGACTTTCGCCCCGTAAAGTCTGCCCATACAAGTTTCCCGAGCTATTGCCCTCAGGTTGGTCCGTTGATAGTCTTCTCTTATGATTAGCGCATGGACAACAATTCTCACTTGATGTTTCATTCATTCGTCGACGTTTCCTACAGACAACAGAGATGTGGCCGACTTCGTCGCATGTCCAACACTTCATATCAGGTCTCGGGGTTCTCCGTTGTACATGCCCGATTCTTTGGCAGGAACATTCCCGGACGGACGTTTCTCGGACTCTATATGTACTCCTGGTAGCCAGTTTAGCAGATTCATATGCCAATGCGAACGCCAGTATTTCATTAGTCGTCTTCTTTCCCGCCAAACGAACGGCCTGTTGCAAGTCACGATCTTGGAGTGCGTTTATAAATGCATCCATTGCTACCTCGTTCAGAAATTCCTTAGTCATATTTGAATAAGACAAGTTTGCCAATCGCTCAATATCTGCCTGCAACTGTTGAAGATTTTCTCCAGGTTTCTGCATTCTGCTCCGTAGTTGCATGCGGTAGGCGTGCTGCATGTGGTTGTCTCCATACCTAGCTTCAAGGCCGTCTCTTACCGTTTGGAAATCTGTTTGCTTCTCTGCTGGTATGGTTTGTAGCAATTCTGCAGCCGCCCCGCGGAGTGACAAGATTAGTGATATTGACTTTTGCTCATCCGACCACTTATTATAATTGGCCGCGGCGTCAAACTGACGTATAAATACGGAGCAGGGTCCCGTTCCGTCGAAGGTTGGCGGTTGCATCCTGGTATCTTTGTAGTCATGTTGATTGCTAGGCGATGTCTTAGTTCTCTCAACACACTTAAGTCTCTTTTAGATTCGCGTTATTTCATCGGTGACTTTCTTAAATTCAGCTTCGTTTTTTAGATCCAGATTTTCTAATTTTCGAATTTTTGACTGAATTTCTTCCTCAAAGTGTTGAAAATTACATTTCATCCACTGCGTTTGGGCATCCAATTTTGCTTTCAGATCTGCAGCTTGTGCGTCGAATTTTGAATTTTGGGCATCCAACTTTGCATTAATATCTGCAGCTTGTGTGCCCAATTTTATCATCATCATCCTGAGCATCTCCGAAATGTCCAACTGTGACGTACTCTTCTCCGTTACATTGGCACCATCTTGACTCGCTGTTTCTTCTCCATCCCGACAGTCTGGCCCAATCGTAAAAACATATGTGTCGACATCAATACCCTCTTCCTCCAATGCTGCTTGCAGACGCTGTCGAAGAATTTGCTTCTGTCCTCTGCTATCCAGATTCCGATCCCCAAGTTCCTTCTTCAACTCAGGAACGCGAAGATCCTCCAAATGTCGATCTGACATCGTCACAACACACTTTCACAGACTTATTCACTTCACCAATAATTAATTCCACTTCTGACACCAATTGTAGCGAGCTTAGGGTTAACTGGATTAATTATTTTGAATAAATAAGAGCCGTTAAATCGATTTTAAATTAATCTAACACTTTATTAGTCCGCTAATAACAACCGTTACACGTAACGATTTATTGACTTATCGCTTCCGTACTTATCGCGTGTTTCTGCTTACTTCGTACTTTTTACTACTTATTTCCATGATCCGTGTGCGACATATTTATACCGTTTCCTCATTCTGATTCGGCGTTTCGTTTCCGTCCGTTCCATGGCCTTGAATGTTCTACTGTTCCTAGTCACCAGTTTTCCAGTACTTTATAGAATATTCTAGTACTTTGTTTCGGACTTTCTCGAATATTCTAGTACTGATTGTCATATCCGTCACAGTATTATAAAATTCCTATACTATTTACTATTACTATTTATTGCCCTGTAGGAACCCGGAAGTTCATGGCCTCACCGACATGACTCTGCCATCGTTCCCTGTCTTGTGCACTTTCCTTCCACGCTTGACCAGCCGATCCGATCTCCTCGAGGTCAAACCTAACATTGTCCTCCCATCTCCGTCGCGGCCGTCCTACCGGTCGCTTTCCTGTTGGTCTACCGTCAAGAATTCTACGCACGGTCCTATCGTTGCCCATTTGCGCCACGTGTCTGGCCCATCTTAATCTTCGCGAGCTGATTACTCTCACTATTGTAGGTTTGCCGTAGAGCTCTTCCAATTCGTGGTTGTGAAGTTTCCTCCATTGTTCTGCCTCCTCGTCATATTTACCTCCAAAGATACCCCTTAAAACTTTATCCTCGAATACGTGGAATTTGTTTTCTTCCCGTTTTGTGAGAGTCCATGTTTCGCATCGTAGAGAGCAATCGGCAAGATTATGCTTCTATTGACACGGAGCTTTATGTTGCGTGATAGCAGTTTGGATTTCAGGAGTTTACTGACCCTGTGCCAACTAGCGTTGCCGGAATGCAGTCTTTTGTTAATTTCAGTCAGTATCATTCCTAGATATTTAAATTCGTTAACTTAATATCTTGCCCCTGACGTTTATATGTGTTCCCTGTGTTACGTGGTAACTGCCTCCCGCCGCCCTAGCCTGGGCGAAAAATTCGGCCATGACTGTCCTGAAAATGATCGACCACGTCAAGGCCGAATTTTAGCTCATGCAGAGTTGTGCATCAGCCGTTTCTGTTGTATACAAATAATACAATGTTTAACTTGGGAAATGTACATTGTTTAAATGGGTACGTTTAGTTGAGATCACAATGTACGTTGTGTTTTTATATTTATTCAATGTTAATTTAATTGTATTTAAGTATAATTATTTAATGTTAATTTAATTGCATTTATTTTTGATTTGATATTGCTTAACGTTTACATATTACGTATTTCCGTTAATTTTTATATACCTTTCTCGCCGAGACAAGGGTGGCGGGGGAAGGTACCACGTAACACCTGAGGTCCACATGCTCTCGCCGTAATCATGTATTTTGTTTTGTTTTCATTTATTGATAGGTCCACTTCTTCTGCCGCTTGCATGATGATTTCACAGTTTTTATCTACAGTTTCTAGATTATCGCCCAGAACGGCGATGTCATCCGCTTATGCGAGCACTTGTGTGACCCCGTTCAGGGGTGACCCGGCCATGTTGTTGTCTTGTACCTGTTACACCTCGCTTTACACCCCCTCTTAAACAATTAATATTCCATCATCCTTGCATCCAATACTCTCAAACAATCCTCAAAATATTTTGCATACAATGCAATGCACATCTTTCTCACAGGCAATTAAAATTCGCATTCATTCGGAAGCAAAGCCTTCTCCACGGGCAATTAATTCATATCGCATACGTTGCGATAATTACCCATTCATGTCCACCTTCCAAAGCCCAAACAATTATCATGCATCAAACAGTCGACCCACCCCCCAAGGCCACTGCCATCTGCGTCGTATTACAAAAATCAAGCGAGCACCTGTCCGCGGACCTACACGGTTATATATTGCAAATACATATTTTTTTTTGCCGGGAAACAAGTGTGATACACGATATATGACACAAGCGGTATTGTCAAAGGCCACCGACTACGAAATAATTGAGCGTCGGAAAAGTGCTGAGTTCGACGAACTAGCGAACACAGCAGTGAGGCGAAATTAATCATATGATTGGCACACGCGGGCAATGCCCTATAATTGGTTCTTCGTATGAAACCAATTAAGTAATTGCTCAATTCTTTGTCGCTGCATTTTTAACAGGGCAAATTAAACGATTATGGAATATTGCGAATGGCCTATGACAACCAAATAACTTCAGAATAGGTTAAACATTCTAGGTGAGGAAAATGCAACATCTGCATTAACTCATCAATAATTTTTTATAAAAAGGGTAGTGCAAATTAGTTTCTTCGCAGTGCAGTGCGGTGTAGAGTAAAATCCAAGCAAAAAGCATGCGGCCCCAGCGTAAGAACAGCGGGTCTTTTTGCAAATTAAAAATAGAAACAGTGTAAATTGTAAATGTAAAAGTACAGGGATGGAAATTCCCAATTTGTCTTGATAATAAAGTGAAAACAAAAAGAATTAAAGTAAACAAAGTGTCTTTCATTAAAACGAAAAAGGGAAGACAGCCATCTGTAACAACGACTCTCCATCAGCGGCCAAGGATCGATTGAACATACACAGGGTGCCCATCACCGGCCAAGGAACGACTCAACACACACAGTGTTAACTACTGGCCACAGGATCGACTAAACAAACTCAGGGTGTTAGCTACGTAAGTAGTATATATTATATAACAGTAAATAAGAGATAAACGTTGACAACGTGGGGCCAAATAAAAGAAAATACAAATAATTTAATCAAACATTATTTCTGATAACATCAAATATTAAATGATAATATCAGAGGTTACACTCTGGTGTTATATATCTTTCTGATAACATACTCGAGCACAAGGTTAAAAAGACATGGTGAGAGGCCATCCCCCTGTTTTAGTCCGTCCCGTATTTCAAATGGTTCTGTGAGGTGGTTTTCTATTCTAACTCGCCCTTTGTTTTCGTTCATGCGAATTTGAATAAGGGCGGCATCTTTTTCGGGAATCCCAGCTCAACAACAATATGGTAAAGTTTTTGCCTTGCGACTAAGTCGTAGGCTTTTTTGAAGTCAACGAACATTTGGTTCAAAAAAGCCTCTCTCCATATTCCCACTGCTTTTCCAACAGTTGCCATACTGTGGACATTTGATCGCTTGTTGACCGGTTCCTACGGAATCCGCATTGGTAGTCTCCCAGTATTTCTTCTGCGTACGATGTGATTCTCGCCAGTATGACATTTGTTAGTATTTTGTATGTGGTTGAGTGCAATAATATTCCTCTTTAGTTTTCGCAGTCAGATCTGTCGCCTTTTTTGAAAATGGGGACGACTATTGAGGTTTCCCATTCTACCGGAATGACTTTGTGGCGTTTCTAGCGGATACACACACGACTAGTAAAGAACAACACCACTAAAAGCACATCCATTAAAGCCGCATACCATAGCAATAATATACCATTACCATATTAGTCGAATGTATTTGAGTTTAAGAATCAAATTCACTAAGCGGCAGTGGCCTGATGGGTAAGAGCTTTGGTATCTTTTACTGATTCTAACCGTGATAGCGTCAGTTCGAATCACTCGCTCTTCACTATCGTCGCAAATACCATAACTGGTGACCCCGACGTGATATCTGTACGACACAACACACACACTCCCATCCACACACAGAACTTTACTTTACTTGCAATCACACGACTTCTACACAGAGCAGCAGCCCACTGGCCTGCTCTGACATTCTCTCGATCGCTCTCTCGCTCGCTCTTCGCTCAGTCGTCTCAAAGTTGATCGTAACGAAAGTTACTGGGAAGGGAGTGGATGTGGCGTTTCTAGCTGATACACACACGACTAGTAAAGAACAACACCACTAAAAGCACATCCATTAAAGCCGCATACCATAGCAATAATATACCATTACCACATTAGTCGAATGTATTTGAGTTTAAGAATCAAATTCACTAAGCGGCAGTGGCCTGATGGGTAAGAGCTTTGGTATCTTTTACTGATTCTAACCGTGATAGCGTCGGTTCGAATCACTCGCTCTTCACTATCGTCGCAAACGCTATAACTTCCTTATCCCATATTGTTTTAATCAGTTGGTTGGACCTGTGGCGACTCTAACAGATACACACACAATTCACAAGCAAAATAGTGAAGAACACCGAACGAAAAATCGAATAAGAAAATACATCATAGCCGTATACCAAGCGATAACATAACAATTCACATCAGTGGAGTATAGTCGAGTTTAAAAATCAAATTCTAAAATCGGCCAGTAGCCTGATGGGTAACGCTTAGGTACAATTTTTGGTGATTCAAACTGTCATAGCGTCTAAACTAAACTAAAACTAAACTAAACTAACGCTATAAGTCTTTCGAGCGGTGGCCTCTCCTCAATGCTTCATAAGCTCTGTCGGTATGCAGTCGACTCCGGAGTCTTGTTGTTTTTCAATCGATTTATTGCGCCTACAACTTCATTGAAAGAGGGTTCTGGGATCTGACGCTCGTCTGTATGTACGTCTGGTCCGGTATTTGTGGTTGATGGGTGCGCACATTGAGCAGGTTTTCAAGGTACCGCTTCCATCTTGTCACGATATTGTTTGTTTCTGTGACCAGATAACAGTTAGTGTCTCGAATTATTTCGGCTCTCTCTCGGTAGCCATTTCTAATTGAATTTATGCCGCCATACATACCTCTGATGTTCTTCGCTCTGGCATTTTCTATGATTTTTTCGATCCTAGTCTTCTCCCATTCGTGTTTTTTGTGTTTGAAGAGTCTCATTGGCTCTTTCCGAATTGTCGCGTATCTTTCTGCGTTGACTTCATCATATATTTCTAAGTGGATCACTTTGAGAGGTTTACGTTCTTCGATCTTCTCCCTGCACTCATCATCAAACCAAGGTTTGGACTTAATTGTTTTCTTAAACCCTAATAGCTTTTGGGCTGTTTGTTTGTTTGCGTCTCTGATCGATGTCCATTTAGTGTCCACACTTTTGGCTTCCTCTTCCTCACTACTCCCATTCTCTAGGATGCTAAATCTATTCGTTAGTTCGTCTTGATATTCAGCCCTTTTGCGTAGGTCTTTTAGTTTATCAATGTCGAATTTTTTGCTCGTCTCCCGTGATTGTCCATGTGGGTTTGCTGCGAGGCGACTCCCGATTTTGCCCAACACTAGAAAATGATCGGAATCGCAATCCGCTCTTCTATACGATCTTACGTCAAGGATAGTCGAGTGGTGTCTTTTGTCTATGAGGAAATGGTCTATTTGGTTACGCGTTACGCCGTCGGATTATCCATGTGGCCATATGGTTTTGCTTGTGCTTGAACATTGTGCTTTTCACTACCAGATCTTTTGAGGCTGTGAACGTAATAATTCGAATTCCATTATCATTTAAAACGTCGTGTAGGCTTTCTTTACCTATAGTTGGTTGGAAGATATCTTCCTTTCCAATTTTCGCATTGAGATCCCCGAGGAAGATTTTAACATCGAATGATGAGATCCCATCAAATACTTCCTCTAGAGTCTCGTAGAGACTGTCCTTCGCTTCTTCGTCCGTAGATTCTGTTGGGGCGTTTACGTTTATAAATACATAGTTGTACCATGGTCCCTGTATTTTTAGCACCGACATTCGGTCATTAATAAATTTCACATCTTTTACATGGGGCGTAATCTTCTTACTTATGATGAAACTGGTTTCGAGGTTATGTGTATCTGTATCTCCACACGCCGGTGTAAACCCGTTGGCGTCGATTACAGGATGTGGAAGTCGGACTTCCTGAAGCGCGATGATGTCCATTTTATATTGTTTCACGTTTTCTATGACCGTCTGTATCGTTCCTGGTTTATATAAGGTTCGAACATTCCACGTGCCGACGCGTATATCCCGCTTTTTCCGTTTTTCCCTACGTATTCTTTTTGCCGAGTCTGTGTTTTCTTGATGATTTGTTCCCTTATGGTAGTGTCGGCTTATTACACCTACGCTTACTGGTTTTTTCGTGAGATTGTTTTTTGTATTGTGACGCATATGACAATCAGTACTAGTGTGGGGGGTTTCTCTATTCTACATGAGAAACAACCCACAATTCCAACCAACATTTCCACCTAATTTCGACCGCTTTCAGCGCGTCATACTTACCAATTTCCTTTATATGTATTCCCCTGTAAAATATTTCAAACGGACGTATAGCTAAACCCATCATCCTTTGCAGATAATGCATAATTGAGTTTAGCTACATAAATGTCATACGGCAACTCTATTCTTGCTAACCATGAGTTTTCCATCGGAAATCTCATAATGTCGGTTAGCAACAACAAGTCTAAAAGAACGACGCTGTTGCAACATAGCAAAATAGCTGGGGTAATTTCAGCGTCATAGTCTGGTTCTCACGCGAATTATTTCCCAAACATCAGCGGCGTCCTATCGACTTTCCCTCAGATCACCCATTCGCTTGGGATCAACGATCTCTCTTTGCAGGGGAGTAACATCCGCTAGGGTTCTCTCTCATTCGCATTTCTTTCCACGGTTCAATGCGCTTTAACTACACCATAGCCGTACCACTGGGTCAGTAGGTCGTGTCAGTAGCTGCATCTGATACCAACACACACAACCAAAGCTATCCCGAGATCACAGCATATCATGTTTTCTGTTCTCTCATTCTTCATGTCCGTCAATTACCCTATTAACAAAAGTTACTCATACTTTGACGGGCGTGAGGTTGAGAGAGCAGAGGCGTGGTCTCCTTTTGGTTGTCCTGTGTATAGAAAGAAATTTGGATTTCAACCCCAATTCACACCAGTCGCTAACCATCACCCAAACGGAGCACACGTCTCCTGAGTCGATATTCACCACCGAGAGCAAAAGGTCGCGTCGCGTCGAAGATCATGATAATTGATTATCAATTACAATAAATTTCCGCAAAAAAAAAAAAAAAACGTATTTTCAATCGGAGCGAATAAACACTGTAACGCGAATTTATAAAAGGATATTAAATAAAGAAAAAAATAAATGTGACATCTAACAAACAAATTCAGTTAAGCGTGTGTGATTATTTCAAATTGAAAGCAAATATATTGGGTTTTATATTTAAGAGTTAACCGCAGAACTACTTTCTAATTGTCGGGGGTGTACTGTGAATCCTGTGCCATACGTTGGCAGCATACATTAACCCCCACACTAGAATACTCTATAAAGTACTGGAAAGCTGGAGACGATGGGCAGTAGAAAATTCGAGGCTATGGAACGGACGGAAACGAAACGCCGAATCAGAATGAGGAAACGGTATAAATACGTCGCACGCAGATCAGGGAGATAAGTAGGTCTCATGTCAGATACATACCCGATTACGGGCGCACAAATTGGGACAACTTCAATAATATTACATTGAACGAAAAACTCCACAAACTCTCTCTCCCCACTGACAAGAACCTAACGACGGTTGAGATAAATAACGCTGCAACTCGACTTCACGAGATTCTAGTTGAATCTTCTGAGACTCATGTCCCGAAGTACAAACTCGAAAAGACTTATCAGATTCCCCTTGACGACATCACTCTTCGTATCATCCGGGAGCGTAAAAAGCTCTGCAGAATGAGATATCGTCACCGCTTTACGCAAAGGTAGCCATTATTGCGAGCCATTATTCACAATATTGGCACATTGATAAAACAAAGAATCCAAAACAATCGTACCCGACAATTGGAAGACAAACTGAAGGGTATTCAGATGGACCAGAACATTTATAAAAATGTTAAAAAGATATGGGGCACCTCTCGTATCACTGGACCAATCATGCACAACGGTCTTGTTGTCAATAATGATACCAATAAAGCAAACTTCATCGGAGAGACCTTTGAAAATAATCACAAGCTCACTCTCGAGATTGGCGACCCGGAAACTAATGCGATAATTAGTTCAGAGGTTCACAATAAATTAGACAACTTTAACGAGCCAATAGTTGTCTTTAACTCGGCTAACAGTGCATACTTCGACGACACACGTGATAATAGTGAGGGCTTCGTCACACGAAATACCCTACAGAACTTAGTTAAATCTCGAAACCCCAAGAAGTCATCCGGTATCGACAACGTGTCCTACTATTCGTTGCGAAAGCTTTCTGCTTTATTCATTATAAAGCTCTCCATTCTGCTCAACCATGCCTACAGCATGGGGTACTTTCCCCAAGCTTGGAAGCATGCTGTTGTCTGCCCAATAGCAAAAGCTGGGAAACCAAATTATCACCCCTCAAGCTTTCGTCCTATATCGCTCCTCACCTGCATCAGCAAAAACATATGAACAGTTCATATACGAGAAGCTAAATAAATTTATCAGTGTCAGGAACCTAATACCTGACTTCCAATTTGTATTTAGAAGAGCGCACAGCACCACCATGGCTCTCAACATATTTCAAAACAACGTTTGCGTGCGCCTCTTTAATAAGGAACCCACCGTTGTGGTGAGCTTGGACATTGAAAAGGCTTTTGATACAACCTGGGTCGAAGGTCTCGTTTTTAAATTACTGAATACTGGCCTCAGTAAAACGCTGTGTAGTATCATCTACCAGTTTGTTTTAAACAGAACCTTCCAAGTTCAAGTGAATGGAAAGGTTTCCCGGACTTTCAACGCCCTTGCAGGTGTACCACAGGGCTCCATTCTAGGCCCCATCTTATTAATATCTACACCTCAGATATTCCTCGCCCTGTGGATGGTAGAGTAAACCAGATTTGCTATGCGGATGACGTCCTAGTGTACACGTCATCTAAAAGCCCAAAACTCGCAACAAATCGACTCAACCGTCATCTGGACGAACTGTATCAGTATTACAGTCGATGGAAAATTCGACTTAACCCATCTAAAGCACTAGCTATAATTCTGAGTAGTAAACACTCCCAACCTACTTCTCGATATTCACAGAACATCCGAATACAAATAGGAGGACAGGATGAAATATCTTGGGGTCATCTATACCCCGAAAATGAATTTCATCAAACATATGACCCACATTCTTCAAAGGGTCCTCGGTCGGTCTAAGCAACTGCACAACATCTTGAAGTGGAGCAACAAAGTTGACACCAAAGTTAAGCTTCTCTGCTATAAGCAGCTAATCCGATCTGGAATATCATACGCCTTTCCCATATGGTCCTGCATATCTTCGGCCCAAATGGAAAGACTTCGAGTTTTCGAAAGAAAACTCCTCAGAAGATGCATCAACCACTTTAGAAGGCCTGACGGTCGCCATTACCCGAACTCTCTACTATACGAAGGTGCCTCCATTATCCCAATCGACGAGTACTTGCTACAATTAGCATTCGAAAGCATTCAGAACAGAGAGAACCCACTTGTACGGGAGTCTTGCGTTCTTCACCCTTCTCTTTTTCGATCTCTTCAGATGAGACCACCACAATTTCTTCTTCAGTACAAAACTGAAGAAAGCACCCTTCCCAACAACATTCTCCTTTATAATAGAGGATTTCTGGACCCATCCCATAGGGTCTACTGCTGAAACACTACAAACACGCACGCACAGTACAAGACAGCACAAACACACACACATACACACCGACCAAAGCGCAGATTATCAGACGCTAAAGACGTGACCGGGGTTCGATTCCCCGTCGGGGAGCCTCTGGCACAAGACTTAATGACCTTGCCCGGAAAAAACAAATCATTATCGAAAATTTAACAAGCCTCGGGACTTGTTAAATAAGGCCAAGACCGGTTCCCGGTTGTAGTGCCGATGATGATGAAAGACGTGATCTGCGTTTACTACCGCACTCAAGACCTACCGGTCTTGTACGATTTCTTTTCCACCACCCCCCCCATCCAAGTAGTTAGAGAACAATTGAACTAACCCTGTCCACACTATCCTTAGATACAATCCTTCCTCCTTTCTTTTCAGATATCTTGAGACCGAGCCCAACATCTTCACGAATGTGGGTGATTCTGGTTATCCCAAGATGACCAGAAGCCAGAGACAAGATGAAGGACACATTTGTCCTTGTCTCACTAAAGTCGGCCTCTCGCTACCCCAGGGAGATAAGTAAGAAGTGAGCCAAAGACGCGATAAGTAAGGAAGCGATGTCAAGAAATCGTTACGTGTACGGTAAAAGTAACGGTTGTTATTAACGGACTAATAAAGTGTTACATTAATTCAAAATCAATTTAACGGCTCTTATTTATTAAAAATAATTAATCTAGCGAACCCTAAGCTCGCCACAGTATTTTGATTATTGTGACGGGAATTTTTGGAGTTGTCCACTGTTCCCTTGGCGAGAGGAACCCAATGAAAAAGCAACAAAACGGAAGCACAAGAAAACTAAAACTGAATTCGAGATGTATATTTATTTCCTTATTGTTTGAGTCGGATGTGACTTGGTTTACAATTCAGTAATAACGCACAACAATTCAACTGCTTTACATGAGATTGAGTTAGTTTATTTGATAATATATTTTTGATCAGCAACAACGACTCGGAAGGTTGGCGCGCGATGAAAGCTGGTTGCAGACTGACTGAGTGGGCATTACTGCCAATTCAAAAAAGGGACGCTGCTGACCTCATCGTTGGTGACAATCGGCCAGCTGGTCCGTGACAGCTGCCGCCCAACTGGTATACACTGCCAATGTACTAGATTTCTCCAGCACATCCCAGCACATCCAACTGTCAATCCACAACAATTATTCATTTTTGTTCCCACGAGTCTTGGGGTTTCAAATAGTCCGCCATATCAGATCCCCTATTTGATATGGTAAGGTCTGCTTATTGCTCTGATTCAACCTAGTGTCAGAGAGGCGCCGTTATAATACAGCTAGTATACCCCCGGCTGCTTGGCGCAAGGCTAATAACCTTGCCCGAAAAAGGCGAATTATTATGGACAATTTAACAAGTCTCGGGTGTGGACCGGATACCGCTGAAGAGACTTGCTAAATAAGGCCAAGACTGGATCTCGGTTGTAGTGCCGATGATGATACCCCCGGCTGCAAACTATACATAACACCCTGGATTAGGGGTGGTAGATCTTTGTGTGCTACTCCTCGCTAGCCCATCTGACATGGGTGGCCCTACTGGAAGCGTATGCTGCCGTCAGCATAGCCTGAGGGATTCATTGTAGTTTAAGCCCCGCACCACGTCAACGTTTCTACCAATCCGGGGACTGTATTATAAATATAAATTTATTAATTAGAAAATCAGTTCATTTATCTGTGTATTTGTAAGCCATGCGCCTGTTAAGTGTGTCAATGACATCATAGACAAAGGTGGCTTACATGAGGTCATTGATACGCTCAAAGAAAAGAACGCCACCCGATTCTAAACTCGGATGACCCCCCCGGGACGATAATGCAATTAATTGCATATTCCGAAACGATTAGCAGATAATACAAAAGCAATTAATTGCACATTTCGGCACGAATGACAAAACGCAAAAAGTAACTGCACAAGAGTTAATTGGGTCAATTCGCAATTGCGGATGTTGAACTGTGGCGTAAAGCGATGAACATATATTGGCTGACACCACAGTGCAAAGCAATTTCCAATCGAAGTTGAAAATCGGAAATTAGGTCATTGCGAAATGAAATTGCGTTATCGGCATCGGGAAGTGCTGACCCCGAGGTGACGAGAAGTGGTAGGAAGAAGTGAGCAATCAGTGAGAGGTGGATCGTGAAGATAAGGGAGTCGGAAATTGGTCGAAAGTCCAGGAAGTAGAATTGTTAAAACAAAGTGAATGTTAAGTGAATTGTAGAACAGAATTGTTAAAACAAAGTGAATGTTAAGTTAATGCTAATTAATAAAAATATACAAAATAAAAGTGGAAGGAAGTCAAGGAAAGACTCTGAGTTTTGAATTTTGGTGTAAGAAGAAGATTTGGTCGCCGTTCCCTTGGCTTTTGACTTTTGTTTCGTAGATTATCCAAAACCCATAACTCGTGTATATGTTTTTCCGCAGACGGAGGGTTAAAGATTTAACCGACGATGATAAGTAAAAAATCAATTTACATCGCATTATGCGATGCTGTGAAATACCCGAATGAGTTGCTATTTCGAATAATCCACCATCGTTAAGTGGTTGTAATAACAGAATTCAAAATATTGTATTAATAATAGTCTACTGAAAATTGTGGTTTTCGTTTTATTGTTTCTTTTATTCAGTCTTATGTATTTTCTTATTGCAAATACATTTTTTTTGAGACATGACCTCATGTAGCCCAGGTATTAATCTGGTTCTCCAATTCCATCGTGTCCCATCCGACAAAATAAAGTGTTTTTTTTTTTTTGTGGCAGGGAAATATTTTTGTAGCACGAAGCGCACCTCGAGAGCTGTGTTTTTATCCAGCTGCATTTGTCATGGCGCATGTTTTTTTGATGTAGTGTTGTTTTCATTTTACCTTTGATAACATCCGAAATAAGTGAATAAAATAGATTAGATAGTTCGTAAGTAAAATGTCGAATGCCAAAAATAAAAAAAGCAATTTGCAAGGATGGGAAGAGGCTGGCGGAGAATTCTATCAGGAAAGTTATCCTCCAGAATGGGAGGGATTCCAAAAGGATCCAGCAGCAATTGCCACACTCCTGCCTTCCAAACAAAACCGCGTTGGTAAGTATATTATTTACCAATTGTTTTTACCTAGGTACACAGATTTATCATTTCTATTGCGTTGTTGCAGATCTTATAGAAAAAAAGAAAGTAAAAATGTATCTGACCATTAAGATTATGCCAATAGATATGATAATGTATCTTACAAATTGGACCATAAAAACCAATAATAATATTGAATAAATCATAAGTGCTGCTCTGAGTTTAGAACTTTTCCCACTGAAATTTTTTAATGTATAATCTGATTAGTGCTGGTTGCTTCTTACAATCCTTCATCTGATTCAAATTTGGTTTGTGTTTTGATAGATTCCGCGAATAGTTAGTGATGTTATAGGACGAATGTCCTATAGTTATTATAGGATGATGTCGTATAGTTACTAGATATTTGGAAGCTAACTTCTATAGGCGCGGGGTTACTGTGTATTTTTTTATATATTCCTACTGGAGAATAGGAAAACAATTATTTATTTGTTTGTGTCCAGGCACTGTATTGGCTATCTGCATGGAATGATCTTAAATAAAATACATTTAACAAACGTGGACATTTTCATATTCTCCACAAACTCTTCTGTGATTTCGATTGAATTCTCAATACTCCGGTTGAATTTTATAACTTAGAATAATCCCTTCAGTTTAAGGGAACTTCTGGTTCTTCTTTCCAATCACTTGAACTGACGGTTCGGCATTTGGAGTTCGACAACGACAGGGTTCACGGAATATAAAATTTGAAAAAAAAATCGATAAACACCTGAAATAAAAAAATAACGGGTCATATTAGATTGATGAAAAAGTACGCGCGCACAAAAGGGGATTTTAACATTAAATTACGGAGCACAGTGCGAGCGGAAGGAGAAGTGGATAAGGAACGGAGGTATCGATGTTCATAGGTCTTAAATGCATGGACATTACAATGACGAGGAAACACATGATCGGGTAGAGTATTCCACGTTCGTGTGGTTCGGCTAAAGAATGACTCCACATTTATTTGTGCGCCTTAAGTTGACTTTCAACATGAAGCACATGTGACGCAGTTTTTGAAGTACCTGACCAAATATGAGAGTTGAACTCCATATTAGAACGAACGTATCCTGGTGAATAGTGGCCAGGTTGGATGGAGTGAAGTCATTTTTGCATCTCTTAAACCCATCTCTTGGAACCCCACACATTTGGCCGCACTTTTCGTAGCTTCAAAAATGTGGTCGCTCCAATTAAGAGTCGAATCAATTCGAGTGCCGAGGATTGATAGTTTCTTGGCTTCGTCGATGCAAGTGTCGTTCATCGACAGTGTGTTTATTTTGGGGTTCGACAAGAGACAGCACCGAGTTGTTAAGGCATTGAACTCTACTCGGTTAGATAATCCCCATCGATATATCTTGTTGAGGTCGGAATTCATTGTATTAAGCATAACCTGCTGATTGGTATTGACGTTCGAAAAGTTTGGTCGGGAATGTTCGTATGAGTATGGGAAACTCGACAAACTATCATCAGATACCGAGTGATTTGAGTTTTGGGTACTGGACAAGAGAATATATATAAAAATGAGGAAGAGAGTGGGTGAGAGTACTTGGGGAGCATCTGCATTAATTTGAAGGGAAACAGATTTGACACCGTCGAGAGCCACTTGGATTGAATGGAAAATGTCAGGAGGCGGAACACATTGAGCAAGTTCAGTTGAGCAACGACCGTGATAATACCTATAGAAAAGAGATAGGCATGATACGTTGCGCCTGTGTTCTAACGACGGAATTGATCGACGCACATCTGGGTCCCCAATAAGTTTCACTGCTCGTTTTTGCATCCTGTCGAGCACGTGTAGTGAAGTTTTGAATGCGCCTGACCAAATATGGGAGTTGAACTCAATTTTGGGAAGATTATACGCATTGTAAATAGTTGCCAGGTGTTACGGACCGACATTGAGTCCAGCGGACCGACATTGAGTCCAGGTCCCCCCAAAATCCACTAATCCCCCTTTGATTCCCCTCTTTACCTGTAAAAGGAAATAACGCGCCAAGTAGTTAATTTGCATAAACTACTTTATGCAAATTCTACTTGGCGGAGAAAAAAAATAATAAAATAAAAATAATACATCGAAAATAAATTCGAAAAAATGACAATTCGCCGTCAATCTCCGAATGAGAAAGAACAAAAATGAAATTTATGGATTTGATGTAATTCCAACGTCCAAATACAAGTCAAGAAGACTCAGAAACACTTCATAAACTCATCAGCTGACCGTTTCATTCAGCTTAGCAAGTTTATCTAACTTATCTCTGGTGGCGCAAGTAATAAGCGGATGCAGGTCCATTAACGAAGCTTGCTGAACAGGGGAGCAGCCTTCAACGCCCCCTGCAACCTGACGCGAGCCGCCACATCATCACAAGATACCAAAGATATAACACAGACTTCGCGTCACATCATCACAAGATACCAAAGATATAACACAGTAAGTCCCCTTCTTACCAAATATATTTAATTGTTATAAAATAAAAACATAACACAGGTTGGATGGAGTGAAGTATTTTTTTGCATCTCTTAAGGAACCCCATGCATTTGGCTGCACTTTTCGCAGCTTCAAAAATGTGGTCGCTCCAATTAAGAGTCGAATTAATTCACAGTGCGAGCGGAAGGAGAGAAAGTGGATAAGGAAAAGAGGTATCGATGTACATTGGTTTTAAATACCTGGACATTCGTGTGGTTCGGCCAAAGAATGACTCTATGTGTGTTTGTGCGCGTGAAGTTGACTTTCAACGTGAACTAATGCGCATTCTCAGATTGACGGGTATCGTGGGAAAGTGTATGTAGGGGCGGAGCACATTCAGCAAGTTCAGTTAAGCAATAACTTCTAGAAAAGAGATAGTCATGGTATGTTGCGTCTATGTTCTAACGACGAAATTGATCGATTTACGGGTCCCTAATAAGTTTCAGTACTCGTGTTCGCATCTTATCGGACACGTGTAGCGCAGTTTTGGATGTGTCTCACCAAATATGGGAGTTGAACTCCATTTTGGGACGAATGTACGCCTTGTAAATAGTGGCCAGGTTGGATGCAGCGAAGCATCTTTTGCATCTTGTAATGCCCCATACATTTGGCTGCATTTTTCGCAGCTTCAAATATGTGGTCGTTCCAATTAAGAGTCGAATTAATTCGAGTGTCGAGGATTGATAGTTCCTTCGCTTCGTCGATGCAAGTGCCGTTCATCGACAGTGTATTTACTTTAGGGTTCGCCTTTGACGACAAGAGACAGCACCGAGTTCTTAAGGCATTGAACTCGACTCGGTTAAATAATCCCCATTGATATATCTTGTTGATGTCGGAATTCAGTGTACTAAGCATAACCTGCTGATTGGTATTGACGCTCGAAGAGTTTGGTCGGGAATGTTCGTATGAGTATGAGAAACTCAATGTGCTATCAGACTAACAGAGCGGGTGAGAGTACAGAACCTTGGGGAATACCTGCATTAATTTGATGGGAGGCAGATTTGACACCATCAACAATCACTTGGATTGAACGGCCAGAACGGTAGTCTCTTATCCATTGGATCAGGGAATTGTCCACTCCATATGAATGTAATTTTGATAAAAGGGCTGGGTGTCAAAGCCTGTCGAAGGCTTTCGAGATATCCAGTGCAACAACCTTGCTTTCTCCGAAGTAGTGAATGGAATGGCTCCACTTTTCGATAAGGTACGCCATCAAATCTACTGTAGACCAGTTGCTACGAAAGCCATATTGGCGGTCATTGAGGAGGTCATTTGATTCCAGATATTTCGCAAGTTGACGGTTGATAAGTGATTTCATTACTTTCGAGAGAATAGAAGTTAGTGCTATGCGTCGATAAGAAGAGGGGGATGATTTGTCGCCCTATTTTGGAATTCGCTGAATGTTCGCTGGTTTCCATCTAATTGGGAAATGGCCAGTAGAATAAGATAAATGGAAGAGTTTCCGTAGTGGTTTAGCGAGTTTTTTTTTTTATTAGACTTCTCTCGGGAGAGGCGAACCTATAGCGCCCAGTGGGCGCCCCGAGATGCCATCAAATAACTGTTGCAGCTCTTTTTGAACAGTTGCAGGTTGTAACGGTCCGGGAACACTCGCGCGGGTAGGGAGTTCCGCAGCCCCCCCACTCTGTAACGGAACGAGTTTTGATGCAGGGATGTTCGCGCCGTCGGTTTAGCGAGTGAAGAAGAACATCTCTTCAAGAGAATTGGGGATTGCCATCAGGACCAGCGGATTTGTGTGCGTTTAGCTCCTTGAGTGCCCGGGCAACAGTACGTGTTCGGAAGCGAATCTAGCTTATGGTGTGCTGCTTATGTTCAAGTTGATCCGGAACTGATGTGTAGCAAATTGATTCGCTCCCTCTATTGCACTGGTGACTGGTCTGTCATTGACTATTAGCGGAGGAATGGATAATGGACAAGAGATCATTTATAAAGATGAGGAAGAGAGTGGGTACAGAACCCTGAGGAACACCTACATTAATTCGATGGAAAGCAGCTGTGAAACTGTGGGGTATTTTTACTTGGTGCGTCGACACGGACGCTAGTTCAATAAATACTCCACCAATGTTACACTGGAAATTGTTCCACCGAAAGAAAACAAAACGAATAACAAAAAAACACAGGAATGGTTCGGTTGGTAAGATGTTCTTTTTATTTGAGTTCACAGGTGACAAAATGTTATTCGTTATTACAAAACATTGATTCATTTAATATTGATTAAGGTGAATATATTAAAGTCAACGAGTAGGAAACTTCCCGTAGTTCTAAACACTGTACATTCTGGGGAAGCACTTCAATCAGCGATATAAGGTGTGCGACTTGATAACATACGATCGCGGCAAGGTCTTGTAGTTCGCTAGCACAAATTAACACACACACGAATTAGCATAAAGTTATATTTGGTCACACGTAAGAAACGACAACAGCGATTAATTGTGGTCTCGACACCATGTAAGGAAACACACTAGGATTAAGGCAACACGTACTAATGCACTCGACATTGAATATTCTGCGACGATGCGCTGGGGACTCCAATAGTGCGTGCGCACACTTAGGGATATGAAATTAGATTCTGGTAAACGCCACGTCCCCGGTACGTGTGCGTTTCTCGGTGGTTACGATCTGACTTCGGTGATGATTCTAGATGTCATTTCGCGCGGATATCACTATTCAAGATGCACACAAACAGGAAGAGGGCCTGCACATGGGGAAGAACAGTATTTCATATATCGGCTGCAGTCGAATAAGGAAAAACGACAACAAAAACTAATTAACGATATTTGAATTCAAATAGGTCAGCTGTGCAAATAGAGGGTCGCTCGTATAGCGCCCAAAAAAGGTTCAAACTGGCGATTCGTTGATGCAGAATTAGGTTTCTGAGTATTATGTCAATAGAAACGCTATTTCGGTGGTCAAACGCTAAGGTACGCGTTTGTTTGTCTTAGCTAATGGTACAAGGGTTGTTTAGGAGAACGATACCGTGGGACCTGATCTGGTGATCAGGGTGATTACTCAATGACGGTTGTGTATTTATCCACGTCAATTGTGCATTGCATCAATAGCGAGTCAAGGGTCGAATTCCAGTGTGAATATTTACACTGGCAAAGAATTCGGTTTTTGGCAGTTAGGCGCAAGTTGCCTTATGCTTTGTATTAGTGAACAAAACATGGGACGTGACCATTGCTAGGTTGTTTAGGAAAAACAAACTATGGTCACGTTCAAATCGATGTTAGTTTATCGGTTATGCAACCGATCAGGAATAATCGGCTGGAGCTGTATAAGCAAGCGATTTGCCATGGCGTGTCTTTTGGACCAACGGAACACTCGGGAGGATTGGCCTGTGTTTGATGGACATATGGTCGCCCATAGTAACCGATCGGTTTATGCCAGATGAACCGAGATGGTTTAGTTGATGCATTTGGTTTTGATGCCATGGCAAGATGGTAATCCTGCCGTGGACTTATGTTTCAGGTATGGAATTGTTGAAGCGAGCTTTGTACTGCTCGTATACAGGTAAGCTGTTTATGGTTGGTGCAGGTATTTGCAGCTTGGGGATGTGGAGTTGGATTAGGACGGTGGGTGGTTCTTCGGGTATGCATAGAGAACCCCCACAAAACCATCAAAATCCCTTTTAGTAGCTAGAAAGACGCTCTCTTATCCATTGGATCAGTCAAATTGACCGCTTCATAGAATTTCCGCTCTTCATCACAGGTGACAGGAGTTTGGTTTCTTAATTTAAGCTGTGGCGGTTCTACGAACCACACAACCCACTATAGGTTGAGATGTGTTTTCCACCAAGGAACATTCTCAGCTTTATCCATTACACGTGCCCACAAACACGTATCCCAAAAGTCCTTACTCCCACCGGAAACAAAAGGTAACATTACATACACCAACATTGAATTCAATAGTAAAAATCAATCGAACTAAACGTTCAAAAGTCTCTAATATTGAATTCAACGCATCCATGCAAGGCATCCATCCAATGCATCCATTCAACGCATCAATGCAAGGCATCCAATCCAACGCATCCAAGTCGACGCGCCAATGCAACGCATCCAATTCAACGCATCCATTCAATGCATCAATACAACGCACCCATTAAACGCAATTTTCGCTAAACAAACCGAACAACGAATATCTCCTCTTGTAGCTAATAGCAATTAGCACCTAAATTCCTTCCTCTAAACGCGCACTTGTGCAAACAAACGATTGCGATTCGCCGCCGACCAACAGTTCATGCAATCATAAACATCTTAACGCAGATCCCACGCTAGATGTTTATGATTTGGAAATGCAATTAGAAACCTATACCAATCCCACGGTTCCTTTGTTACCCATCTGAGGCGCACAAGAACCTTGTTGTATTAAGCCAGATGGGTAACACAAACAAATCCCATGAAAAGATCGGAAAATGAGTGGCGGTACCCTCGATATTTCAAACAAAGGAACAAGATTCCGATAAGGAGGCAGAAAAGGAGAATTATGATTATGATGGGAAATTTTTCTTTGCGGATACGATGGGAAATTTTCTTTTGCAGATGCGGGGATGAGAAATACGAATTGGAGTTTAAAAATAGAGAGTCGTCCTAGGGAACCCGGATGAAGACGTATTAATTTTATGTACGTTGGTGTGAGACCTACTCCCGAAAAGTAATCGATATCGCACCGTTGCAAATTCGTTATCGTGTAAAAAGTAACGTCGAGTGCCAAAAGAACTTGGATCTCAGCCAAGTGATCCGTAGTGTAGACAAAGTTTTAATGTGCAACGTTCCCTGATTGGTACCGCGCCATCAGCCTCCCGAAAACGCTCGGCGGAATTTAGCTCGTATTGTGTATTGACATTGAAGGAGTTCTCATAGGATCGCCACGGGTGATCAGGCGTTGTAAATTATTATTTCATGTATCAAAAAAACTGAATTCATTAAACAATAAAATAAAAAGAAAGATTCAAAACTATTCTCTCCGTGTATGATTGTTTGGCAGTGTCCCCGTGTTCCAGGTTGTTCTTTTGTGTGTGGACAGTGTTCGGTGGAACACTTACGACTAAAAGACCAAACACGCCAAAAAGCCATGCGCAGATTTCCAGGCGCCGTAGTTTTTGGGACTCCTTCAGTTCATGGGGTACCCACTTATCGAGATTCTTTGCCTTTTCTATGAGAGAAAGTTGTCGACTTATTGTCATTGGGTATACTCCCATGCTTTGTGCATTCACCATTGCTCTTAAAACATCGTCGTCAACTAACGTTTCCGGCTTCCCACGTAGTTCATTTTCGAAGCTGAAATCTCCTGAACGGAACTTTCTAAACCAACGTCGTATAGTGCGTTCGTTTACCGCTACATTCTCAAATGCGTCATTAATGTTTTTCATTGCCAATGACGCTTTATGTTCCATTTTAAATTCATAAAGGAAGAGGGTTCGAATTTGAACTGCCGACAGCATGGTAAACAATTCCTAGAAAAAAATAACTGCACTTGTAACGAACCCTAAAATCCCCATACGTCAAACACACGTACCACTTTACTTTATAAAAAAAGAAAATTTAACGTTTTGGGACAAATGTTCACTCCACAACTTCTTATTTCCGACTGAGCGAAAATCGGACATTCTATGTGGTACAACCCAATATTTGAGAAACGGCCAGTAGAATAGGACAGATGGAAGAGTTTCTGTAGTGGTTTAGCGAGTGAAGAAGAACATCTTTCAAGAGAATTGGGGGAATGCCATACGGACCATCGGATTTGTTTGCGTTCAGCTCCTTGAGTCCGCGGGCAACAGTACGTGTTCGGAAGTGAATCTGGCTCATGGTGTGTTGCTTATGCTCAAGTTGAAGTAGAACTGAAGTGGTATCAGACAGCGTTGAGTTGGCTACAAAATGTGCAGCAAGTAGATTCGCCTTCTCTATTGCACTGGAGTCTATAAGCGACTATAAGTGAAGGAATGGATGCGGAGTCTAAGTTTTGGATGTTTTTCACGAATGCCCAGAAGTTTCTAGTAACTCAGGGGTAGAATGTAATATTATTGTCTCACTCTCTGGTCATGGAAGAACTTTGCGCGTTGAATATGCACTCGGTTTTGGTACTCTTTACCAAGTAGAAGCGTGCCTGTCAATGTGTCCCCTATAGAATCAACATTGTTTTTAAGGAAAAATAACGACCAATTGTACTTCCAAAAAATTGTTCAGATCTTCACAGTTGGTTTTTTCGTAGAACCCTACTGTGCTTCTGGGGGTTCCTTCGTTAAAATTGCTATTGGTTAGAACAAATTTAGCTGACACGACACATTGTTATGAAGTGCCTAAGGGCGAAGAAACTTCAGTTTTGTATTTGTTCGGGTGGGAGATGAGAAACAGGCCCAGTGTGTTGGCGGAATGACCATCTATGTCTGGTACCTGTGTTGGGCTCATTGACGATTTGAGTTAAACTATCTGAATCAGCCAAGAGCTGGACATAATGACATTCAGGTGTTGTGTGTCCAGATTGGCGAAGTCCCTGAGAGTTATACACATTGAAATCACCCACAATAGCGATTTCAGTGTGCGGATATAGGATTGAAATCCTATCTATAGAATTAAACATAGCATCAAATTTGTAAAATGATGCGTTTCTAACAAAGTTTGGGCTTCTGTAAACAAAGCACTAATGTATGATATGCTTACGAGCGTGAAATTTTAGTCACGAGAAATTAAATTCTGAATTGGAACAGAGTCCAAATTGCGGTAGGAGTTGATAAGCAATAGCACTTCGTATGTATGTGTCTACCCACATAAATAAATTAAAGGGACAGATATCATTAACAATTTTTGTAACCGTCACAAACACAAACCTCACGCTATATCACACACGTTCCTATAGGCGTCCAAGGCGTATTACTTCCTCTTCTAAAAATAATACTCATTTTATAAACGGGGGAAGATTGTTACGTACAAAACCTTCCACCCCTGAACACCTACCTCTTTGGAGCTAAGCTCCATCATTAATCGCGCATACATTAAATATCGCGATATCAATTCAATATCAAACAAATTGAACTACACGTTCAATTTGCCCATATTGAATTTAATTTGAACCCAAGACGTGAAAGAACGAACCATATGTTCAACACGAAAAATCCCCTGGATCCAAATCTGTGGACCAGATGACCAACTTTTAAGTAAAGTCGTTGAGCATTATAAAATGCACATCTGCAATTGTATGATCCTTTAAAGGTTTGTTTACACAAACCATTCCCCACAGGGAACATCTTTGTCCATTCTCCTAGAGCAAATAACTTGCGTCATAAAACGAACCACACGTTCGTTTTAGCGTACACCAACATATGTTAAAGGATCATCAGTGTGCATTAGCACGATCCTCTGTTGATTTTTCCTGTGTTTCCTCACCATTTCCCACAGGGAGTACCCTTGTCCATTCTCCTAGAACAAATAACTTGCGCCATAAAACGAATCGCACGTTCGTTTTAGCGCCCTACAACATAGAGGATCATAAATGTGCATTAGCATGATCCTTTGTTGATTTTCCCTTTGTGTTTCCTCTTTTGATCCCAACCTGGAAAGATAAAGAAAGGATATAGCGGCTGGCAAAGGGCCAGGCAGAAAAAAGGACATATCCTTCGATCTGCAGGATGGAAGAAAAAAACTCTTCATTCGAGGAGTGGGTTGGGGACTATTGACCAAGATGGTCAACAAGAGAACGATTGTTGGTGTCGTATCTGTCGTGTTTTAATAAGTAAAAGCGAATTAAAAGACATTGAATATAAGTAACATAGTTCCTGAAACAAAGTGTGTTTTTATTAACAAATAAGTTATCGTGTAAATAAAGTATATAACACCACGATGTGCAAAGAACAGGGTCTAAGTTATATCCAAGTAGATTGAAATCGGAAATATTTGTATTAGTTGTTAACCTTTAAAGTTTCATCATCATCATCATCGGCCACTACAACCGGGGACCGGTCTTGGCCTTATTTAGCAAGTCCTAAGGCTTGTTAAATTTTCCATAATGATTTATTTTTTCTGGGCAAGGTCATTAGTCTTGCCTTTAAAGTTTCGCTAAGTGTAAAATAGCTGGTTTCTGGTTAAAAACATGAGCAGATACAGAGGACAAATTGCATCTCACACCGCGGATTTTATAAAGATCGCCGTGAAACTCTCGTTCCATTGAAGTGGCCCGACACAGAAAACCAATACCCCGTCAGAAAAGGAGTCAGCACCATCGATAGATAAGCAAAAGCAACCAACACAGGTGTAATGCCCTTGTAGTAGGTGCCCCACTAGATCTGTGCCGAAATTCAGGTCACATCCCTTCTCATAGAACGTCTGCGCTCCACTCAAATTGACAATCTCTACCTCGCCTCCGACCATTTGTAGGAGTTTGTTAGAACTACAAATCTCGATTACCTATATTGCATAACTTAAGTGAGTCTATATTACATAACTCCAGTATTTCACACACCAATTAATAAGTAATGCGTCCGATCACTGAGGCAGAATTTGAGGTCATTCTCTGGACTTTGATAGGGATCAATGGTGTGCGATTGTGAGTCGCGGGCTGCACGGTGGTGGTTGTCCAGGGTTTGCTTCCATGCGAGTAACGATCATCCTAGAACTGCTTCTGGTAATCACGTTTTCCAGCACTTCACACAACAATTAATTAAGTAATGAGTCCAATTACTGAGGCAGAATTTGAGTTTATTCTCTGGACTTTGATAAGGATCAATTGTGTGCGATTGGGGGTCGAGGGCTGCACGGGTGGTGGTTGTACAGCGTTTGTTTCCATGGGAGTAACGATCATTGTAGAACTGGTGTTCTGATAATCCGGTTTTCCAGCACTTCACACACCAATTAATTAAGTAATGAGTCCAATCACTGAGGGAGAATTTGAGTGCGTTAATGACATCCAGTACACTAGGACGTCATCCGCATATCTGGTTTATTCTCCGTAAAGTTTTTAAACTTTAAAGAATTGAGTGTATAGCGTTTGAAATAATAGTGAAGAAGAACGTGTGATTCGAACTGACGCTATGATAGTTTGAATCACCCAAAAAATTGTACCTAAGCGCTACCCATCAGGCTACTGACCGTGCTTAGAATTTGATTTTTAAACTCGACTATACTCGTCGAGTATTGTTATGTTATCGCTCTGATGTATTTTCTTATTCGATTTTTCTTTCGGTGCTCTTACCTATTTTGCTTGTGAATTGTGTGTGCATCTGTTAGAGTCGCCACAAGTGTACCACAGAAAAACTAGTAAGCAAACAAGTAACGTACTTGGGGATTTTGTTGGTGCATTGGGCAAAGGCTCCAAATACGCCACCACTGGTATCCAAGGATTGGGATCTGAATGTGGTCCACCAATTTCTTTGGTCACGCCACACAGAAGCCCTCCTTGCAACTTTCTCAATTCAAAATCTATATTTAGAAACAACTTTCAGATACAATATAGAATACCACCATCTTCACTTCGAGATAGATTCAGACTGAAAATAAATTCTTCTGATCAGCGGTGCCGACTACCAACTGAAAAAAAAACTCGAGTAACTCGACGAGCATCCTTTATACTTGGAGATTGTTGTTGGATTTGTTGTGATCGGACTGAGCACTAAATGTTCCGTTCATAGCCGGGAGTTTACTCATGTTAGAACAGAAATGTTTGCAGTTGGTTCGAAGCCAGGACATTATGCGACCGGTTGATAAGGGTTCCATTCGTTTGACACCATCGCGTAGTAATACGGCTGGCATTTGAGGTAGCCAATGGTTTACATTCGATGCTTGGTTTTAAGATGGAGAATGATGATTTCTTCGTCTTGATGCTGGCGCTTGTGGAGACGGGAGATGAGCAAAGGAGGTGACTCTTTCTCCAAGTTTACGTTGATTCAGGTTGGAAGAGGTTTCTCTTAGATAACCGGATGGGTTGTTGCCTTTGTTTTCGTGCGAAGTTGGTGCCGGTTTCGATGTTAATAAACATTTCACCGTGTTTTTAGTTCTCGGGGCTATTGAGATTTTGGTTTTGTTTTGTGCCTTCAGCACGATCGTTGTTGTTGGTCTTTGTTGATGTTCACACATTTGAAAGACGAATTGGTATTCTAAACAAACGTCAATTGAGTTATTCTCAGCGAAGGAATTGATGCAAAGGGAGATCCTATAGTTTGCCGTTTTGTATGTGTCCAAAGTTTAGACAACATAATTGACTTAATTTCAGATACACTGCGACAGTAGGGCGACCGGATATTGTCTAATAATCCTACTAAAGCTGCCGATGATCTCGCAGTGATCTGTTGCATGAAGTTAAATGCAGTCCGGCGACCAATTGAGGTAGTTGAATGAACTCGTAGATATACAGGGTAGTTTGATGTGGATAGGAAAGTATCTGTGCTTTACACCTCCAATTATCAACGGTAGTGAAGTACGAGGTTGGACTGAAAAGTTTCCGACCTAACAAAGATACAAGACATTTTTTCTCAAAATTTATTTTTATTTTTCTACGTAGTCTCCTTGTAATTCTACACACCTCTCCCAGCAATGTTCCCATCTCTCTAACCCGCCCAAGTAGTACTCGGCGTTTTTCTCTGCAAAATAACTGCCTCCTCATTTGACGAAAATCTCTGTCTTCCAAGCGCAATTTTTAGATTAGGGAACAAAAAGAAGTCGCTTGGGGCTAGATCTGGTGAGTAAGGCGGATGGTCAAGCAGTTCAAATCGTAATTCGTGGATATTCGCCATGACAACCGCTGAGGTGTGAGACGGCGCGTTGTCTTGGTGAAACACGGTTTTCTTTTTCTGCAAATGCGGCTGTTTTTCCGCAATTTCTGCTTTCAGTTGGTCAAGTAATGATGCGTAGTATGCTCCTGTAATAGTTTTTCTTTTTTGAAGATAATCGATGAAGATAACTCCATGACTATCCCAAAAAACAGTCGCCATCACTTTCCCAGCCGAAAAAAAAACAGCTTTTGTTTTTTTTTTGGAACCGATTCCTCCTTTGCAGTCCACTGTCGACTGCTGACTGTATTTTTGCTTCGAGCGTATAATGGTGTAGCCAAGTTTCATCGACAGTAAATAATCGACGCCAAAACTTGGATTTATTGCGCCTAAACTGAGCCAACAGAACGCATTGGAAATGTTCATTCGAACACCCTTTTGGTCTAACGTGAGCAAACGCGGCACCCAAATGGCGGACAGCTTTCTCATGCCTAAACCTTGATATGACAAACACGTTCTTTGGACATTTGCATAGCCTCTGCTAACTCTCTCTCTTTAATTCGGTGGTCGTCTGGTACCATTCGGTGTACTTTATCGATGTTATCGTCAGTTGTTGCAGTTTTTCGACGTCCCGAACGTTCATCGTCTCCCGAGCTCTCACGGCCACGTTTAAATTCAGCTGCCCAAAATTTCACTGTGGCAAATGATGGTGCAGAGTCCCCAAACACAGAGTCCAACTCATCTATGATTTGCGTAGGCGTATTGCCTTTCAAAAACAAAAATTTAATGACAGCTCGATACTCAATTTTGTCCATTTGCACAAAAACACTAACATCGACTCATTCAACGACTGTCAAATAAAAACTACGGGCCCAAAATGGCTGAAATTTTGGTGAGTAACTGTCAAAAGATGCACAACTACATTCACCAGCTTTTATTGACTAGTGCTGTTATCTTCACGTTGAGGAAACTTTTCACACCACCCATGTATGTTATCTTTTACTGGGGAAGAATAACGAACAGTGTAACGTTCCAATAAAGTCATGTGGAGCCATTCCGTTGGCTTTTTCGGGCGATAAGACGTCGGCGCTTCTGGATTCTTGACTCCTTTTTGTATAAGCAGAAGCCGCTGTTTTTTTCATCGTTTAGGAAATTGTCCTGTTTGAAGGCAGGTTGTGAAGAAACTACTAACGATTTCCGACTCTTCTGTTAAAGCAGTATTCACTACAGCGTTAGGGATACCATCCTGTCCTGGTTTTTTTTTTTTTGACAACCCTTGCAGCCAGGAGCACCTCTTCGGTGGTTACGGGAGGTTTCTCTCCTTCAGTGATACTCCTCTCCTCTTGCACGTTCAACACCTCATCACAGTGTGGGAAGAACATAGCAACGTTTCTGGCCATGCCACTTTTACTTTTTCGCATTTGACTACAGTTGTGGTGTAGTCTTTTCATGACTATCCTGTAGGCGCTGCCCCATGGGTTGTTATTTAAGTCATCCCTTAGGGAGCAGAACGCGTCATATTTACTTTTGCGGATCACAGTCCTCAACTCCTTCTGTTTGTTGACGAATTCCGTATGTAAATGTGGGTAGGTGTTACGGTTTCTAGCTCTTTGTTACAAGCGCCGGAACCTGTTTCACTCCGATCGCACATGGGTGATTTCGGGCTTCCACCAATACACTGGTTTTACACTCTTTTTTCAGGGCTTTCTTCGCCAATTTGCCAGTGATGAATCCCCTGTGTGGTAATATTTCGTACATCACGGCTTGGTGGTCACTATGGGTGTAGGTGTCCAAAACTGCCAGTCATCCTGTACGGCTCATTGATGAGTACCAAGTCTCACCATATTCCTTAACCGTTTGGGAAAGAAGATTCTGTGCGGCTCCACAATGGCGTAAGTTAATTTGAATCCACTTAAACCTGTCCATTTTTATTCAGGAAATTGGATATCGCGTTTTTAAATGCTCGGCATTTGTAACTCCCTGTTGAGTGGTGGTTACCGCCTTCGCATCCTGATTCGCAGAACATGCATTTGTGTGCACTACAGATCATTACTTTCTGACTCTTTCCACCACATTTCAAACAGTTTTCCCAACGAACTTCTTCGGATTTGCAGGATTTCGCCACATGTCCGTATTCCCAACATCTGAAACATCGTGCAGGTGTGATGTGTTCTCGAAGTCTGTATCTCACTCTCCAACCCGTAGGAAACTTGTAGCCAGCAACATGCTAGCCTTTTCTCTTGGTAAGCGGATCATGGCTGCCTGTGTGCTATCTGGTTTCCTTCTTAAACTCTCTACCGCTTCCTTTGGGATCGCGTTCAGTACAGGAAACGCTAGAGCACAGGATTTCCTCCACAGTGGTAACCTCATCTAGATCACGACGCTCGACCGTGATTTCCTGTGACACTGTTTTCACACTAGCCTCTTTCTTTAAGGATGATGATGATGGAAAACAACGTCGGAGCCAAAATACAACATTGAGGCACCGCGGAATTAACAGGATATAGCTCCGAAGACTCGCCGTCCACAACAACTCGGATCGATCGATTTTTAAGGAAGGTATTCGTACAGTCGCAGAGCTGATGGGAAAGTCCATATAAGCGAAGTGTGCTCAGCAATGCCCCGTGCCAGACACGGTCAAAAGCTTTGGAGGTATCCAATGCGACTGCCCTCGACTCACCATGCACCTCAATCGCAGAAGTCTATATATCGGTATAAGGGTCAAAAGGTCTCCCGTGGACCGCCTGCCATGGAATCCATATTGATGATCATTCAGAAGTCCGTTGGGCTCCAAGTACTTAATTAACTCGGCGTTGATGACATTTTCCATCACCTTAGACAAAGTAGACAGTAATGCTATCGGCCGGTAATTTTGTGGGAGACAAAAAGAATCCGTTGAATAGTACGTGGGCGGAACCTCACATTCCGCATCGAAGACCGTACCGACGCGACCACAGCTGGGTCCAAAAAACCGGCATCGAGGTTTGAATATGCGGAAAATAAATTAGCGAATATATTAGCTTTACCTTCTGAATTTGTGACCAACGTCCCGCTGTCCGTCACTAATAGACGAAAAGAGGAGGAAGTGAAGTTGTAGCGGTTTTTACTAGCGCATCAACAAGGATGCAGGTTCAATAAAAACACCACCGATGAAAAGACAAGGACACTAATTGCACCAGAGAAGATGGTAGGAGTGAAACACGTCATTAAGTTCTTTTATTGGTGATACTCCACTATCGACACATCCGATAATCCTTCAAGATGCGCACAGTCGTCCTACTGCTAGCAGCAGCTTTTCGCCAAGAAGAAACAAAGAGTAAAACGCTTGGAATTGGTGGTGATCTCTGTTTTTGTTATTGTTACAATTTTCCTTTCAGTTTTACAGTTTAGTATGTTATTTGCAGTTAAAGACACTTAGCATTGATAATTGAGGGTAAAGGTGCTTTGTACAGTTAATTTGGAATGATCGCGACACTGTTTATTTATTAATTAATATTTCAATTCGCCGTAAGATCAACAGAGCAAGAAATGAAAAAGAAGGATTTTACTGGTATTGAGGATATATTGAACTCGAGCTGATACTTTATCGGATCGGTATGCACACTCCACGGGGGATAAATTTTGACTCGCCAGCGTATGTGTACGCGACGGGGGTTGCAATCTGACTCTTTTAGACATCGAGTCAATCGTACCACCGGTCGCCTCTGGGGTGGATTTCCACCACTGTGGTGAGAAGCGAATCAGCTATTCCTTTCTGGTGGAGACCAATGAAAATCAGTTTGACTTAATTGGAAAGACTTCCATTGGGATCGGGCAGATCTGGTTGGGTGCCCATACACTGGAAGTGCGGACAAACGATAATGCAGCGGCGGTTAGATGTGAGGGAGAGCGATCAATCCTGCAGCTGTTCAAATAAATGAACGTACACGCAGGCTAAAGCCATGCCATTGAAAGCAATAGAAGATATTGCCGAAGGCAGGAATGTATTTTTCTGTGATGTTAAGTCAACAGAAAATTTGTTCGCGATGGCAAGAGCTAGTATGGAGATTGTTTGATTTAGAAAAACGGATCATGGGACACGGCCGTTGATATGATCGTTTGGATAACAATTATGGTCGTGTCCAACTCGATGATCGGTTATCAATTTAGGCGACCGATCAGCAACTTGCCCGGCTTGTCTTTTGGACCAACGGATTGTTGGACAAGTAAACACAGGAGGATTGCTGCGTGTTTGATGGACATGTTGCCGCCCAGAGGAACCGATCGGGTTCCAAGATGATGATCTTGCCGTGGATTTATATTTCAGGTAAGAAATAATTGAAAGGGAGCTTTCTACTGCTCGTATGCAGGTAAGGAATGGGAAGTTGAATTAAGGGAAATGGGTGGTTCTTTGGGTATGCTTAAAGAACTCCCACAAAGTTACTGCTGACAGCCCTCGCCACTGATCAGAAGTGATGCGAACGAGTTGGTCAATCAAGGAGTTTATTGGTCACTCTGTCGTTATAGGGATTTTTCACGGTGTCAGTTGCCTGGTTGCACACGTTTCTGATTCTAAAAAAATTCGTTCTGTTAACCACCGTGCTATTGGAAGGCTATTGTTTAAAAGCTCTGTTTTTTGTCGCTGTAATCTCCTCGCATTTTTTATCAAACCAAGTTTATCAGATGAGCTTCGTTTGTTGGAATGCGGAATATCCGGTAGCCGTAGGTATGATGAGCCGACACTACCATAAAGAATGAATTCATCAAGAAAACATCGAATCGTAGATGAGTCAGTGAGGTTATGAACTCTTGGGTTCCTAAAGGCCAATAAATAGTAGGGGCAACAATGACTTTGGGAGAACTATTTTGCTTCTCGGACGTGCTTTCAACAGAGTTGCATCACCATCGCCATCAGGCACATACTCTTTCTTGATGAACGACGTGATAGTTGTATCTTTCGAAATTTTTCGACAGGAAAATGCAGTCTACTATAAGTTATTAAATCTTTCGTAAGCCTTGTTAGTGATAATTAAACTTTTGTTTCACCCCCTGTTTTAAATGATTAAAACATCATTTACCCCTGCTTTGAAATCCATTATGCTTCTAAGGTCAATTTGTTTGACTTAATATTCATCATTCGAGTTCGCAAATGTTCCATCCTCTATTTTTTGGAATTTCTCGGGCGTCCTCATTTTCCCTTCCATTAGATTTCTTTGTTTTTTTTTTGATTTACCAAATATCGCTATTATACTTAATCTCATTATCATCACTAAGTCTTAAGACCTCAAAACAATTTGCTTAAAACGTTATTCGTTGGTATAATCCATGACTTAACAAAGTCTGGCATTTTATCGATTAATTAGCCCGCTATCAATTGTGCTATAATAGTGATATAAAAATGCCTTACTTTTGTAGTTTGTGTGCAGTATCAATAAAAAATCGTTACGAGCATACAGGTAATTCTGCGCAGCAAATCGTTTGGTATCCATTTGCTTATGTAATTAGTGATACCTTGCCTCACTTTATAGCACTACTCTCCTTCATCTTTATTGCTAAAAAATTTAATTCAAGGTTGACTTGAAAATAGCTGCATTGATGTGAGATTGCTCATCTTTATTCACAGCGACATTGAGCAGAACGGTGATGGTTAATTTATTATTTAATAATTTTAATAGATATATAATTAAAATTACAGAAGCCTTAAACCTGTGACCAAAATGGGAGCCAATTTTCAATTTACATTGGGCGGGTACGTCGAATGTTCAAAATATATTATTTTCTAAATTGGTAGAACTGTGGCAAGTTCTATGTCATTGTCTTCATTTGTGAACTAATTATGCTTCTGTTTTGTAAAATTTCCGATTTATGCAATGTATAAAAATATTAAGTTTTGTGTGCGTAATGAACTGTTGATTGCATTAACACTGAAAGTGTTGCAGAAAGTCTTTGATTAAGTTGAAAACACCAGCACATGATCAGCATAAAATATTCGCGTTGAGATGAACCACATCCGAGACGACCAGATACATCAACTAATGCCGAACACATCAAGGAAGTTACTTTTCGGTGCAAAAATATGTTCGATTGACAGTATTGATATTTCAGTTGGATCAATAAACACCATTGGAAAAAATGTTCTGCATCTGAAAAGAGGCAAACTTCGATTGGTTTCGAAAATATTAAAAAAAAAAGAGCTGTAATTAATTGGGAATTTTCCCAAAAAAATTCCATCAATGTCGTTCCAAAACTCACGTATTAGCTTACCATGTGACTTCTGGCTATTCCCAAAACTGATTAGACCGCTCTGTTGACACCATTTTGATTCGATTCAAGAGATACGTGTTGAACCACTGCATGCAGACATTCTAGAAATTGACTGTGCTAAGTGTTTCGAAGATTGGAGAAAAGGTGATGGCATTGTGGGGGTTCTCTATATCACACGGAGAACCAACCCACAATTCTTACCTCACTTCGACCGCGAACAGTGCGCCACCATAACCCAAATCTGCAATAGCACACATTCCCAAACATGCAAAGAACACACTTCTCATCCGCAACAGCACCCATTCCCAAATCTGCAATCGCATACACCCCCAAACTCGCAAAGAATCCATTTCCCCAATCTGTAATAAAATGCATTTTCAAAACTTACAACAGAATATAAATCATCTCCCTCATCTACATCAAACTGTATACATTTTTCCCAAAAACTACTTCGGTTAATTTCCCGCTTAAACTATATTTCTCGCTTGCAACCAAGCAGCATTAATTTCCCCCGAAAATCATTCCGGCTCACTTCCTGCTTAAACCATTTCCCTCGCTTGTAACCAAGCAACATTTAGTTCCCCCGAAAACCATTTCGGCTCCCATCCTACCCAAATCAATCGAAACAACACCAATTCTCCTTACTGGTAAGTCACCAGCACGATGCGTTGCATTTCCACGAAACAACCATCGCAATGACCAAGACCCATATTCCTTTGTCTAACCGACAACTCATGCCCGTACTTGGTCATGCCTCCAAAACCGATTTCTCAGTACACATAGCAACCGAGGAATCTAACCCAGCCTGTACGGCAGGAATTCCCCGAAACAAATTCTCCATGCACGCATAGCAACCCTTTTCAAGTTCCTAGTAAATGGCAGTGAGTTTTACTTAGCGATGACTCCACTGCCACGACACAATGAATGGATTCTTGCCCCCTATTAGTCAGTCGCTAATCATCCGCCAAACGGCGTACAAGTGAGTCGGGTAATAACCACCCCAGAGGACAGGCGTTCCTTGCTGCCCCCAGCGACCTTAGTCGAGAGACCCATTTCCGAATAATATACCAGAAGTTAAAGACGGTCGCTTACCTTACTTGGTGAATGTTCGGAGTTTTAAAGTAACCATAGACATTTTTACATTAAATGAACATACTGACGAACTACGACACGTGAAATCGCCGATGTCAAACAGCAATGCAAACCATATTCCTGTGCTAATATCAACTACTATCAAGACAATGTGCCAAAAAACGAGAGAACTATGTACCTAAGTGCCTAGTGTAGTAATTCGAAAAAAAAAATATACATTTTTAAGATCACATTCGTGCGTTTATTTTCCCCTTCCATACATGCAACATTAAAAATCAGTTGCTGAAACAATAAAGATCATGAACAATTAACATCAGTGTGTCTCATTGTATTTTCCCTCTCATGCGGTGTTCCTTCGATTAGTTGGTGGACAGTGTTCGGCGCAACTTTTGATCGTTGGGGAATAGAAGTTAACCAGCGCCCCTGCCGGCGCCCACCAAACTCCCACAGCATAAGCGTATTATATTTCGTATGATGGGGATTAGTGACCCATTAATCCCTTCTTACCTCCAACCGTAAACTCACACAGCAAGCCATCAATTCATGTGATAGTCGGTATACGATATCTAAACTTAGATTAACAAAATGACCTATGAGAATGTCCGCCTTTATCTTTCTTACCTCCATGACAAATCTGACTCTGTCTGCTATGATGGTAAAACGAAAACCGGCGTCATGGTTTCCATTTAGCAGGAAGGTCTTCCTACCGATGTTGTATATTTTATTAGCAACATTTACTGGCTTCCGGGTGGGTAGCCCGTAGGTTGTGATTGTGGCTTCCGGCTGCGTAGCCCGTAGATCGAATGGGTTGTCCCAGTTGTGGGTGTGAGGGAGGTTGTGGAGTAAATGTTATGATGCCATAACACAGGCACTAATTCACCTATACACCCAACAATTTTTCACTGCGAATTGCTCCGATGCACACTGTTCTACAGCTTGAGTTTGCAGAATAAAACACCATTAGGGTCAGAGTTTTAAAGTTTAACTTTATTTGCAATTAACATTGAGGAACCTAATTTACATTTGTACTAATTGTTGAATCAGCTTACTGATCAAGTGTCGATATTACTCGTTTACAGCAAACTGCTCTGGACACTGATGTGTAAGTAAGTGGTGATTTTTAACATTAAGAATTTACGCTACTGTTCTTGGTTACTGACATGTAAGTTAGTTGAAACTTTAACATTACCAATTTGCGGAACTGTTCTTGGTGATTGACATGTAAGTTAGTCTAAACTTTAACATTAAGAATTTACGACACTCCGACACGCAACGATCGCGACACGTCTCTCTGCTTGGGCGGATAAAATCTGACTCCCTGGGACATTGCACCAATCATTACCGCCAATCGCAACTGGGGTGGATTTTTACGCTATGGTGAAAAAACGATTTTCATCCTCTATCTACCCGGCAGCCAATTAGAACGCGATTTGAGTTTCACTGGAAGGGTTTCCATGGATCGTACACATCTGATTGAATGTCCATACATTGGAAGCAAGGACAACGAAAAATGCATCGGAGGCTGGATGTGAAGAAGGGAACGCAACCAGGCAGTTGTTCAAATAACTGCTCATGCACAGAGGCTAAGGCCATGCCATTGTAAACAATAGAGGATATTGCCGGAGGCAGAAATAGATTTTCCTATTGGTATATTGTATATACAGAAATACAATTTCAAAGGCAAGCGCTAAGATGGGTAATTGTTTGGCTTAGCAAAGGAAACATAGGACGTGACCGTTGCCATGATTGTTTGGATAAACAATTATGGCCACGTCCAATTCGATGTTCGTTTATCGCTTAGGCAACCGATCATGGATAATTAGGCTGCAGCTGTATAAGCAAGCGATTTGCCATGGCTTGGACGTGGGACCAACGGATGGTTGGAAAAAGTAAACACCGGGGGATTGCTGTGTATATGATAGACATGGACACCGGCAAGAGGGCCCGGGTAGATTCTCAAATGGTTCGTAATGGTCATGGGTGCCGACTAGGGGAACCGATTACGCTTTGGGGAATACTGCAATGTTGCTTGATGCTGTGGCAAGATGATGCTCTTGCCATGGGTTATTTTTCAGGTAATTAAAATGATTGGAAGGTAGCTTAACGCTGCCCGATTGCAGGTAGGCTAATAAGTCTTTATTGGATGAGGAATGGAGGGCTAAATTAAGGAAAATGGGTGGTTCTTTGGATATGCTTAAAGAACCCCCACAAGGTTTTAGCGGATTTGTATGTTGTCAAAGTGTTCCGCCGAACACTGTCCACACAAAAGGAAGAACCTGGAACACGGAGCGAATTCAATTGCAAATAAAACACAGAGTGAATTGTTATTTTTATTGTTGCTGTTTGTTATTGTATTGAATGTTATAAGTTTTTCTTATAAAATAATTGACAAGCAATTTATTGAAAAAGAAGGTTCCGGTCGTATCTCCAAACACATCGTATGCGATAACAAAATATGAACGACCGAAGCACACTGTTAATTTAAGCATTATTATCATTTATCAACCTAAGCATTATATCCACTGTTAATTTAAGAATCATATCATTTATTAACCTAAAGTATTGTATCCACGTTTAACTTAAGCATTGTTATCATTTCTCTTAGGCTAAGTTCATTTCGTGTGTCATTTCAAATATCGCACATCATTACGCGAGTACAATTTATCTTTATTCAATGTTTCAAGTATCCTTTCACACAATGCCGATTTTATGACGGTTCCCTTTTCTATGGCAAATATCTTAGCAGATAATTCTCATCTCACGAAACGACTTCGATGCGCACATTTTTTATGACACAGGCAAAGAGGATTTCCATTAAGGGTTTTCCCAGATGCAGCCGCGGCGGTGTCGATTGTATTGATACATGAAATGAACAAAGAGCATAGGTAATTAAGAAAATGTTTCGACCCGTCACTTGACGTGGTGTAATATCCTTGTTACAAATGTTATGATGCTGATGAGTGTGGCAACTAATTATTAAGTGCGTGCCCCGCACTTCCGCTGTGGAGGTATAGTGGGAAAGGATTAGATTGATTACCTAATTCTGGGGGAGGACTGCTTCCGTGGCTTAATGTTGTTGCGGCACACGCCCTTAATGAGGCTCCTCAATGGCGTTTCCCCAGTAAAATCGTAGAATAGGCATCTTACATTAACCACACGAGATTCCGCTGAGTACCGCAAATAGTTACTGACCAAATTAATTATTTAAGATCCGGTTGCATATCAAGAACAATATGATTGATAATTATCGACGTCTCACTCGGGTTCACAACCAATGTTCGAGGATTAGGATTGTATCAGAAGCTTTTAGATAGACAATGCAAATTTCACTTCTTCGGAGGTTATTCTAGTTCGTTTTTTCTTTATTACTTTTGTTTTTTTTACTTTTTCTTTTACATTCAAATTTTACAAATTTTTAACAACACCGATCAATAACGGGGACAACTTCCTGCTTTTCTTTCCTCTTCCTAACTGCACTCAAAAACGTTTCTTCTTCTTTTTCCGTTGTCAAAAAACGTCAACAACGGAATTCCAAACCGTATTCAAGAAAAACATTAACCCTCCGTCTCTCTCGCTCTCCATTCACGTCCACTTCGAAAAACAAATTCGAACTCGAAGAACTGCACGATCCACTCCCGAATCGGGGCGTGTTCAAAAACTCACGTCTGGATCGTGCAATTCCTCCACCACCTTACCATCATACTATCTTAAAACAAAATTATATTAAATACAAATTATCAAATGATGGTGGTGGCCGACGTACGTGACAGTGGCTAGAAAATGTAGATCCTTTTGAAGGGATAATGCTCGTCGCCATACGAGTTGTATAATTTTATTATAGGTACAGAGGAAGGAATCCTGTTTTCTTACTGTACAAGAAATTTTTAGGTAGTAAGTTTCTTTTAGATTTTGTATATAAGGCAAATATTTTTGAAAATAAATGTGATTCTTCTCTCACTTGTCATGACATAAACGTCTATTGCATTTGTTTGAGGTCCACCGCTTCTTTTTCAGCATTTTTACCAACAATTTATGAATTTCTCGATCGGCTGTTGGATCACCAAATAATTTACTAACGCATAGGTTGAAGAGCCTAAGTGTAAATAAACGCAATCACGTCAGGGGTTTATGTGCCCTGACGAAAACTTAAACTAATCACGTCACGGGTTTATGTACCCTAACGAAAATTAAAACTTATCACGTCACGGGTTTACGTGCCCTGACGAAGTCAGATTATAGGAGTATTTATAATCAAAAGAGGAAGGTCAAAAGAGGCCTTATACCTCTATAACTAATAAACACACACCTAATTCCGGGACACCTATACCTTCCGACACACGTTACTTTCGTTTTTTTCCAAATTTTGCTGCGCGGACCGACCTCCTTTTAGGGTTTCTCTGTGACGTACTGTGGTTACTTTCTCTGGGGATGATTCCATTCACCCCAGAGTTTTCCTTTCCCTTTTCCTGGTGGTGACTTTCTCTCGAGCAAGAGTCTCTCTACCAGAGAGAATCGCGTTCGGAGGTTATTGCCTGGTTGCTGTGGATCATTCTGTGATCGTCAAAATGTTCACACCTCCAATGAATTGTTTACGTAAACAATCGGGTGAGGGTTTTCTTCTCGTCGATCGTGGGATAATGTAATTATCGCTGTTTACATATCCCTATGGGAACAGCATTGGTTTATTGCTGGTGCTCGTATTGGCCTTTGTTTGGACGACGTATATTGCGGCAGAGATAAAGGTTTGGTCTATATAAAGAATACTCTTATTTGCCGTTAAAACTAATAGATTTTACTTGTCAAATAAAAAATATATTTTGTTTAGAAAATAACATGTTACTTTTATTGTTTTACAGCAACTTCAATGCGGATTCGTTATAACCAACATGACACACAAATGAAAAAGCGTCATCCATACAGCAGCACAAAACCAAATTCAATAGTTCGGCCTGAGTTTCAATACCAGGATATGCAGGGAGCAATGTTGCCCGACTTATCACAGGATCTAACTGACGAAGAAAGAATATGGGAGGAAATTCAGGCGATAAAATCCATGCCAGTGTTAATGACTCAAAAGAAAGATTTAAAGGCCAAACTTCAGGTAACATTCAACTTATCACCATATAAGACCTTCCATTAAGAGTTTCCATCTAGTACAAGTGGGTGAAACAAAAATAAGTCCTTATTGAAAATAATACATTTATTTAAAAACACAAACCTGAGTTTTGAGAGAGGAGAGTAGGTCGTTGTTGCATCCAGTGTTCTTGAAGATAAACCTCTACCTGGGTTTTCATAGAAAGTTTCCTTAAATATAATACCAAAAATGCTTGCAATTCTCAACAACACCATATACAGAGTGTACCACCAAAATCTGGATAAAATTCAACAGGGTGTGACAAGGTGCCAGTTACTACTGAAAAACTCCTGCACCATCCGGATTAAGGTTTTTCAACTTCGGGATTGTCTTGGGGTCTTATTACTTACGTGGATGAACCAAATATATGGGCTTTTGTTTCTGAGCATACTAATTTGAAGGATGGGAGCGGCAGCTTCTTCTGTGTATTAGGTGGCTACAATTCGTAATGTTGGTGGATTTCTAGTTCAAACCAGTTTGACAGTGCGCTCGCAATGTCGGAGCAGCAGGTTTATCCCCCACATTAAATTTCCCACTTGTGAAAGTGAAGATTGAACGCACATTTTGGCGATTAAATCGTATCAAGGGTTCGCATGTTTGCCTGGCATAAGGAATTTAAAGAAGAACGTGAACGGGTTGAAAATGGGAGATATTGTCGCCGTTCTCGATCCAAAATTGCAGAGGAGAACACTCGCACGAGTTCTAACCTTCTAGAAGTTTCATGAGCGTCGCACAATAAATGTCGCTTATTACTGTTAGCTTTTGAATGAGGTCAAGGTTGCTTATCATTTCAAAAGGCGAGACCAACCAATTCGAGACGTCATTCTCCTCCATAACCCTTCGCTCCATATCGTAGTTCTATTTTACGTACTTATCTCCATAAATCATTCCTTCAACAGGGATGTTGCACTTAGATTTGCACAATAAAATAAATAAGTAAAACGATTGGTGTACTCATAGTTTCGCCCCGGGGTTTGGTTCGAGGGGAGTTTTGAGACCCTCAGGGGTCTCTCTTGAGTGAATTGCAGATGTCGATTTATCCTGGTGATTATTGATGGACCCTGCTGTTCCGGTTGCTGGGGGCGTGGGTTCTTGAACCTCCAATTAAAAAGATTGGAGAACGTTTGTCGTTCTTTAATATATCCTCAACTTCAGAGGTTGCTTTGTCTTGGGATGCGTTTGAATGCTCATTGGTTACGTCGTCAATAGTCTTATATGAATTTGGTTTGCATTCTTGTAGAAGTTCGCGTAGATTACTTATAGTGGTGGCTGTTTTATCTCTTATATAGTCATGAAAATCTCATTCACACTTCTAGTTGGTTGGGAAGTATTACGTAGAATCTATCTTTTACTCTTTTATTTTTTCCTTTTTAGCTTTTATTTTCCAAGCCTCCCTTCTTTTCTTTTTTGTACAGTCGTTTTTTGTGTAAAACGCCTACTGCAGCACTGTTTATTTTGTTGTTATTGATTTATTATATTATCATTATTTATTTTTTATTAATTCCGTTTCGTCGGGGTTTTTTGGGGTGGGGGAGGGGCCACACAGCAGGGCGCAGCAGCGCAAAATAAGAGAAAGAACATCCGTATGTCATTCTAATCATCAACATGGGTGGATTAACATGTTAAAATTTCAGAACGATCGGAGAAATACTTTTCTTTTAATCGTGCACGCCAACTTAAAAACGTTGTTTTGAGAAATTAGCGTTTAAAATTAAAATACAATTTTTTTTTTAAATCTTACCAAAATTTAATCTGCGATGCCTGGGCCATACAATATTCCTTCTTCTAGCTCATACTCCTCCTCTGCCAAAGATTTCTGCTCTCTACGAGCAGTTCTCCTCTCTTTAGATGCCTCTGTGCAGTGTTTCTCCGCCTGCTTGATTCTTGCACCATCTCGAGATTCTGCATGTTGCATCGCACGTCGACCAATTGTAATGCCAATGACTTGCATTATTTTGAGATTGGACATAAATCCTTCATTAAAAATGCATGCAGAAATATTGGTAGCCATATTTATTATATTTTTTCCAGAAAATGTATGTTTCGGAGCCATATTCCAGACGCAAGAATAAAAACTTTAATTATTATTTTGCGTGAAATTGCCTAAGCAGCCGAATGTAAGGAATTCGTCATCGCGTAATCGGGTTCATTCTCGAAACTCTGTCCACGTTCGACTGATAATAACATTTGTAACACCAGGGGCATCGGTTTCACCAATATGAATGTAAACGCCGTCCACCAATATTCGCAAAGAGCGAAACCTGATATCGTTGCCCTAAATGAGACCCGGGTCGTCTCGTCAACTGATTCGACATATCTTCGTTGCTCAGGATACAACTTACATTCGAGATTCCGTTTTAAGGACGGAGTCTGCGTCTTCACGTGGTCCGATCTGGCTTGCCAAAGAATTGAGGCGTTAGAACCCAATAACTTGTACATCATGTGGTTTCAGGTAGTGCTGAGGAATTTTGTTAAATTTCTTTGTTGTCCTTATCGCTCCCGGAACGACGTTCGACTGGTGACAGTTTTTGAAGATCTTTCACGTACCGTCGACTGGATACAGATCAACCACCCGGCTTCTGCAATTGTCGTCTTTGCCGATTTTAATGTACACAACTCCGGCTGGTTGGTACATCTAATAGAACCGACGAGGCTGAGAGGTTGGCGGATATGTTCGCTGCTAGCCATAATTTGACTCAACGCGTGGAGGAACCTACCCGAGTGCCGGTTGTCCGAAGTGATTGTGCGAACATCCTGTATCTGTTTTTGACATTCGAGGCGAGCTGTCTCCGGTTCTTGGTAGCCTCTTTCGTTTATCTTATGCTCGGAGGACATTTCCTACCTGTTGGAAAGTGGCTCGAGCTCAGCCTATCCCAACGAAGGGAAAAAAGTGTCTCCTACAAATTTACCGATAGCATTATTGCCAATGTCGAAGGTTGTTGTCTAAGTTGGAAAAGGTCATCAATGCTGAGTTAATTAAGTATTTGGGTTGCAAAGGACTTCTTAATGACCGTCAATATGGATTCCAGGAAATGCGGTCCACGGGAGACCTTTTGACTCTTATATCCGATATATGGACATCTGCGATTGAGCGGCATGGTGAGTCAAGGGCGGTGGCGTTGGATATCTCCAAGGCTTTTGACCGTGCCTGTCACGGGGCATTGCTGAGCAAACTTCGCTCATATGGATTTTCCCAACAGCTTTGCGACTGGACGAAGAGCTTCCTTGAAAATCGATCGATCCGGATTTTTGTGGACGGCTTGTTTGTGCTTGTTTCCTCCTTTTCGAGTGCTCGGCCGATTGGTGCATCTTCGTCGCATCGGCTGAGATGTAGACAGATTGACTCTCTGAATCAGGATCTAGATAAGGTCCTGCAGTGGGGAAGGGCCAATCTCATCGACTTCAATGCAGCGAAGACACAATATACAACATTCACAAAGAAAAGTGGAACATCGGTTCCACAGCTGATGATGAATGGCCGGGTCCTCGAAGCTGGGGAAAGCTTGAAATTGCTTGGCGTCGCGGTCTGTGGGAATGTATTGTAGCGAGCTTAGGGTTCGCTGGATTAATTATTTTGAATAAATAAGAGCCGTTGAATCGATTTTGAATTAATATAACACTTTATTAATCCGTTAATAACAACCGTTACTTATACCATACACTTAACGATTTCTTTACTTATCGCTTCCGCACTTATCGCGTCTTTTACTTCTTACTTATCGCTTGCTTCACTTTCTTACTTATTACTTGTCTCCATGATCTGTGTGCTGTGACGTTATTTGTCACACAAATTTTGGTAGTTAAAATGGGTTACCTGGTTAGTCCAGCGTGGAATCCGGCTCTTCCCCTGGTTCGTCCTCTGAATTTGCGGCTCCTCCTCCTTGCTCTACCAGGGCGGCCACCGCCAAATGGTGATTTTAGAGAGAAGTCGAATATGTTACTGCGAATCCAATCGCACCACAAGCGATGGGATGTTCTCCTTTTTGCTTCCGTCTTTGACGGATTAAAACACGAGCTTTTAGTTTTGCGTTCAATTTCAACAACTTTACTTCTTATTTACTTTTAGTTTTATAACATTTAGCCTTTTGATTTTACTTTTTTCCAATTTTCGAGTTTTATGTCTTAACTTTTTACCAAAAAAGAAAAATGCACCGGGACGACCAACCACCGTAAGTTTTTCTTCTCCTGTCCTTTTTTTTTCTTTTTTCAACTTCAACAAACGGAATTTCAAAACCGTATCCCAAAAACATCAACCCGTTCTCTCTTTCGCTCCCCATTCACGTCCACTTCGAAAACCGAATTCGAACTCGAAGAACTGCACGATCCACACCCGAATCGGGGCGTGTTTGAAAACTCACTTGTGGATCGTGCAACTCCTCCACCACCTTACCATCATACCACTTTAAAACAAATTATATTAAAATTACAAATTATCGAATGATGGTGGTGGCGGCATCCGCACGTAACAGTGCGACGTATTTATACCGTTTCCTCATTCTGATTCGGCGTTTCATTTCCGTCCGTTCCATAGCCTTGAATGTTCTAGTGTTCCTAGTCTCCAGTTTTCCAGTACTTCCTAAAATATTCTAGTACTTTGTTTCGGATTTTCTCGAATATTATAGTACTGATTGTCATATGCGTCACAGTATTATACAATTCCTATACTATTTACTATTACTATTTATTGCCCTGTAGGAAGCCGGAAGTTCATGATCTCACCGACATGACTCCGCCATCGTTCCCTGTCTTGTGCACTTTCCTTCCACGCTTGACCAGTCGATCCGATCTCCTCGAGGTCAAACCTAACATTGTCATCCCATCTCCGTTGCGGCCGTCCTCCCGGTCGCTTTCCTGTTGGTCTACCGTTAAGAATTCTACGCACAGTCCTATCGTTGCCCATTTGCGTCACGGTCTGTGGGAATGTATCATGGCATAAACACGTGTCGAGCATCGCCAGGTCAGCCTCAGGAAAGCTGAGCTATCTTTTTAGAGCCAAGAACTATTTTACTTCGGCCCAACTTCTTCTCCTATATAAATCCCAAATTAGACACGCGCTCGAATATCGCTCTTATGTTTGAAGCTCGGCTCCTAAACATATCCTCGACCTACCTGAGAGCATACAGAGATGAGCGATCCGCCTAATCGGGGACTCGGCGCTGACGTCGGGACTACAGCCGCTATCACAACGAGGGCGCGTAGCCGACCTATGTCTGTTTTACAGATATTATCACGGGTACTGTTCTTCGGAGATTCGTGGTATTGTTCCACGCAATTCGGCTTATATGCGCGCCACAAGACAATCCGACGGATCGCACCCGTTTGTGGTTCATCTCCTGACGCCGCGAACATCCCTGCATCAGAACTCGTTCCGTTACAGAGGTGGGAAGCTGTGGAACTCCCTCCCCACGCGAGTGTTCCCGGAGCGTTACAACCTGCAACTGTTTAAAAAGAACTGCAACAGTTATTTGATGGCATCTCGGGGCGCCCACTCGGCGCTATAGGTTCGCCTCTCCCGAGAGAAGTCTAATAATAAAAAAAAAAAAAAAAAAAAAATCATCAGTAGGAAAACCTTCCTGCTGAATGGAAACCATGACGCCGGTTTTCGTTTTACCATCATAGCAGACAGAGTCAGATTTGTCATGGAGGTAAGAAAGATGAAGGCGGACATTCTCATAGGTCATTTTGTTAATCTAAGTTTAGATATCGCATACCGGCTATCACATGAATTGATGGTTTGCTGTGTGAGTTTACGGTTGGAGGTAAGAAGGGATTAATGGGTCACTAATCCCCATCATACGAAATATAATACACTTATGCTGTGGGAGTTTGGTGGGCGCCGGCAGGGGCGCTGGTTAACTCCTATAATAAAAAAAATCTCTCCATCGGTCCCGATTTCGAGCCGATGTCATCCAGTTTAACACTCCCAGGTTCTGGGCGTCCTGGTCTACGCCATCCCTCCATCGCAGACAAGGTCTGCAGCGCTGTCTCCTTCCATACATCCTGCCATAAAGGACTTTCGGGCAGGCTCCTCTTCACTCATTCGATCTAGGTGTCCCGCCCACAGGAGTCTACTGAGCTTGATTTTTCTTACAACATTAGCTTCAAGGTAGATTGCGCACAACTCATGGTTTTAGCGTCTCCGGAATCGTCGTCCCTCACATAGCGAGCCAACAATTCTCCTTAAAACCTTCCTCTCGAACGCGGCTAAGAGTTCAGAGTGCCTTTTATTAAGCAGCCAGGTCTCGGATCCATACATGAGTACTGGTAAGACTGGTCTTGTATAGTAGTAGCTTGGGTGTTCTGGATAAATTTCGGGATTTAAAGAGCCTTGATAGACCATAGTAGGCTTTGTTGGATTTGATCAGCCGTTCGCGTATTTCTTCTTCCATATTGTTATAGGCTGATACTATTGACCTAAGGTAATTAAAGGGTTGCACTACTTCAAATTCGTGCTCCACTACCCTGATCGTTTAACCAACGTTAGGTCTTCTCTTCGCAGAAGTTGCCACCATGTACTTAGTTTTTCCCTTATTAATGTGCAGTCCCAGTTTTTGTGCCGCCTGCTTGATTCCTGTACAGCCGATTCGGTTCTACCGATGATGTCGATGTCATCTGCGTAAGCAAGTATCTGGCTGGACTTGGTGACAATAGTCCCTCTTGTTGTAACCCCTGAGTCACGGATTACTTTCTCCAACGTCAGGTTGAAGAGGAGGCATGCCAGACCGTTACCTTGTCGGAGTCCATTAAAGATGTTTATTGGTTTCGACAGCAATCCCGCTATTTTTACTTGACTAGTTACGTTGGTCATGGTCAACCTACAAAGTCGTATCAATTTGTTTGGAATGCCGAACTCTCTCATGGCATTATATAGTTCTACCCTGGGTATGCTGTCGTAGTCGGCCTTAAAGTCTATAAATAGATGATATGAGGGAATCTTAAATTCCAGACATTTTTCCATTGCCTGCCTACGGGTGAATATCTGATCAATTGATGATTTGCCTGGGATGAAGTCACACTGACATTGAACAATGATAGCTTTAGCGTATGGGGTATCCGATCTTGTAGGATAGAGGAGAGTATCTTATAGGCGGTACTCACCAATGTTTACCGCTATAGTTGCGGCAAAGTGTGATATCTCCCTTCTTATGTATGGGGCAAAATATTCCACGACGCCAATGTTCCGGCATCTCCTCTTGCTCTCATAGGTGCACCGCTATCTCATGAATTGTGTGATGTAATGCTGTCCCCCTTTGTTTGATCAGCGCGGCTGGTAAGTCATCAGCTCCGGGGGCTTTATTTGATTTGAGCTGTCTAATGGCTTTTAATGTTTCCTCGATGCTTTGTGGCGGCAGCATTTGGTCTTGATCTTGCATTGGTGGAGCTTCCAATTCTTCTGTGAGCTGACCATTTAGCAATTCATTGAAGTGCACTTCCCATCGCTCCATAATGCCTTCAGGATCGGTGATCAGATTACCCTCTTTATCCTTGCAGTAAGTGCAGCGTGGTGTGAACCGCGTCATACTGCGGATTATTTCGTAGAACTTCCGCACCTGGTGCTCTCTACTTTTCTCTATTTCACAGACAAGATTTTTTTCCCGGGCACTTTTCGTTTGTCTGCGAAGTCTTTTCCAGATCTTCTGAGCTCTTTGTATTTCTCCTCGCGTACTCGCGTTCTATGAGACTGCTGCATTGCCCGGTATGCAGCATTCTTACGTTCAGTCGCTAGTTTGCACTCATCATCAAACCAGTCGCTCCGATCTCTACAACTACTGCCTAAGATGGAGTTGGGAGTACTAATGACAGTATTCTTAAGGCGTGTCCATTTCTCTTCTACGTCCGGTATTCTGGCCCCAGGACTTACTCTCCCTCCGTCGAGTTCTTCGGGGGCGAGTCTTAACGCATGGCCAAAGGTGTTACTAGTATTCTCATTGCGTAAGGCAGCCGTGTTGTTTCGAACCTGATTCGCGGATGCAATACGTCTCCGTAAGGCAATCCGCGCTCGGAAAACTGTACCAACAAGATAGTGATCCGAGTCGACGTTGGCACCTCGGTACGCTCGTACCGTCATCAGGCTCGAGGAGTGGCGGCGATCTATCAACACGTGGTCAATTTGGTTGCGAGTGGTTCCACCAGGTGATATCCAGGTGGCTTTGTGGTTTCTTTGCCGGTTCGATGACTCGTAGTCCATTGTCATTAGTGTTCTCATGCAAACTATGGGAACTTGCGTAGTGCCTGAAAAGAGCCTCCCGAACTATTTTTGCATTCAAATCACCAAGAACGGTTTTTACATCGTATCTTGGGCATACATTGAGGGCCCGTTCGACGTTCTCGTAGTATTCTTCCTTTTCGTCGTCAAGGGACTCCTCTGTAGGTCCGTGAACGTTTATGAGGCTTATGTTCTTAAACTTGCCTCGCACGAGTTAATAATTAGTTATTTCACCGGATATTAAAAGAACGAACGTTTTTGTTTATCAAAGACCTACGGTCCTTTATTCGATAAAATCAAACTTAACGTCTCTATCCTAGATTATAAACTACCCTGTTAGCTGAATTTCATTCATATTTATACTTAAGGCTAAGTTCGGCACATCTCGATACTCCCACGGTTGCTGGTGCGGCTTATCTTTGATGTTCTCATGGATCGTGTGTGTGCGGCTTATCTTTGATGTTCCCATGGTTCTTGCTTGTGCGGCTTATCGCGATGTTCCCATGGTTATCTGCAAGTGTAGATATTTCCTTATCTTGAGGTTTGTGTGAATCGTTAACTCTCCCCGGTGTTAAACAAAATCGTCCCGATTTTTCGCTTGCAGTCTTTGTTGGCCTTTACGAGATGCTTCAACAAATTTTTCAATTTTTTTCTTGTTAAATTCTGAAATACATTTAGTAAATTTACGAATGATTATGACTACAGTTATAATTAGTACAATAAATACAAAAATTATGATTGCGCTCTTAGTTGGGTGCTCTTCAATTGGTATTAAACATCGAGTTAATATTTGAAAATCTTAAATTGTTATTGTTTGACAGTATTTCTTTGATTGATAAAATTTTAGTTAATTTGCTATGTATAGGTTTTACAATTCTTTTGTGTAAGTTTCCATACTTTTATTTTATCTATTGTTTCATCAGTTGTTGATGTTGTATGTTTGTTAAACGAAACTATACAATTATCTTCCTGTTTATTAATCTGGCAAATTAAGTTGCCCAAATAATGTTTCGCAATTTTTCATTCTAACATAATATTCTCTATCGCATTATCTGTTTTATTTTTTCCGTGTAGGAATCCTATTGGTGTGAGTTTGAATAATTCACATTATTCTTTGATTACCGCGTATTTGTAGATTGTAACGAACCTGTCATCTATTCTTGCCATCGAACTTGCTTGTCTTCTACATTCAATAACCCTGCCACATCATTCATGTCTAATGTTTCTAACAAGATTGCCCCCGATACTTAATCGAAGTTGGTCGTGAATCTGTTCTAACAGGAATCATCTCTGAGAGTTCTTTACGTCTAACGTCTTTAATAATTTTTCAAAATGTTTGTAAGATTTGTTACATGAACTAGGAAGTTGTAATTGTAGAAGATGAATATGTCGTCAGTTGGTGTCAGGATGTATCTCTTTCCTTTCAGGTTTTCGATTTGAATGGCCGATTTTACTAGGCCGACAGTCACGAGTAATATCAGGTATTTCATCTTCATCTTTTTTCAGTGTGTAATTCTTGATGCTGTCTTTGTGGATTACTATCCCCCTTGTGGTTAAAATTGTGTCCCCACAATCTTTGTCTACGATGTGTTTCCTGTATCGGGCGTTGTTCTTCTTTCTTAATCCAGCGATTCTTACCAAAATTTGCTCTCCTTTTTGGAATGTCCTTTCTTTCGTTCCGGTATTCAGTCTTTTTAAAGTTTTTTCGGATGCTTTTTGTAATTTGTCGTGAATTTCCTCAGGCTGAATGTGTATCGAGTTAAAATGAACTTCTCGCGGTTTAAATCCAGTAACCGAATGTATACTGTTGTTAATTTCTGATACTGCGGTTAAAATTTCCTCGGTTGTATTAGTACTGTTTTGGATTGTAAAAATTCGAGTCAATTCCGAAATTGTACTGTGGGCTCGTTCCACTTGTCCATTTGCTGTCGATCGGTACACCGGTGTTTCAATTTTTTGAATGGCTCTTTTTATACACATTTGTTTGACCATTGCGGTATTCAAGCATGGTTCGTTATCGGTCATAAGACGTTTGCATGTGGGAAAATTGTTTGTCAGACATTCCTCTAATTTTAGGTCCATTCTTTCTCTGGTGTCGCATTCTCTGATTACTATGTATTTCGAGAATTTGTCTATTAAAGTTAAGTATGTTCTCTTGTCGTTGAAATACAAATCAGCATGAATGTATTCTCCGGGTTTTCCTGGGATTTCGGAATCTCTTAAAGGCTGTTTAGTTGGGTTTCTTTCATACCTACCGAATAGGCATGCTGTGCATTTTTTGTTAAAAGTTTTACAGTTAGCTTTAACTTCGCCTCGGCGACCTCCAGCTCTCGCATAGCGACTTCTAAACTCGCTTCGACTTCGGCTCGCCTCGGCGACTTTACCGAGCTTCCCTCTGAGGCTGTGTCTCGTGTTGTCGCAGTCTCTCTCCTCCCCGGCGACACTGGTCTTCTGGGTTGCCTCTCGGTACGTTGGATCGGATCCCTGCCTGGGGGTGTGGGGTTCAGAGTGGGTTCCCCTCGTTTCCGCAACGTGTGCCGGTTCCCTTCTTCTGGCAAACGCTCCGACAGATCCGTCGTCATCTCCTCCAAGTCGTGTGGGGGATTCTTCTCCTGTTGCGCTTACTCCTTGTGCGGTGCTGCCCACTCCAGGTTGAGTAGGCAGACCTCCGGTAGGGAACGGCAGCGTCCTCTTTGCTTTAGCCGATTTCGTTATCGGCATTGTCGTTCTATCGCCGAGATCCGACTCGAAGGACCAATACTGTGAACGCAACAATAAAAAGGCTAAGCCGAGTCGCGTACGGCTTTTTCTTCAGCGCCGTCCCAACAGTTTCGCCTTAGCGGACTGTATTTCCGGCACTGGCCGGCCAACGATGTTTTTTTACTCAGATGGATTGCACATACAGAGCCGGACCCTTCTCTGGATTGGCGGGCGTTTTTGTCTTGCTCAGTGCGGATCCCTGATAAACAAAGGTGAATACGACGCGACCAAGGATGAAGACAAGCCAAATATACGAATACACTTAGCTGCTTATTTTCCTATCGTTTATTTTCTATTATAATGTTTTATTTATTAATTGTTAATTCCTGATCTCTCTGCTGGTCTTGAACAAGACCTTTTTGTTGGGAGTTCTGTGGGGGATGAAATGCTTGGGTGCCGGCGCACGACACGGGGTTCACTCTCACCCACCAACGATTTTTACACAAGGATTGTCACCAAGAGGATAAGTCACGAAAGAAAACACAATGGCGTAGTTTAAATGTCGATTCCTTTTATTTGTCCTTTATTGGTTTCTTTTTTGTTCTATTCACACGTGGTTCAAATGTTCCTTGTTGTTTCTTTTATATTTTAAGGGGGCGCGTTAATGAGGGAAAATCTTTGCACTCAACGTATGGCACGCATGCACTTAACTGAACACCTTGCGGGGGAAGGGGGGAGCGCGCTACGCGAGTTGACGATTGGGTTCCACTGACTAGCTCCGCTTATCCGCTAATTAACTGTTCCAAACGCACTCGGGTGTGAACTGTCATTGCCTGACTATTCAGTTGCTGGTTGCAAACAATTTCGGACGCGCGTGAACCGAATAAGTATGCTAAAACTCGAGGAGCCGGACTAGACACGCATTTGCTCCTTACGCAGCCGCGTTCGACTTTGGTACCGTTGGTGCGCACGCCGCGGTGGTTAAGGTGTAACTTGGGGTAATGCGAGAGCGATGTGAGCTCAGTGGTTGCTGGACGATGACTGGATTAAGAAAAGAAAATAATTCATTCAATGCGTCGTGGCGGTGCGACATAGCGAAATTAGGCTTGTAGGGGTTCCGCCAAACCCTACGGTCTACTTACCTGAAAAAACCCCCATAACTACTACCCAACTTCCTTAAGTTTGCTAATGCAACAGTATTAGTACCTGTAAATGCTTCACGCATTATATAGATCACCATCTATAATCTTAAAATCCCTATAAAGAAAACTTACCTTTTCATGCATCCCTTCGCATACAATTTCCGTAAGATTTCTTTCTTTGCTTATCTGGTATTCTAAACCAATTCGGTACCAGACAAATTCCTGTAAACAAAATAATTCGGATTGCATTCATTGTAACCGTCATGACAGGGACCATAAATATTGCGCCGTCTATTTTCCCAGCCGCGTCATGTACCTTTTCATACACATTGCCTGGCAACCTTTTTTGTTTGTCTTATCAATAAACAACCCAAGCAGCTGCATATAATTAGCGCAATAGACGCCGATACCAAATTCTCCAGCATTTCCTAATGCAAATATGAACCCGGTTTCTACTGCAGCCAGAGATGCCATAAACATCCAATTTGCTTTTAGCACCTTTTTCTCCCAACGTCGAAAATAGCGACGAGGCATCGTGTAAACAATGACCCGCATTACCAACGGCGCATTTGGTCATTTTTCCCTATTGTCTTTGCCGCCTGCCTGTTTCGTTGTTCCACTGCACGCGTGAATAGCATCGATCTGAACGATCCCACACGTACCACCATGACCTTTATTACAAGATCTGGTTTCCTATACCACCAAGAGAGACTTTACGTTTCCCTGGTGGTAAGTAAAAACTATATCCTTATTGGAGAGGATATCGGTGGTTCTTATTCCATCCGTCGACCACGCTGGTCGCATGCGCAGCACTCCCGCTCTCCGCCGGCAGCGGAGAAGCGTAATAAAATATTCTCCGAGTCGTGACGAGTGTCGTGTCCTAATAAATTGAATTAACAGTGCGGATTAAGCATAAGGAATTTAAATTGATTTAAAAGTTGAAGTTGGCTAAAATTTACCTATATTAAATCATTTACAAGGTATAAGGCTTATTACTTGTGCATTAAAATATTTTCTGTCACGTTCTCCGTTCATAAATAAAACTAGAATTAAAATACATGTTTTCCTTTTAATTGAAAAGAAAATCATACAATCAACTCAGTGACTCTTGCGTTGTCCCTTTGACAATTTGCCGTTTATTAATCGGCGGAACATTAGTGGAGGTAGTGGGACGAAGTAGGACTCGCACCCATGCCGGTGCCACGACTTCTTACCCCACAGGCTCGCTGCCAATTACGAAGAATTTTGGAGGAGTTGCTATGCTCGCATAATAACTCAGTTCCAGCGAATTCTGGCCGTACAGGCTGGGTTGAATTCGTTGGTTGGGTGTACCGGGAAATTGGCGTTGGGGACGCGAGCAAGTATGGGCATGCATTTTCGGAGGAAATTGAAATGGCTTGGGTGCAAGCAAGGAATATCGTTTAGATGAAATGTTCACCGAAGTAATTTCGGGGAAATGTGCGCGGCTTAGTTAGTTGGTAATGTTCCGTTGAGGATTTGGATATGCGTTTGTTATGGCATATGCATTTCGGGGAAATTAGGATTGCTTGGTTGCGATGAGGAAATATAGATAATTGACCGAAGCAATTTTGGGAAAATGAATGCCGGGATGATTAGAATATATTCGGTTGAATTATATTCTGTTGGAGGTTTGGAGGTTTTTATTGCGGATTGGTGAGATGTATGCTATTGCGGATCGGGTTTTTGCTTGTTTGCAGGTTAGGGCTGTGCGTTGGTTCTCCGTGTGATGTAGAGAACCCCCACAGTTCCTTCGACGACTGCTGCTGCTTCACCGATCTGCTCGCCTTATATAGGCCCGCAGCTGTCCCCTCCTTCGCTCGTTGCCTGGAGGCTGCTTTTTTTAGTGGCTTCCTGGAATCGGTGCGCCGCTGATCGTTGTTTCCCTAGAAATGGTGTGCTGGCGCTTGCCTTGCGTTTCCTGGGAATTCGTGATACATCGCCAACATCTGTGTTGTTGTGCTTAAGTTCGTCAACAATTCTGCTTTCTCTTGTCACTTCTATGTCCAATGCTTTTGATCCGGGATGATATCCTCGTGATGAGGATTATTTTTATTGCAGTTCTGCAATGTTTTTTGGCATTTGTTTAATCGCACGTCTGTGATGCGTATCCTACATATTGGTTGACACCAATTCTAAGCACGATGCTGTATATTTGTTTAACACTTACCAGCGTAAATAATATTTAATTTAAACGCTTCCCAGCATTGGTACGCTCTCTAGGAGAAATACTTGTATACGATGGTTGCCTTTTATATTTCGGGATTAGAGAACAAAAACAAATATTGATCATCGAAAATCACTTTATTGTTTTTCAAAATATTCCCCATGAAGATCTATACACTTTTGCATGCGTTTGAACCAATTGTCGAAGCACTTTTGCCACTCTGATTGAGGTATCTCCAACACATGCATTCTGAATGCAGCAACCGCTTCTTCAGGTGTCGAAAAACGTTGACCTCTCAGTTTGTTTTTTACGTACGGGAATAAAAAGAAGTCATTCGGTGCCAAGTCAGGACTATACGGCGGATGACCCATCAAATCGATGTTTTGGGTGCTCAACAATGCAGTTGTCGCAGCTGATGTGTGAGAGCTCACATTGTCGTGGCGAAGAGTGATCCGACTTCGGCGGTTGGTTTTCCTGATTTCTTGGAAGGCAACTGGCAAACAAATGGTTGTGTACCACCCAGAATTGACTGTTCTGCGTTGTTCTAGTGGTACGGTTGCGACATGTCCAGTTTTTCCGAAAAAACAGGCGACCATTTGCTTGGAAGTGCTTCGTGCGCGAACAACTTTTGTTGGATTTGGCTCATCTTGAAACACCCAGACAGTCGACTGCTGTTTACTTTCGGGCTCATACGCGTAAATCCACGATTCATCACCTGTCACGATGTCATAGACGTGTTTCGAAGCACCGCGACCGTATTTTTTGAGCATTTCTTTCGACCAATTGACACGAGCCTTTTTTTGGGCGATTGACAAATTGTCTGGGACCCAATGTGAACAAATTTTTTTGACAGCCAAATGTTTATGCAATATTGAATGTATGCTGGTCCCACTAACGTCTAAGATTGTCTCAATCTCACGATGGGTCTCATGACGATCTTCCAATATCAGTTCGCGCACAGCATCAATGGTTTTCGGAACAACAACTGATTTTGGACGACCTTCACGAAATTCATCTTGGAGTGAACTACGACCACGATTGAATTCACCATACCATCGATAAACACTGGTCCTTGATGGTGCTTCATCGCCAAAAATTGAATTAATTTCATCCATGCACTGTTGCTGAGTTAATCCACGCCGAAAGTTGTAAAAATTATCGCACGAAAATGTTGACGATTTAATTCCATTTTTGGGCCGAGATGAATCATTTAAGTTACTGTAAACAACACAAATAGCGCTCGTATGTCAAAACGTTCGGAGTGCGTATATCCTCAAAAATGTCCAACTTTGCGACAGAGCTGTCAATTGCAGGATTGCAAGACTAGGGTTGCCAAGTCCCGAAACATAAGAGGCAACCCTCGTATTTCTCCTGGCAGGTTCCCCAGTTAATGACTTCCGTTTTGAAATGATGAAAACATTTTTTTTTTTTCCAGCACACCAAGGGTCTGACAGGTATTTTATTTTATTCCTTCAATCTCGTGTTACAAAACGAAGAAGAAGCTTAGGCTAGGTTTTTCATACTAGCTATGTTATCTTAACATAAAATAGGCCCCTCGATAGTATAATGGTTAGTATACCCGCCTGTCACACGGGAGACCGGGGGTTCGATTCCCCGTCGGGGAGCCTCTGGCGCAAGACTAATGATCTTGCCCGGAAAAAACAAATCATTATGGAAAATTTAACAAGCCTCAGGACTTGCTAAATAAGGCCAAGACCAGCTCCCGGTTGTAGTGCCGATGATGATGATGTTATCTTAACAAGGAAAACTTAGCCCTGGTAATCTCTGTTTATCATGGTTGGATTTGTGACTAATGGAGGGTGTTAACTCGCGCAAGTCGAGTATGTGTTGGTGGTGTCAGGTGTTTTTTCAAGCCCTTCAATTCGGTGTAGGTCGCCTCTTTCTGTGATCTTTGTCGTCACCAAAGTTCAGTTTCCCTTTCTTGGAATTTTTCTGTGATGTCTGGATACGTGAATAGAATTCGGGAGCTTTGTGTCCAATCTTGCCACAGCGGTGGCGTTTGACAGGAGCTTTCTATTAATTTACATAATTCGTTATTAATTCGTGTAGTATCATTCTGAACTTAGCGAAGATATTCTTGAAAAGTTTACTAATAATTTATAGATTTAAAAAACAAGAATCGATTATTTAATACATTTAATCTTTAATCTTTTTTTAATACATTTAAGTTCCGCTTAGCGTTATTCTCCCTTTTTATTATGCAACTATTGATGGGAAAATTAGGAATGTTAAATGGAATCTTTTAATGGAAGACCATATCTTTGAATAGACTGTTTACAAAAATATTTATTTATTAAATTATTTATTTTTTAGAATGCAACTAAACTGCGGCTTCAAGGGTTTGATCAGTTTAAATGGCAACGTCGTAAAGCATGGCAACAATTCCAATCAAAATGGACAGAATTCTTAACAAAAATGGAATTGTGGCGCAATTCACTCAAAAAGATCGAGGGAAGTTTTGGTACAGGTGTTGTTGCGTATTTCCTATTTCTGAGATGGCTTATGTTTTTAAATTTGACAATATTCCTTTTAATATTATTTTTTATAATCATACCGCACACATTGTTGGTGCAACCAACAGAAGAAGCTTGTGATCTAACTATAGCCAATGATTCAGTTCAGTGTTGCCGTGAACTTTATTTAAATAAAACATCAAGCGATTTTTATATACTGGATATAATACAAGGTACTGGCTTCATGGAGAATACATTATTGTTTTATGGAGTATACACAAACCAAGTGACTTATTCAATTGACCAAAATCAAGAGATTATCGAGATAAACAAAGAAAATATTAGTTCATCTGTTTTAAGTAAAAATAATGATAATAATAATAATATTGATGACATTCGTAAGAGTAATGAGTATAATTATAATTTACCATTATCTTATGTAAGTATTACAGCGGTATATTTACTTATTTCATTAATAGCTATTGTCAAAGGTGCTTCGCGTGAATTTAAGGACAGATTAGTTGATGGAGAAGGTCAATTTTATCAGTATTGTAATCTTGTTTTTGGCGGTTGGGATTTTTGTATACACAATGGAAAGTCGGCAGATATTAAACAAAAAGCACTTTATAATGAGATTAAAGGTTTGCTTTATTCAAAGAAAGTGGATTACGAAAGAAGCAACAGGTCACGAGATCATATGTACAAATTAGTTTTAATTAGAATCGTTATTAACTTTGTCGTCGGTATTATATTGCTCATCTCAGCTTTGTTTATTTATTTTCTATTTAATATTAGTCTTAAGTATCTGGAGCAAAGTTTCAGGCCAAAGCATTCTATTACTCTACTTGATGATACTGACCAGTCAATGTTTATTGAAGAGAAATTCTTGTTTTCAACATCCTTCAATTACAGGGATGACATGCCTTCAAAGTCGACAGACCCTAAAAACCAATTGCCAACGTTATTTTTTGAATTCTTGCCCTACATAGCAATTGTGTGCTTGAATCTCTTAGTACCAATCTTATTTAAATATCTTTGTGAGTTCGAACATTATTCACCCATGTTTGTTGTGAAGATAAACCTCTTTCGGACAATTTTCTTGCGCTTAGCATCGCTGGTGGTGCTCCTAAGTCGATTTTATCACTTAATTATACCAAAAACGAACAGAAATTGTCTAGATGAACGATTCGACACCCCGCGCTGCTGGGAAACCTACATCGGTCAACAGTTTTATAAACTCCTAATAACGGACTTTGTGTCCAATATTGGTGTCACATTTCTTATAAACTTTCCTCGCGCCATGCTAGCCCGGCATGTGAATACGAAGTTTGTTCGACTTATTGGTGAGCAAGAGTTTGAGCTTCCCAAACATGTTCTAGACATAGTATACTCTCAGACGATATGCTGGTTGGGTAGTTTTTATTCCCCATTTCTTCCAGCTATTGCCACGTGCTTGACGTTTTTCATGTTTTATATTAAAAAATTTCAGTGTTTAGTTAATTCAAAACCGTCGGCGATATTGTATCGTGCCTCCGGGTCAAACTCGCTCTTCATGCTTATATTGTTGGTATCGTATGTGACCGCTGTGATACCAGTTGTTTACGCCATTGCCGAGATTATACCTTCAAGATCTTGCGGTCCATTTCGAGGTTTGCATTCAGTTTGGGATGCGGCTACATCGGCTTTTATTCAAATGCCTCTAGTCATTCAGCATTCGATATTCTTCTTGGGCACAGCCGGTTTTGCTATACCGTGTTTTATCGTTTTAGTTTTATTCTTATACTATTACCATGCTCTCTCAAATGCGAACAAACATATGGTTGAGGTTTTAAAGAACCAGCTGGTCTTAGAAGGACACGACAAGCAATTTCTTTTGAATCGTTTAAGCTCGTTTGTGAGGCTTCAGCAGGATAACCAAAAGAAATCAAGACAATGTGCCGAACGAGATCGAAGACAGCAGTCGCATCATATACTTCAATGCGAGCACGGAAATTATGAAGAGTGTAATTTAATTCAAAGTGAAAATTAATACGAGAAGAGTATATATAAAATAAGTAATGTAAAAGTAAAAATTAAAATAAATAATTTATTATATAATTTAATTTTATTCCTAATTACAACAAGATTTCGCACTGCTTTGTTTTAACACCAGAAATACTGTAGAAGATGAACATAAGTCCACATTGTATCGTTATAGCATTGTAATACGATTTCTTGATATATAAATTAAAAGAAAAAAAAAACAAAAAACTGAAGTAATTTGTGATTCTAATTATAATTATACATTTTTTAATTTGTGATCATATAAAATAAGATTGATTAAATTAAAGATGTAAGAATTAAAATTTGTAAAGCTTTTAAATTATTTTCAAAGATCTTCGGAAGTGTTGTAGATATTCACAATTTAAATATTCATCATCATCATCATCGGCACTACGACCGGGATCCGGTTTTGGCCTTATTTAACAAATCTCTCCACCGGTCCCGATTTCGAGCCGATGTCATCCAGTTTGCACTCTCAGGCTCTGGGCGTCCTGGTCGACGTCATCCCTCCATCACAGACAAGGCCTGCCGCGCTGTCTCCTTCCATACATCCTGCCACAAAGGACTTCCGGGCAGGCTCCTCTTCGCTTATTCGTGCTAGGTGTCCCGCCCACCAGAGTCTACCGAGCTTCATTTTTCTTACAACATTTGCTTCAAGGTAGATTGCGTACAACTCATGCTTGTAGCGTCTCGGGAATCGTCCTCCCTCACATACGGGGCCAACAATTCTCCTTAAAACCTTCCTCTCGAACGCGGCCAAGAGCTCAGAGTGCCTTTTATTACGCATCCAGGTCTCGGACCCATACATGAGTACTGGTAAGACCATGGTCTTGTACAGTAGTAGCTTGGATGTTTTGGATAAATTTCGGGATTTGTGGTGTATAAAGCCATAAAAAATTGGTTAGTTGAATATAAAATCGGTTACCTGGCTTTCCTGCCGTTTTCTGCTGTTTTCTGGGGAGAGCTGAAGGTCCGTGCAGCAGCTTTTTATCCGATTCAATCTGGACAAGCTGGTCATCAAATAAATAAATCCTTCTCCAGCTCTTTGGATTCCTCTTCTTCTTCAGAGGCTGCTCCACCACCTTGGTTCTTCTTCCTTACACGACCAGGGCGGCCACCGCCAGATGGTGATCTTAGAGAGAATTTAATGTGTTTCTCCGAATTGACGAATTCACTAAAACGAGCTTTTATTCTTTTTTCTTCTACGTTTTATTTCAACGCTTCACTTTGGCAAATGTTACAGATTCTTTTCGCTTTTCCTCTTTTTAAATTTTTTACTTTAACCTTTAGTTTTAAATTTTTACTTTAACCTTTAGTTTTAAATTTTTACTTTTAATTTTTAAAAACTAGGACCGGGCTTTTTCCTTTACACTGCAGAATCAACTCAACTAAGATAAATCAAACGGAATTCCAACAAAAAACAGTATTCAACTGCTTAAAAAATCAACTAACTGGAATTTAAAACCGTATTCAACATCAATCGCTTGTTTGCGAATCAACCGTATCGAGAAACAAAAACAAAACAAACGGAATCACAACAAACTTGCTGTTCCTTTCTCTCCCTCTCCATCAACATCCACTCCGAAAATAGAAATCGAACTTGCACACGATCCACACTCGAACAGGGGTATGTCCGCACACTCAACATGCGGATCGTGTGCCTTTCCCACCACCTTACCATCAAATTATATTAAAACCAAATTATATTAAAAACAATTAAACGATCGGGGTGGCGGAAGCCGCACGTAACAGATTTAAAGAGCCTTGATAGACCATAGTAGGCTTTGTTGGATTTAATCAGCCGTTCGCGTATTTCTTCTTCCATATTGTTATCGGCTGATACTATTGACCCAAGGTAGTTAAAGAATTGCACTACTTCAAATTCGTCCTCCACTACCCTGATAGTTTAAATATTATTTTTTATAAATAAGTAATATAAGTAAGGTAAGTGAATTGACTTACTTGGTTGCCCGTGGAGCGGTCGCTGCAGCTGCTGCGGTTTCTGCTGATGGCGGTTGCAGGGGGCGTTGAGCTTTGTGCTCCCCTGTTCAGCTTGTTGTTGGTTGTTGATTATTCTTTTGAGATCACTTGTTTCTTTTTCATTCATTCTATTTCTATGGGTATTGGGTATGTGTGCCGTCGTTGGCACGGGTTCTACGCCTACCCCACGCTGTTGCCCCGTTGGTCGTCAACTATGTGGGGTAAAAGTTCCGTTATCGGCTTGTTATTGATGGAGCTGAAGATCGAATTGTGGAATGCACTGCCGTGGATTTTGTTCTATCGTTTGAAACCTTTTACTTCCGTAAACGATCGCTGCTTCGTGACACACTGATTTTACTGAGTATCTATTCGATGGGGTTTTCTATATCACTATAATCGCGTCTATCGTGACGCCATGAAACGACACATCATTAATAATGGCGGATCAACTGACGAAGAAGCAGCAAAAGGATAGACGTCCAGGAATTCCAATGGTGAGCGATGCGCTTCCCGATTGTAGTCAATTCAAATGAGTCGAATGAGATTAAAACACACTTTCATTCCTTTTATCCAGCACATCGTTGCTATACTTGTTTTTATTTCGTATAATTGTTAAACTATTTACAAAGGCAGGCACTGATAGAGTAAACACTGTATTTCAATTTGCTTATTTTCTTAATACGCTCGTCCACCGACGGTTGTTGGGCTCCGACTGAAATTATTTAACGTGGAGGCACGACTTGCCCCCACGGAATCGGTGTCGCGATTAGTTAATTCACCGAAGACGACAGCACAGCAAAATTCGTTCATTGCTTCGGTGCCTGACGAGGGATGCTTTTCCTTGCATTGGTCCAGCAAAAGGGCGTGCAACACACACACGATGATCGCTTCTGCTGGATATGGTGTGTGTGTCCACAAGTATGCGGACCGTGGATCAACCGAATCCACAAGGGGAACATTAGCTGGCATGGTTACAGCTGGTGCAACTATCTCGACGTAGATGTTTTGTGTTTACACGATCAGCAACTGCGTACAGCATTTATGCTGATCGTGCACATCTTGGCGGCATCTCCAAGTAGTCGAATTCTCGCTGGTAATTTTCCATTTTTGAGAACTCGACTTCCTTGGGCGGTCAGCCGTATGCCATAATGTATTTGTCGATCGGATGACCGACCGATGTGTGCACAGATAAAAGAAAGGAAAAGAAGAAACATTTCCTGCACGTGTGTGGCAGACTCGTTAGCAGATATCTCATTGATATGGTTCGGGTAATGTTGGTTGCTTGATGGTGCAACCAAATTGCTTTTCCTTGTGGAAAATACTTATTATTGCTGATGGAATTTTACGTCAGCGAGAATTATTGATCCAATGTATTTCTGAAGATAGTTGGTACAACTATGGAAGGTAAGTACATGTTTTTATGTGTTTTAGGAAACTGTTTCTTCTGTAAGGTAAGTAATGGCGTTCAATGGAACTGCCACAATACTTGCCCTATATCGTTTTGGATGCTCTATGTCGGAAGTTTTCGCATGGTTGATGGGAAGGTGAGCAGTGGCGTTCAAGGGAACTGCCAAGACCCTTTAAAGTACTTTGACTTTAGTGTATAGTTTATATCAGATTTTATAGTTCTTATTTATTTAAATTCACTTCGTTGTGGAATACACGCGTCTTCGTCATCATTACCAATACTAGACGGCTTCGATTTGAGATCAATAAATTTATTCTGCAGTTCTAGAATATTGGCATTCAGTTTTTCGGCGAATACTTACTTCGTTCGTAGTTTTAGTTTTACGACGAATGATTTTATTTTTCGTTTTCGCCGTTTACGTTTATTGTTTTATTCGGCGCCAACGCCGGTTTTTATTATTTTATTCTGCCAAGTAGAATTTGCATAATGTAGTTCATGCCAATTAGCTACTTGACGATTTTTCTACCCTTTACAGACAGTGAGGGGAAATTTGCGGGAATTAGTGGGTGTCGGGCGAGGACATGGACGCGAGGTCCGTAACAATACGAGAGGGTACGTATCACCAATGGTTTTGTCGTTCAGTTTCCTGAAGTCGACCACAACTCTCCATGGGGCTTTTCCATCGGGGCCCGCTTTCTTAGGAACTACCAAGAGTGGTGAGTTCCACGGACTTTTGCTTGGTTGAATGATATCATTCTCCAGCATATCCCGTACTTGCTCGTTTATCACCTCTTTCTTGCACTCAGGCAGACGGTACATTCGTTGACTTATCGGTGCTTGGCCCTGTATCACCGGTATCTCATGCGTTATGGCACTGGTACTCGTATTAGATGTACAACTTTGCTTCCGCCGCCATTTAAATCTAGTGATAATTTATTTTAGTGTAAAATAAGAGATACCATTATATTAACAAATAAAGAAAAAAAAAACGAACAACTATATATGTCAGGGGGCCACCGTTGAGGTGGAAAATGTCATTAAACTCCTCACATATTTCCACTATAGATTGACATTCTTGAGGACTTAGTTTATTCCCTAGTGGAGTTCCTCGTGTAATTGTGTCAACCTTGGATATTTTGGTGATTCCTCCTCCGGGAATAGATGTCGGATATACTGAAGGTGTTCCCTCTCCGAAGGTTTTTTATCCGAATTATATCCCGTTGAACGGTTGTCCTCATTTTCCAGCGGAAAGATGGAAAATTCCTTCATTGGATGTAATTCCACCCTAATCCGGTCTATGGCTTGGAGATAACTTGCGATACTGAGTTTTTTTTTTTTTTATATTAGACTTCTCTCGGGACAGGCGAACCTATAGCACCGAGTGGGCGGCCGGAGATGCCACCAAATAACTGTTGCAGTTTTTTTTGAACAGTTGCAGGTTGTACCGCTCCGGGAACACTCGCGTGGGAAGGGAGTTCCACAGCTTTCCCGCTCTGTAACGGAACGAGTTCTGATGCAGGGATGTTCGCGTCGTCGAGAGATGAACCAGAAACGGGTGCGATCCGTCGGATTGTCTTTTGGAGCGCATATAAGCCGAATTGCGTGGAACAATACCACGAATCTGCGAAGAACAGTACCCGTGATAATATCTGTAAAACAGACATAGGTCGGCTACGCGCCCTCGTTGTGATAGCGGCTGTAGTCCCGACGTCAGGGCCGAGTCCCCGATCAGGCGGATCGCTCGTCTCTGTATGCCCTTAAGTAAGTCGAGGGTATGTTTAGAAGCGGAGCTCCAAACATGAGAGCAATATTGGAGCGCGGGTCTAATTTGGGATTTATATAGGAGAAGAAGTTGGGCCGGAGTAAAATATTTATTGGCTCTAAAAAGATAACTCAGTTTTCCTGGGGCTGACCTGGCGATACTCAACACGTGTTTATGCCATGATACATTCCCACAGACCGTGACGCCGAGCAATCTCAAACTTTCCCCGAACATTCATCATCAGCTGTGGAACCGATGATCCACTTTTCTTTGTGAATGTTGTATATTGTGTCTTCGCTCCATTGAAGTCGACGAGATTGGCCTTTCCCCACTGCAGGACCCTATCTAGATCCTGATTCAGAGAGTCAATCTGTCTACATCTCAGCTGATGCGACGCAGATGCACCAATCGGTCGAATACTCGAAAAGAAGGAAACAAGCGTACTATCATCCGCAAAACTGAACACTTTGTTATCCGTTGTCTCCAACAAATCATTTATGTGAAGCAAGAACAAGGGTGGAGCCAAAATAGAACCTTGGGGCACCCCCGAATTAACAGGGCACAGATCCGAACACTCGCCGTCCACAACAACCCGGATCGATCGATTCTCTAGGAAGCTCCTCGTCCAATCGCAAAGCTGTTGGGAAAGTCCATATGAACGAAGTTTTCTCAGCAATGCCTTGTGCCAGACGCGGTCAAAAGCCTTGGAGATATCCAATGCGACCGCCCTTGACTCACCATGCCGTTTAATCGCAGATGTCCATATATCGGTTATAAGTGTCAAAAGGTCTCCCGTGGGTCGCCTGCAACGGAATCCGTGTTGACGATCATTCAGAAGTCCGTTACACTGCAAATACTTAACTAACTCTGTATTGATGACGTTTTCCATTACCTTAGATAAAATAGGCAGTAATGATATCGGACGGTAATTTTGTGGGAGACACCTTTTTCTCATCTTTGGGATTGGCTGAACTCGAGCGATTTTCCAGCAGGCAGGAAAGTTCCCCCGTGCATAAGATAAGCGGAACAGTCTGCCAAGAACCGGCGATAGTTCTGGAGCACTGTTCTTAAGGACTATTGCTGGTATTCCGCCCGGACCGGTTGTCTTTCTACAATCCAGTTCACATAGAATGCGTTGAATAGTGCGCGGACGAAATCTCACATCCTGCATCGAAGACCGTACCGGCGAGATCACAGGTCGCTCCAAAGTATCGGTATCAAGGTTTGAATTCGCGGAAAATAAATTCGCGAACACATTAGCTTTATCCTTTGAATTCGTGACTAACGTCCCGCTGTCTGTTACCAACGGAGGTAAAGAGGAGGATGCGAAGTTACCGCGGACAGCTTTTGCCATTGACCAGAAGGAGCGCGAACCAGTTGGGCACCGAAGGAGCTTATTAATCACCCTGTCGTTGTAAGCCTTCTTCGCGGTATCAATTGCCTGGTTGCACACGTTTCTGATTCTAACGAAATTCGTTCTCTTAACATCGGTGGGATTGGAGCGCCATTGCTGAAAAGCTCTATTTTTTGCCGCTGTAATCAGCTCGCATTTTTTATCAAACCAAGGTTTATCAGACGAACTTCGTTTGATGGAATGTGGAATATACATCTCCATGCCCAGAACAATAATCTCTGATACCGACTCCGCGCAAGCGTTAACATCGGAGTTTCCGAAGCACCCCTCGGACGATGGAAAGGATGTGAAGAAATCTCGCAAATCGTCCCAGTTAGCAGCCCCATACTTCCATACATGGCGAAGCTGCCTAGGCCGGTTATTCGCTTGAAATGCAAGTGGTTGCACGACAGATACCAACCACTGATCTGAGTTTCCCAGTGGCGCAGAAACCTCTACGGTATAAATACTCGGTTCGGATGTCAAAAACAGATCCAGGGTGTTCGCATAATCGCCTCGGGCATCCGCCACTCGCGTTGGCTCCCCCACGAGTTGAGTCAAGTTGTGGCTTACAGCTAACATCTCCGCCCGTCTCCCAGCCTCGTCCGTTCTGTTAGAAAAACCAGGCGGAATTGTGCACGTTCAAATCGCCAAGGACATCAATTTCAGAAGCTGGGTGGTCTATCTCTATCCAGTCGACGGTATGTAAACGATTTTCGAAAAATGTCGCCGGTCGATCGTCATTCGGGGAGCGGTAAAGACCACAAAGAAATTTAACGGAATTCCTCAGTACGACCCTCAACCATATGATGTCCATATTATTGGGTTCCAACGCCTCCATCCTCTGGCAAGCCAGATTGGACCGCGAAAGGACGCAGACTCCGCCTTTAAAAGGGAATCTCGAATGTAAGTCGTATCCTGAGCAACGAAGATATGTCGAATCAGTTGACGAATCGACCTGGGTCTCAGTTAGGGCAAGGACCTCTACTTGGGCACTCTTCGCCTTCTCTACAATAGAATTGGATATGAAAATCCCCGATTGTACTGCTTTAGGTACTAGATATATCTCTTCCCGGATTTCCATGGGAAGTCTAAGCATTTTTCGTGAACGTGCCGGTATTATCGCCGGTCTGTTTAGAAAAATGTCTACCTCCGAAGGGTTTGCTTATGTGAAAAGGTCACTGGTAAACGGACCCGGGAATATGTAGGACAAAGGGAATTTATGATCTGAGAGTTCAACTGAATAACCAAGTTGTAACTCATTAGATGGGAGATGCATTTGGGATACTTCAAACGATGTAGATTGTTTATCGTATCGCCAGAATGCCTGCGGAAGAACAGCGTTCTTTTGTTCGCACATGCTAATTGTATGCAGATGTTTCAGTTGGCTGCTAGGAGTTGCTTTGTCGTTGGACAAAAGAGTCGCCAGCCAATGTGTATGTGGGGAACATTGTTGTACACATGGTGGGGCTGGGAATAGCCGACTCAATGATCATTATCCCTGACTATGATGGTTACATGGTACTGTAACCGATATGTTTTCCATCGGGGATATGAGGTTTGTTCTTTAAGGAATTCTTCTAGGAAAGCAAATATGATGCATTGAATTATGAATGCCTGAGAATCCTTTTAGGAAATTTCCTGCCGATGCGTTGATGCCTGGAGAATGTCCTTGTAGTAAAAATTCTTTGTAGGCATTTCCAGGTAATGCATAGAAAGCATTAATTATTCTTGGGAAGGAAATGTTTTTGCTGCGGGGAGATTGCGGTGCAGGTGTGGGAAGGTTGGAATTTGCCTGGCAACCGAAGGTACCGAATAGGTTTTGATTTATGCTCCCGTATAATGGAAAGAATTCATGTAGGGAATTTGTATGCGAAGAAATGCATGAATGGTAAGAATTCTTTTACAGGGATTTTTAGGTTATATAGATTTGATCTATTTGATGCGTGAAGCATTTAAGGTGCTAATGCGATTGCATTAGCGAAACTTATAAAGTTGGGTCGAAGTTATGGGAGTTTTTCAGGTAAGTGGGCCATGGGGTTTGGTGGAACCGCCACAAGTCTATCACCTGAAAACTACAGGAGATTTGTAGGGGTATTTTGAATATCCCCTTACAATAGCCCCTAGACTTTCCCTTTCCAAAAAGCGTTTGGAGGGTAGTTGCTTTTTTTCTGTCCAGTGTGGTTCCATATTGAAGTGCCTTCAGCTTATTAAGGCTGATCTCCGCATCTGTGTCCACTATTAGACGTGTAGTGCTTCTACAGCCGATGTCTAATGGGAGCTCGACAATTGTAACTTACGTTGATTGGAGTTGAGGACAGGTTTCGTTAATTGGCGGCCTTAGGTCGGTTGGGTTGGGGGATTCCGACCCGACCTCTGGGAGTTTTCCGACTTCTCCCCTTTTACTTTTTGCTGACACACTGTCGCCGTGTGGTTGTGTCGCTTGCAAAATGCGCACCATTGACCGTTCCTCTGGGGCCGATGTCCCTGCTTTGGAGTTTCTGACGCCTCTGTAGCAGTTGAGTTCAACTGGCAACGGCTCGACTCGGGTCGACGGCGTTGTTTCAGTTTTCGAGCCTCCGGATGTTCAGTACTGCTCGAACTAGTACTCCTCTTGGCTCGTGTCTGTTGATCGCCTTTGTCGCGTGGTTGCTTATTGCCCTTCGAATTTTTTTTTGTTTGGACTGTCTGCCATTCAATGCTGACCGTGCAGCTCGGTGGGGTGTGGTCGCGGAGTACAGGCTTAATCACTTTGGGTGCATCTGTTGGCTTATGGGCCTGTACCCACATTGCCTTGCAATGACACTCGTCCCACGTGTGGCCCTTTCGGTCACAAAACTCACAACATCATCGAATGCTGTACACTCTACGATTCGACGCTGTTGCTTGTTTCGAAGTAGATGGTCGTTCTTGTCCTTGGTTTGAGGTATTCACAGGTGTCTTCTGTTGGTTCTGCGACCTTGGTGTGGTGCACGTTTATCCCTGCCTTGACTGGATGAGTCACTGTGATCATCACCACCGCCTCTCTGATGGTGCCGTGGTACCTCAAGCTTCTTGGGTTTAGACCCTGTTGGTCTTCTAGAAAAATGTGGTGGTGTTTCTGACCTAAACGGGTTTTTCCCAGGTTGGGCGCGTGTAACAGGGTGAGGTCGTTCTGGGAACTTAGTGTTAGTGTTCCTGTGGCGGGTTATACAAGCCCCACATCTAATCCCTACGTCTAAATGCCAGTAATTTAGCCAAAAACGTCCACATCAACCCCACACTACAGGTGTAAATACCTAAAGAATCGCCATGAGGCAATAGTGTTAAAAAATGGGCATAATAAGCATTGATAAAACAGCTTCGCCAATGCAAAAATATTCGATCTTGTATAAGATCCATGCAATATATTTCGTAAATCCCTGAAATGGAAACCGCTCTGCATACGTGCAGCATAACCATTGAAGAACCACCTGCAGCCAAAATACAAACGTAAATTCGAACCATGGCATGACATTCTTCAAGACAAATTGGTTTCGTGATCATGAAACTAAAAGTACACAAGCCATAGCAGAGCGCCATAAATTCGATGCGTAAAATGTTATAATACACATAGAGCCGCATCATGTACATCACGTAAGGACATCGCTTATGCACAGGCAACAGTCGCACAAGCGTGCAACAAACGCAAATCCATAACACCACTCAAGCCATCGACGAAGCACAATAAGCCCATAAAAGGAGTGTTGAGATGCCTAAAGAGGAAATAAACAACACAAAACACAACGTATTTCCGTTGTGGCTTGAAACCACCACCAGCATCGTCATGGTGTATGGTCCCCAACTGGTCCAGCACAAAAGCAAGGCAGCTGTGTGTACACACCCTTGTCTTTATACTGCGTTAAAAAAAAAAGCAAAAAGCCCTCGAGCGCGTCGATCGTGCTGCTTAAGGGCATTGTATGTGTGGGTGAGTGAAATCCGCCCTTAGGTAGCAATTAAAGTCTGTGGAGTTAGTTCGAAAGTAACAAGTATAGAGTGAAGAAGTAGAAAGTGCGTCGTTTTTAGCGAGTGTTGTGGAATCAAAAATGTACTTACGGTCGCTTAAAGTCACGTCAATTAATCAATAAATACCTAAGTGAATATACAATTGCAAATATAGATCTTACGCGGCATGGATATAAGCCGGCACTTGTTTTTGTGTTAACTTAGAATGTAAATAAAGCATAACTTACTTTAATCAATAAATACCTAAGTGAATATACAGTTTCAAATATAGATTTTACGCGGCATGAATATAAGCCGGCACTTGTTTTTTTTTGTGTTAACTTAGAATGTAAACAAAATGTAACTTTCAATAAACGAAAAGTTCCCAACGTGTATAAAGTATATATAACAATAAAGCGAACATTTTAGTCGGACAGATGCGTTTACTTCGTGGAGAGATTTGGAGTCAGAAACCATTAATAATTGACAACAGTGCGGGGAGCGGAATACGTTGGTGGCGGAAGTAGAACCGGTGCTAACCATAGCACAAATACTTAACCACGCCACATTGGTAACCTAGCGACGTGTGACGAGCGTCTATCCTTCAACAACATCAAAGGGTTCTATCCCCAACGAAACTCAACGCAGCCGTAGGAACAGGCGAGCGACGACACTTGAAGCAGCCATCTTTGGATACCCAACGTTGGACTCCATCTTCCTTTTTTCCTTTTCCTTTTTTTTTTTTTATTATATTTTCCAGTCATAGTAGATTTGTACTTTCGTTAGTAGGTGAGCTCCATCAGAGCCACCAAAACATAATATTCTTTTCAATATTAGTATATTTATTTAACTATAGAAAAACTAAATAAAAATAGAACATATTAAAATAAGGAAAAGCAATAATATAGCAAAAAATATTAATTAGAAATTAAACAGTATAAAGTAAAACCGATTGGTAAGCCCCTTTCGGGCATCAAAGCGACGGCACCTTTTGCCCTTATCTACGACCTAGGAGTACGCGACAAGTTTCCAACTGACTTCACGGCACTTTGGACACTTTCGGACTCGACTCTTTTGATTATCGTCACGCGTGTGCACCGAACATTCAAATTTCTTTGCCTTGGCGGCGACCATTCTTTCTGCTCGTCTCCCTCACACAGGAAATTAAGAATCGTTTCCCAGCGTATCCGCTTTTTCGATTGCAGGCACCTTTTACTGAAAAAGAAAAATATGGGCCAAGCAACAAGGGCAAAAACGGCACAGCTGGAGCAACCCCGACCGCGCGCAGAGTCGCCGACGTTCGAGGACACATCCGGTTATGAACACCCTCCACGGACCAACCCTCGTGACCTACGTTTACCTCCTTTCGACGAGGAGGACGCCGAGCTGTGGTTCGCCATGGCAGAACGCACTTTCAAAGCCACCGACCTGCACGACGAGGAGCTCCGTGCGGTTGAAGTAATCCGCGTGTTGAATCGCACGCAGAGGACTCTTGTTGCGCACATAATCAGGTCACCAGACCCAAACCCGTACAGCAGCATGAGAGAAGCCCTCCTTAGTGCTCACGACGAACCTGAGAGCAGACGCCACCAGCGCTTGGCGGCTGAAACGAGTTTCACTGGGATGAAACCTTCACATTTGCTGACACATCTGCGTGCGATAGCGGGAACCGGGAACTCCGATGATGTCATCAGACCCCATTGTATAAGGTGCCTTCCCCAGTATGCCCGTTACCCCTTGATAGTTCAGCCCAACCAGAGCTTGGGTTGGCTAGCGAAGATCGCGGATGCGATTATGGAGAGCGCGGACCCTCAATCCGAATCTCCCACCTTCCAGGTGACAACGGTAAACCACAGTGGCGCACCGTTTTCCCAACATCAATACGTTCCACAACCAGCGCCCCGTACCATTTTTGATTCCCCACCCTTACCCACCGCCTCACGAGATGCGCTGCAATCTTCGGCGCCCGCGCGCGACCTATTGCAGGCGGGCGCTCGGCAGGCAGGTCCGTCGCGTTTCGAGGCGAACCTCCAGCGAGAGATTAATCAGCTACGCTCGGAGGTGCGAAATGCCACGCGCGCGGTACTGAACAGACCAAACTATCAACGACCGCAAATACAGACTCCACAGCGACGCATTGATCCTCCGGGAGGCGCATCGATCACACGCGGAACCGCATCGACGCCTGGACCGGACAATCCAAGCAGAGCCTTGACACACGCTTGGTGCGTGTATCACCGACGCTTCGGGGCAAAGGCTCGGAAGTGTAAACAGTCGTGCGGCTGGATGCGACTGGTCTCTGTTCAAAACCCCAGCATTAAAATAGAACGGCCGACCGTAATACAGGCGCGAACGGTCGGCGTACACTATATAAGGCGCTTGACGATTAGGGACCCCCAGTTAAACATTAGCTTTACCGTTGATACAGGCGCCGACGTCTCGGTCCTGCCCAGGTCATACGCCCCGCACAATAAAGTGCCCGGTCGGCTCCGGCTGCTAGCAGCGAACAACACTACCATAGCCACGTACGGGCGGAGATATTACAAACTAAATTTGGGTTTGCAGCGCCCCATTGGCTGGCATTTTGTGGTGGCCGACGTCAGCGAACCATTAATAGGTTCAGACTTGTTGGCACGCCACAACTTACTAGTGGATTCCGCAAACAACAGGCTTGTGGCTAATCATACCTGCAGGCAGCCGCCTAGGGAGGTCCCACGGATACCTGCAGGGACAGATGCGACCCTAGACTCAATCTCAGCCTTATTGGAGGAATTTAAAAGGTCAACAGTCCCCCTTCCCAGCGGCAAGCGAGGAATTTAACTACATGCTCGAAAAGGGAATCTGCCAACCTTCAGTCAGCCCGTGGGCTAGCCCGCTACACTTAGTTAAGAAACGCAACGGGGAGTGGCTCACATGTGGAGACTACCGACTGCTGAACGCGGTCACAAACCCTGACAGGTACCCAATAGCCCATCTATACGATTTTTCGTACAAGCTGCGCGGATGCATCGTTTTCACGACTCTGGATCTTACCAGGGCCTACCACCAAATTCCGGTGGCACACGAGGACATCCCTAAAACTGCAGTCATTACCCCCTTTGGGCTCTATGAGCTCAAGGTAATGACTTTTGGCCTCAGGAACGCAGCACAGACGTTCCAGAGGTACATAGATTCAGCGCTACGGGGGTTAGACTGTTGCTATACTAAGCCAGGTGCTTGAACGCCTCCGTCGATTCGGACTAGTGATAAACCTTGACAAATGTCACTTCGCCAAGGAGCAGGTGACCTACTTGGGTTATCACATCAGCGAGCAAGGGATACGGCCTTTGCCGGATAGGGTAGAGGCACTCAACCAATTTCCCCGCCCCTCCAACGTCATCGAGTTACGACGTTTCCTGGGCATGCTTAATTTTTATCGGCCAACCTTGCGAAACGCCGCGCATGTCTAAACGAAGATCTAAAGGGGGCAAAAAAAACGACAAACGCCCAATCGCCTGGACGGAAGCTGCAGAGAACGCATTTCGTCAGGCTAAGACACAACTCGCGAACGCAGCGCTATTTTGCTACCCTGTGGAGGGTGCTCCGTTGGCCATCCAATGCGATGCGTCAGCCACAGCAATAGGAGCGGTATTGGAGCAAGAGAGTAACGGAAGTTAGGAACCGCTTGGGTTTTTCTCGAGAAAACTCAGTACTACCGAGCGGAAATACAGTACGTACGATCGAGAGTTGCTGGCTATATATAGCGCCGTTAAGTATTTTCGCCACTGGTGGAGGGCCGCCCAGTGGTAATAAGAACGGACCACAAGCCTTTGAGCTACGCCTTCCGGAAGAAGTCCGGAAATGCATCCCCACGTCAGGAGCGGCAGCTCGACCTGATATGGCAATACGCCACCAAGATTAGGCACGTTCCGGGCGACCAGAATATTATCGCGGACGCATTGTCTCGAGTGGACACAATACAGCTACGCGCTGCCATCGCGGACGTCGACCTGGTCAATCCCAGAAGCAAGACAACCAGCTTGAAGCTCTGTTAAAAGCGGACACTGCGCTTCAGTTGCGAAAGTTGCCGTTGGGGCACTCGGCTGGTGCGATGTCTCCACGGGAACGGTCAGACCGTATATTCCCACTGAGCTGCGAAGAAGAGTTTACGAAACTTTCCACGATCTAGTTCACCCCAGCGGTCGCGCAACCGCCACGGCCATTCGACGTAAGTTTGTATGGCTACACATGAACAAGGACCTCACAAGTTGAGCTCGCGCGTGCCTCAAATGCCAGCGTTGTAAAGTGGAACGTCACAACGTATTGGAGTCGGCCCAGTTTAAGCTCTCTGAGGCACGATTCGCACACGTTCATATAGATATCGTGGGACCATTGACGCCCTCGAGGGGTTTTTCCTACGTCCTGACGATGATTGACCGCTTCACGCGATGGCCGGAAGCGACGCCGCTGCGAGTGGTTACAGCCGAAAGCGTCACCAGGGCGTTTTATTCAACATGGGTTACACGCTTTGGCGTACCGGCAACACTAACATTAGATCGAGGCCCGCAGTTCGAGGCTACGATCTTGAGACAGCTCACAGAATTGCTGGGCTGTCGGAGGGATCGTACGACCGCATACCACCCTTCATCCAACGGGATGATAGAGCGTTGGCACAGGTCATTGAATGCCTCTCTAATGTGTCACAACGACACGCAGTGGTTCGACGCCCTCCCCACTGTCCTCCTTGGTTTGAGGACATGTATAAAGGAGGATTTGGGCGCGTCCGCTGCCGAACTGACATATGGCACCAGCGTCGGTTTTCGCAGTGTTCCCCATGTCGCCTTCACGTCCAAGACTCTAAGCCCTCCGTCGGGTCCAGGATACACAGCTTGTACCACTCTGCGGGGCCAGGTGCTGCGGGGCAGTGAAGAATCCATCACCAAGACTACATCTCCGACTTGTGGATCGGTGGTATCTCGTCTGGAAATCCTTCTTGGGATCAGGGTTGACAGGTATTCTTTAATCCATCTTTTCCAGAAATGGTCCGTCAGCCGCAGCGGTGTTCTTCCGCTCGCCCTATCAACAAGGCCGTGGTCGTCGAATTCATCAGGCCCCGTCGCACCACAAGAACACGCCAGTAGGAAATGGTTCGGCGTGAGGCCTTCTTCGTCGTTCGGATCCAAATCGAACCATTCTAGTGGCTCTGTAGTAGCCTCTCTTTTACCAACTCCACTCCCCGCAGGTGCACTAGTTTTGATCACTTCCTTCACCACCTTGTCTGGCGGGTTTGTTCGTTTCTTGGTCTGCTGTCCCGCCGTTGGTGTTGTGTTGTCAATAAAAACATAACTCATTTGAAACCTTGCCATAAGGTCATCATCGATTTTCGGAAATCATGCTTTCTTCTCGGTTTCCCAAAAGAATATAGCTCCATCCTTGTCTGTGTATGTCCGTACACCATTTTCAAAACCATACGTATTACTGATTCACGTATTACTGATTCTTTGGTATCCATTGATTCTTGCTAACATCCCAACGATAATATTAAGTTTCGAATTGTTCAGCATTCGTTTCTAGAGCTTAAGGAAACCATTGATTTGTTTTCGTGCACCAGCGATAGTGTTCGCTTTGGTAGAGACTCATCAGTTGATTGGCACTGTCGTCGGGTTGACCACTATGTCCTTGCAAAGGCAGTCACTTTTCTTCGATATCACACCACTTGTATTTGTACCGAGTTGTTGGATCGCTGTAAATAGCTACTCCATCACTGATGTAGGATACAATTTCAGCTTTGTTTTGCCAATTTGATGTTCCGGTGGAATGTACTGTGCGCGGAGTTGTCAATTCTTGCCTTTTTCTTCCCCTTCCGGGTCTACCTGGAGCTCGACCAGTTAGTGGTTTAGATTTAGGTTCACTTCTTACCGTTTCGATTTCGAAGTGACGTCTAACGAGCAATTCCGTCTCGTCTTCCTTTGTCCTGCAGTGGTTGACAAATTTCGCTGGCGGGCTGTTCCTGGCCTTACAACCATGCAAGACCCACCCCTAACTGGTAAGTGAAGCAACTGGTTCGATGGTTCTCCCTTTCCTCAGCCTCCTTGTAAGTATCAGGCCCCACTTGTCCAGACCGATAAGGAATTTAGGCTCTTGCTGGGTGTAGGTCAACTGGTCTCCGAGGTCTGGTAGGTGCTTGTATCCTTCAATTGTCTCTTTCCTCACCTCCTGCTTCGAGAGTTTAAAATTGGGGATAGTTCTTACCTCCATTAATCTTCCAGTTCGGCTATGAGTTCCCTCGATTCGCACTTGGACTTCTTGCGAATCGTTCCTCCCGATGCCCAGTCTATCGACTGTTTCTAGGATGAGCGCCTCCTGTTTGTCTTTCGCACCCATCTTTTCGGAGAATGACGAGCCCAGCAGCGAAATGGAAGATCCCTCATCAAGCAGAGCCAATGCCCGGGTCGATCCATTAGGTCCGTAGAGATCCACTGGAACCATCTTTAGGTATGATTAGGTGCGACTGACGGTGCTCATGGCATTAACCACATCTCCTCTGGTTTGCTCGGGATCGTTGTTCGATGGGGAGATGTCATGGGGTGACCTTCCTTCTCTTCTTACTCTTTCCTTGGTTTTGTGAAACCTTGGTCGAAAAAATTCTCTAATCCCTATGTTTCCAGATTGCTCTATATAGCATTTGTCCGCCCCCTTCTTGAATATGCTAGTCAGGTTTGGTCTCCTCACTACTCGTTCCAAATTCGCAGGGCCGAAAGCGTGCAACGTCGTTTTTTGCGTTTTGCCCTCCAAGGATTGAATTGGCAAAATCCTCTGATTCTACCCCCACACACGAGCCGCCCTCACCCAATTAATCTTAACACACTTGAAGTGGGTAGAATTCATGCCGACATCCTCTTCATCGACCGTCTATGCTCAGGTTCAATCAACTACCCAAGCCTGCTCTCCTCCATTACATTTTCCACTAATCCCCGAAACCTGCGGTACCGTCGTCTCTTCTATTTGCCCGCCCATCGCACGTCTTACGGGTCTAATGAACCCATTTCGCGAATACAGGGTTGGGCAAACTCTCTCCCCGCGTTCTTTGACTTCAATCTTACCTCTCCCAATCTCAATCTTAACCCCCCTGACTTCACCCCGCTCACCGCCTATGCTCTCCCGCACTCATACTTACACCCTAGCATCCGACTTATCCTCGCCCTTTCCTGCCCTACCACTTAGACTATTATTCTATCAATCTTTGTTTAGTTCCCAATTCCAGTTTTTAAGTTACTTTAAAGTTGGTCCCCCACCCCCATCCCACAAGCCATAGTTTATAAGTTCGTTCGTAAGTGTATTTATAAGTTTATATGTTTATACGACTTGTACTAAGCGAAATAAACTGAGGGTTCTGCCCTCTATTCATTCTTTCATTCACTCTTGGCGCCATCCAAGGGTGACGTGACACCCTCTTGCGCTCTTATCGCACGGTGGTGTCATCCAATCCATCCTTCGATGTTTGGAGCGAAGGCATTTAAAGCAGAGCCTTGCCTTCTTCGCCAGATCCCATTTCTCTCCAATACTTGCCCCCTCAAATATGGGGCGTCTGGGGACGTCGTATTCTTTGAGACAAACTGGACATTCCAATTTGCTTCCATTCCTAGGTGCGCCACTTTCTTGAGCGGCATGGGTTGCTTTCCTTCCCGAGTCGCGCTCTCCTTGCAGCCTCCCCTCGGCTCCCGAGATACTTCGGGTTGGGGGAAATCAACACACATTTTTGCCTCCAGTCTCACGAAGTCACTGAGAACCTTCAATTCCAACTGGTCCTCTCTTCGATGGCTGTGGTGATACATGAACCACCTGTACCGCATCGATGACGATGTTGAGGTCCGTCGCCGTGCTTCCTCGGTTGAGGGAAGAGCGGGGACCTTTTATTTTTAATTGCTTAATTTTGTAAAACCTTTCTTTTCGGTATTAGACATTCCTCTATCACCGATATCCAAAAATTCGTTATAGACAGAACCATCGATTTGAAATCATCGACTTGTTAATGTATATTTGAATTAATAAAAAATCAACGGAAATTGTGTTCACAGCTATCAATAAATTTTTCTTTGACAGTCCTCACTTCCAAATCTCCTCTGAACTTTTTCTATTCTGTTTTTTTCTCTATGACTTTTCACATTCAATTCGGACGAAAATCCAAGTTGCTATGTTTTCAATAAATAAAAAGGTGCAGGTTATTAAGTGTGCTGTAACTGGTAATATTGTGAATGTTTATGAATGGTATGTATTAAGTGAGAATGTAATATATGTTAAGTGAAGTTTTTAAGGATGTGTTAGGAGATTCAGTGTTAAATTTAATAAGGGTAGTATTCTGGAATACAACATCCCACCCTTCTTCGAGAAAGAAAATTATCCTTGAAGAGAATAATTTTCTAGTAACTATATATTAAATTATGGCGCAAGACTAATGACCTTGCCCAGAAAAAATAAATCATTATGGAAAATTTAACAAGCCTCAGGACTTGCTAAATAAGGCCAAGACCGGTTCCTGGTTGTAGTGCCGATGATGATGATATATTAAATTAAGATTAATTAAAAACTTGGATTTTCGTTCAATTACATTACAAAGGTTTTCAAAATTAATCTTTCATCAAAGGTTACAATAATCAAAAAGTTCTTAATACTAGAAAATTAATCTATTTACATTATATATTAACTAAATTTTTCCAATACTCAAAAAGTTCTTAACACTAGAAAAATAGTCCAAAATAGTCTATTTACATTATATATTAACTAAATTTAAATATTTCTCCTTGGAACCTTTTCTTTTCTTATCTAAAAATCATTATTACTTATTATATTAAATATATAATATTAATATTATTGTTTCAAAATTCTCATTTCCGTATATATATTAATTCCAAAATTTCTAATATATATATTACCAATAAAATTTTCTTTCTTTCCTTTTCCGTTCGAATATATATAAATTCTAAAATTTCCAATATATATTACCTCTAAAATTTTCTTTCTTTCGTCCCCCTCATTAACTTTTTTTTTTTTTTTTTTTTTTTTTTTTCATTTCCGTCATTTCCTACAATTGTTAGATTATTTCATATATATTGAATAAAAAACAAAGGCCATTTGTTATGCGTTTATCTTTTCCTTAAATTTATGGAAAAGTTTCCAAAACCTTTCTGGGCCTATTACTATGATGATTGAATAAAGATGATTATTACCAAAAATCTTCTTGAAAAATGATCTTAAATAATTTAAATGACGGTGTAACCTTTTATTTTTTTGTATTTTGCATTGGAATAAATTTTTATTGTTGAAAAAAAAGACTTGTAATGTATTTATATAGTTACTCTTTACAATACCTATTTTAGTTAAATTATTATTTTCATTTTTTATTATTTCGTGTTTGAGTACGTGTTTGTGTTTGTTTTCGTTGTTTAAAATATTTATTGTTTTCGGCTTAGTGTTGTCATTGTCCATAGCTTTAACTGCTGTCGGAACGTCTACCTTTTCAGTCTTACTCACTGCTGATGGATCGTTTAGTTTCTCAGTCTCATTTACTGATTCGAATAGTTCTTCAGACTTATTAGCTGTTAGAACATCTTGGTTCCCAGTCCTATTTGCTGTTTGAACTATTTCTTCAGTTATATCTGCTGTAGAAACATTTAATCCGTCAGTCTTTGCTGCTGAAAAGATTTGTTCATCAGTATTAGCTGCTGAACTGACTTGGGTTTCGAATTTTATTGCAACTATTGGGTCTTCAGTCTTTAACACTGCTGAATTTTCAGTCTTTGTTGCTGAAGTGCCGTGGTTGTCTATTGGGATAGCCGGAATATTAGGGGTTTCTGTTTGTATATTTTCTGCAGGATCCGAATTTTCAGTCTTTAATACTGCTGAGTTTTCAGTCTTGGTTGCTGAAGTGTCTGCGTTGTCAATAGGGATATCTGAGATATTAGCGATTTCAGTCTTTAATACTGCTGAAAATTTCGGATTTTCAGTCTGTGTTGCTGAATTGTTTTCCAGAATGGGAGTATGAATCGGAGTCTTTATATTAGGGACAGGGTTATCTTCGTTTATATGGCTTGGTTTATAGGAGTATGTGGGCTCAGGGTAAATTTGGCTAGGAGCTTCATTAAAATGGTCGTTATCTATTTCCAAAGATCTAATGCTGTAAATAGAAAACTTTGGTCTGTCTTCCATAAATTTTGGTTGGCGTCAGGCCTCGTTTTCCGACTCTTGCACCCGAGAAAAGTGAACATTTTGCTTATCGTTTTGTCTATTGGTGGTCCTAGAATTTTCACCAAAACGATTTTCAGAGTTTGTAGGATTATTTCGGAATGGGTTACGCGTTGTTGTACCTTGTTGGTAATTTGTTGAAGCCGATCCATTCCTAGATATCTTGTATCTACACTCATTCTCTGTGTGATTATTCCGTCCACAGAAATTACATACAATGTTATATTCCCTTTTTATGGGTTGTCTATTCGGAAAATAGTTGGATTGCATGTTCCGATAACATGTGTCCTGTGTATGCCCTGGCTTACCACAGGTTTGGCAGACTATACGATTGAATGTAGGTTTTTCATTGTATTGATATGACCTGGGAGAGTTGTCCATTCGAGCCGCATGTGACACTGCATGTGCAATCGACTGTTTTAAATTGTTCCCCCCATGGACTTTAGCTAGTATCTTTAGCTGTTCGTTCATTAGTCCATCTTCAAATGTTTGTACGGCCAATTTTTTGTTTTCTTCCATTAAGAATTCCCTAACCACCGCGTCTGCTGTTATTTCACACGTGGCAGAGTTTAGAGTCCTTAGAGCATTCGCGACTCTATCGCCGTATTCCCGGACGGTTTCTCTGTAGCGTTGTTTCAGAGAAATCAACTCATTGTGTGCCGTCGACCGAGATTGCTCCTCTTTATATTCCGATTCGAGTTTATCTTTTAAATCCTCCCACTTAGCGATTTTGCTATACCTGATCAGATCGTAAGCATGACCCTCTAGTCTATTTTTGACTAGATCTAAAAATGTCTCGTATATATCCGGGTCTGCCTTCTTTATGGATCTAAATAAAACGTCTCCCCGGGAAATAAATTTACCTAAGTCGCAGGGTTTCCCGTCAAAGGTAGGGACGATTCTGAAAACATCAGAAATTCCGACAGACAGAGCCATTTCAGGGGTTTTACTGAGTATCTGTTGATAGTGGAATTGTTCTTCCCCCTGCCTAGCCGCCTGTCTCGTGTAATATGGGCTCGTAATATTGAAAATTTGAATTAAAGTATGGCGAAAATTTGTTATCAATTCTTAAAAATATGGTTTATGAAAAAATGGCCTTTATGTTATTATTCAATATATATATATGGAAACGATATGGTTTGGACCCAAAACTGAAAAGAAAGAAAATTTTCGACGAGAAGGAAAAGAAACGGAAATGTCGTCGAAAAAAAACTGAAAAGAGAATTTTCAAAGAATATAGATAGAAATTTCTATCGAAAAAAATGTATGTTAGTAAAAAGGAAAGCTTCCAAGTAGAAAATATTCCTAAAAAATTTAGAGAGAAAAAACAAAATATTGAAAAAATTTCTTACTACTCTAGATGTTGATAGAAGTCTTGTTGAATTTCTTATTGTTGTCCCTTTTTTTCTTCTTTGTTGTGTCGTAGAGTTCCTCTTTGTGTTCCTTTCTTTATTTTATATTATTTTGTTATTCTTGCCAGGCAGACTTCACGCCCTAGAAGTTGAATATCCTGGTCTTTTCTGCTTTCCTTTTTTTTTCTTTTTATTTCGTTGTTTTATGTCGAGGGTCTTTTTTTTTCTTCTTATTTTGGTTTGGTTATTTCTCCTGTTTTGTTTTTTTTTCTCTCTTTTCTTCTTGAAAAAAATTTTTTTCTTCTTCTTATTTGGTTATTTCTCTTGTGTTCACTTTATTTTTTTTTTGTTTTAAATTTTTTTTTGTTTACTTTGTTTTTCGTTGTTTTATGTTTACTTTTTTCTTCTTCTTATAAACATTTTTTTTTGTTGTTTTAAATTTTGTTTTGTTTAAAAAATTTTTTTTTTCTTGTTTTTTTTTCTTTTCTTCTTGAAAAAAATTTTTTTTTCTTGTTTTTTTTTTCTTCTTATTTTCTTGTTTTTTTTTTCTTCTTATTTTCTTCTTTTTATTTGGGATCCTTTGGTTGTATCCCACCGCTGCCACCAGTGTTGAAGTCCGTCGCCGTGCTTCCTCGGTTGAGGGAAGAGCGGGGACCTTTTATTTTTAATTGCTTAATTTTGTAAAACCTTTCTTTTCGGTATTAGACATTCCTCTATCACCGATATCCAAAAATTCGTTATAGACAGAACCATCGATTTGAAATCATCGACTTGTTAATGTATATTTGAATTAATAAAAAATCAACGGAAATTGTGTTCACAGCTATCAATAAATTTTTCTTTGACAGTCCTCACTTCCAAATCTCCTCTGAACTTTTTCTATTCTGTTTTTTTCTCTATGACTTTTCACATTCAATTCGGACGAAAATCCAAGTTGCTATGTTTTCAATAAATAAAAAGGTGCAGGTTATTAAGTGTGCTGTAACTGGTAATATTGTGAATGTTTATGAATGGTATGTATTAAGTGAGAATGTAATATATGTTAAGTGAAGTTTTTAAGGATGTGTTAGGAGATTCAGTGTTAAATTTAATAAGGGTAGTATTCTGGAATACAACAACGACATCTTGGCGGTCAGTTCCTTTACCGTCTCAGGTTACAGATTATTGCTTGTTGCATGATTTTTGCTAGGCCATGCTTGGTGTCTAAGGCTTCATTCCTATATCTCTCACATTTGTCAGTTAGTTTCGGATATTTATAAATAATGAAAATGATATTACTATCTCTGTAGCCCAGAACTAACGAATAGATTTAGCATCCTAGAGAATGGGAGCAGTGAGGAAGAGGTAGCTAATAGTGTGGACACTAAATGGACATCGATCAGAGACACAGTCAAACAAACAGCCCGAAAGGTATTAGGATTAAAGAAAACTAATAAGCTCAAACCTTGGTTTGACGATGAGTGCAGGGCGAAGATCGAACAACGTAAACGACTTAGAGTGATCCACTAAGAAAGATATGATGAAGTCAACGCAGAAAGATACGCGACAATTCGGAAAGAGACAACCAGACTTCAAACGCAAAAAACGCGAATGGGAGAAGACTAGGATCGAAAAAATCCTAGAAAATGCCAGAGCAAAGAATATCAGAGGTATGTATGCCGGCATAAATTCAATTACAAATGGCTGCCTTGGGAGAACCAAAATAATTCGAGACACAAACGGTTGTCTGATCACAGAAACAAACAATATCGTGACAAGATGGAAGCGGTACCTTGAAAACCTGCTCAATGTGCGCACCCATCAACCACAAATAAACGCACTAGTTGTACACACAGCCGAGCGTCAGATCCCAGAGCCCTCTTTCAATGAAGTTGTAGACGTAATAAATCGATTGGAAAACAACAAGGCTCCCGGAGTCGACTGCACACCGACAGAGCTTATGAAGCATTGAGGAGAGGCAAGCGCTCGAAAGATCCACCAACTGATTAATACAATATGGGATAAGGAAGTCACTCCGGAAGAATGGAAATCTTCAATAGTCGTCCACATCTTCAAAAAAGAATATGATTGCGAAAACTACAGAGGAATATCATTGCTCCCAACCACATACAAAATACTAACAAATGTCATACTGGGGAATATCACGCCGTACGCAGAAGAAATATTGGGAGACTACCAATGCGGATTCCGTAGGAACCGGTCAACAAGCGACCAAATGCTCACAAGAAGGCAATTACTGCAAGAGAAGTGGGAATACGGAGAGACGGTTCACCAATTGTTCGTTGACTTCAAAAAAGCCTACGACTCAGTCGCAAGGCAAAGACTCTACCATATTGTGGTTGCGCTGGGGATCCCGAAAAAATATGCCGCCCTCATTCAAATTTGCATGAACGAAAACAAAGGGCGAGTTAGAATAGAAAACCACCTCTCAGAGCCATTTGAAATCCGGGACGGACTAAAACAGGGCGATGGCCTCTCACCATGTCTTTTTAAACTTGCGCTCGAGTATGTCATCAGAAAGGTACAAGACGGCAACATGGCCGGATCATCCCTGTCGGGGTCACACAAGTGCTCACATATGCGGATGACATCGCCGTTCTGGGCGATAATGTAGAAACTGTATGTAAAAACTGAATCATCATGCAAGCGGCAGAAGATGTGTGCCTAGAAATAAATGAAGACAAAACAAAATATTTAATTACGGCGAGAGCAGGTGGACCTCAGGGAACACATATAAACGCCAGAGGCAACATACTTGTAAAAGTTAAAGAATTTAAATATGTGGGCACAATACTGACGCCCAGTAACGAAATCTTGAAGGAAATTAACAAAAAACTGCATTCCGGCAACGCTAATTGGCACACGGTCAGTAAACTCCTAAAATCCAAACTGCTATCACGTAACATAAAGCTCCGTGTCTATAGATCCATAATCATGCCGATTGCTCTATACGGATGCGAAACATGGGCTCTCACAAAACGGGAAGAAAACAAATTCCGCGTATTCGAGAATAACGTTTTGAGGGGTGTCTATGGCGATAAATATGACGAGGAGGCAGGACAATGGAGGAAACTACACAACCACGAATTGGAAGAGCTCTACCGTAAACCTACAATAGTGAGAGTAATCCGGTCGCGAAGATTAAGGTGGGCCGGGCACGTGGCGAGACTGGGCAACGATAGGACCGTGCGTAGAATTCTTGACGGTAGACCAACGGGAAAGCGACCGGTAGGACGGCCGCGACGGAGATGGGAGGACAATGTTAAGTTTCACCTTGATGAGGTCAGATCAGATGGTCAAGCGCGGAAGGAGAGTGCACAGGACAGTGAACGATGGCGGAGTCGAGTCGGTGTGGTCATGAACTTCCAGGTTCTTACCGGCCAATAAATAGTAATCCCTGTAGCCCAACACTTTTGCGTATATTAAAATGTTTATCAAAGGTACATTTACCCTCTCACGTCTCGTTAGCTCTTCTAACTTTTGCACATCTAATGAACTGGGGTTATACCTCCCTTCCCCGGCGGCTGCTATAGTTTCCAGCGTTATTTCCAACATGTGCCGGGTTTCGGTCAAGATAAAATCACTATGCTCATTAGATGGGAGGACAATGTTAGGTTTGACCTTGAGGAGAGCGGATCGGCTGGTCAAGCGTGGAAGGAGAGTGCACAGGACAGGGAACGATGGCGGAGTCGAGTCGGTGAGGTCATGAACTTCCGGGTTCCTACAGGCCAATAAATAGTATAGTATGTTCATTACTCAGCGATGTCAATTTTAAAGCTTCGATTAATCTCTTTTTTAACAGCACCCGTTGATTGTTGTTTTCTGTTAATTGATTCAGTTTGGTTTGGATCTTGATCGAGTCATCGTGATCTGGGATTCCGTACAACCATTTCAAGGCTGAAACAAAGAATTTCAAGGACTTACGTCTCCCGCGGTGATGCTGCCCTGTGAGACCTTTTGACACTTATAACCGATATATGGACATCTGCGATTGAGCGGCATGGTGAGTCAAGGGCGGTAGCATTGGATATCTCCAAGGCTTTTGACCGCGTCTGGCACGGGGCATTGCTTAGCAAACTTCGTTCATATGGACTTTCCCAACAGCTTTGCGACTGGACGAAGAGCTTCCTCGAGAATCGATCGATCCGGGTTGTTGTGGACGGGGAGTGTTCGGATCTGTATCCTGTTAATTCGAGGGTGCCCCAAGGTTCTCTTTTGACTCCAACATTGTTTTTGCTTCACATAAATGGTTTGTTGGAGACAACGGCTGATAAAGTTTTCAGTTTTGCGAATGATAGATTCACTTCCTCTTTTTTGAATGATCGTCAATATAGATTCCGTGGCAGATGCATCACGGGAGACCATTTGAACCTTATAATCGATATATGAACATCTGCGATTGAGGGGCATGGCGAGTCAAGAGGGGTGGCATTGGATATCTCCAAGGCTTCTGACCGCGTCTAACACGGAGCATTGCTCAGCAAACTTCGTTCATATGGACTTTCCCAACAGCTTTGCGACTAGACGAAAAGCTTCCTCGAAAGTCGATCGATCCGGGTTGTTGTGGACGGCGGATCTGTTTCCTGTTAATTCTGGAGTGCCTCAATGTTCTGTTTAGATTCCAACCTTGTTTTCGCTTCACATAAATGATTTATTGGACAAAGTATTCAGTTTTGCGGATGATGGTACGCTTGTTTGCTCATTTTCGAGTAATCGGCTGATTGGTCCATCTACGTCGCATCGGCTGAGATGTAGACAGATTGACTCTCTGAATCAGGATCTAGATAAGGTCCTGCAGTGGGGAAAGGCCAATCTCGTCGACTTCAATGCTGCGAAGACACAATATACAATATTCACAAAGAAAAGTGGATCATCGGTTCCACAGCTGATGATAAATGGCCAGGCCCTCGAAGCTGGGGAAAGCTTGATCGGCGTCACGGTCTGTGGGAATGTATCATGGCATAAACACGTGTCGAGTATCGCCAGGTCAGCCTCAGGAAAACTGAGCTATCTTTTTAGAGCCAAGAAATATTTTACTCCGGCCCAACTTCTCCTATATAAATCCCAAATTTGACCCGCGCTCGAATATTGCTCTCATATTTGGAGCTCGGCTCCTGAACATACCCTCGACCTACTTGAGAGCATACAGAGACGAGCGATCCAGTCGCTATCACATCGAAGGCGCGTAACCGACTTATGTCTGTTTTACAGGTATTATCACGGGTACTGTTCTCCTGCCACCAAATAACTGCTGCAGTTCTTCTTGAATAGTTGTAGGTTGTCACGCTCGGGAAACACTCGCGAGGGAAGCGAGGTTTTCTCGCTCTGTAACGGAACGAGTTCTGTACAGAGATGTTCGCGCCGTAGGGAGATGAGCCCCAAGTTGGCACGATCCGCCGAATTGCTTCGTGGGGCGCATGAAACAATATCACAAAACAATATCACGAATCTCCAAAGGCTTGCTCAGCAATGCCCCGTGCCAGAGGCGGTCAAAAGACATGGAGATATCCAATGGGACCGCTCTTAACTCACCATCCCCCTCAATCGCATGCTATCACATCGAAGGCGCGTAGCCAACCTCTGTCTGTTTTACAGATTTTATCATGGGTACTGTTCTTCGGAGATTCGTGGTATTGTTCCACGCAATTCGGTTTATGTGCGCTCCACAAGACAATCCGACGGATCGCACCCATTTGTGGTTCATCTCCTGACTGCGCGAACATCCATGCATCAGGGTTCGTTCCGTTACAGAGCGGGAAGCTGTGGAACTCCCCTCCCACGCGAGTGTTTCCGGAGCGTTACAACCTGAAACTGTTCAAAAAGAACTGCAACCGTTATTTGCTGGCTTCCCGGGGCGCCCACTCGGCGCTATAAGTTCGCCTTTACCGAGAAAAGTGTAATAAAAAAAGGCACTCATAGAATTCTTCCTTTTCGTCGTCATGGGCCCCTCTGTAGGTCCGTGGGCATTTATGAGGCACATGTTCTTAAAGTTGTCTCGCACGCGAAGAGTGCACAGCTTTTCATTTATTGCATTAAAGCCGATGATGGCAGGCTTCAGTTTTTGGCTGACTGCCTACCCCGAGCACATGGTGTTTTGCGTGACAGCTGTAAAAATGTCATACTCTTTTCTTTGAATGACACCACTCCCCGTCCATCTTATTTCTTGCAATGCTGTTATGTCAGCCTTATATTCGGACAGGGCATCGGCAAGCTGCTGTGCAGCTCGAGCTCAGTACAGTAAGCGTACGTTCCATGTAAAAATTCTTAAATCATTTAGCCATTTTCGTTTCCGTGGTCGTCGCCGTGTATCCGGTCCATATCCGAGGCTTGTTAAATTTACTATAATAGTTTGTTTTTCCGGGCAAGGTTATTAGTCTTCTGCCAACCTTTCTCAGGATGTCGCTGTATGCAATGGGTAACTACTTGACGGGTGCCAAAGGAGTTATCGAGGGGTGTCACGTGGAGACTGCATGTCAACTTGTATTGAACAGGGACAAGGATCGTCCTGGCTTTCGCCGGGTTTAAGGCAATCCGTGACTTTGCCCTGTATGTTCGCTACCATCCGCCCAAAGTTATGTATCGGGTTTTCCAATAGGGACTTGACAACTTTGAATTTAATTTGTGAACGCACCCTTTCACTAATCAGAGTCGGTGTCTAAGCTGGACTTTCGGTAACAAGATTACGGGATATAGAAGATGAGGAACAAGGAAAGAAGGCGGCACCCGTCGGGAAGCCATGTAGCGTTCTACGAACGCACAATTCCGCGCAGGTAAGGTTCCTACCTTCAAGGAACTTACTTACATGAGAACGCTGCACGCGCCCACAGACGCGTGTCCCAAAGTCCCACCATAGGGCCTGCAACTCGCAGCCAACGTTGAGCCCGACACTAAAAAGCGAGGAACTGAACGTCCCCAAAGCTTTTAATGTCAAGCTCAACAATCATAGTTCTTCATGCCTGAAACAAAGGTAAAACCATACATTCATCCTGTTCCTAAAAGCAATTCACGAAAATGCCAGACATTCTGCCTGAGCCCAGGAACACCTCATCGAACCGAAAATTCCGGGTATCCATACAATGAATTGCTATCACCAGCAAATTAGTCGACCAACGGATGCACGTGCGGGTGGTCTGCCACAAAGACCATCAAATCCATCGGCAAACAAGAGAAACGACAACCTCATGCAATAAAGCATATCGCCTATCCGCTGCCAAATTGTAGGCAACCGTGATTATCTCAACGAGATAATTCGGGGATATGTATGAGGATAAAATCAACAAAAGGAACTACTCCGATCCCACGGTTCTTTTCGAATTTCACACCATTAGAATGATCTAAGGGATTTCGGCTTGTAATTAGAAAGTCAAACAAGACCCACGGACTGTACGTCCAAACAACCATTGAATATCTCCGGTCTGCGCACCAGATGTGCTGTGCAACCAGAAGGCCGTGGAAATGAGTTTCGATCACCGCCACGGATGGTGATAAGGGTGTATGCGACGAACGACTTTCTCCTTTTTAGGAATCTAAAAATACCCCTGGGACTATATAACATGCTGCTAACAGAGATTCGGAAATTCTGTTAGCAGAACGAATAAGAAGATTTTCCGTACAAATACAGATACCAGTTTTGAATCTGGATATCTGTGTGGGCAGACAGTTAGTCTTTATCGAACAGCCGTATCGCGAGTCTATATCTAGCACCCGCCTAGAGACGACATAGAGAACTCCGACGAGGAGGTATCATCATCATCATCGGCACTACAACCGGGAACCGGCCTTGGCCTTATTTAGCAAGTCCTGAGGCTTGTTAAATTTTCCATAATGATTTATTTTTTCTGGGCAAGGTCATTAGTCTTGCGCCAGAGGCTCCCCGACGGGGAATCGAACCCCGGTCTCCCGGGTGACAGGCGGGTATACTAACCACTATACTATCGAGGAGCGACGAGGAGGTATACGCGCAGCGAAATTTTAGAAAGAGTGAAAGTAACGTCGAGTGTCGAACGTACGTGCGGTGCAACGAAGTGCTTCGAAAGCGTAAACAATAAAACTTTAGCTCAATAACTTGTGTTTCTTTCGTTGACTCTTAACGGCAATTACACCATCATAAACAATAAAACTTTAGGTCAGTAACTAGCATTGTGAAACAGTAAAACAACTTGTGTCAATAAAGAAAAATAAAGATCGAAGAACTAAGATCTCTGTTTTTAATTGGTGACAGCGTCGCTCTGGTTTCGTTGGATTTTGTTTTGCTTCGGACAGTGTTTGGCGGAACATAGTATCCACATACATCTAAAAGGTAAAAACGCGCCAAAGTCATATTATCGGAAAGCTGTCACGGATTTGGAGTTCACCGTTTCTCGTCACCTGGACGCATCGCTGTCACGCGGTCGGGGTTTGCCGCATCTCGCCACCTGGGCGCATCGCTGTCACGTGTCTAGGGTTCATCGCTTCTCGCCGCCTAAACACATCGCTGTTACGCGTCTGGGGGCACCCTCTTATCCCCACCCAGGCATATCGCGCTGTCACATGTCGGGGGCACCACTCCAACAGAGTCGGTGTCTAAGCTGGAATTGCGGTAACAAGATTAGGGGATATAGAGGATGAGGAACAAGGAAAGATGCCAGCACCCTGCGGGAAATCATATCAGCGGAAAGCGAATTGTGAACACATGGTCCAGCCACCAGTCAAAGCAGAAAAGCACCTAGCATTGGGACTATTTCGTCCTGCGGCACAATTGAACGAAAGGCTCTATTGACCTTCAGAATATTCTTCCTGATAGCAACGTAGATACGCAACCTCTCTTTCTCACTCAGGTGCCAGTTTTAATTCGACACGATATGCCGCAAAGATTCAACCACAACACTATATATATATATATATATATGTATATATATATATATATATATATATATATATATACATATATATATATATATATATATATATATATATATATATATATCTATATATATATATATATATATATACATATATATATATATATAACGAAAACACCATGTCCAGCACAATCATTCAACCACTCCATCAAATACGCTGTCAGGCAACGTTGCCGACAGAGAGTTCAGTTCCCATCGAGAAATTCGCCCAACGCCAAGCATTGGCATTAGCGGCGTAGGTGGGAAACACCTCCAACTGTAACAGCATCAGCTACAGCAATCACCTTGAATTCGAGACGCAGATGATCCTATGCAGTTGGCGGCAACTCTAACATTTCTGGTATAGGCACAGGTTGGCCATATTCAGAAGATGATGAAAACAAAACATTGCACAGCCGACTTTAACCCAACTAAGCGGTCTTTGAACCAACAGCTCCATCTAGTGCACCTGGACTTCAACTATTTCTAAATGGCCGCATTCCTAACCAAGGTGTGGCTGCACAAACACTTCAATATTTTGACGACCACATTGCTCAATTACAATGTCAAATGGTCAATGATTCGAACATTAGACAACTGCCGACGCAGTTTCAACAACGCTTGACAGATTTAATCAAACCAGAGAATAGTGATCCCAACCAATTGAATAACGCAAATACACATCACATCGTTGCCGCGGCTGATGTGACAAATATCGCCTTTCAGGCAACCCCTCAACAACATGCCGGAGAGTTTCAAATATCACAACGACGGCATTACCTAGAGCTACAACGTTAGCGCCCAATGGCCAATTGAGTTTCTATCTGCCACACACACACACATACAAACCCACACATCGCCGGAGAATGCGGTCACAATTAGAGCTCTCAAGCCTAAGAGAATGGCAACGAAGGTGGGATTCTTCGACCAAAGGAAGATGGACCCACGCTATGATACCTGATATAGATACATGGGTGAAAAGAAAACATGGCGAGCTGAATTACCACCTGACTCAGCTAATATCAGGACATGGATGCTTTTGGCAATACTTGCACAAGTATAAGCATGTGAATCACCCATACTGCTTGTATTGCGAGGGCAAAATAGAAAGTGCGGAACACGTACTCACAGAGTTCTTGAGATTCGAGATCGCACGAACAATTTTGGAGAGACGGATGAGACAGACAGTTTGTAGCGGTTCTACGAACCATACAGCTCCTTACAGATGAGTTATCCTTTCCGCCAAGGAACTCTACTCACCTTTCGCAGCACACGTGCCCACAGACACGCGGCAAATAGTCATTACAATACCTGTAATAAAGGCTATATGAGACTGCAACAACGTAGCGAAAACCAAGGAACTTAACGTTCAAAAGCTTCCAAGATCGAGTTCAACGCATCCATACATGGTATTCTACCCAATTCAAAAGGGAAGCTAAAGCATCTCATCTAAGCAATGTGTCAAATGCAGAAAGCATCGCATACAGATCTCCCATCCTAAACATCTGCACGATGTTTCCAAGGAGTTACATCTTCGGTAAATTACCCGAACCAGGGAGGCATACACCTCTATTTCCGTGCAAGATCCCAAAACCGACAGGCGCACGTGCCCAAACAAAGCCATTGCGGAGAAACAGCAATCGATTAAAACGCTGTTTCCATAGGGTAAAGCAAATATAATTATCCTACCCGAGGATAATTATGGTGGCCAAAAAGGGATCGCTAGGAATAATAAACCGAACAACGGATGCCTATTCTGGTGGCTCTGAGAAATCAACACTATCCTAGATAGAGGTTTGTGATGGGAAAGGCAAACAAAGCCTTACATCCCATAGTCCGCGTACACATCCGAAATACAGGCGACCTTTGCCGCATGCCAGATGTGCAGAGCAAATAACATGATTCCGACCACCGACGCCGAATGATGTTCACGATGATAAGTAGGTAAGAGTTCTCTTTTTCAGATCGTATGGGAAATTCTCCTTTAAGATACAAAGGGAAATGTTATACTGTTAACAGATACGAGGGGTAAATTCTGTTAGCAGATTGGATGGAAAAATTTTCCTTTGCAGATGCGGGCTGATTAATGCAAAGGGGATATTTTTAGGATAGGTCCAGTCAGTCATATTTCGATCGTCAACGAGACGACAAGTACCTTTTCGATCGTCACCGGGACGAGAAGGATAGTTCGAATGTCGGTCCAGAGAGGAGAACGATAGAGAACTCCATCGAGGAGGTCGACAAGACGCGGTAATAAAGAAGGCGCTAGCAAGTACGCGCGTTGCGAGAAGGTGTTAGTTTCGTGTCGATCGAGCTTTAATTCAGTGTGCAAAAATTGTAAACGCGAATAGTTCAACAGAACATCCATCGAAAATGTATCTTTGTTAATACGTGTCATCATCATCATCATCGGCACTACAACCGGGAACCGGTCTTGGCCTTATTTAGCAAGTCCCGAGGCTTGTTAAATTTTCCATAATGATTTATTTTGTCTGGGCAAGGTCATTAGTCTTGCGTCTTGTTAATACGTGTAATTGACTACAAACAAAAAGAAAACTATAAATAAAGTTTAAAGCAAGTGCTCCATGTTTCATTTAGTGTGCTGTGGCGTGCCGTTGGCGACTCTCTTTTTCTTGCGAACAGTGTTCGGCGGAACACTGCACCAATTATAGACAGGTTCATTCGCCAAAGTTAAACAACCTCCAATCCGCCAAAAGTTTCTTCGGGAGGAGTAATAGAATACATGCTTAGTTCAAAACAGGCATGGTCCGTAACAAATGATATTCTCTGTGAAATGATGCAGCAGTTGCGAGTAACAGGTAAACTTCGTCCGCCCCGCGATGGAATATCTAAAAGAAAGTTCCGCAGGGATTCAAGGGAATATGTGCCTGGCGGGAGCCGGTTTTAGTCGGTAAAAACCCGGCATGACTCTGGATCGGTCAAGAGGTATCTTTTGAAGATTTCCACCTTCCTACCGAAACCAAAAAAAAAAAAAAAAACCACCCACACCCTGATAACTGACATATGAGTTACGTGAAGTATAATCATCGTAACATAACTAATTATATTTCATAACTTAACCCAAGTAATACTCTCAGGTCTAACCAATATAATTAATTATTTCCAACCTACCTCTGTACCGTACCGGTTCATGAGCAACACAAGCATTAAAACCTTTGTTCTCAACCAGAGGTACCCGTGTTCACCACGACTTCCCAAGCCGCTGACATGCACACGTTGGTGACACCAAAGGAAAAGGACTACTGGGTCCATCGTCATCGGCCCGGCAAGATGTTGCAGTACAGCAACATGAGCCAAACAACAAATAATTTACATTGTTTATTACATCTATACATCTTCCAATAACATTTATTGAATAGAAGAAAATGAGTTTATAGCGTTTGAAATAATAGTGAAGAAGATCGTGTGATTTGAACTGACGCTATGACAGCTCGAATCACGAAAAAAATTTTACCTAAGCGTTACACACCAGGCTATTGACCGTGTTTAGAATTTGATTTCCAAACTCGACTATATTCCACTGGTGTGAATTATTTTTTTGTTATTTATCGCTTGGTATACGGTTCTGATGTATTTTTCTTATTCGATTTTTCGTTCGTGTTCTTCACTATTTCGCCTGTGAATCGTGTGTATCTGTTAGAATCGCTACAAGTTCACGTCCATTCATATAAAAATAACCGGAAATGAATGCTATACCAGAAATGATATAATTCCAATATTCAGCAACATCAAAATCTAATCCAACAACCTGATCATGATAAATTACACCAACGATCATCGTCATCTGCAACTCCAAAGAAAACAACAACATCTGCTCTTCGGCGCTTTCGAAAGAAACGGACTCTGGTTGTTGCCCTCAACAGCGGTTCAACAAGACCAGGAAGAACCTGTTGTTTTGATTGAATGCTGTTTTTGCGGTTACCAGCGGTGTTTTATATTTTTTGATTCGAGATTAAGAGTTAGTTGCGGTAACGAACCAACAGAAGTGGGTTTTTTTGTTTTTTCAAATTGGGGGAAGCGAAGAAGACGGCAGTGCGATCGTGCAGTTAAAAAATAGAACAAAGAAACAAAGAAAAAGTGTGCTGACACTATTCTAAAAATACAGAGTCTCTTTGGCATAACGTGTGACCAGGAATAGAATATAATTAACTTAACCAATCTTAAACCTTGCTTTTTTTCTTTCCGGTAAATTTGGAACGAGGAATATTGGTCTCTTCGGGCTGGATGAAAACACCGACGTTGGGATTCTTGAATTCTTGCTTCGACTGCAGAATCATTGTTCTATTTTGCTGTCTATTCGAGGGAATCTCGAATCGGAATCATTGTCTTATTTTGCTTTTCTTACGAGGAGCTCGTGCAGAAACCGTTGTGATTAATTATTTTCTATTAACCTAAAATTTTAGAACTGTCAAAACTCTGTTATAAGTGTAAGTAAATTGGCGCCTTTTGACGTACACGAAATGACAGCAATAAAATCAATCGTAAGACTGTGATTACTGAAGGGAGAAGTACTTTTGTAAAGTTGTAAATAAAAGAACGTCTGTTGAAACAACAATCTGACTGTTTGATAAGTTATTGGTGTTTATTAACTAACAGGTTATGGGCCCAGCGCATGCCCAAAAGTCAGGCACGCCAAATTATCAAACAAAAGAAAAGTCAGTCAAGTCAGGTCAGAAATTGTTGTTGCAAAGTCGAAGTGAGAAGTCCAGCAAAGTCACAGTGAGAGTTGTCGAGCCAAGCCGAAATCATCCCAGTCAGTTCAGCCGTGTGTCAGCCAGTCAACCTATCAACAGTGTGTCCAGGCAAGTCATCGTCAGTGAAGCATCAAGTTGTGAGCAGTGTCAACATAACCTCCAAATCTCAAAGCGCAAGTAAAATTAAGTCCATAAAATTGCGGCAAATAATCAAAATTGTAAAATCTTGCGAAAACAATTTGTAGAGCAACTTTTGAGGTTGGGTTGTTAAAATTTGTTTTGTCCTGAGTCAAAATGGATACAACCAAGTCGAATATTGAAATGTTGTCTGAAGATCAAGACGGTGAAGTAGATTTTGTAGCTTGGCAATTTAAAATTGATTTAACATTAAAGTCAAAGAAAATCTATGAGTATGTAACTGGTGCGAAAACAAAACCTGAGGCTAAAGTTGATGATGCGAAAGTAATTGAATGGTTAGAAAAAGACGTTGAAGCTCAAACCGTCATTGGCATAGATGTTAGTAAAGCAATTTGGAAAAGAAAATGATTTGTGCAACGTCGAAAGAAATGTATGAAAAATTGCAAAACTTGTGTGGTAAAAAGTCAGACTGTGAAATCGAAGGTTTACAGCGAAAATTTTTCAGCTTCACATTTGACAGCTCTAAATCAGCTGTTGCAAATTGCAATGATATTCTGCAACTCGCCGAGGATTTAACCTCTCTGGATGGAAATGACTATAAACAATGGGCAATGACTCGAATGTTATCAATTCTACCATCTCATCTGTATCACTTTCGAACATCTTGGGACAACGTAGTAGGACGTCAGCGTACAATACCAAATCTGCTTGAAAAGCTGAGACTTGAAGAAGACAGAATCAAGGCATAAGAAGGGTCAAGTGAGTCAAAATCCGGAAACGCCTTGATGATGCAGCAAAGGAAGAAGACGAGACAGCAAAGCAATCAGAAGCCAAACAAACAGAGTGGGGCCGCTGCAATCACTTGCTACAAATGTGGGCAGAAAGAACACGTGAACATGAAATGGACAAACAGACCGTGTGCAAAGTATTTAGCCTACTGCAGGGAGAATTATCCCTGTTATGTTTGTGGTCAAAAGGGACATTTTGCCAGAGATTGCTTGAAGAAAAATGATGACAAGTCAGATAATGAAAGACCAGACAGGAGTGATAGGAGAAACGGAGGTCGGACAGGCAAACTGTACGTTGCCATTGGTTTGTCGAGTGCTGAATTGAAAATCCATCTACAAGGAGCAAATGAAAATTGGTATCAGGACAGTGGTGCCACACAACATATGCCATCGAACAAAAACTGGTTTGTCAAGCTCAGAGAACTGAAGCAGCCAATCAGAGTGACTATCAGAGATTCTCGTCAACTCAAGGCCACATCAGTAGAAGACATAGAACTAGAAGCCTACAACGGTGATGAATGGCGGTTGGCGACACTTGAAGATGTACTCTATGTACCTGGTCTGAATTTCAACCTGATTTCTCTCAGTCAAATGATGGATCAATGTTACACTGAAGAATGTGATAAAGATGTGTCAGTTATCAAGGCAAAGGACAACCAAGAAGTTTTGTCGATGGGTCAGCGGGAGGGCAACTTGTACAAGGTCATGTTACGCAAACCAACCCGGAACAGCAGTCTGATTGCAACTTCGATTGTCACTTGGCATGAGAGGCTCGCACATCAGAATCTGAAGTACGTGAGGGACATTTTGAAGAAAAACAACATCAAGTTTGTAGATGACTGGAACAACCGAGTATGTACAGGATGTATCGATGGAAAGCAGCAACGAGTATCACATCCCAGGAATGAGAAAGTAGCCAAACAACCATTGGATTTAGTTCATGTAGATCTTGGAGAAATGAACGACAGGTCAATCGGAGGAGCGAAGTATTTTTTGATGTTCAAAGATGACTACTCGCGCTTTCGAACAGTCTATTATCTGAAGTCTGAGGATCAAGCAGCAGAAAAGTTGAAGATTTATTTGAAGGAAGTCGAAAATCAATTCGAGAGAAGAGTAAAGGTCCTGAGATCTGATCATGGCAAGGAAATAGATAATTTCACTACTCGCAAACTTCCGGAGGAGTTGGGAATCTGGCACACCTTCTCCAATGTTCACACTCCAGAACGAAATGGCAGAATCGAACGAGAAATGAGAACAATTGTGGACTCAGCAAGGTCAGCCATGCATGCGAAGAACTTGAAGGAAACTTTATGGGCAGAAGCTGTAAACTATGCTGTGTTTACAATCAATCAAACTGGGACAAGCTTACTCGTCGGGAAAAGTCCAGCTGATTTGTGGTATGGTCGTCGCATTGATATTAACAAACTGAAAATCTTCGGATGCGATTGTTATGTATTAATCACAGGTCAGACTAGAAAGAAGTTGGATAAGAAGTCAAGAAAGGCAATCTTCGTTGGATATGATCGTCAATCGTCAAGTTACAGAGTTTACATTCCTGGAAGCAGAGAAGTGATTTGTTCGGACAATGTTATCTTCGATGAAGGTGGAACGAAAAGCCAGTCAGGAGGAAAGCCAGTGAAGTCAATTCAAGAGTCAGGAGCAAGCCCGAATGAAGAAGAAAATGAAGTTGGAGAGGAGACTGAAGAGGTTGATGAGACTCACCCGACAGAAGATCAGAGTGAAAGTAATTTTGAGAGTCAAATAACTAAAGATGAAGATGAAGAAGTTCCAAAGCAAAAAGACGGGAATGAACAATGTCAGAAGAGGGAAGGTCTGTGAGATCGTAGCCAAATACTGAAGCCAGGAAGACTCAAGAACTACGTTCTTAACTACGATAACAAGTCAGCCAACGTCGCAATGATAGGAGAAATAGAAGATATTCCAATTTCTGAAGCTCTGAAGGATGAAGGGTGGAAGCGTGCAATGCAAGAAGAGTATGATTCCTTGATGAAGATGGAAGCTTGGAAAATTGTGAAATGTCCTGAAAATGTCAAACCTTTGACATGCAGATGGGTGTTAAGTGAAAAGGCCGATGGAAGATTAAAAGCACGTCTGGTGGCAAGAGGTTTTGAAGGGGAAGAAGTAATCAACTACACCGAAACTTTCAGTCCAGTCGCTCGTCATGCTTCAATCCGTTTGATGCTGAGTCATGCAACCACCGAGACGATGAAGCTGGTAGTCTTTGACGTCAAGACACCTTTCTTACATGGAAAACTGGAAGAGATAATTTACATGCGTCAACCGGAAGGATTCGATGATGGCACTGATGATGTTTGTGAACTCAACAGGCAACGAGAAATTGGCACGACACTGAATCAACGTTCTTTGAGGAGAAACTTTGACTGTGATGATGATCCCTGCTTATACTACAACAAAGACAAGACAATTATGATGACCTTATTCGTGGATGACGGACTCATTGCAAGCTGTGATGAAGCTGAAATCTATCGAACATTGAACATCATAAATAGGAAGTTTGAAATCACCTACAGCAAAGAAATTCAGATGATGTTAAAGGCACATGAAGGTAAAACTACAAAGGGAAAGAAACATATAGAAATTCCGAGAAGATTCATACAAGAACATGTCAACAAGGACGGTTGCATTCGAACACGTTGAAAGCGCCAGCCAGCTTGCAGACATGTTCACGAAACCTTTGTCACGAAAAGTATTTGAAAGTCAGCGTTGTAAAATAATTAAGGAGGAGTGTTGTGATTAATTATTTTCTATTAACCTAAAATTTTAGAACTGTCAAAACTCTGTTATAAGTGTAAGTAAATTGGCGCCTTTTGACGTACACGAAATCACAGAAATAAAATCAATCGTAAGACTGTGATTACTGAAGGGAGAAGTACTTTTGTAAAATTGTAAATAAAAGAACGTCTGTTGAAACAACAATCTGACTGTTTGATAAGTTATTGGTGTTTATTAACTAACAATTACATAACGAACGAAGCTTGCGATTAAACCAAGAGGGTAGGATTTTTGCGCCTAGAATAGGGAACGTACGGGGAAATATATTTAAACATTCCGCAATATGGCGAGTTATTACTTGTTGTCTATGTGTTCGGTAGTATTTCCGGATTGATTCACTCGTTTCTCAGTATACCTTTCCTAGTTCGTTTTTCATAGATGTCCTTATTTTTTGTACGTTTGAGTTCACTGTGTTTTATTATTAGTTGTTTTGTGTCTCCGCTAAATAATCTATGTTCTTTTTGCTCAGTCTTTTCCCATGTTTTTTAGCTGCTTAAAATAACATTTTCCAGTGTATTGTAATATGTTTGGACGTTGGGAAGCCTATTTAGTTCATCTATGTAGTATTTGAAATTTCTCTTACTGATCTTGGGATATTTTAGTGTCATGGTGCCTCTGATTAGTTTGTGATCCGAAGGGAAGCATGTGTTGATTACTTCAAAGTTTGTGAATAGTCTGGGATTGTTTGTCATCAAGAAATCGATTTCGTTTTTGGTATTATTCTTTCGACCCTCTCATTGCGTACTCCATAATCCTGCTTTCCCATAATCAAACATTCTTCGTTTTTTGGATGTCCTATTCTGGCATAGAAGTCTCTCATTGCTACACATACAGCACGCTAGCAAATTGTGAAGAACAACACAGAAAGAAAATCGAATAAGCAAAAAACATAACATAGTATTTCCGCATCAGCTGAGTGTAGTTGAGTCTAGATACCGGATTTGTGCACGCGGCAGTGGTCTGATGTGTTGAGCATTGGTTCAACTTTTAGTGATTCTAACCGTCATAGCGTCAGTTCGAATCACACGCTCTTCACTATCGTCGCAAACGCTATCCTACTATTATTTTGTCGCCAGTCAGAGAATGTGCTTTGTCTTTAGTAAAGACGGTTGAGGTCGTTCCTTTATTTTTAATTATGGGTAGATCAATGAAGTGAGAAAGAAATGGATTCAGGAAGAAGTTTGATAAATATTTAAAGTACGAGGGATCGGGAACAAAAGAGCCGTCAGCGAAGAATTCCTTGAAAAATCAGGCAAACAAGTTTGGAATGACATGTGGATCCATTGAGAGGAACTTAAAACTAAGGTATCGGGAACTAACAAAGTGAGTATGGGGGTGAGTGCTGGTTGTGTGAGTGTAAGTGGTGGGAGGGTTTAGTAAGGAAACGAGATTTGAAAGCAGAAGAGGTGAGTTTCATTTATTTACTTATTCAGCTTTTGTTTCAGGGAAGTGGAGGGGGGGCGGTAGTCGATTGTGTACGTTGAAGGATAGGGAAGGATAGGCCGGAAGCTAGGGTGTGCGTACGAGTGTGGGCATATATATATTGAGTAAGTATAGGCGGGGGGCGGGGGGGGGGGGGGGGGGGGGGGGTGAGGTTGAAACCAAAGAAGGTGGGGTAAAAGTTCGCCCACTGCAGCATTCGTGAAATGGCTTCATTAGCGTTGTAAGAGGGGTGATGAGCGGGCAAATAGAAGCGACGAGGGTCCCACAGGTTTCGGGGGTTTGTCTGAAATGTGATGGAGGAGAGCAGGGTAGGGCAGTCTTTTGAACATTTCCACCTTCCTACCGAAACCAAAAAAAAAAAAAAAACACTGATAACTGACATATGAGTTACGTGAAGTATAACCATCGTAACATAACTAATTATATTTCATAACTTAATCCAAGTAATACAATCAGGTCTAACCAATATAATTAATTATTGCCACCCTACCTTTGTACCGTACCCGCTCATTTTTTTTTTTTTTTTATATAAGACTTCTCGGGAGATGCGAACCTATAGAGCCGAGTGGGCGCCCGGAGATGCCATCAAATAACAGTTGCAGTTCTTTTTGAACAGTTGCAGGTTGTAACGCTCCGGGAACACTCGCGTGGGAGGGCAGTTCCACAGCTTCCCCGCTCTGTAACGGAACGAGTTCTGATACAGGGGTGTTCGCGCCGTCGGGAGATGAACCACAAACGGGTGCGATCCGTCGGATTGTCTTGTGGAGCGCATATAAACCGAATTGCGTAGAACAATACCAAGAATCTCCGAAGAACAGCACCCGTGATAATATCTGTAAAACATACAGAGGCCGACTACGCGCCTTCGAAGTGATAGCGACTGTAGTCCCGACGTCAGCGCCGAGTCCCGATCAGGCGGATCGCTCGTCTCTGTACGCTCTCAAGTAGGCCGAGGGTATGTTGAGGAGCCGAGCTCCAAACATGAGAGCAATATTTGAGCGCGGGTCTAATTTGGGATTTATATAGGAGAAGAAGTTGGGCCGGAGTAAAATATTTCTTGGCTCTAAAAAGATAACTCAGTTTTCCTGAGGCTGACCTCGCGAAACTCGACACGTGTTTATGCCATGATACATTCCCACAGACCGTGACGCGGAGCAATTTCAAGTTTTCTCCAAATTCGACGGCCTGGCCATTCATCATCAGCTGTGGAACCGATGATCCACCTTTCCTTGTGAATGTTGTATACTGTGTCTTCGTTGCATTGAAGTCGACAAGATTGACCCTTCCCCACCGATTCAGAGAGTCAATCTGTCTACATCTCAGTTGGTGTGACGTTGATGCACCAATCGGCCGATCACTCGAAAAGGACCATCATCCGCAAAACTGAACACTTTGTTATCCGTTGTCTCCAACAAATCATTTATGTGAAGCAAAAACAAGGTTGGAGCCAAAATAGAACCCTGGGGCAAAAGCCTTGGAGATATACAATGCGACCGTCCTTGACTCACCATGCCGTTCAATCGCAGATGTCCATATATCGGTTATAAGTGTCAAAAGGTCTCCCGTGGATCGCCTGCTACGGAATCCGTATTGACGATCATTCAGAAGTCCGTTGCACTCCAAATACTTAACTAATTCTGTATTGATGACTTTTTCCATTACCTTAGATAAAATAGAGAGTAATGCTCTCGGGCGGCAATTTTGTGGGAGACACTTTTTTCCCGTCTTTGGGATTGACTAAACTCGAGCGATTTCCCAGCAAGCAGGAAAGGTCCTCCGTGCATAAGATAAGCGGAAGAGTCTGCCAAGAACCGGCACAGTTCTTAAAGACTATTGCTGGTATTCCGTCCGGGCCAGTTGCCTTCCTACAATCCAGTTCACGTAGAATGCGTTGAATAGTGCGCGGACGAAATCTCACATCCCGCATGCAAGACTGTACCGGCGAGATCACAGGTTTCTCCAAAAGGCCAGGATCGAGGTTTGAATTCACCGAAAATAAATTTGCGAACACATTAGCTTTATCCTTTGGATTCGTGACTAACGTCCTGCTGTCTGTCACCAACGGAGGGAAAGAGGAGGATGCGAAGCTACCGCTGACAGCCTTTGCCATTGACAAGAAAGAGCGCGAACCAGTCGGGCACCAAAGGCCCTTATTGATCACCCTGTCGTTGTGAGCCTTCTTCGCGGTATCAATCGCCTGGTTGCACGCGTTTCTGATTCTAACAAAATTCGTTCTGTCAACATCGGTGGGATTGGAGCGCCATTGCTTAAAAGCTCTATTTTTTGCCGCTCTAATCAGCTCGCATTTTTTATCAAACCAAGGTTTATCAGACGAACTTCGCTTGATGGAATGTGGAATATACATCTCCATCCCCAGAAGAATAATCTCTGATACCGACTCCACGCAAGCGTTAACATCGGAGTTTCCGAAGCACACCTCCGACCATGGAAAGGATGCGAAGAAATCTCGCATATCGTCCCAGTTAGCAGCCCCATACTTCCATACATGGCGAAGCTGCCTAGGCCGGTTATTCGCTTGATATGCAAGTGCTTGCGCGACAGATTGCAAGCAGTGATCTGAGTTTCCCAGTGGCGCAAAAACCTCTACGGTATAAATACTCGGTTCGGATGTCAAAAACAGATCCAGGGTGTTCGCATAATCGCCTCGGGCATCCGGCACTCGCGTTGGCTCCCCCACGAGTTGAGTCAAGTTGTGGCTTACAGCAAACATTTCCGCCAGCCTCCCAGCCTCGTCGGTTCTGTTAGAATGTAACAACCAGTCGGAATTGTGCATATTAAAATCGCCAAGGACAACAATTTCAGAAGCTGGGTGGTTGATCTGTATCCAGTCGACGGTATATGAAAGATGTTCGAAAAATGTCGCCGGTCGATCCTCATTCGGGGAGCGGTAAAGACAACAAAGGAATTTAACGGAATTCTTCAGCACGACCCTCAACCATATGATATCCATATTATTGGGTTCCAACGCCTCCATCCTGTGGCAAGCCAGATTGGACCACGCGAAGACACAGACTCCGCCCTTAAAACGGAATCTCGAATGCAAGTCGTATCCTGAGCAACGAAGATATGTCGAATCAGTTGACGAATCGACCTGCGTCTCTGTTAGGGCAAGGATATCAGGTTTCGTTGTTTGCAAATATTGGTGGGCGGCGTTTACATTGGTATTGGTGAAACCCATGCCCCTGATGTTGCAAAATGCCGTTACCAGTCGAGCGTGGGCAGAGCCTCGAGAGCGAGTCCGGTTATACGATGACGAACCACTCAAAGTTCCATTATTTATCATGATATTTGCATGATGTTCACCCCGGCATAGTCCCCCCCGGAGATCCGAATGGGAGACTAGTTTACCTCCGGAATTCTTTATATCAGAAGGTACCATCATGACTTATCCCCGTGTCAGTCCGGGCCATCAGCGACACACCCGAGACACCATCGAAGATTTCTCTCGGCGATATCGCGGAATGGACAGCGTGACGGGGTGGTATCTCACCTGGGGACCGACTACCACCTAAACCAACCTTTTCTCGAACCGGTCCATCAGCCAAGCTCCGAAAGATTGCCAGGGATTTCTCCCGACCAGTTCACGGAGCCTAAAGCTTGATGGGGTGGTATTTCACCGGGCGCACAGGGCGTTGGGACCCAGGCTACCACTCGTTCATGAGCAACATGAGCATTAAAGCCTCTGTTCTCAACCAGAGGTACCCGGGCTCACCACGACTTCCCACGGCGCTGACATGCACACGTTGGTGACACCAAAGGAAAAGGACTACTGGGTCCATCGTCATCGGCCCGGCAAGATGTTGCAGTACAGCAACATGAGCCAAACAACAAATAATTTACATTGTTTATTACATCTATACATCTCCCAATAACATTTATTGAATAGAAGAAAATGAGTTCACGTCCATTCATATAAAAATAACCGGAAATGAATGCTATACCAGAAATGATATAATTCCAATATTCAGCAACATCAAAATCTAATCCAACAACCTGATCATGATAAATTACACCAACGATCATCGTCATCTGCAACTCCAAAGAAAACAACAATATCTGCTCTTCGGCGCTTTCGAAAGAAACGGACTCTGGTTGTTGCCCTCAACAGCGGTTCAACAAGACCAGGAAGAACCTGTTGTTTTGATTGAATGCTGTTTTTGCGGTTACCAGCGGTGTTTTATATTTTTTGATTCGAGATTAAGAGTTAGTTGCGGTAACGAACCAACAGAAGTGGGTTTTTTTGTTTTTTCAAATTGGGGGAAACGAAGAAGACGGCAGTGTGATCGTGCACTTAAAAAATAGAACAAAGAAACAAAGAAAAAGTGTGCTGACACTATTCTAAAAATACAGAGTCTCTTTGGCATAACGTGTGACCAGGAATAAAATATAATTAACTTAACCAATCTTAAACCTTGCTTTTTTTCTTTCCGGTAAATTTGGAACGAGGAATATTGGTCACTCCGGGCTGGATGAAAACGCCGACGTTGGGATTCTTGAATTCTTGCTTCGACTGCAGAATCATTGTTCTATTTTGCTGTCTATTCGAGGGAATCTCGAATCGGAATCATTGTCTTATTTTGCTTTTCTTACGAGTGGAGCTCGTACAGAAACAAAGGCAGACCCCATTATTTGATAGGGCCATTGGTCTTCAGCAAGCTAAAGACGGTCTTAGACACCGTATATAATATCGAACTAAATATTCGATAAATAAACTGCGCCATCAATAATACAAATATAAAATTCATTCTTAAATGATAAAACTTACACCGCTTAACAGAAATTCTCTTGCAACTTTCAAATGTAATTTTGAATTAGTTTTCTGCCAACGGTTCTCTATATGTCAGTCAGCTACGAGGATTGGCATCATTTCACCCCTGACAGCTGATTTCTGTCAACATAAAATGAGTCTGAAGTCAGTCTAATTGTTTTACTGCAGCCCTCAATCAGAATGGCATAAATGCCGAACTGACTTCAACGGTTTCAAGTACTTCGAGTAAGATCCAAAATATTTTTCGTAATACATTTTCCTCATTCAAGCGAATCGATTCAGTGTTTATCAGTACTCCCAGCTGTTTGGGTTGGTTTGACGTTTCTATTCAAGTAGTCAATATTGGCTCTACAAGTTGAGAGCGCGTCGATTGTGTAAGATTTATGTAAACATGTTTACACCTTCCACGTGAATTGCGCGCTGTGTTGACAAACACACTTTCTCATTTTATAACACACTTTCACTGGCCAGCTCAACTGCCATCGACAACGTAATTGGGTCACACAACAAAACGGATTGTGACGTTACTTCAGTCAACGGTGGAGACTGTAACCTGTTTGGGGTGTTTGTTGGGATCCGTGGTGACGTGAAGTGTTTCGTTTCGCGAGTCGAAATTCCCTGCACTCTTGCAATTCAGTTGGATGACAACAAATTATCATTTACAAGGAGCGAAAGTGAATTTTCGAACCGGTGCTAATCGATGAGATAATTTATTCGGGGCGGGTTTTTAGTGCTTGTAGTTTTGGTGACTAAAATTGGCCAACATTCAGTGGTAAGCATATCGTAGAAAACTGATTAATTGCATGCAAACAGTTGCACTTGTCTAGTAATTGCACAGCTATTAATATTTTATCCGTTGCAGTTTTTACCTCAGGTAATAGTAACAAATTATGTGGTTTTTTATATTAACTGTTCTGTTCATTTCATAATTGAATAATGCCCGCTTGCAATCAAGTTTTTGTTTCGGTTTTTTTTTTAATAATTGCACGACTGAAAGCAATGAATATGCCAATCATTAAAATAATCATATTGCGCCGTATTTTACTTTTATTTTTTTAAAGATTTTTTGTGACTCATTTGATGTTACTTATGTCACTTCAGGACAATTAAAGAAATTAAGTTTAAAAAATGTCCTGTACTACATTTGCTATGGCAAATTATATATGAGTTTGAATAAAAAATCAACATTCCAGTAAAGTGCGAAGATCAGGGTAGGGGTCGTACAATTACGTTCAATAGAACGTTAAGACAACGTTTGTTATTCAGAAGACCTACGAGTTTGGAAATCCCATGTCACAAGAGTGCTTGTATTTTGCCATCTATTTGCTTAAGACATCTAATGAGTAAAACAAATTTAAAACATCAACTCATACAATGGGTATCTGCCACATACGCAGTCACTAGCGGTGGGGACAATTAAGAAGACTTTAAGTAAATACAATTCCGGATATAAAGCTCTTGGAACCCAAGATACTATATACATTTTTGTGCCTTGTACTCTGATGATGCTCAAGTGGTCAAACTTCATGTTTTATATTGTAGTTGAATACATTCATTATACTATTACGTTCTTGTCTCAACACAACTATTTGTTGTGATTTGAATTTTATTAGCAAAGTGGGTGGTGTATTTTAGTTCAAATCCCGCGAATAGTAGATAAGTTAAACTACACAATCCAAGAGGATTTTCATGTTGTCGATAGCTTTGTAACCTATTTTGCTTCGGTTTTCCCTACCATTCACTGTTACGTAGAATTCGTACATGGTGCGTAACTTTTTACGCAACATTCTTCCTTAACTCGGCTATAATGACGCTATCTTTACGTGATTGTGTAACAACGGCAGTTACCTTCGTTACTCATTTGGCACTGCGCTTATTTACAAAACCAAAACCAATAGCTATTAACTCGACTAACTTCTTGTTAAGTTAGTGCATTCACAATCTGACTTGCCAGCGCTCTGGTGAATTTCGGTCTCTTGTATTAAGGCCTTGACCGGGTTTTCCCTGATGTTTTTATTTCGACATGTGATAAGTTACATTATGCATAAGCCAACTATCTTACCGATTGTACATCTGCGATTTCACACTTTTCAAGAGAATTGAGAAAGTTTGAAGACTAAAAAATTAACATTGGGAATCCAATCCACATGTGAGAGGGGATTTTCTTTATGCACGAAGCGTGAGTTAAGGTCATGACTCGACCAAATATAAAAAACAAAAAAACAATTACTTTCATTTAAAAACATTATAATCTGTTCCGCTGGCACGAGCAGTCTTGTTCAGACTGACTTACAATGCTTTTCTTTAATCGAAGATAACTTCGATCTCAAAAATCGTTGCCCTTGTTTACATATGCAGCATCGGTGTCCCTGCCCAGTATCTGAACATTCCTATGAACTTTATCTTCGATGCATCCACGTTAGTGTATACTTTCTACCGGTTGTACGCATCGTTATTGTTTATGAAGACATAAAGACTTTCCTTTGAGTCATTGCCGCATAATAGTGCACTTGTGTACACAATGTCCACGATTCGCCGTTGTTTCGTGATCTTGTCACAAACAGAGTAAGGCAATGCATTATGTTGTAAATATCATAAGTAACTGCAGTGGATATAGACCATAGCATGACACGATTTGAAACGGATTGTTGATAAATCTTTAGTCACTCCTTTCAACAACCACATACACTTTAAGATAAACAACTCTTTTCTTAATTATATGTTTATTTGTGTAACACTTATTTAATGTATTCTTACACGATGTATTTTCAAAGTTATTTTACACTTATTAAAACGTATGATACAAGATCTATTTTCAAAGTTATTTTACACTTATTAAAACGTATGATACAAGATCTATTTTCAAAGTTATTTTACACTTATTAAAACGTATGATACAAGATCTATTTTCAATGTTATTTTACACTTATTAAAACGTATTGTTACACGATGTATTTTCAAAGTTATTTTACACTTATTAAAACGTATGATACAAGATCTATTTTCAAAGTTATTTTACACTTATTAAAACGTATGATACAAGATCTATTTTCAAAGTTATTTTACACTTATTAAAACGTATGATACAAGATCTATTTTCAAAGTTATTTTACACTTATTAAAACGTATTGTTACACGATGTATTTTCAAAGTTATTTTACACTTATTAAAACGTATGATACAAGATCTATTGTCAAAGTTATTTTACACTTATTAAAACGTATTGTTACACGATGTATTTTCAAAGTTATTTTACACTTATTAAAACGTATTGTTACACGATGAATTTTCAAAGTTATTTTACACTTATTAAAACGTTTGATAGGTATGACACCAACAAGCAATATCCTCCCGACCGTCCTCGTCAAAAATCCAAAACCCACTTTTCGTCCGTTCTGGACAACTGTCAAAACACAACTCCGCTCTATCTCGATCGTTTGATCGGAAGGAAACCTTTTTTCCACGTTACCTAAAAGCAACGTGTTATTTTCCTTTTTTTGTTTTCTCGTTGGCCTCACATAAAATCCTTTGTATACGGATCTCTATTGTGAGCCATCGATCTTTTGTTTGATCCTTCGGTAATTTTCCTAGGATCGACAATTATCATAGGTCATTAAACATTACTTGGGTTTTTTAGTAATGTTTCGGACTGGTATTTACCACGAGTGTTTTTGGTAATTACTTTTTAATGGACAACGGTGCCAAAGATATTTTGTACATCTTAATGCTATTGTTGTCCATCAATCCTATTTACATGCACCGCTCTTTTTCCGTTTAGGAAACGTATCCTTAGAATGGATTAAAGGAAACGGTGTCGCCATTGAGTATTGTTATCAGATGCATGTCTGGACTCTATGGTTATATTTCCTTAGGTGATTGGTACATTAACCAATCTGCCTGGGATTCACTACATGTGATCCGAAATTGATTGGGGCTTCGCCCGGTATGAATGTTTGGGTGGGTGGTTTTGGTACGTAACATACCTCCCCCCTTTATAAAAATAGTATTATTCTTTGAAGAGGAATAATACGTCTTGGTTGTCTATAGGATATGTGTGAAGCGTGGGGTTTGTGTTCGTGACGGGCTACAAAGCAAATGTATTTATTTTTGTCTCTTTAATTTATTTTATATTTGTTTGGGTTACATGTGTTGGGACTATAGTTTATAATGTTTTACTTATTGGTTGTTGTCGCATATATTTGTTTTTATATAATTCCTTTGTTTCATTTTTAGATTTAAGTATACAGTATGTATTTTATGGTTGTTTGTGTGTATAATATCAGTGTTCTTGTAAACTAACATGTTTTTATATAAGCGTTTATATTTATACGTTTGTTTATTTTCTACTTAGTTTATATATTTTATTATTTAATTTTAATAATAGTAAACAATTTGTAATATTTTCATGCTGGTGAATGTTTTATTAATAATAACCCAAAATAATTTCCTAATATATATTTACGAGTACTTATGAAATGTTTTTTTTTTTTTTTTTTTTTTGTTTTTGATTTCAATTTTTATTATTTTCGTAAGGTAATACTAGATTTATGAAGCGATTAAAGTAAAGTATATTTTGTATTTATTTGTTAACAGGGAATCATAATACTGAAACCCATGTTTTTCTTATATATGTATCTATATACTAAAGTGTATTATTTTATTATTTATTAGTAGTTTATTCATTTACAAATTTGTTTAATTTTAATAGTAATAGTTTTGCTTACTAATTTAAATAGTATCTATAATAGTAAAAATTATTTGTACATTATTTTGTATAATAATTGTATGTGCAATAATGTTCACTCAATACAGCATGAATTTAATTTTAACATTAGTGGTAATAAAAGAAATTATTTGCTTATTAGCTCTAACAATATTAGTTGATATATATACATATTATATAATATTTTGTATTTATCTCTATATCTTTGTGTATTTATTTAAATGTTGTGAATGATTTTTGAAATGTGGTTACATTTAGTGTATTGTTGCTTCTTTTCTTAGTATTAAACGGTTTTTTATATTGTAATTACTTAATAGGATTTTGTGTATTATTTATTTTATTGTATATGTATTTATGTATAATATTAATGATTTTTTGATCTTTATATGAGATGTTTTATTTTTTGACATTTGTTACCGTCGTCTATATTTGTCCATATCGTTCTTTCATTTTATTGTGTGTATTTATTGTTTTTGATTTGCAGTAAGTAGTTCGAATATTTTAAATTTGCAATACCTCTTGGGGGTAGGAATTGTTTCGGATTGATAGAGGTCAGGAAGTTGGAGTTGTTAAGGATGGGGTTTTAAAAATATGGTTTTAGCCTATTATTGTGAACTACCACTGATCTTCGGCCCATTTTAATGACCGTATTGACTGGACCCTTTATAGCTATGACCGGGAAAGGTCCCTTCCAAATAGATGACAACTTGCCCTTACGATTTTCGTTTTTTATTAGGACCTGGTCCCCCACGTGGAATGTGTGCGATCTGATTTGGTGGTCATAGTAGGCTTTAGATTTATTTTTGCTTGCTACCTGGTTGTTTTTTGCTATTGTATAGTTTTTTTTGTAATTTATATCTCAGGAGATGGTAGTAGCTTTCGTGGTTATAAATAGGTTCTGGTTCACGTTTCAGGTTGGAGGGGACTTCTGGACAGAACCCGTATAGACAGTCCATTGGGGTTAATTTGGTGCTATCGTGGGTGCTGGTGTTATATACGAATGTGGCTGTTCGTAAATATTGGTCCCAAGTATTCGGGCTTTCATCGACCACTGTCCGTAAATATTCTACCAACGGCCTATGGGCTCTTTCTAATGCTCCGTTAGACTGCGGATGGTATGCTGTTGTTTGCAGTTTCTTTATTCGGAGGAGCTTGCATAGTTTTTTGAACAGATCGCTAAGGAAGTTCGATCCCTGGTCTGTCACTATTTGTTTGGGGATACCATACCTTGAGATGATTTGGTCAAAAACCGTTTCGGCTACTGTCTCTGCTTCTGCATTCGGCAGGGCATAGCAGTCCATCATCTTTGTCAGGTTATCTTGGAAAGACAATATATATTGGTTCCCTGAGTTCGATTTTTCTAAAGGTCCCACGATATCCAAATATACCTTATCAAAAGGCTTCTCGGCTACATCAGTTATAACCATTGGCATCCGAAGCTGGGGGTTTGCTTTCATCATTTGGCATTTTTTACACTTCTTGATATATCGTCTGATATCTCTTAACATGTAACGCCATTGATATTTCTTACGGATGCGGTTATATGTCTTTTTAACACCCTGGTGTCCTCCAAAAGGGGAGTCGTGGAAGTCCTTTAGAATGGTTAGGATTTCTTCAGGTTTGGTGATAATTTCGGGGTTGCCTTCGGTCTTAACCCGAGGCTTATCTTCGTCTGAATCACCACTGGTGTCGCTTTGCCTCGCACTTTCTGTGTCTTCCGAGGCTTCTTCCTTTTTGTTTTGTTCCCTTTCCACCCGTTTTTGTGCCCGGGTTACCACGTTACATTTGATAGGTGGTGGGTTGTCAGGGTTTGGGGCGGCGCTTTCATTTGGTTGCTTGAGATTTGTTGGTGGCTCAAGGTTTTCATAAGGTATACGACTGAGCGCGTCTGCATTTGTATTGTACTTACCAGGTTTATATTCGATTTTATAATCATACCCGGCTAGTTTACGGTGGAAACGTGTTAGTCGGCTGGTGGGGTCCTTAAGGTTAAATTCTCCTTTCAGGGGCTTGTGGTCAGTGTATACTGTGAATTTCCTGCCCTGTAGGTAACACCTAAAGTTTTTTATCGCCCACACGACGGCTAGTAATTCCCTCTCGATTGTGGAATAATTTCGCTCCGCTTTGTTTAGTGTGCGGCTAGCGTATGCTATTGGTTGGTCTTTTCCTACGAGGCCCTGTGAGAGGACCGCTCCAAGTGCTTCGCCACTAGCATCCGTTGTTAGGTTAAATTCCTTCGAGAAATCTGGGTAAATTAATAGTGGTGGTGTCACCAGCCGTTCCTTAATTGTTGCAAATGCCTCTTGGCACTTCTCGGTCCACTTGAATTTTATGTCTTTCCGTGTTAGATTGGTAAGTGGTCGGACTATTTTCGAGAATTGGGGTATAAACTTCCTATAGTAATTAGCCATCCCCAAAAATGATTGTATTTGTCTGACTGTTCTTGGTACAGGGAAGTTATGTACACTGGCCGTAGTATCTGGGTTTGGAAGGGCTCCCTTTTCCGAGCATACGTGTCCCAAATACACTACTTCCTTTTGTAGGAAGCAACATTTTTCTGGTTGTAGTCGGAGATTGTGTTGCCTTAACCTATTGAGGACTCGCCTTATCTTGTTGTTGTGGTCGTCGAGGTTTTTCCCGTATATTACTATGTCATCCAGGTATACGAAACATTCTAGTCCCCGAAGGCCTGTGAGTACATAGTTCATCAGACGCTGAAAGGTGGCCGGTGCTCCTTTTAGCCCGAATGGCATACGTTTGAATTCGTAGTGTCCGTAATTCGTGCTGAACGCGGTTTTTTCTCTATCCTTAGGATGTACCGGTACTTGGTGATACCCGCTTGCTAGATCCAAGGTGGAAAAATACCTGGAGTGGCCCAATTGGTCTAGAATATCTTCGATCCTAGGTAATGGGAACGCATCTCCTATCGTTTTCTCGTTCAACTTCCGGAAATCCACTACTACTCGCCATCTTTTTTCTCCATCTGGTCCTGGCTTTTTCGGCACTACCAGGAGAGGGGAATTCCATGGGCTTTTGCTCATCTGGATTATTTCGTTTGCCAGCATTTCCTCCAATTGTTCGTTAATTACCTGCCTCTGTGTTTCGGGCAGCCTGTACATACGTTGGTTTATTGGGGACTGGTCTTGAATGAGTGGTATCCTATGCGATATAGCTCGAGTATTGGGGAGTTTATCTCCCTTTAAGTAGAATATGTCTGCATATTCCTTACATAGTTCGAGGATACAACACCTCTCCTCTTGACTCAGTGTATCACTTAATCTGAGTTCATCCTCCAGCTTCTGTTCTCGAGCTGTTGGGGGTTTTTCCTTTGCGGGAAATTTCCATATGTGTTGTATGTTCCAACATTTTTTTGTTGTACATCCTTTTGCTCCATTTTTGGGGAAAGGTGTCTTTGGTGTTTTAACAACATCCAGCTTTGATACCTGTTTTAAAGGTATTATTTTATAGTTTCCTAATGGGGTTAGGTTCAGTTTGCAGGAAGTGGTTTTAAATGGTCGGGTCCCTGTGTTTAGGATGCCTATAGCCACTGTGTCTCCTGCCGGTAAAATTGTTTCCGCTAGGAAGACTCCCTCCTGTATTTCTTGTTTTTCGCTGACCATTGCTTTTCTTAAAGTTACTGGTATTCGAATTATTTTTCGTGTCCGTGCAGGAATGTAAATTTGTTTGGGGAATTTGATTTCCACGGTCTCTGCCCTCTTTTGGGTATTTCGTGGTGTACGGTGTCGGCCTTTTATGGATTTTTCTCTAGAGACGCTGTTAATGGTCTTATTAGATTTTGCGACCACTGATGTTAGTTGATCTCTGTTTTCAAATGGGACTACCTTTTCTTCCTCGTTGTTGGAGGTGGGTGGGAATACCAACTGCTGATTTGGACCTTCTACGTTGCAGTATTTTGAAAGGAAATCGTTTCCTAGTAGACCGTCTTCAAGAAGACCGTCTTCAAGAAGAAGCAGAAGATTGCTCACTACTTGGAATGTACAGGGGATATTGTTTTTCAACTTGAAATTTCCCTGACAACTTCCTAGGGTTTTACCTTTACCGAACGGAGTTTCCAAAATACATGTTTCGTTGGTATTTATGGGGATGTTGGGTCGCTTGATTTTTGATTCTTTAATCAAGCTTACCTCAGCGCCTGTATCCACCACTAGCTGTGCCTTACCGTCTGTGCTTATATCTAGAGGAAGATGTACTATTGGGCAGGCCGTTGTCGGCGTCTGAGGTTGCACCCTTTGTTTATTTATTGGCTGGGTCGGGCCTGGGGATTTTGGCTCGCCCATGGATCGTTTCCCGAACAGTGTGCTTGGTCCCTTGATTCCCATCTTACCTTTTGTTGGCATTCATTTACGCCGTGGCCCGGTTGCCCACAAAATTCACAATTCTGGGTTATTCGCAGTACCCGGGGTCCCTGTGGAGGTTCTGTTCGATTCTGTGTGCGGTTGTCCCTATTAATAGTTGGGTTGAAGTTTTCGCTTCGATTCTTTAAGCGTCGACAGTCACGGATATCGTGATTTGCCTGTTGGCAATGTGTGCAAAAGGGGGTGTTTTTCCTTTTGTTGCAATCGGTGTAGGTGTGTCCTATCTTTTTGCAATAACTGCAAGTTAACCGAGTATTGGCTGTAGGTCGTCCACTTGACAAAGGTGTTGTTGTTACTCTCTTTGTTGCCTCATATTTGGGCTGTTGGGATTGTCCCATCTCTTCCCTTTTATAAGAGGTCTTCCATGGAGTTGGTTGTATGTAGGGGATCATTCTTGTTTCCTGTGTCGTTTGTGTGGGGGTTTTAGAACGTTCAATATAACTAGAGACATTTGGATTTTGGGTTGGAATTGAGTGTTGGAGTGGTTGGGTCATAGTGTTATTTGAATCATAGGGGAGCTCTATTGGGGATTGAGGTTGCTGTACCTGTTCCAGTTCTAGCGTCTTTTCCATCAGCGAATCGATAGGTACATCTCCCATTAGCAATAAGAATTGCCGATGGTATGGATTGATCAATCCTTTTTTGTAGATGTCCTTCGCAAAATCATCTAGTTGTGACTTTACGACTACCGATTCTTCGAATCCATATTTTTGTTCTGCGGCTTTCTTGCATTCCAATAACGCTTTCTTCAATCGCAATTGGAACAGGATAACCGCCTCTGTTGGATTCTGCCGGATAGCTAGCAGTTTATTTACCAGATCTTGGTAATTTTCCGCTGGCAGGTAGATTTTCCTCAGTAATCCCTCGGCCTCCTGGAAAGATGAGAACGAAGTGGACGTGAACCACGTAGAAGCTTCTCCACGTAACCTAGTGGGGAGGAGTTGTAAGAAAATTGGGTGTTCTTCTGTTTGGAGACAGCTCAACGTCCTTTTGCAGCAATCTATAAACGTTTCTACTTCCGCGCCTATGTGTGGGTGTCGTTCCCCAGAGAAGATGGGGATTAGTTGCGCTGACAACTTCACCAGTCGACCAACATGATATCGAGTTTTAACTCGTGCGTTCGTGAGTCCGTTATGGTTTTCTTTTCCGCGGGGGGATAACTGGTTTGTTCAGAGAGAGATGTAGGAGTTTGTCCCGTGAGAGGGGTAAGAGTTAAATCAGGGTCGTTGAAGTCCAATTTCCTCCTACTTACCTTGTCTATTTCCCCTAATCGTTCGGTTCCGCTTCGAAGTCGCCTTGGCGAGTTAGGTGAGACGTTCCTAGGATTGTGGCTTGGTTCGCGTTCCATAAACGGACAGGAGTGGGGTTGGGTATATAAATGGAGAAAAAAAAAGTTTAAGGGTATTCCTTTTGGAAAGTTCCTTTGGAGGTGTTTGCAAAATTTAATTATTAAAATCACGTGGCATTGTATATATATATAGATGTGGAAATCCTTCCCAATTATAGAGTGCTTTTGTTTGTAAGACCGGAGAATATGGATAAATATAAAAACAGATGCTAAAATGTAATAATCAGGAGAAACGAAATTATACCCAAAAGAACATGAAAGAAAATGAGTTCGAGCTCAACCACTAAATTAAAACCGTTTTCTTCCACAGATTAAGAGAAATCGTACCAAACTATTATATAATATATATACATGTATGTTTTAATGAATGTTAATTAAAGAAAAAAAAAATATAAATGATCAGGATATTTATCATACATATCGTATTTAATGAATATTCTAAAATATGTTACTTGTCGTAAGGCATTGATAAATGTAGAATTAGCACAAGCAAAACACTTTAAGTTAGAAGTTATTGTAAGGGAGTTACGGCCAGATTCTATGGTATAGAATTTAAATTATTGTCTTGTTTCAAAATAAAAAATTAACAAGTACGACGATATTTGATTTTAAATTTGCACTTATTTAATTATTCGATTTATTTTTTGCGCAATGATGGTTGCTTTCGATTTTCGATATTAATTTACTTATTAAATTGATGTCTAACATGATATTGGTTTTCATATAGAAATGACAGAAACTTAATTTTGTTTGTATTTGGTTTTTTAAACGATAAATTATGTGTAAAACTGGTGTAAAAGTTATTACTAATATCTCTGAAAAAAAATTTAATATACAACAGATATAAGGTCACTTAACTTAAGTCCGTGGCTGTTGTTGGTAAAGCTGATGCTGTCAGTTGGTACTGCTGCTGTTGATTCGCTGCTGTTGTTGTTGAGGTTGTTCCTCTCAATGTTATTGTTGTGCCTTCGGGTGTTGGTGTTTATGTTTCTTTCTCTTTATGTGTGGTTTTGCTTGTAAGTTCTTTTCTGATTCGGGCTTTTCAAGCGCTTACGAGTTTACGACACTCAGGCTTCCTCGAATCCTACCGGCTGCGCCATTTGTTGATAAATCTTTAGTCACTCCTTTCAACAACCACATACACTTTAAGATAAACAACTCTTTTCTTAATTATATGTTTATTTGTGTAACACTTATTTAATGTATTCTTACACGATGTATTTTCAAAGTTATTTTACACTTATTAAAACGTATGATACAAGATCTATTTTCAAAGTTATTTTACACTTATTAAAACGTATGATACAAGATCTATTTTCAAAGTTATTTTACACTTATTAAAACGTATGATACAAGATCTATTTTCAATGTTATTTTACACTTATTAAAACGTATTGTTACACGATGTATTTTCAAAGTTATTTTACACTTATTAAAACGTATGATACAAGATCTATTTTCAAAGTTATTTTACACTTATTAAAACGTATGATACAAGATCTATTTTCAATGTTATTTTACACTTATTAAAACGTATTGTTACACGATGTATTTTCAAAGTTATTTTACACTTATTAAAACGTATGATACAAGATCTATTTTCAAAGTTATTTTACACTTATTAAAACGTATTGTTACACGATGTATTTTCAAAGTTATTTTACACTTATTAAAACGTATTGTTACACGATGAATTTTCAAAGTTATTTTACACTTATTAAAACGTTTGATAGGTATGACACCAACAAGCAATATCCTCCCGACCGTCCTCGTCAAAAATCCAAAACCCACTTTTCGTCCGTTCTGGACAACTGTCAAAACACAACTCCGCTCTATCTCGATCGTTTGATCGGAAGGAAACCTTTTTTCCACGTTACCTAAAAGCAACGTGTTATTTTCCTTTTTTTGTTTTCTCGTTGGCCTCACATAAAATCCTTTGTATATGGATCTCTATTGTGAGCCATCGATCTTTTGTTTGATCCTTCGGTAATTTTCCTAGGATCGACAATTACCATAGGTCATTAAACATTACTTGGGTTTTTTAGTAATGTTTCGGACTGGTATTTACCACGAGTGTTTTTGGTAATTACTTTTTAATGGACAACGGTGCCAAAGATATTTTGTACATCTTAATGCTATTGTTGTCCATCAATCCTATTTACATGCACCGCTCTTTTTCCGTTTAGGAAACGTATCCTTAGAATGGATTAAAGGAAACGGTGTCGCCATTGAGTATTGTTATCAGATGCATGTCTGGACTCTATGGTTATATTTCCTTAGGTGATTGGTACATTAACCAATCTGCCTGGGATTCACTACATGTGATCCGAAATTGATTGGGGCTTCGCCCGGTATGAATGTTTGGGTGGGTGGTTTTGGTACGTAACAGGATTACTTCCAAATGAAAGTGTTTACACTTTCCTGACAATGGATACATTGTAATGGGATGAAGGGCGATCTCCAATGTTAATTTTTCTGTGATGTGGCCCTGTTTGTGGACCGTATTTGCCCGAACCGCCTTCCGGCCTTATCGACAGAGACTGTGGGGGTTCTCTATATCACACGGAGAAACAACCCACAATTCCTATCTAATTTCGACCGCTAACAGCGCGTCACCATAGCCCAACGTCCCATTCAACTCGCAAGAATACATTTCCCAATCTGCAACAGCATCCATTCCCAAATCTGCAATAGCATACATTCCCAAACTCGCAAAGAATCCATTTCCCAATCTGCAATAGCATATATTTCCCAATCTGCAATAGCATATATTTCCCAATCTGTAATAGAATGCATTTTTAAAACCTACAACAGAATACACCCCAAATCCTGCAACAGAATTCATTTTAAATCATCACCCTCATCTACACCAAACCGCATTTAGTTTCCCCCGCAAACCATTCCGGTCCACTTCCTACTTAAACTATTTTTCTCGCTTGCAACCAAACGATTGATACCGCGAAGAGGGCTCACAACGACAGGGTGATCAATAAGCTCCTTCGGTGCCCAACTGGTTCGCGCACCTTCTGGTCAATGGCAAAAGCCGTCAGCGGTAACTTCGCATCCTCCGCTTTCCCCCCGTTGGTGACAGACAGCGGTACGTTAGTCGCGAATCCAAAGGATAAAGCTAATGTGTTCGCGAATTTATTTTCCGCGAATTCAAACCTCGATCCCGGCCTTTTGGCGCCACCTGTAATCGCGCCGGTACTGTCTTCCATGCGGGATGTGAGATTTCGCCCGCGCACTATTCAACGCATTCTACGTGAACTGGATTGTAGGAAGGCAACCGGCCCGGACGGAATAACAGCAATGGTCCTCAAGAACTGTGCTCAAGAACTATCGCCGGTTCTTGGCAGACTCTTCCGCTTATCTTATGCACGGAGGATCTTTCCTGCCTGCTGGAAAATCGCTCGAGTTCAGCCAATCCCAAAGACGGGAAAAAGTGTCTCCCACAAAATTACCGTCCGATAGCATTACTGTCTATTTTATCTAAGGTAATGGAAAACGTCATCAATATAGAGCTGGTTAAGTCTTTGGAGTGCAACGGACTTCTGAATGATCGTCAATACGGATTCCGTGGCAGGCGGTCCACAGGAGACCTTTTGACACTTATAACCGATACATGGACATCTGCGATTGAACGGCATGGTGAGTCAAGGGCGGGGGCATTGGATATCTCCAAGGCTTTTGACCGCGTCTGGCACGGGGCACTGCTGAGCAAACTTCGTTCATATGGACTTTCCCAACAGCTTTGCGACTGGACGAAGAGCTTCCTCGAGAATCGATCGATCCGGGTTGTTGTGGATGGCGAGTGTTCGGATCTGTATCCTATTAATTCGGGGGTGCCCCAAGGTTCTATTTTGGCTCCAACCTTGTTCTTGCTTCACATAAATGATTTGTTGGAGACAACGGATAACAAAGTGTTCAGTTTTGCCGATGATGGTCCTTTTCGAGTGATCGGCCGATTGGTGCACCAACGTCACACCAACTGAGATGTAGACAGATTGACTCTCTGAATCGGTGGGGAAAGGTCAATCTTGTCGACTTCAATGCAACGAAGACACAGTATACAACATTCACAAGGAAAGGTGGATCATCGGTTCCACAGCTGATGATGAATGGCCAGGCCGTCGAATCTGGAGAAAACTTGAAATTGCTCCGCGTCACGGTCTGTGGGAATGTATCATGGCATAAACACGTGTCGAGTATCGCGAGGTCAGCCTCAGGAAAACTGAGTTATCTTTTTAGAGCCAAGAAATATTTTACTCCGGCCCAACTTCTTCTCCTATATAAATACCAAATTAGACCCGCGCTCGAATATTGCTCTCATGTTTGGAGCTCGGCTCCTAAACATACCCTCGACCTGCTTGAGAGCATACAGAGACGAGCGATCCGCCTGATCGGGGACTCGGCGCTGACGTCTGGACTACAGTCGCTATCACATCGAAGGCGCGTAGCTGATCTGCGTCTGTTTCACAGATATTATCACGGGTACTGTTCTTCGGAGATTCTTGGTATTGTACAATGCAATTCGGTTTATATGCGCCCCACAAGACAATCCGACGGATCGCACCCGTTTCCCGACGCCGCGAACATCCCTGTATCAGAACTCGTTCCGTTACAGAGCTGGGAAGCTGTGGAACTCCCTCCCCACGCGAGTATTCCCGGAGCGTTACAACCTGCAGCAGTTCAAGGGGAACTGAAACAGTTATTTGATGGCATTTCGGGGCGCTCACTCGGCGCTATAGGTGCGCCTCTCCCGAGAGGAACCTAACTAAAAAAAAAAAAAGAAAAAAAGCAGCATTTAGTTTTCCCAAAAACCATTTCAGTTCCCATTCTACTTAAACCGTTTTCATCGCTTGGTACCAAGCAGCATTTAATTTCCTCCGAAAACCATTCCGACTCACTTCCTACTTAAACCATTTTCCTCGCTTGTAACCAAGCAGCATTCAGTTTCCCCGAAAAGCATTTTGGCTTCCATCCTACCTAAACCATTTGAAATAATACCAATTCTCCTTACTGGTAAGTCACTAGCACGGTGCGTTGCATTTCCACGAAACAACCATCGCAACGATCAAGGCCCATGTTCCTTTGTCTAACCGACAACCCATGCCCATACTCGGTTATGCCTCCGAGACCGATTTCCCCGTATACACAGCAACAGAGGAATCTAATTCAGCTTGTACGGCAGGAATTCCCCGACACAAATTCTCTATGCACGCATATCAACCCTTTTCAAGTTATTAGTAAGTGGCAGTATATGAATGGATTCTTTCCCCCTATTAGTCAGTCGCTAATCATCCGCCAAACGGCGTACAAGTGAGTCGAGTAATAACCATCCCAGAGGACAGTCGTTCCTTGCTGCCCCCCAGCGGACCTTAGTCGAGAGGCCCGCTTCGGAATAATATACCAGAAGTTAAAGACGGTCGCTCACCTTACCTGGTGAATGTTCGTAGTTTTAAAGTAACCATAGACCTTTTTACATTAAATGAACATACTGCTGAACTACTACACGTGAAATCGCGGATGTCAAACAGCAATGCAAACCATATTCCTGTGCTAATAACAATTACTATCAAGACAATCTGCAAAAAAAAAATGCAGAAATTCCCTGAAACAAAATTCTCTATGTACGCATAGCAACCCTTCCCCATGTTCCTAGTAAGTGGCAGTGAGTTTACTTAGCAATGACCCCACTGCCACGACACCTCGAATGGATTCTTGCATTCATTGAGTAAGTCGTATTACAACCACCAAAGCGTGCACACGTCACAGTAGTCGCCTAGTAACCACGCCGCGAGTACCCTGAGGTGCGCACATCTCCGAGTTATAGAGAGTCGAGTTTCGTGGGTTTTCAATATAGTCGAGTGACAATCATGTAGACGCGAAGTGTATTCATTTCTTAACAAATAAAACATAAGTAAATTATAATATTTAACATCGCTTGCACACCCCTCTTTCAAACACTGAAATACGTGTCTTCTTATAACAAATATACGAAGACCAAATTGTAAAATCTTATGAAATGTTTGTGAAAAGGTACAGGAGAACATACTGGAAATATTTCTCCTAAAGACGCTATGGCACAACTGGAAAATCCATTGCAGTTTGTAAGGGCCGGTAAAGTAAAACGAACAATGTACCGACTACATCTTTATAACCTATTTATGAAATAGTATTCTAAATGAAGCTGAACTACTAAATGTTACTAATACTATTGTTGTGAATATTTTAACATGTGCGTCTTTAATGGTGTTTCTACAATTAATCTATATGTGTATTCTAAAAAAAAAAGATAAATATATATAAAGTTGAACAGAACAAGAAATGGGTGTTTCATTTAGCAGTTTTTAGTGAACGTTTCGCAGTCTCAATTCGGTGGGAGTGTAGTGAACCCGTGCCATACGTCGGCATCAAACTATTCACCCCCACAAGACCCTTCCGGTGACTAGGTGGCCGAAAGCGGGGCGGCCAATGTTTAATTTACGGGCACAGGGGAACCCATCGACGCAGGATAAAGCGACCGGTTTCCATCCAGATCGCTTGTGCCTCCCCCTTGTTGGCGTCAGTGCGATGAGATACCTTTCGTGTGTTTATTTTAGTTACCTTTTCTTGTCATGTGCATTTTCATTTTAGTTTCAGTTGGTTTATATGTTATTCCATAAGAAGAATCTATATTTTGCAGGAATGATATAAAGTTTCCCTGTAAAGGGTGGGGCGGAAGCCTAATAACCATAGCAGGAAAAACAAATTATTATGGATAATTTAACAAGTCTCGGATATGGACCGGTTACCGGTGGAGAGACTTGCTAAATAAGGCCAAGAGCGGATGTAGTGCCGATGATGATGATATAAAGGGTGGGCCATAAGTGTTTGTTGGCGCAAGGCTAATAACCTTGCCCGTAAAAATAAATTATTATGGAAAATTTAACAAGCCTCGAGACTAGTTAATAAGGCCAAGACCGGATCCCGGTTGTAATGCCGATGATGATGACGATAAATGTTTGCATATTTGAAACATGAATATAAATAAAACTACAAATGTTATTTTGTTGATCATTTATTTAACGTAATGAAGGTTTATTGAAATTTTTTTTTGAAATGACATCGCCAAGATGTACCCCGCCTCGTCGTTTGCACTCCTGCAATCGACTACGCAAACCTTGGAAACCTTGCTGACACATGCTGTGAGGTACGGAAATTTCAACCTCCCGAATGTTCTTATCGCTTCATCTTGAACGTGGCCCCCCTGTTTTTTTAATATACCTTGTCGATCCCGTTTGTTCGAACTTCTTGACCCAAGCTTTAATAAAATTAACACTTGGACACTCACTTACATGGCGTAATCCGTATTCAATTATAAATAGACCGTACGGTAACGTAGGAATCGTTGTTTTTGTAAAATTGTGGGGGTTCTCTATATCACACTGAGAACCAGCCCACAATCCTAACCAACCTTGACCGCTAACAGCACGTCACTTCAACCCTATGCAAAATCCACAATAGCATACATCCCAAACCTTGGAATAAAACACATCCCAAAACTGCCAACAGAATATATTCTATTCATCCCCGTATACATTTTCCCCAAATCGTTTCGGTCAATTCTCTACTTAATTCATATTCCCTCCTTGCAAACCAAGCAATCCTAATTTCCCCGAAATTCATATGCCATAATAAAACGCATATTCAAACCTACAACGAACGTTAACCATCTCCCTCAATTACATCACCCCACATGCATTTTCCCAAAATTGCTTCGGTCAATTCTCTACTTAATTCATATTCCCTCTTTGCGACCAAGCAATCCTAATTTCCTCGAAATTTATATGTTGTAACAAAACGCATATTCAAATCCACAACGGAACATTAATCATCGCCACCAACTATACCAAGCCGCATACATTCCCCCGAAATCACTTCGGTTAATACCTTATCTAAACGATATTCCTTGCTTGCATCTAAGCAATTTCAATTTCCCGGCATACACAACCAACGAATCCAACTCAGCTTGTACGGCGAGGATTCGCTGGAACAGAATTCTAATGCGAGCATAGCAAGTCTTCTCGAAATTCCTCCGAAGTGGCAGCAAGTTTATTTCTGCTATGACTCAGCCGCCACGACGCGATGAATAGATTTTTTTCCAATTAATTAGTCAGTCTTTGTCCAACCGCCATCAAGTGCGCATCCCCCTCTTATTACCCGTCAGCGAGTCGCGTTTTAACCACCACAGTGGCAGATTGTCCCTTTCGATAATTTTTAATTGGCAAGTAGAGAGTCGTGGAGCGCCGGGGGGGGGCGGGGGGGGGGGGGTCAGTATGTCGAACGACTTAAGCGTTACGTAACATCATGTGCCGCATTGTGTGTTGAGCAATAATACGTTTTATATAACCGAGTGCCAAATTGTACATCCAACGATTTATATGTTGAAACCCAGTGCCGAGTTATATATCGCACAATTATTATGTTTTGCGGAACCTTGTGCTGAATTGACTTACGCTTATTCGTTACTTATTGTGAAACTGTGCATTGACTTGAGTCTCGGCCAACCTTTACGCTTTATGAATTAGTGCGCCTAATTGACTCTCGGCCAATCTAAGGGTTTCGAAAGCATTAAGTACTAGTGTGAATTAAGACAAAATCATCAACAAAGGAATAGAAATCGAATTACAACCCATTGCGTTTTATTTCCTCCCTTCCTTCCTGAAGTGGTGAACGTCGTTTATTTACGCAGTGACGTGTCGGGGGCACAGTGAACCCGCGCCCGTGCTGGCGCGTACGTAGATCCCCGACAAAATTGTTTTACACAAAAAGCACGCTGTTGTCCCGTGAAGCGCTCCATCGTGACTAAAACCGCATGAAGCGACACAAAATTCGCCGCCACTCGCGCGACTTAATAATTGGTTTGTTTACCGGGTAGTTAAACAAGGTTTTTATTATCCAAAGATCTGTACTCCTTTATTGGATAATATAACTGAACCTATCTATCCTAGAGAAAAAACTGCCCCTATTAAGTGAATTACATTCGTATTTATATCTAAGGTTAAGTGCGGCTCATCTCGATACTCCCGTAGCTTACTTTGATGTTTCCATGGTTCGTGTTTGTGCGGCTTATCTTAATATTCCCATTGCGTTATCTGCAAGTGTAGATATTTTCTTATCTTGTGGTTTGTGTGAATCGTTTACTCTCCCCAGCGTTAAACAAGATCGTCCCGATTTTTCGCTTGGAATCCTTGTAGTTCTTTATGATATGCTTCATTATACTTTTCAATTTTTTCTTGTTTCTTAAATTCTAAAATACATTTAGTAAGTGTACAAATGATTATGACTACAGTTATAATTAGTAAAATTATTATTAATATTATTTATTGGCCTGTAGGAATCCGGAAGTACATAATCCCACCGACTCGACTCGGCCATCGTTCCCTGTCCTGTGCACTCTCCTTCCACGCTTGATCATCTGATCCGATCTTCTCAAGGTCAAACCTAACATTGTCCTCCCATCTCCGTCACGGCCGCCCTACCGGTGCCTTTCCCGTTGGTCTACCGTCAAGAATTTTACGCACGTTGCTATCGTTGTCCATTCGCGCAACATGTCCGGCCCATCTTAATCTTCAACTCTGTATCCTTTCGAAGTCCGGACGCATCGCCACTTATCACCGATTCTTTTGGGGTTTGTTTGTGTTATCTATCTGGTTAATGCAAACAAGAGTTTGCATGCACTTCAGATGGGTAACACAAAATCCGTGGGAATTGGGTGTGAAATCAGAATCTGGGAATCTGTGTCTATTTGCAAAACATAAAAAATCTGGCATATGGAGATATGCATTGCGATGTTTAGATTGCCTGAATTTTGTATCGGCGGTTCAAATGGACATGAGTTTGTTTAGACACGTCTTTATTTTAGTGTTTAGGAAGTGATCATTTCTCATACCATACATGTGAAGATATGCGTTGGGCTCTTTGAATTTTAAGGAATTGAATTCAATGTTCGAGAATTGAACGTTTGGTTCAATTTGCTTGACATTGAATTGAACGTTGATTTGGGGATATGAATGGATGATATTGGATGGGAATTTTGTAAGTGGTTAATGTGCATGTGGGAGGGAAATGGAAGGGGTTCTTACAGCACTACACAAACCCGATCTTAAAATTTCCCGAGTACGACAAACAATTTGTATTAACAACTGATGCAAGCAATCACGCCTGTAACACCAGAGTGTGACCTCTGATATTATCATTTAATATTTTATGTTATCAGAAATAATGTTGGGTTAAATTAGTTATATTATCTTTTATTAGGTCCCTGTTCGGGTGCCAAAATTTAACACCTGAGCGTAACCCCAGGTATTAATATTTATTATTTTATGTTATCTCTCGGGGGATACTCCTCCGAGGTTATTAATTGGTTGTATTCACCTGTTTGTGTTGCGTTGCTCCTTTGGCAGTCCGTAAGGGGGGTTTGTTCTCCAGATGGTTGGCTTCTGGTCCTTCGAGCCGTGTAACACCGGTTTGTGTTAAGTTGATCCTATGTCGTGTTGGATAAAAAGACTTCTTCCTTCTTTATGACTTTAACTTTATTCAATTGGGAATAACCATCCCTTGTTTATTTACACTTTAAAAGAGTAATTTACTTTATTTTAAAAACAAGAAGACACGCTGTACAGTTTCGATGGCTGCAGCCTTCTTGTTTATTACTTTACACTGCACCGCAACTCATTTGCACACCTCTTTTTATACCCAAGTATTGGTAAGTTAAGGCAGATGATGCATTTTCCTCACCTGGAACGTGTAACCTATTCGAAGGTTATTCGCCTGTCATAAGCCACTCGTAATATTCATTAATTGTTTAATTTGCCCTGCTAAAACTGCAACGGCAATGAATTGAGCAATTACTTAATTGCTTTCAATGCGGAGAACCAATTATAGGACATTGCCCGCATGTCCCCATCGTATCATACGATTTATTGCGCCTCAACTGCTGTGTTTGCTACTTCGCCGAAGTCAGCACTTTTCCGACGCTCGATTATTTCGTCGTCGGTGGCCTTTGATGACGCCGCCCGTGATCGTATATCATGTATCACACTTGTAAACATATGTAGTTGTAAACTGAGACCGTGTAGGTCCGTGGGCAGGCGCTTCCTTGATTTTAGTAATATGAAGCAGAATGCAGTGGCCTTGGAGAGTGGGTCAAGTGTATGGCTGATATATGATAATTGGCTTTGGGCATGGATGGGTAATTATCGCAATGTATGCGATATGAATTAATTGCCCGTAGAAAAGGCCTTGCTTCTGAATGAATGCGAAATTTAATTCTATGCATTGTATTGCTTGTAGGAAAGGCGAGTATTGCATTGTGTGCAGAATATTTTGAGGATTGATTGAAAGTATTGGATGCAAAGATGATGGAATCTTAACTGTTTGAGAGGGGGTATAAAGCGAGGTGTAATACGCCATTGGTGCAGTACTATCACAAAATGAACACGCTGTCTGTTTCGTGTCAAGGACACTGAACAAGCACGAAAAACATTATAGCGTTACTGACTAAAACTTTTTGTCGATCGTATACTTTACTTTACTTTAAAAGCGCATTTATTTCTTTGTTTAAATTACATTTTGTCTTATTATTTAGGATGAAATGCTAAATCCTATTTATAAAATTACATATACTTTAATTAACTTACTGGCTCTTCGCGAGCACTCTAAGTTATACAATTTTATTGCATTAAAGTGTTTGCCTTTCGGCTTTTTGTTTATTTATTTGTGATTATGTTTATAATTAACTTAAATTATATAACATAACTGAGTATAAGAGAAGTTCCTTTTCCAGTTTTACTTATTATTATATCCTTATTATTATATTTATTACGTATATATATATATATATATATATATATATATATACATATATATATATATATATATATGTATATATATATACATATATATATATATGGCTCCTCGATAGTATAGTGGTTAGTATACCCGCCTGTCACGCGGGAGACCGGGGTTCGATTCCCCGCCGGGGAGCCTCTGGCGCAAGACTTAATGACCTTGCCCGGAAAAAACAAATCATTATGGAAAATTTAACAAGCCTCAGGACTTGCTAAATAAGGCCAAGACCAGTTCCCGGTTGTAGTGCCGATGATGATGATGATGATGATATATATATATATATATATATATATATATATATATATATATATATATATATATATTTATATTTATATTAATATATTTATTTTACTTTTTTTTCTTCCTTAATATAGGGAAGTCAACAAATTAAAACCAAACGAAAAAGCAATAAGACAGTAAGGGGATTGAGAAAAAGGGGAAGGATAAGAACAAACAAAAGGCAATGGGAAAGGGAAGTGCTGCATCTGATATGCGTTCTATATTTGGGGACGTTCAGTCTTTCAATATTGAGCCACCATCAATCGGGCTGGATTCTATCCTCTATGGATTTATCTCTTTCATTGATCATCACCATCATCATCACATCATTATCATCATCACATCATTATCATCATCACCATCACCATCATCAGCATCATCGTCATCATCATCATCATCATCAACATCATCATCGGCACTACAACCGGGATCCGGTCTTGGCCTTATCCGAGACTTGTTAAGCCCCTAATAATTTGCTTTTCCGGACATGGTTATTAGCCTCGCGCCAACCTTTCTCATGATGTCGCTGCATGCATTGGTTCATTACTTGGCGGGTGCTAAAGTAGCTATCCAGGGGTGTACCGTGGAGACTGCATGTCAACCTGGACTGAACAGCGACAAGGATCGTCCTGGCCTTTGCCGGGTTGAAAGCAGAGATTTTACCCTATATGTTCAGAAGAAGACGCCAAGCGATCGGAACGTAACCAAAAGAGATGATATGACGCCGAAGATGATGGAGGCACGAAGTCCAGAAGAAGACGCAAAGCAATCGGAACGTAACCAAACGAGACGATATGGTTCGTAAAATGATGGAAGCAGGAAGTCCAGAAGAAGACGCAAAGCAATCGGAACGTAACCAAAAGAGACAATATGGTGCGTAAATTGATGGAAGCAGGTAGTCCAGAAGAAGGCGTCAAGCAATCGGAACGTAACCAAAAGAGACGATATGGTGCGTAAATTGATGGAAGCAGGAAGTCCAGAAAAATACGTCAAGTGATCGGAATGTAACCAAAATAGATGATGGAAGCAGAAAGTCCAGAAGAAGACGCCAAGCAATCGGAACGTAACCAAAAGAGATGATATGACGCCGAAGATGATGGAGACACGAAGACCAGAAGAAGACGCAAAGCAATCGGAACGTAACCAAAACAGACGATATGGTGCATAAAATGATGGAAGCAGGTAGTCCAGAAGAAGGCGCCAAGCAATCGGAACGTAACCAAAAGAGACGATATGGTGCGTAAATTGATGGAAGCAGGAAGTCCAGAAAAAGACGCCAAGTGATCGGAATGTAACCAAAATAGATGATGGAAGTAGGAAGTCTAGAAGAAGACGCCAAGGGATTGGAACGTAACCAAAAGAGACGATATGGTGCTTAAAATGATGGAAGCAGGAAGTCCAGAAGAAGGCGCCAAGCAATCGGAACGTAACCAAAAGAGACGATATGGTGCGTAAATTGATGGAAGCAGGAAGTCCAGAAAAATACGTCAAGTGATCGGAATGTAACCAAAATAGATGATGGAAGCAGAAAGTCCAGAAGAAGACGCCAAGCAATCGGAACGTAACCAAAAGAGACGATATGGTGCTTAAAATGATGGAAGCAGGAAGTCCAGAACAAGACGCCAAGCGATCGGAACGTAACCAAAAGAGATGATGTGACGCCCAAGATGATGGAAGCAGGAACTCCAGAAGAATACGCCAAGCGATCGGAACGTAGAAAAAAAAAGAAATGGTGAGTAAAATGATGCAAGCAGGAAGTCCAGAAGAAGACGCCAAGCAATCGGAACGTAACCAAAAGAGACGATATGGTGCTTAAAATGATGGAAGCAGGAAGTCCAGAATAAGACGCCAAGCGATCGGAACGTAACCAAAAGAGATGATGTGACGCCCAAGATGATGGAAGTAGGAAGTCCAGAAGAATACGCCAAGCGATCGGAACGTAGAAAAAAAAAGAAATGGTGAGTAAAATGATGCAAGCAGGAAGTCCAGAAGAAGACGCCAAGCAATCGGAACGTAACCAAAAGAGACGACATGGTGCTTAAAATGATGGAAGCAGGAAGTCCAGAATAAGACGCCAAGCGATCGGAACGTAACCAAAAGAGATGATGTGACGCCCAAGATGATGGAAGCAGGAAGTCCAGAAAAAGATGCTAAGCGATCGGAATGTAACCAAAATAGATGATGAAAGCAAGACGTCCAGAAGAAGACACCAAGCGGCCCGAAAGTAACCAAAAGAGACGATATGGTGCTTAAAATGACGGAAGCAGGAAGTCCAGAAGAATACGCCAAGCAATCGGAACGTAACCAAAAGAGATGATATGACGCACAAGATGGTTGAAGCAGGAAGTCCAGAAAAAGATGCCAAGTGATCGGATTGTAACCAAAATAGATGATGGAAGCAGGAAGCCCAGAAGAAGACGTCGAGTGATCGGAACGTAACCAAAAGAGACGATATCCATGCAACCGTTGCACACATTTTAAAAATTTGGACGCCTAGGTAGCGTTACTTTGGTGTCACCAATGCGTTGTCAGTTGGTGACTGACGGCTGGCAAATTCGAACGTACTAGAATTGCTTACTAAGTATAGTTGCGAATTCGCAACATTTACTTTTTTTTTAATTTTTATTCCATTTTACTTCTCCCTGGAAAGGCGAACCTTTAACGCCCTGATATGCTATTTTTTGTTTCTCGACCGGTTCATCAGCCAAGCTCCAAAAGATGCTCGAGGATTTCTCCCAACCATTTTACGAACCCTATAGCTTAATGCGGTGGTATTTCACCGACCGGCTGCGCTTTGGGACTTTACCTACCACTCAGTAATTGTGCCGAACTACACAATAGTAAGAGTCGTCAGTTGAACTTAGGTTTGTACAATCAAACGCAACACAAAACTTCCTTACCAACTCAGCTATTGAGGCGGTATTATAACAACCTTATTTTAAACCAAATGTATTCGTATACTCGTATATTCTTCGTTGGAAACTTAGGTTGCAAATTTGCCAGGTTTTACAAATGAGCTCATAACAATAAAGTTTGTAATTCTTTTGCGTAGACGTTTTCGTTTTTAGCGCAGTGGTTTTGAATGATAGATGGCCGCTGCTTTACTAATGAGCCCAGATTTGAAATGTGACATGCATAGTATTTAGTCAGGGACCATCATCTCTTATGCCATAAATCTTGGCATTTGTATTAGACATTTTACAAGAAGGCGAGAAGAATCCAATGCATCTACGGAAACAGTGAATAAGTTTTCTAGCATTCATTAAGAATGCGAATTAGGCCAAGACACGGCTTGTAATGGTATGCACTATTCCGCTGCGGTCATTGGTAATCTTATCACGTTTGCAAACGACTGCTGCATATGTAATATCGGGTCACCATAGCGACAGTATTGTAGGCTTTTAAATAGCTTCGACATTTGAGGTGGTAGAAAGAGTAATTGTTAATGGCGTTCATTGTTTACGTGTGTTTTATTTTTATTTCTGCAAGTGTAAAGTCTAAACAATGCCAATGGATAACTTTTAACAACACTTTCATCGAATGTTTGAATGCTTTCTAAGTCAAGTTAGTTCAAAATTTACAATATTCCATTGCCATAAAATTTGATGCAGCTTGAGTTAATTATTAATTTAATCCGATAATGCGTGGTACAAAAATAGGCCAATATCGTAGGATCCATATTTTGAGTGCATTATGATATCAAGACTAATGACCTTGCCCAGAAAAAACAAATCATTATGGAAAATTTAACAAGCCTCAGGACTTGCTAAATAAGGCCAAGACCGGTCCCCGGTTGTAGTGCCGATGATGATAATGATGATATTAAGGTATTATGCGAAATCATTTTCCTTGTTTTTTAGGCTAGAATCACATGGCGCTATGAAGTTTTTTGGTAGGCTCCAAAAAGTTGACCAGAAATTGGCCAGAAGGATAAATAGTGAAATTAATTGCAAAATTGATTTTTTCTCTTAAATTTACAATATTTCAGTTAATTTGTGACCCAAACGGAGTAAGTCCTATGGCATTATAAAATAGAAATATATAGATTAAGTTCCTTATTTCCTTAAGAAAGAGAAAAAGACTTGTGGGGAGATAAGTTGGTGTCGTCGTAACACGGGTTCACTTATTCCCCAACGCAAGTCTGCAGCGAATTGTTCACGGTTCTATACCAAGTAAATAAATACACTGGAGTTTCCTTGTTGTTGATGGTTTCCTTTATTAATCAGTTTTCATAACACTGTTCTATAAATGCACTGGTTTTTTTTGGGTCTATTTTATAAAATATTTCCTACATTAAACGACGTGGGTGTAGGTGTATATATTGTCTTTGTACATAGATTTATCTGTTTTTTTTGTTTTGTTGTCACCAAAAGAGACTTTTCTTCGGGAACTGGAATATTTCCGCGCACAACTTTACATTGGAAAATGTATTAACTCTAAAGGAACAGACCACGAACGACAAACGGACTTAACTCTCGTAAACTCAAACCGACCGAGGTGGTGGAAGACATTCGACTCCTTGGGCGAATAAAATCTGACTCAAACCTACAATCCATATCTGCCAGATTCAACGATGTGGATTACATTGGTGTGGGAGGATTTTATATGTGTCCGTATGGGACAAGTACGTTGCGCTTCAGCCTGCATATCGGCAACGACGAAAAAAACACATGAATACACATGTAATGAATAGCAGGCATTATGAGATACGCGATAGCGAAGTCGCCGAAGGGAGAAATAGGTCCCTGTGTCCTAAATAAACAGAAACGATATTTCAAGGTTCAAACGATGTGATGCACATTATTTGTGATTTAGGCGATGCTATGCGGGAACATCGGCTGTTTACATAATCGCCCCAGACTTATGCCATTGCAGGCAATAGATTTTTGTCGCGATAAGCAAACCGAAGGTTGATCACCTATGGTCAGAGCTATGGTTGCTTTTGTTTACTCTAGTTAAATGGAAGATGGGTATGATGGTGAGGAATGTGACTTGCAGACGTGCAAGCATACGTCTCACTCTGAGGAAACATGGACAGCGGTTGGTAAGTAGCATAAACACAGTGATTCTAGGCTATGTTTGTTTTACAGGTCGGAGCATCGTTAGGTATGATTTAGAGTATGATTGTCTAACGTCAATCATTTTCGTGCCCAAATCCCATGATCGGTAGATAACTGACAAAGGAAATTGGTCGCAAGTGTTGCGAACCTTGGGATTGGGGCAATATTCACTCATGAACCGTAGCGTCAATACCGGCTACAGCTATCTCAACAATTACGCTGGCCAGCGAGTATTTATCTTTTATAATTGCTGACAAGCCGAGCCGATTGTCTGGCATGGTCCATGCATGAATGAATGAAATAATTTGTTTGATGTGCATGCTTGATAAGGTTTAACTTTCAGGTGTGATGCTGCAGGGGAGTGTTGTATTCCAGAATACTACCCTTATTCGCTTTAACACTAACTCATGTCCTTTCAAACACAACCCTTAAAACTACATCCTCACATATCTAACATTCTCAGTTAATACAATTCAAAAATAAACAGACACAATATTCTATATCCAGTCACTTACAGCACATTTCATAAATAAACAGACACAATATTCTATATCCAGTCACTTACAGCACATTTCATAAATATGCCCCTTTTCATAACAAGCACATTTTTCATTTCAAAACATGGCCACTTTGATTTTCGTTCAAAGTTTATTCAAAATTCTAAGTCACAGAGACTTCTAGATTGTTTTGTTCAGTTTATACGCCACAGTCAGTTAGAACAAAATGTTCTATATAAACAAGTAAATTTATATGAAAAAAGTAGAAAGAAGAGAGCTCAGCTTGAGATAGCTGAGTTCGATAAAATAAAAATAAAACAAAATATTTAAATAAAGAAAAGTTTAATTATTTAATAACCCCTTAATTATTAATAATTATAATAACCTCCACGCTCTTCCCTCGAAAGAGGAAGCACGGCATTGGAGCCGTAACACTGGTGGCAGCGGTGGGATCCACGAAGACTGGTGGACTCCCCGAAGGACGACTCTATCCTCGAAGGAAGACCAATCCTCGAAGGAAGACCGATCCACGAAGACTGGTGGACTCCCGACTAGTGGACTCCTCGAAGGAAGACTTAATCCTCGAAGTAAGACCGATCCACGAAGACTGGTGGGCTCCCCGAAGGAAGACCAATCCTCGAAGGAAGACCGATCCACGAAGACTGGTGGACTCCCCGAAGGACGACTCTATCCTCGAAGGAAGACCAATCCTCGAAGGAAGACCAATCCCCGGAGGACGACTTAATCCCCGAAGGAAGACCAATCCCCGAAGGACGACTTAATCCTCGAAGGACGACTAAATTCTCGAAGGAAGACCAATCCCCGAAGGACGACTTGATCCTCGAAGGAGGACTCGATCCCAGAGGAAGATTAGTGCAAGATAAAACCCTACAGAGGGAAGGAAGGTCCTCATTTTCGCCTTGGATGGCGGAACATTCGATGTATCGAGTGCAAATAACTTCGTAATTTCCTTTGCCGATGAGTTCCAGAGGAAACCTAAATTAACCTCAGTGGCAGCAGATGAAAAAAAAAAACAAGAAGACAACACCTCAAAAAAAAAAGAACAAAACATTAATCAAAAAAAAAAAAAAAAAGAACAAAACATCAATCAACATATATTAGTAGTAAGAATCGTTAGCGAAATATCAATTTTTCTGTTCATTTTTCCGTAGGAATATTTTTACCTTGGAACTTTTAACTTTTCCTTTTTACTAACAATTTTGTCCGATAGAAATTATTTCGGATATTCTCTTTCCAGTATTTCGACGACATTTCCGTTTTGTCTTTTTCGCCGAATTTTCTTTCTCTACAGCTTTGAGACCAAATTAACTTTCTTTTTCATATATATTGAATAACTAAAAGAAAGGCAATTTTTATATACCGTATTTTTAAGAAGTGATTTTGCCATACATTGATTTCAGAGTTTTCAAGATTACGAGTCCGTATTACACGAGACAGGCGGCTAGGTAGGGGGAAGAACAAATCCACTCTCTACAAATACACCATAACCCCCCTGAAATGGCTCTTTCTGTCGGAATTTCTGATGTTTTCAGAATCGTCCCTACCTTTGACGGAAAACCCTGCGACCTAGATAAATTTATTTCCGGGGGAGACGTTTTATTTAGATCTATAAAAAGGGCAGACCCGGAGATATATGAAACATTTTTGGAGCTAGTCAAAAATAGACTAGAGGGTCCTGCCTATGATCTAATTAGGTATAGCACAATTGCTAAATGGGAGGATTTAAAGGATAAACTTGAATCAGAATATAAAGAGGAGCAATCTCGGTCAACGGCACACAATGAGTTGATATCCCTGAAACAAAACTTCAGAGAAACTGTTCGGGAATACGGAGATAGAGTTGCGAATGCTCTGAGGACGCTGAACTCTGCTACGTGTGAACAGCAGACGCGGTGGTTAGAGAATTCTTGATAGAAGAAAACTCAAAATTGGCAGTGCAAATATTTGAGGATGGTCTCAAGAATGAACAACTGAAAATCCTAGCCAAAGTCCATGGGGGAAGTAGTTTAAAACAGTCTATTGCACATGTAGTATCACATGCTGCTCGAATGGACAACTCTCCCAGGCCATATAACTATAATGACAGATTTAATCGAATAGTCTGCCAAACCTGCGGTAAGCCAGGTCATTCTCAGGACACATGTTATCGGAACATGCAGTCCAACAATTTTCCGAATAGACAACCAATAAAAAGAGAATATAACATTATATGCAATTTCTGTGGACGGAATAATCACACAGAGAACGAGTGTAGATACAAGATATCTAGGAATGGACCATCCTTAACAAATTATCAACAAGGTACAACAACGCGTAATCCATTCCGAAATAATCCTGCAAACACCGAAAATCGTTTTAGTGAAAATCCTAGAATCACCAATAGACAAAACGATAGGAAAAATGTTCACTTTTCTCGGGTGCAAGAGTCGGAAAACGAGGCCTGACGCCAACCCAATTTTGTGGAAGACAGACAAAATTTTTCTATTTATAACATTAGATCTTTGGCAATAGATAACGACAATTTTAATGAAGCTCCTAACCAAATAACTAAAGCGATACAGATAAACGAAGAGAAAACAAGCATTAATATAAATATTCCGACTCATACTCCAATTTTGGAAAATAATTCAGCAACACAGACTGAAAATTCGAAATTGTCAGCAGTGGTAAAGACTGAAGATCCAAAAAGTGCAATAAAAATCGAAACCCAGGTCAGTTCAGTAGTTAACACTGAAGAACACCATGTTTCAGCAGCAAAGTCTGAAGGATTGAAGGTTTCTACAGCAGATATAACTGAAGAAATAGTTCAAACAGCAAATAAGACTGGGAACCAAGATGTTCTAACAGCAAATAAGTCTGAAGAACTATACGAATCAGTAAATGAGACTGAGAAACTAAACGATCCATCAGCAATGAGTAAGACTGAAAAGGTAAACGTTCCGACGGAAGTTAAAGCTATAGAAAATGATGACAATGAGCCGAAAACACTAAACATTTTAAATAACGATACTAAACACCAACACGAAGTTATGAAAATTGAAAATAATAATTCAATTAAAATAGGTATTGAAAAGAAAAACCTTATAAATACCTTACAAATTAAATTTTACAACAATAAACATGTATTCGAACACAAAATAAGAAAAAATAAAAAGGTACACAGTCATTTAGGACAACTGAGATCATTTCTTAAGAAAATGTTTGGTATTATGCAATTCTATGCAGTCATCATAATACTAGGCCCAAAAAAGTTTTGGAAAATTTTCCATAAATTTAAGGAAAAGATAGACACTTAACAAATGGCCTTTGTTTTTATTCAGTATATAAAACAATTGTAAGAAATGACGGAAACGAAAGAAAAAAAAAAAAAAAAGTTAAAAAAGGTTCCCCTTTTTTAACTTTTTTTTAAAATTTTAGAAAAAATAAAAATTTATTATATATTGGGATATAATACATTTTAAAATATATATTGGGATATAATATATTGGAAATTCGAACAATTTTGAGAAATAATATTAATTATATATATAGAAAAAAAAAGTTGTTGGATAATAAAAGAAAAGGTTCCAAGTGGAAATATTAAGTTAGTTAGAAATATTTAAAGTTAGTTAAAAGATAATGTAAGTAGACTATAAGTAAACTTTTAAATTATTGTAACCTATTTTTCTAGTATTACGAACTTCTGGATTTTTGTAACTTTTGATATAAGATTAACTTCTTTGAACGCCATTGTAATTGAACGAAAATCCAAGTCGGTAATTAATCCTAATCTAAGCAATAGTTAACAGAAAATTATTCTCTTCAAGGATAATTTTCTTTCTCGAAGAAGGGTGGGATGTTGTATTCCAGAATACTACCCTTATTCGCTTTAACACTAACTCATGTCCTTTCAAACACAACCCTTAAAACTACATCCTCACATATCTTACATTCTCAGTTAATACAATTCATAAATAAACAGACACAATATTCTATATCCAGTCACTTACAGCACATTTCATAAATATGCCCCTTTTCATAACAAGCACATTTTTCATTTCAAAACATGGCCACTTTGATTTTCGTTCAAAGTTTATTGAAAATTCTAAGTCACAGAGACTTCTAGATTGTTTTGTTCAGTTTATACGCCACAGTCAGTTAGAACAAAATGTTCTATATAAACAAGTAAATTTATATGAAAAAAGTAGAAAGAAGAGAGCTCAGCTTGAGATAGCTGAGTTCGATAAAATAAAAATAAAACAAGATATTTAAATAAAGAAAAGTTTAATTATTTAATAACTCCTTAATTATTAATAATTATAATAACCTCCACGCTCTTCCCTCGAAAGAGGAAGCACGGCGTTGGAGCCGTAACAGGAGCTTACGCTGCCCCTAATTGGAGGTATGTACTATGGATTTGGAAGGTGGTTAATTTAAGAGGATGGGTTGTTCTTCGTAACTGTATTAAAGAACCGCCATAGACTTGTCGAAAGGCTGTGACGGAAATGGGAGGATAATATCAGGTGTGACCTATAGGAAAGGGGTCAGTTGACGAAGTGCGAAGGCAACGTGCACAAAACAGAAAACGGCACTGAACATTCAGATTTCTACAGATCAATAAAAAAATAAACAGATAGATTTCCTCAATTTCCTTTATCTAGATTATTAATCTTCTAGATTAAAAACATTTTGCTTTTTTTATTTAAGTTCAAACTTATAGTTCAGACTTCTTACCCTAGACAATGTTACCAGTACACTTTTAGCGATATCGTGCTTCATATAGCTCTAGAGAATTATATCAAAGATTAAGGTTTTATCTTAGTTCATAAGAAATATCTCACTCTTTTTCTATTTATCTTTTAGATTGAATAACAAGGACGAATTATGAGACGCGCAATGAACCCGAGCATCATGAATATATGTCGGTTACAAGCAGACAAACTGCTCTCGCATTTCGGTGTGACGAGATGCCTTTGTAATAATTTACCTTCACATTCAAGGAACTGGAGCTCTACTGCAGGCATCAATCTTTACAGGACTTTCCATATGATCAGCTGCCAGAATTCGCTTTTACCTGTTCTCACAAAAACGAATCACCCAATAAGAGTTAACAGCCACACCGATAGACAAAAGGAGTTAGCCGTCATCTTAAATATGAATTCCATTTTCTGCCAGTCGCTACATACCCATCAACCAGCTGGATCAGATTCCGAAATCCAGATCGATCCATATGCTCTGTTAGATGAAGAACTTCATTCGTTTTACGATGACGTTAGAGACTTACTACAAAAAGGCACAAGTCAACCCGAATTGGAAAGAATCGCGTTATACTACTTTGATGGACAAGGTAAAGCTGTGCGACCTATGGTTTCAATGCTGATGGCAAAGGCGATAAATTACCACTTAAATGTGGAATCAAAACAAATTCTGTCGAAGCAAAGAGTAATCGCGCTATTCTCAGAAATGATCCACTCAGCTAGCCTGATACACGACGATGTCATAGATCAGTCCGACTTTCGACGAGGAAAGCCAAGTGTAAACACTGTATGGAATCAAAAGAAAGTAGCCATGGCTGGTGACTACATTCTAGCAATTGCCTCTATTATGATATCCCGTCTAAATAATAATTCTGTCAGTATCATAGTAAGCCAGATTCTGCCCGATCTAGTGCAGGGGGAATTTATGCAGCTTGGATCGCTGGAGACAGAAAACGAGCGCTTTGCCCATTACCTTACGAAAACGTACAGAAAAACTGCTTCTTTAATTGCTAATTCACTGAAGGCGACTGCGGTGATTGCGGGTGCAGATGATGACTTGGTCGAGATCGCATTTCAATACGGTCGCAATATTGGATTAGCTTTTCAACTCGTTGATGACCTTTTGGATTTTGTTTCATCTACGGAAACCATGGGTAAACCCTGTGCAGCAGATTTAAAATTAGGCTTGGCTACGGCACCCGTGTTATTTGCGTGCGAGAAATATCCTGAACTCAATCCAATGATAATGCGGCGTTTCAATGAACCAGGCGACGCAGAGAGAGCATTTGAATTAGTACATAAGTCACCCGGCTTGGAGCAAACCAGGTTTCTGGCCAAGAAACACTGTATTGAAGCAATACGATTAGCACAGCAAATTGCCGATTCACCATATCAGAAAGGCCTTCAGGTTGTCAGCGATATTGTTTTAAATCGTATTAAATAAAAAAACGCTATGAAAGCTACCCAAAGTGTGAGGGTTTAAACCATTACATACGCTCAAGGTGTAAGGTATATATTTAATGACACATTTTTTACGATATATTTAGCGCAAGATGTAAAATGAATAAATGTGAAGTTGTTATTTACTTTGTAAGAACATTGCTTCCCAATGAATTTTTCTACTTTTTATTAAACAAACGACGAATTATTATCTAATTTGGTCCACTTGAAATTTTCATCTTTTTATTATTTTTCATGTAAAATAAATATATATTGAATTGATAATATTTGTGTTTTTTGAATACTTGTAATAAGTGTTTTATAGTTTATAAATGAATTATTCAGTAACGTACTTTTTGGCAGTCATATTGATACGAGGGCAGGTCAATAGGTCTGTTAAAGGTTATATTTTGTTATTTATTTATTTTTTTTTTGCTTAACTCGGTCGGCGGGGCTTTCGGGTCTTTTGGCTCGTGTCCAAGATCAAAGTAGTTTTAAGTTTGTTTTTATTTAATTATTTTATTTATCTATTTATTTTTAATATTTGATATCTTAATTTTACTTTTGGCCGTTGCCTTGGCCTCTGGATTCCGGCTGATCACGAAATATATATATACATATTTTTTTTAGACTATTTATTAACCGTAATTTTAATTTGTACATTTAAGTGATACAGTGACTTAAAATTAATTTTGTAACAACTGTTTACATGTAATTATTATAATAATGCATACATTTTCCAAACAATGTTTTAAGAGTTACAGGATTGATGTGTGTTTATACATTTAGTAGGGTTTCGTCTTCCTGGAAAAGGTCAGAAAACCAGGAATTCCTTATTTTTACTTTACTTCATCTAAACCTAACCCTAATTATAAATATAACTTAATCTAACTTAGTCTGATTATTATAAATGAGCTATAAACAAAACAAAGTTTTATAATTAAGGGGATATAGGAATTACAGGATGTGGAGTGAAGTCAGTTATGGGTTAGAGGTAGAGTATTTGTTTCCGGTTGTTCGGTGGAAAAACATAGAATGTTGGAAAATGGTTGGACGTTACAGTATTTAAACTGGTTGGGGGTAAGTTGAGTGTTGTGCTATATGATCTCGTTTGAATCATTTACCAGTCTGCCCGAGGTGAAGATAACTCTTGTGTGGAGACAGTTGGGATAGTTAGTGCTGATATCTAGAGGGTTTTCTAAGAGTGACGTTATTATGGGACTAGGATTATTTCGTACGTTTTCGATAAATTTGATAGACAGTTCGAGGAATCGTCTATCGAGGAGTTCTGTACCAGCGGTATTGTAGAGTTGGACGTTACTATAGTACTTATAGGAGTTAGGACGACTGTAACGTTTTCCGCCACAGAAATTTATATATATCAAAAGGGTTACCTGTCTTTATTCCCGCTCCTTGCATTGGGCATCCAATAATTCGTCTGCAGAGATTTCCCTTAGCGGCAGCTTGGACTCTTCTTCTGGATCAACTTCGCCCAGAAGCACCACAGTCTCCACACGAATTAAAAACACTCCTCTGGGGATGTCTCCGTATTCGTTTCCAACACGAATCCTCTCTATGGTCCGGTGTAGAGGTAAGTTGGCAATTTGATTTTTGATAGTGTTCTGGTTCTCCGGACAAATGGTTAAACACACGTTTTCAAACACACATGCTTTATTCTCAATTTAGGTATACAAATTTGTTACTGAAATTTTGTTGCGATCATTACAAAAACTTTTAATTTATCTGTACTTTAATCTCTTTTTTATTTATTCAATTTCTTTAATTTACTGTAAAGACAAACGGGACGTTGCAGTTCTTTTTAATCTAACTGTCTACACACTTTATGATCATCCCCTCTTTTCTTTTCATTCAAAACAAATGGAACAAAACCTGCTGTTCTTTCTTCAACACACTAAAAACCTTTCTCTCTCTCCATCTCCATCCATTCCGAAAAGGGATCCAGCTTCCAAAGGGATCCAGCTTCCAACCGATCCACAATCGTACAAAAGTATGTTCGGACACTCAACATGTGGATCGTGTGTTTTTTCACCACCTTACCATCTACTATTATACCATATTTAAAACTAAACAAACGATGGGGATGGCGGAAGCCGCACGTAACACACCTCCCCCCACAAGAATGCGTGTCATTCTTAAGAGAGGAATGTCACGCCGGAGAGTGGACGGCGGAGAGCAACAAACATATGACAAACAAAAACAACAAAAGAAGAAAAAAAAAAAAGAAAGAAGGAAACACAAACAAGCACTCCTCAGAAACAAGGACAGAACAAGCAACAACGTTTTCCATCTATCACGGCGGACCCGACACTCAACCCGACGGTTCGAACGAAAGTTTGACCGCCCACACGATCCGGTTAGGACCCCCTCGCTAAGGCGAGGTGATCCCCTCTCATTAAACCAGTGTCGCTGGTCGGCGAAATCGTCCCGCTCTTATATGTTTTCCTAAACTCACATTTTTTGGACTCGCCTATTTGCCCCGGTCCATAGGTTGGTAGATCGGGGATTGCCCCGTTCCGGCGGCAAAACCTACCGTCACCCGACATTTTGGTGCGCTTTCGCAACTTCGTATTTATGATCCAACCCCCAGCACTGAGGTTTGCCTTGCAGTCTGCGCTGGGAATGCGCCCGCAGCATTCGGCCTGGTCTTAAAAACCTTTTTGTCAGACCCTCAAGTTGGTATCCATCGACGAAGGTCCTTTACTAGGACGAAGATTCCGAAGAGAAACCAGAGTCTGGCCAGCTAGGATCAGGGGCTCCAAGTTTCAGGAAGGCGTAACCTTTCCTTATTTGTTTTTTATAAAAAAAAATTTTTTTCTTTAATTATGTTATTATTAACGTCCGCTGTTCGGGATTTCTCAGGATGACCATGTGGGTAGCACGTGGTTGAACATTTTTTCGCAGCCCTCCCCTGGATTGGGTTTCCGGGCGAGTACCTGCCGCAGTATCGACCTTTACAGGTCCCTTTGGCACGTCTCCCCGTTCGGCTGCCACATGTTCAACCCTTCCCGTCCCATAGTTGGCAAATCGAATGAAGAATGGCACGGGATTTACGGTCGTTCGGGGAAAAACCAAACAACCAGCCGGCCCGTCTACCTTGCAATTCTGGGACAGGAAGTCGCACCCCAACAATCCGTCTTCCTCCAAACCCGGCAAGGAGTCCACTATTTGGAAACTGCAGGGAATCTCGTGGTGCAACTTGAAATTCCCATTGCAGCATCCCCTCGACTTGCCTTTGCCAAACAGCGCTTGGAGCGTTGTAGACTTATGCACATCCATGCCATATCTAGGATGGAGTGCCTTTAGCTTCAACAGGCTGATCTCAGCGCCTGTGTCCACGATTAGGCACGTAGAGTTCCTACGGCCAATGTCCAATGGAAGAATGACAATCGGGACCTGAGTCGGCGAAAACTGAGAACAGTTGGAGCTGGGTTGCGATTCTAGTGCGGTCGGGTTGGATCTTGCCGACCCAACCTTTGGGAGTTTCCTGAACTCTCCCAGTTTGCCTTATGTCGACACTCTGCCGCCCTGTGAGTGTGTCGACCGCAAAATTCGCACAATAATTCGCTCCTCCGTTCAGGACTGTCCCGCTTGGGAGTCTCACTGGACTCCGAACTAGCGGAACTGGAGCTATTCTTACGGCCTACTTTGGGCCCAATACGCCAGGGTCGCCTTCTCCGACTCCCTGCGCTGCTTGATGCGGCTTCATGCCTCGCATCCGTCTTCGCGGGCTCTGAGTCCTCGGACCTGGGTCGCTTCCTGCCACCGCTCGACAAGGACGATCCTCGCTCGCTACCTCCAATCATGTATCGGGAGTCCAAAACCACCGCCCGACTTCCATCGGCCCCACTATTCCGTCGGCGCTGCCTTCGACGCTTTCCGCGCCTATTTGTTTCGCTCCCCCGAGTATCCACCTGGGGGTCCTGCCATTCGCGCGTAATCTGTGCTGCTCCGGCGTGCCGCTCGCGGGTAAAAACCTGAGAACCTTGTTGCGCTGATGGGGCGGCCTATGCCGCGCGACTCCGCCCTGCTGTCTTCTACCCCTGTATGGAGTCTGGGGTTCGCGCGTCCGTGTCGGGCGATCCGGGCAGGCCACTATATCGTGGCCATACCGCCAGCACTCGCGGCAGAAAGGAGTGTTCCGTCTTTTCAGACATTCGTCATATACGTGACCCCTTATTTTGCAAAAACTGCAGGTTGTCTGGGATTCCAGGGGGTGCGCCGATCGACCAACCGGATACCGGGCCGGATTGGCCCGACCCGATCGATCCTGAGGCACATACGTCCCCTGAGCCAAACTCTGCGACTCCCCACTCCGGCTCGAGGAAGGCACGGTGTTTGACCACGCTCCCTCGCCAGAGGAGGCCGGAGCATAGGCACCAGCATCCCTTCAATAATCATGGGGCCCGTACGACCGCTCCTGAGTGAAACTGTCCTGTCGCGGGTGGCCGCTCCTCGAATATACGATAGGCTTCGCCGCTCAGCCTAGAGGATACCCACCGGAGGAAGGTATGTTCCTCTTCCACCGCCAGACCACCCAAGGTTCTCCTGCAGCCCTTGAGAAACAAAGAGAGTTTCTCGGCTATATCTGGACCTTCCTGTCCCGAAAACCTGGGGACCGCCTTCGATACGAGGTCGAAGACCCTATCCGTGCCCAACATAGTCCGTACAGGACATGGTTGCGGACCCAATTTAAAATAAGAAGACATTGGTGTGTCCTCCATGCTTTCAACAGCTTGTTTGCCAATGGCGGGGGGGGGGGGGGTGGTGACCGTTCGTCCATAAATTCGTCGCGCGAATCGTGGAAGGCCTCCGGATCCACCTCGTCACCCGGCGGCTCGGGAAGCACCTCGAGCTGCGCTCGGGCAGGGGTGCCCTCTCGGCCCTCCTTTTGCCGTTGCCCCGTCAGCATCAGTAGGCCGCCCCACCGAACTCACACGCTCCCTAAACCAAAACAAAACCCGGAACTTCGCCAAGAGAGAGCAACTCCGCTCCCGACAGAACCAACCCGTACACAAACAGAGGGGGCGCGAAAAACAATAATGAACACGGTCCCCACAACAGACGAACAAACACTCTCAAAAGGGACACTCACTCCACTCGCAGCAACAAAACGGCAGACCGCGCGAAAAGCGCTACAACACAAACAGCCACGACACCACCCGAGAAGAGAGAGAGAGAGAGAGAGAGAGAGAGAGAGAGAGAGAAAGGGGGAAAAAAGACAAACAATTACTACACTGATTTTGAAAATGCTTCGGGGGGTAAAAGAGAAAAACAATTAAACCCCACGAACCCAACACGCAGCCAGAAAGGAAAGAAAAACAGAATCCCGGTTCCAAACAAAAAATCTAAAGCTCGATTAATGTTAACATGGAATATCACAGTTTTTAACCGAGAGAAAAAAATTTCCTATTGACATCCATTACACAAGATGAATAAATAAATTAGTTAATAAATAAATAAATTAGTTAGACAATAAGAAATTAAACGCAACAATAAATAATTAATAAATAACATCGAAAAAACAGCTTAAGAAAATATTACACAAATCAAAAAAAAAAGTTCGCTTTTCTTTTCTTTATACGCCGGTCTCTCTGCTCACGTCCATATGATTATCTCCAATGTCATGCACCAGTGCGTAGTATTATCTTAGTGTTCCATTCTGTCCACTCAATACACTGTCGTTATAAGATGCAATTTATCAGCTTCCTGGATACGGGCTTTTCAAGCGCTTACGAGTTTTAAACCTGTCTTCCTCGAATCCTGTCCGCAGCGCCACTGTAACGTTTTCCGCCACAGAAATATATATATATATATATATATATATATATATATATATATATATCAAAAGGGTTACCTGTCTTTATTCCCGCTCCTTGCATTGGGCATCCAATAATTCGTCTGCAGAGATTTCCCTTCGCGGCAGCTTGGACTCTTCCTCTGGATCAACTTCGCCCAGAAGCGCCACAGTCTCCGCACGAATTAAAAACACTCCTCTGGGGATGTCTCCGTATTCGTTTCCAACACGAATCCTCTCTATGGTCCGGTGTAGAGGTAAGTTGGCAATTTGATTTTTGATAGTGTTCTGGTTCTCCGGACAAATGGTTAAACACACGTTTTCAAACACACATGCTTTATTCTCAATTTAGGTATACAAATTTGTTACTGAATTTTTGTTGCGATCATTACAAAAACTTTTAATTTATCTGTACTTTAATCTCTTTTTTATTTATTCAATTTCTTTAATTTCATGTAAAGACAAACGGGACGTTGCAGTTCTTTTTAATCTAACTGTCTACACACTTTATGATCATCCCCTCTTTTCTTTTCATTCAAAACAAATGGAACAAAACCTGCTGTTCTTTCTTCAACACACTAAAAATCTTTCTCTCTCTCCATCTCCATCCACTCCGAAAAGGGATCCAGCTTCCAAAGGGATCCAGCTTCCAACCGATCCACAATCGAACAAAAGTATGTTCGGACACTCAACATTTGGATCGTGTGTTTTTTCACCACCTTACCATCTACTATTATACCATATTTAAAACTAAACAAACGATGGGGAAGGCGGAAGACGCATGTAACACGACGGTGTAATCCAGAGACATACCTAAGGCGTTTTCTTTCGAATGCTCGCAACTTCTCCATTTGGGAGGGAGTGATATGGTACCACTATGGACACGCGTACATGAGTGTGGGTCTGATAATTTGTTTGTAGATGAGCAGTTTGACTTTGTGAGAGAGGATCACGAAATAAAAATGTGCCGCCCTTTTATACTCTGGGTCATCGGGATTTGTCAAATTTTATTTAAAAATTCCAAGAAGCGCAAACAAGATTTTGTGTGCTTCAATTGGAATAGGATTCTCGGAAGTGTATAGGAATTTACTTGAATAAATTCCCGGAAGGAGAAATCATGAAATGCATTTAGAATTAGGCATTTCATAATTTCAACGGTTATAGGGAATTGAATCAATGCACGATAAATGCACTTTCGTTTAAATTTATCATGCATATGATTCAATTGGATTGGGATGTAAGGTACTTGGAAATTGAATAAATGCGCGACAAATTAACTTTTGGTTTAACTTGTCGCTCATATGATTCACTATGGAAATTGGATTGGGATTATAGGTAATTGGGTGAGAGTAGTGATTGAGGATAACTACAAGTCTTTAGGAAATGAGGACGATTTACTTTTATTTTCCCTTTTACCTGACCTAATAATGACGCATACTACTGTCCAGTTATCGCCTGTCCCCTTTCCAAATAGTCAATGAAGGTAATACCACGTGCACCTCAAAACACAGTAGCCATAACCTTTTCAGCTGATTTGTCCCTCTTTGCTTTCTTTGGAACGCCAAAAGTTCTCAGCTGAGAGCAAATACGGCACTCATCTCGCAGATATTTTTTTCATACTCAATTTACGAGGATCATGCAAAATTGAAACATGAAACAAATTGATAATTGATAGATACCTAGTGACGAATGCTGCTTACAAAAAACAGACCATTAGCGATGCTACAAGCACCATCGTAGGCGTTTCTAAGGACTTGTTGACCTACCCTCGTATATGACTACCCTACATACGGGCCTATGATTACCTACCTTTTTAACATGAAGCTGACTGAGTATCATATTTAACATATTTGTGTGTGAAACTGTAACATGAATCTATTTGCCTAGTAATACATACAGGGCAAAGTAGGAATGTACAGTGTGACAGGGTGGTATCTCACCTTGGGACCGACTTACCACCTAAACCAAAATAAAGAAAACCAGCAGAGGACGTATAATAAAATCACTGAAGTAGTTGAAGGCCGTATTGAAAAGTAAGTGATGTGGTACTGTGGGGAGCAAAGGCAATGTGCCGGCGTACAACACGGGGTTCTACTTCGTCCCCATCACTTTCACTGTCACAAACGATTGTTCCACTCCCTGCAAACGAACGATCACCAGGAAACAAAGGTAAATACAAAAACAAAAAATAAATTTTTACTCAACTACCCACTCGACTCCGGGAATTTTAGTTACGCGTCTCCGCTGCCGGCGGAGAGCGGGAGTGACGCGTGACCGCGGTGGTCAGCGGATGGTAAAGGACTCCCCGAAGATGGAACTCCGACATGAATTCCATCCTAGGTTAGTGGTGAGAAAAAAAGAAGAAAGAGAAACTCTTTTCTCTTAAGGGTGTGGCCGCCAAGGAAATGCACTCATTCAGTGCAATGGTATGCGTGTGCGGCCGTTCAGAACGATGCTATTTGCACGTGCTCCACGGCAATGAAACAACGAAGCAAGCAGACGGCGAGAACAAAGGAAGAGGCGACCAAATGGTTCGCTCCGCAATGAGTGTCATGTTTACCCTATGCAACGTCGCTATGATGGACGTTGGTAAAAAGGTGCTAAGTGGTGCGATACTTTATACAATGAAAATTGTATATCGTATCTTGAGTTGGTTGCCGAAACGAATCCCTTGTTCGCATTTGAATATGCGGGATTATTCGCTTGCGGCACGAAGAAATTGTAGATTGTTTATCTATAGGAATATCCTGGTGATAACACTATATATCGCCCGATGCCTGCCAAAGGACAGCGTTCCTTTGTTTGCACTTAGTGCATTGCTAAGGCATTAGTCTCAACGTGGATGGTGTTAATTACATGCATCTGCGTTGGACTATATCGCTAGCTAAAGGGGTCGCCAGCCGATGTGTGTGTAAATAGTTTTTTGTACACATATTGAAGCTGGGATTAGCCAACTCTATGGTAAGATTCTCTGATATGCGGTCGTATGATATACGAACCGATGAATTTTCTTTTCAGGGAATTTATGACAAGGAAAGTAAGAACTCTTACAGGGGATTTGTAAGCGAAGGAATGCTTGAAAAGTTAAGAATTCTTTTGCAGAAGCTTTACGATTATAGCTTGCGTGTAGCATTTTCAGTGCTTAATGCGATTGCATTAGCGAAAACTTATGCGGGTGGGATGAGGTTATGGGGGTTTTTAGGTAAGTGTACGGGACAGAGTTTACCTGTTACTCCGCTCGTCGCGTCGCAACTGCTGCATCATTTCACAGAGAATGCCATTTGTTACGGACCATGCCTGTTTTGAACTAAGCATGTATTCTATTACTCCTCCCGGAGTAACTGTCCGTCTCATACGTTTCTCCAAAATCGTTCGTGAGTACGTGTTCCGCATTTTCTATTTTGCCTTCGCAATACAAGCAATATGGGTGATTCACATACTTATACTTGTGCAAGTATTGTCGTAAGCATCCATGTCCTGATATTAGCTGAGGCAGGTGGTAATTCAGCTCGCCATGTCTTCTTTTCACCCATGTTTCTATACCAGGTATCATGGCGTGGGTCCATCTTCCTTTGGTGGAAAAATCCCACCTTCGTTGCCATTCTCTTAGGCTTGAGAAATCTAATTGTGACCGCATTCTCCGACGATTCTCTAGTGAGACCTTATGCAATGCAGTGTTTTCTTTAGCTGCAATGTCAGGTGGCGTCCTCCCGGCCAAAATATTGATAGCATTTTCGGATACCGTTCGGAATGCACAACATACTCTTAGTGATGCCAGCCTATGTGCGGAGTTCACTCCCCTCATGTACGACTTATACTGTGTAGCTCCTCCCCATATGCGAGCTGCATATTTTATAATGGAGGTGTTGACACTGGTTATGAGTTTCCTTATGCGGGGCCGGGGTCCTCCAACATTGGGTAGCAGTCTCGGTAAAACTTTGCATACTCTTGCCGTTTTTTTCAGGTGTTCCTTGAAGGTCAACCTGTTGTCGAGTATCATCATCATCATCATCGGCACTACAACCGGGATCCGGTCTTGGCCTTATTTAGCAAGTCCTGAGGCTTGTCAAATTTTCCATAATGATTTGTTTTTTCCGGGCAAGGTCATTAGTCTTGCCGAGTGTAACACCAATATATTTAATATAGGGACTGGATCTGATTATTTGTCCTTCTATTTCCAAATCAAGGTGTTCAACTTTCTTGCGGCTGCTTATTAAAACTGCCTCCGTCTTATGTCCAGCTAGTTTCAGTCTGGCTATATCTAGCCAGCATTTAATGCTCTGGATTGCTTGGGAGTAAATATTTTCCAGGTCATCTAGATGTTTAGCTACGGTCACTATTGACAAATCATCTGCGTACCCAATGATTCTAACCGTCCGGTACATTGACCCTGAGCACACCATCGTACATTATATTCCATAATAGCGGACCTAATACAGATCCCTGAGGTACACCCGCTCTTATTTTATATTCCTGTGGTCTCTCATCTGTATCATACAGCAGTCTTCTATCCGAGAGATAGTTTGCTAGTATACGCACCAAGTAGGTTGAGACTTGTAGATCGCGCAACGCTTCTAGAATCCGATTCCAATTCACCGAGTTAAACGCATTTTTAACATCTATCGTCATCACCGTGCAATATCAATACCAGCTATGGTATGGCACACAACAGATAGTTCCTTACCGGTTGATCTACCTTTCCGGAATCCATACTGTGATTCAGAGAACCCCGATGTCTCCTCAGTGAATTGTTCAAGGCGAGTGGTAATTACTCGCTCAAGCTGTTTTCCTGTCGTGTCCAACATGCACAACGATCGATAAGACGACGGCGCGTCTGGATTCCTGACTCCTTTTGGAATAAGCACAAGCCGCTGTTTTTTCCATCGTTTGGGAAATTGTCCTGTTTGAAGGCAGGCCGTTAAAAGACCGCTGACGATTTCTGGCTTTTTTGTTAAAGCAGTCTTCACTACAGCGTTAGGGATATCATCCAGTCCCGGGGTGTTGTTTTTTTTTGACAACCCTTGCATCCAAGACCACCTCTTCGGTGGTCACGGGAGGTATCTCTCCTTCAGTGATACTCCACTCCTCTTGCACTCTCAACATCTCATCACACTGCGGGAAGAGAACAGCAACGATTCTGCCCACGTCAGTTTTACTTTTTTGCATTTGACTACAGTTGTTCTGTAGTCTTTTCATGACTATCCTGTAGGCGTTGTCCGATGGGTTGTTATTTAATTCATCCCTTAGGGAGCAGAACGCGTCATATTTACTTTTGTGGATTACATTCCTCAACTCTTCCCGTTTGTTGATGAATTCCGCATGCAACTGTGGGTAGGTGTCACGGTTTCTAGCTCTTTGTTGCAAGCGCCGTAATCTGTTGCACTCCGATCGCACATGGGCGTTTTCTGAGTTCCACCGATACACTGGTTTGATAGCCCCTGCTGGTTGTCTTTGTCGTGGCATAGAAGCATCACATGCGGTAGTTAGCAGTTTGTGAGAGGGATGAGTTTATTCTGACCATGAATTTCTTACCAGAAATATAAGATGCTAGGAGCTTTGTGATGTTGGAATTCAGACCAAATAAGCTTTGCAGCTTATAAAGTAGTCCTGAGATCCAGACACAATCAAATGCTTTGGAAATATCGAGAGATATGCATACGGTAGGGCATTGGTTTTCTAGACCAGTTGTGACATCGTGTGTAAGTTTTAGTAACGCATGGCAAGTGGAGTGTCGTTCACGAAAGCCAAACTGAGAATTAGGGATGAGCGCGTTATCACTGGCAAACGAGAGAAGATTTTGGTAGACCTTACATTCCAATATTTTGCTTAGGGTGTTTAATAAAGATATTGGACGATAGTTGGGGGTGTTATTGGAACTGCCGGACTTTTAACGGGGATTACTACCGCAATTTTCCAGTTCTCTGGGAAATGTGAAGCATTTATGATATGGTTAAGAAGGACGAGAATGGGAAGAAGATTTGGCGGGCGAAGTCTTTTAAATAGAAGGTGTGGTATTCCATCTAGACCGGTCGATTTTTTGTTGGGTCGTGATTTTATGAACTTGATTAATTCATCTGTGGTTAGAAGTATGCTGGTTCCTGAAGGATGTGACGCCTTGTTTGTGTCGTTAAATTCTCCAATGAAAGGAGTATAAGATGCGGGTAATCTGTGTGAAATATATAATATATAGATCTAGATAGTATGACCATAACCAGTCAAGGATCAGAAATCGTGAAAAGACTAAACCATGTAATAGGAAAAGAGGCATATAGAGAAAAGCTGGATAGGTGTATGAAAGAAAATAATGGCATAGGACCATTGCCTTTTACCGCTACAATACTACATTACACTACTAGTGAAGGTGCCATCAGAACAAGGGATGACAACCCAATTTGGACAAAGCAATACCCATGTCCCAATAGCGGATAATGATTTTGTCGACAAAGAAGATTATAAACTATTACATGAAGGCATAATTCAGAAAAGTAGAAGCCCATATAACTCTCTGATATGGACAGTACCAAAGAAAGGCTTAGATGAGCAAAGAATGGTATAGACTTTCAGAAACTAAATTCCTAAATATATCTATGGGTATATTTCTCTTGGTAAGTGCCGGCCCGACACAGGTTCACCAAGACTTCCCAAGCTCCGTAACCGTTGGTCCAATTGCGGTCAAGCTTGTTCACTGGTGTCTTGTCGATCAGGGAAAAACAATCGGGTCACCTTCGTCTAGTGTCTTTATTCCTTGGTTTTTTGTAGCAACTGTTGTATTCCAGAATACTACCCTTATTAAATTTAACACTGAATCTCCTTACACATCCTTAAAAACTTCCCTTAACATATATTACATTCTCACTTAATACATACCATTCATAAACATTCACAATATTACCAGTTACAGCACATTTAATAACCTGCACCTTTTTATTCATTCAAAACATAGTAACTTTGATTTTCGTTCAAATTTTATTCAATTTAAAAGTCACAGAGACTTCGATAAATTTTGTTTTGTTCATGTTATAATTTCCAGTAAATTAGAACACAATGTTCTATAAGTAGAGAAAAAATTCAATTGTACAATCAGTTAGTTTTGAGTTGAGTGCGAGAGAAGTAGGAGCTCAAGGAGTTTTTGAGTTGAGTTCGAGAGAAGTAGGAGAATTAGTAATTTGAGTTTGAGTGTGAGAAGTAACGCTGAGAAGAAGTTAAGAGATAAGAATATAGAGACGAGAAAAGAAGGAGTTATTAAGAATAGAGAAAAATAGAAAGAAGAAATAAAGACATATAAAAAGAAGAAGAAAAACGAATTATTATTTATTCGAAAAAGAAGACGGACAGAAGACGTCTTACCATCCTCTATTAAAGAAAAGGTCCACGCTCTTCCCTCATTTCGAGGAAGCACGGCGCCGGACGTCAACACTGGTGGCAGCGGTGGGATCCAACCAAAGGATCTCTAACTAAATCAAGAAAAAAAAAAGTTAAGGAGAAAAAACAAATTTTTTCCACAAAATAAGAAGAAACTCAAACGGAACTGGTGAGATTCCGATGACGATGATGATGATGCCGATGATGAGGACACTCGAAGACTGGTGAGATCCTCGAAAACTGGTGGATCCCTAAATAAATAAATAAATAAAATAGAAAAACCTAAAACGACATAACAAGAAGAAATCAAATCAAGAGAATTATTAAAGAAATGGAATTAATTTAATTAAAATTTAAATCAACAAAATTAAATAAACACAATTAAAAAGAAAATTCCTATAGAGAAGAAAGGAGAAAAAAAAACAAAAAAATAAAACAACGAAAATAAAAAGTGATGTAAGCAGCAAAGACTAGGATGAGCAAGCAACTATAGGACGTGAAGTCTGCCTGGCGATAATCAAAAAATTTTGTAAAAAAGTGAAAAAAAAGAGAAAGAAGAACACACAACAATAAGAAACTCAAGACAAAGACTTCTATCAACATTACGTATGACAGCAGACAACAATTAGTAGAGTAAGAATTTTTTTTAATAGCGACTTTTCTCTCTACTTTTTTAAGGAATATTTTCTAATTGGAAGCTCTCCTTTTCACAAAAAAAAAAAATGTTTTTTGGATAGAAATTTCTATCTATATTCTTTGAAAATTCTCATTTCAGTATTTCGACGACCTTTCCGTTTTTTTTTCTTTTTCGTCGAAACTTTTCTTTTTTAGCTTTGGATCCCAATTATCGTTCTTTTCCATATATATATATATATATATATATATATATATATATATATATATATATATATATATATATATATATATGTATATATATTGAATAACAAAAAGAAAGACCAATTTTTTCATAACCATATTTTTAAGTTAACCATATTACTAAGAATTGATAACAAATTTTCGCCATACAGTATTTTAAACTTTCATTATTACGAGCCCATATTACACGAGACAGGCGGCTAGGCAGGGGGAAGAACAAATCCACTCACAACAGATATACAATAAACCCCCTGAAATGGCTCTCTCTGTCGGAATTTCTGATGTTTTCAGAATCGTCCCTACCTTTGACGGGAAACCCTGCGACTTAGGTAAATTTATTTCCGGGGGACGTTTTATTTAGATCCATAAAGAAGGCAGACCCGGATATATACGAGACATTTTTAGAGCTAGTCAAAAATAGACTAGAGGGTCATGCTTACGATCTGATTAGGTATAGCAAAATCGCTAAGTGGGAGGATTTAAAAGATAAACTTGAATCGGAATATAAAGAGGAGCAATCTCGGTCGACGGCACACAATGAGTTGATTTCTCTGAAACAACACTACAGAGAAACCGTCCGGGAATATGGCGATAGAGTTGCGAATGCTCTGCGGACTCTAAACTCTGCCAACTGTGAAATAACAGCAGACGCGGTGGTTAGGGAATTCTTAATGGAAGAAAACAAAAAATTGGCTGTATAAACATTTCAAGATGGACTAAAGAACGAACAGCTAAAGATACTAGCTAAAGCTCAGGGGGGAAATAATTTAAAACAGTCGATTGCCCATGTAGTAGCGCATGCTGCTCGAATGGACAACTCTCCCAGGCCATATAACTATAATGACAGATTTAATCGAATAGTCTGCCAAACCTGTGATAAGTCAGGGCATACACAGGACACATGTTATCGAAACATGCAGCCCACTTTTCCGAATAGACAACTCATAAAAAGGGAATATAACATTTTATGCAATTTCTGTGGACGGAATAATCACACAGAGAACGAGTGTAGATACAAGATATCTAGGAATGGATCGTCTTCAACAAATTACCAACAAGGTACAACAACGCGTAACCCATTCCGAAATAATCCTACAACCTCTGAAAATCGATTTGGTGAAAATTCCAGGACCACCAATAGGCAAAACGATCGGCAAAATGATCACTTTTCTCGGGTGCAAGAGTCGGAAAACGAGGCCTGACGCCAACCTAAATTTATGGAAGACAGACCAAATTTTTGTATTTACAGCATTAGATCTTTGGAAATAGATAACGACCATTTTAATGAAGCTCCTGGCCAAATTTACCTTGAGCCCACATACTCCTATAAACCTAGACATATAAACGAAGATAACCCCAACCCTAATATAAAGACTCCGATTCATACTCCAATTCTGGAAAATAATTCAGTAACACAGACTGAAAATTCGAAATTTTCAGCAGTATTAAAGACTGAAATCCCTAATATCTCGGCTATCCCTATTGACAACGCAGACACTTCAGCAACCAAGACTGAAAACTCAGCAGTATTAAAGACTGAAAATTCAGATCTTGCAGAAAATATACAAACAAATTTCCCTAATATTCCGGCTATCCCAATAGACAACCCCGACACTTCAGCAACAAAGACTGAAAATTCAGCAGTGTTAAAGACTGAAAACCCAAAAGTTGCAATTAAAATCGAAACCCAAGTCAGTTCAGCAGCTAATACTGATGAACAAATCTTTTCTGCAGCAAAGACTAAAGGATTGAATGTTTCTACAGCAGATATAACTGAAGAAATAGTTCAAACAGCAAATAGGACTGGGAACCAAGATGTTCTAACAGCTAATAAGTCTGAAGAACTATACGAATCAGTAAATGAGACTGAGAAACTAAACAATCCATCAGCAGTGAGTAAGACTGAAAAGGTAAACGTTCCGACAGCGGTTAAAGCTATGGACAATGACAACACTAATCCGAAAACAATAAATATTTTAAACAACGAAGACAAACACAAACACTTACTCAAACACGAAATAATAAATAATGAACATAATAATTTAACTAAAATAGGTACGGAAAAGGAAAACCATATAAGTACATTACAAATTTTTTTTTACAACAATAAACATTTATTCAAACACAAAATACAACAAAATAAAAAGTTACACAGTCATTTAGGACATTTGAAATCATTTCTTAAGAAGACTTTTGGTATTATGCATTTCTATACAATCATCATAATAATAGGCCCAGAAAGGTTTTGGAAAATTTTCCATAAATTTAAGGAAAAGATAAACACATAAGAAATGGCCTTTGTTTTTTTATTCAATATATATGAACTAATCTAACAATTGTAGGAAATGACGAAAACGAAACAAAACAAAAAAAAAAAAAAAAAAAAAAATTAAAGAGGGTGAATAAAGAAAGAAAATTTTAGAGGTAATATATATTGGAAATTTTGGAATTAATATATATTCGAACGGAAAAGGAAAGAAAGAAAATTTTAGAGGTAATATATATATATTGGAAATTTTGGAGAACGGAAATGAGAATTTTGAAACAATAATATTAATATTATATAATTAATATAATAAGTAATAATAATTTTTGGATAAGAAAAGAAAAGGTTCCAAGTAGAAATATTTAAATTTAGTTAATATATAATGTAAATAGACTATTTTGACTATTTTTCTAGTGTTAAGAACTTTTTGATTATTGTAACCTTTGATGAAAGATTAATTTTGAAAACCATTGTAATGTAATTGAACGAAAATCCAAGTCTTTAATTAATCTTAAGCTAACATATAGTTACTAGAAAATTATTTTCTTCAAAGATAATTTTCTTTCTCGAAGAAGGGTGGGATGTTGTATTCCAGAATACTACCCTTTATTAAATTTAACACTGAATCTCCTTACACATCCTTAAAAACTTCCCTTAACATATATTACATTCTCACTTAATACATACCATTCATAAACATTCACAATATTGCCAGTTACAGCACATTTAATAACCTGCACCTTTTTATTCATTCAAAACATAGTAACATTGATTTTCGTTCATTTTTTTTTTTTTCAAAACTGTATTTATTAACCATAATTAGAATTCGTACATTTAAGTAATACAGTGACTTAAAATTAATTTTGTAACAATTGCTTACATGTAATTATTATAATAATATATACATTTTCCAAACAATATTTTATGAGATACAAGATTAGATGCGTGTTTATAAATTTAGTGGTATTATCTTCCTGGAAAAGGTCAGAAAACCTGGAATTTGTTTTTTCAACTTTACTTAATCTAAACTTAATCCTAATTATATAAATAACTTAACCTAATTTTGCCTGATTACAGTATGATTTTCCTAAAGCCATAAACAAAGTTTTATGATTAATGGGATATGTGAATTAAAGGATGTGAAGTGAGGTCAGTTATGGGTTAGAGGTAGAGTATTTCTCTCCGGTTGTTCGTTGGAAAAGCGTAGGATGTTGGAAAATGGTTGAACGTTACAGTATTTGAACTGGTTAGGGGTAACTTCGGTGTTGTGGTATATGATCTCATTTGAATCATTTACCAGTCTGCCTGAGGCGAAGATGGCTCTGGTGTGGAGACAGTTGGGATAGTTAGTTCCGATATCTAGAGGGTTCTCTAAGAGCGAGGTTATTATGGGATTGGGATTATTTTGTAGGTTTTCGATAAATTTGATAGACAGTTCGAGGAATTGTCTATCGAGGCGCTCAATACCAGCGGTATTGTAGAGTTCGACGTCACTATAGTACTTATAGGAGTTAGGACGACGATATAATCCAGAGACATACCTAAAGCATTTTCTTTCGAATGCTCGCAACTTCTCCATTTGGGAGGGAGTGATATGGTACCACAATGGGCACGCGTACGTGAGTGTGGGCCTGATAATTTGTTTGTAAATGAGCAGTTTGACTTTGTGAAAGGGACTATTAGGTTTCCACATTACTCTTCTACAGAGATTAAGCTGAATTGTGGCTTTTTGAAGGGAATTTTTAATGTGGGAGAAAAAAGACCAGTTATTAGAAAAAGTGATTCCCAGATATTTTAGGGTTTTGGAGGGTTCAGAATGTTGTTCAGTTGAATCTCAATTTTGTTGTGGCAGCGTCTAGTGTTGTTTGTACAGTGCTCGTTTTTGCCCTTGAACACTATGACCTGCGTTTTATTTGGATTAGGGTGGATTTTCCACTTATTAAAGTAAGTTGATAGGTTAGGGAGGAAGTTGTTAATGCGGTTTCTTGCAGCCTTAACAAATTTGCTGCTAGAGTAAATTAATGAATCATCAGCATAATTCAGCGTCACAACATTAGGGGATACGGGTTGAGGAATATCTGAGGTATATAACAGATATAAAATTGGCCCTAAAATGGAGCCTTGGGGAACACCCGTGGTTATGGTGTGGGTTTCTGAGACAGAAGAATTTATTCTCACAACGAATTTTCTGGTAGAAAGATATGAGGCTAAGAGCTTTGTTGTGTGAGAGTTTAGATTAAATATGGAGTGCAGTTTGTACAGAAGCCCTGAGATCCAGACGCAATCAAACGCCTTAGAAATATCGAGAGATATACACACAGTAAGGCTTTGGTTTTGGAGACCAGTTGTAACATCGTGTGTAAGTTTTAGTAGAGCATGACATGTGGATTGTCGCTTACGAAATCCGAACTGACAGTTAGGGATGAGGGCATTCTCATTGGCAAATGAGAGAAGATTTTGGTAGATCTTGCGTTCCAGTATCTTACTTAGTGTACTTAATAGGGATATTGGACGATAATTGCAAGGGCTATTACTACTACCGGGCTTCTTAATAGGAATTACTACCGCAGTTTTCCAGTTCTCTGGGAAGTGCGATGCATTAATTATATGATTAAGAAGAATGAGGATGGGAAGTAGATTCGATGGGCGTAGCCTTTTAAATAGAAGACGTGGGATTCCATCTAATCCAGTTGACTTTTTGTTATTTCCTGATCTTACGATCTCGGATAATTCGTCCGCAGTTAGAAAATTTGTAGTATCTAAGGGGTGTGAAGCTATGTTTGTGTTGTTGAATTCACCGATGAAAGGAGTAAAAGATGGGAATAATCTATTTGTATTCGTTTACTGTGTTCTCGAAGCCAGGAGTTGAGAGAGAATTATTTTGCTCATGGATCTTTGCAAAGTGTTCTGCGAGGCAATTTGCTATGTCCGAATCGGACTGGGCAATATTATTGCTGAACGGGTTAACGAGATGGTCAATTCGGGGTTTATATTTACGACCAGTTAATTGGTTGATGTTTTTGAAAAGATCCCGATTCGGTTTGATATTTTTAAGTGTGGAGATGTAGTTTTCATCTGCGAATTTTTTCAACTGCTCATTTATCAGAGTGGATAGGAGTTGGATTTGGCTTTTAATAAAGGGACAGTATCTTGTATGAAGTTTTCGGCGGAGCTGCTTTTTAAGGCGCAATAATTTGGTTAGGATGCTGGGCAAAGGCTTTCCTAAATAGTTATGAGGAATGGTTGTCGGGGTGTTTTTGCTAAGAGCCTCCTTAAGAATTTGCTCTATTCTTAAAGATGCGTGATCGATTTCAGTAGGGAGTAAGTTAGATGCTTCAAGGATATACAAGTCAGAGAAACTTATTGCTATGTCCTTTCTCCAATTTGTTTTGGTGAAGTTTGGGACAGAATTTGACGAGTATAGTGGATCGAGAGAGGGGATTTGGATCGTGGTGTGAACGGAACCATGATCAGAAGGAAATATAAAGGAGACTGTAGGTGGACCCGCTGAATAAACATCGTCGGACTTGAGGAAGAAGTCGATTGTTGACCTGGTTGAGCTAGAGACACGAGTTGGCTGGAATGGGGAGTCAATGTAAGTATATGGATAAGACTGAAGGAGGGCTAGCAATTGGCGACCATATTTGTTGCATTTATTATCATTGAATGCTGTGTGACGAGTATTCCAGTCTCCTCCGATTATAAATGGAGCGGGAACGGACTGTTGGATAATCTGCGAAATGTTAGTATCTGGGAAATCTGGTTGTCGTGAAGGGTGAATATAAATGGATGCTAAGACGAGCACTTTATTGTTCTCACAGAAAAGTTTTACTGCTGTGTATTCAATGCTGGATACATAGGTGATTCTAATTTCACTGAATTGACATTTTTTGTGAATTAATATGCCGGTACCTCCATGAGATCCATTAGTTCTGGGGTTAGAAACTAAAGTACAATTGGGAATTGAAACTCGGGAGTTTGGTTTGAGCCAGGTCTCTGAAAGGAAGAGGATATCTGGGGAAAACTTTTCAACAAACAACCGGAGGTGTTGCTTACGTATGTTAGAGTAAATGGATTCTGTGTTGAGGGAGGTAATGGTTAGTTTAGAGAGAGCTGGAAAGAATATGGGAAGTTATTAGTGAAAGAATCTGACTTTTTTCTCTATTTCTGACATCTTCCTCGGCGAAGGTAGCATGGCTTGTAAGCTTTAGATGTATCCCATGATGTCCAGATTGAAGTTTTCAGTATTGTTGTTAGGGAGAGTGGTAGTGTTGATGTTTCCTCTTGCTGCATCCGCGTCCGATATTCCGGGTCGGGTTGACTTCGTTTCCTGCAATACTGTTGGTTTCGTTGTTGTTGTTGTTGTTGATTTAATAGTTGTTGCTAATTTCCGTCTTTCCAGAAGTTTTAGCTTCTGAGGGCATTGGGAAAAATTTGCCGGATGAGGGCCTCGCAGTTACAGCATTTAACTGTGATCTTTTTGTTGGTAATGGATCCATCAGCGTTGACGGTTTGTATTGTTTCAGGTTCCAGGCCTTGTGGATTTACCTTGCATTCCTCACGCTCGTGTTCCTCTGCGCATCTGCCGCAACGTCTTTGCTGGTGGCATGAGACCGCCAAGTGTCCTGATTCTTGGCATCGCTTACAATGAAGAATTTCTTGTTTGTGGGGGTCTTCGATTGCGATTTTTTGGGTAAACAAATATTTAATTTGTTTAAGTTGCTTGATGTCCTGATTAGGTAGGATTTGTATGATCCGGAGGTTTTTTACGTTGTTTGTCCTCATGTACGGTGTTTGGAAGTAGTCCAGCTTATTGATCTTTATTTGTGGACATATCCTAGCGATTTCCAGGCCCACTTCTTCGTTGGTCCATTCGGGATCGATGTGCCTTATAATAAAGGTAGCTGGTTTGCTGTTCGGATGCTGGAAGGTGAAGAACTGATATTGCTCCTCCAACATTTTTTTAACTGTCCTATCATGATCGAGTAATGATCTGACTGTTATTGAAGTCCTAGATCCTTTTGCATTGGTGCTAGAATTCCGGTGACCCAAGGCATTTTGCAGGGTTTGAATTAGTGCTTTGGTGCTGGTCGGGTTTCTGATGTAGATTGGCGGTGGTCTTTCGTTTTTCGTGGTTGATTTCGTTGTTTCTACTCTGGTAGGAGCAGGTATCTAGTTTGATGATGGCTTTGTTGGTGTGCGAAGTTTGGTTGGTAGTTCGCCTTGGATGTTGCTCGAATTGCGGGTTTGCCGGGACGTTTCTTCCATATGGATGTCATCGGTGTTATAGATGGAATCTCTTTTATAAATTTGTTCCTGTAGTTGTTTCTCTTTTTGTGTTAGTTTGTTTATTGTTTCCAGGGCTTCCTCGAGTTTTCGTTTATAATCGTCGGGGCTCCTTGATCTCTCCATGTTTGTGGACTTTTTTGGTGCGTTCCGTAGGATGTCTAGAGCTTTCCTTTTTCGGTCTTGTATGTACTCCAGAGCCTGGCCTGGGTCATCGCCTTTCATCGGTTTTGTCAGTAAGTAACGGCTTACCTGCTGTTAAGATTTTTTTTTTTTTTTCTGGTGTTTAAACTACACAAATTGATAATCTAGTTATACACTTTTTACGTGTAAGCACGTTTGCGTACTGCGTACTGTAATTCTCGTCCGCACTGCACGAGATCTGTGTATCGAATGATGTGACATTTGATTTTCGATAAAATTTTATTCAATTTAAAAGTCACAGAGACTTTGATAAATTTTGTTTTGTTCATGTTATAATTTCCAGTAAATTAGAACACAATGTTCTATAAGTAGAGAAAAAATTCAATTGTAAAATCAGTTAGTTTTGAGTTGAGTACGAGAGAAGTAGGAGCTCAAGGAGTTTTTGAGTTGAGTTCGAGAGAAGTAGGAGAATTAGTAATTTGAGTTTGAGTGTGAGAAGTAACGTTGAGAAGAAGTTAAGAAGAAGTTAAGAGATAAGACTATAGAGATGAGAAAAGAAGAAGTTATTAAGAATAGAGCAAAATAGAAAGAAGAAATAAAGACATATAAAAAGAAGAAGAAAAACGAATTATTATTTATTCGAAAACGAAGATGGACAGAAGACGTCTTACCATCCTCTATTAAAGAAAAGGTCCACGCTCTTCCCTCATTCCGAGGAAGCACGGCGCCGGACGTCAATACAACTATTTCAATATTGTACGAAGGGTATTTTTTATTCTTAAATAAAACTTATTTAATATTGAAGATAGTATTTTAAATTCTCGAATAAAACTTATTTAATATTGAAGATAGTATCTTAATTCTTGAATAAATCTTATTTAATATTGAAGATAGTATTTTAATTCTTGAATAAATCTTATTTAATATTGAAGATAGTAGTTTAATTCTTGAATAAAACTTACTTTATATTGTACATAGTATAAACAAAACTTAATTTTATGTACGCCGAAAGAAAAAAATAGCGGCGCTCGAACAAGAACAAAACCAGCAACAACTACAAAAGCTAAAGCCAAAAGTCGGCCAACAGCAACAATTTCACCATCAACAGCAACATCAACTTCAACATCAGCAGCATCAACAGCAACAGCAACAGCAACAATCAACACAAAAGCGATCAACGAACCAGCAAGCAACACAACAGCAGCAAAGCAACAATAACAGCGGAAAAATAAAGATGCCACCAATCAACACCATAGATGTTGACTGTAAGGAATTGGTAAGTCTTTGTAAGCTAGCCATAGGTAACAATTTTGCAGTTAAAAGACTGACGGGTAACAGGCACGCCATTCAAACATATACGGTGGCAGACCACGACAAAATTAAAGAGGTCTTGAAAAGAGCCACCGCGGAATTTTACTCGTTCACACCGAAACAAACGAAGAGCGTAACGGTTCTATTAAAGGGTGTCGACCCTGAAATGGAGCCGGAGGCTCTGCTCGAAATGCTTCAAAACCTGAAGCACGAAGATCTCGAGTTTACCGCGGTAAAACCATTCACCACACCCAAGGCAAGAAGGGAAAACCGCAAGCTACCCTTCTTTTTGGTGCAATTAACACCCAGCAGTAGGATTGGTGGTCTAAGAAAAATTACAGTCTTGGATCATCAAATGGTCACATGGGACAAATTAAAAAAAGGCAGAGACATCCTGCAATGTGTACGTTGCCAAAGGTTTGGTCACTCGGCGGCTAACTGTGAAATGCAGCGCCGTTGCGTAAAATGCGGAAAGGACCATAAGGCAGAAGAATGCCCACTGGGAAAAGAAAGGGTAGAAGACAAAGCCCTTCTAAAGTGCGCAGTGTGTCGGAATGAGGGACACCCCGCTAACTATCGAGGATGTCCTAAATTCCGAGAAATAATGGCAAGAAGTGTGACCCGGCAAAAAAACACAGAGCCAGCTCGTACTACAACAATGCCCGTAACATCGCAGCGGTCGTACGCACAAGTTGCTTCGGGTGGGAGAACACCAAATCAGGCTACATCACAGGTAGCCACAAATACTCCCACACGGACTGAAACAACACCGCAATCAGACGTGGTCACGGTTCTGCTCAATCTGCAGAGACAGATGACACAGCTACAAAGCCAAATAAACGAGATCTACTCGCATTTGCCCAGTCTAAATAACAAGTCGATATAAACCCTCTAACCACAACATCAATAAAAGCTCTTGTCGTGAATGTAAATTCACTAATAAGAACTGAGAGAAGAGCCAATCTTTTTAACCTGTTGCAAGAGGAACAACCTGATGTACTTCTGGCGGGGGAAACAAAGTTAAACCAGAGACATAAGATAGGACATAAAAACTACGATATTATACGAAGAGATCGACCTAACTCCTCTCAAGGGGGGGGGTGTCGCAATCTTTATTAGAAAAGGGATCAATCATAAAGTAATATATAGTGGAGAAGTGCGCAGGTTCCGGGTGCTGGAAGCCTGTATCGTCCGCATACCCCTTCAGCAAGGAAGGGGTTTGTATGCGATTGCGGTCTATGCACCTGAGGAGCACCAACAAAACCTATTTATAGCGGAGCTCGAGACACTCTTTCGATGCTTACAATTGCACCTGGACAAAAATTACTTTATCCTAGGGGGAGATATGAACGCCAAGCATAGAAATTGGGGAAATTATATATCTAATGCCAGAGGAAATCAGTTGGCTGGTTGGTTAGATCAGTATCATATTGAATATAGAACTGACCTGCTAGCTACGAAATATCCATCGTTCCCCAGAGGTAGATCGTTCTTAGATATCTTGCTAATCGACTCACGACTGAGATTACTTAACACCAACAGACGAAACACAAACTGTTTACGGACAATTGAATACGACAGCGACCACTGTGCATTCACGGCAGTAATAGAGCTTCCGAACGAGCTCGCAGATCTGGAGGAATTCGTGATCCCGCAACCCTATAACTACAGGGCAATGCGATGGCCGCGGTTCACCAGATCATTAACAAGAGAACTTTGTTCGAATGACTTGAATCTGCCAGTAAACAGAAACCTGACAAATGACGAAATCGACAAATACATTCAACAAATGGACGAAACCGTAAAACGAACAATGGACAAAACAATTCCCAAAACAACAGTTACAGATCACATTAACATGTACAGAAACGCAACAATAAACGCACTCCACAAGAAAAAGAGCAGACTGCTATCGAAACTAAAACAATTACACAGACAGTTTACAGACAGACAAGACCAGGAGATAATATCACTGAAATCCCGATTAAAAAACCTCCAACAATTACTTAAAGCTAATTATAGATTAGCAACAAATTTGTATTGGAACAACAGAATTCGAGCTATAAAAACTAATAACCCGAATATGTTCCCACAAATAAATAAAATATTCAGGAGAAATAATCAAAACGAGATTCAGTGTCTCCAAATTCCACGTACCGAGGTAAACAAGCAGCTGCTAACCAACATTGGCATAGATACAGAGAACGCTATCCTCAATAGTGAGCTCTTCGTGATCGAAGATCCTTTGGAGAAGGCGAACGCTGTGGGAGCTGTCTTTCAGGAAATGTACAAGGTGAATGAAAGCATTCACCGAAACCATGACCTGGAGGACAGAATTCGACTGAATCACCTGCACCTCCGGAATGAAATTTCACATTGGCAATCGGAGAATCCTGGTTTTACGGAATTCAGTGACGATAATCTGTCAATTGACATTAATACCAATGGTGGGGCTAATAGCCTTTTAATCACAGGGGAAGGAATCCAGAGTATCTTCGACTCATTAAGAAGCAAAAAGTCAGTGGGAATAGATGGAGTACCTAACATAGTACTCAAGAACCTGCCCCCAAAGGCAATAGATATATACACGGTCCTGTTTAACGACGCGTTGAATAATGCATATTATCCCGCGCGTTGGAAAACGGCTATCATTCAGCCCATCCCAAAAAAGGGCAAAGACTGTACAAACCCAATGAACATGCGTTCGATAAGTTTACTCCCAAGCATCAGTAAAGTATTTGAAAAAATCATTAACAAAGCTCTGCTAAAATGGGTAGACGACAATAGCATTATTCCAAATAACCAGTTTGGCTTTAGGGCGGGTCATGAAACCACACATGCCGCAGCTAAACTGGTCTCCGACATACAATGGAATAAATGTAGGAACCAATGCACAGGTGCCTGTCTGATCGACTTGGAAAAAGCCTTTGATACCGTCTGGATCGAAGGGTTGTATTACAAACTGGTCAGACATCGCATACATAAGCCTTTACTATATGTACTTTACGATATGTCAAAGGACAGGAGGTTCGTGGTCAAAAGTGGTAATGTGACCTCTAATAAAACGTATAATATCAAGAATGGCTTGCAACAGGGTGCGGTACTCTCTCCGATTCTTTTTAACATTTACATTAGCGACTTATTAGATGCACTCCCGCAGGCTATTGCGTACGCAGACGATCTCATAATTTACAGAACAGCTCCGAAAGTTGAGATCATAAATAGTTTAATACAGCGAGATTTCAACAACGTGCAGCGCTATTGCGACAACTGGAAACTTAAGATCAACTTCCAGAAATGTGAAGCCATCCTATTTAGAACCCCATTATATAAAGCCACGAACGACACAAGGAAAAACTGGCGAAAGCTAGTTATCGTGGGACCGCATGGAGATAAACTGGAAACCAAGAGTTTAGTTAAATACCTGGGCATCTGGCTAGACCAATATCTGTATTTCAACAGACATGTAGAGGCTGCTTTGCTCAAAGCAAGGAAAACGTTTGCTATGACAAGGAGGCTATTTCACAATCGCCAACTTGACAGCAGGGTAAAAGTCATATGCTACATGACGCTAATCAGGCCAATGCTCATATATGGCTGTCCAGTATGGTTTAACATAGGTCCAAATTTGATGGAAAAGATTCGGGTGTTCGAAAGGAAGTGTCTGAGAACCTGTCTCAGATTATATCGAACACCGGAATCGGAATACAAAAAGTACTACTGAAATGAGACTTTATATAATGAAGCCTGCATAAATAGGGTGGATAATTTTATGATTAAATTAATCAGAGGACATATTGCGAGAACAATATGCTCGTCCAATGACCTAATTTTCGGGGCTTATTATCCAAATACCCTGTACTATGAGAACGTGCGTCGCAACGGTTTTGTTCCACCAGAGGCGTTCCTTGATTTGGACATAAAAGGGCTTATACAGGATAGATCCGGAATTCCGCTGATCTATCATGTAAGTAGATCATCCGTAGACGGGCGATTGTGCTACAACCGGGAAGTAACGCGCACCGAAGAAGAGCTCCTGCGCTTCAGTAGGGCTATCTCCCACAGAGACCGGGACGATAGTATTAGACAGCGTCAACAGTTCTGGTGGTTGAATGGCATATAAAGACCTGGATACCAAAGTCGGTATAGAATCACACTATCATCAGCTAGCTTACATAGACTTAGCTTTTCTAGAATTAGGGTAGTATAAGATTTAAGTTAAGTTAGGCTAAGTGATTTTACATTAAAAAAAAAAGAGTAGATAAGTTTAGGTAAGTTAAGTAAGTTAAATTTTAAGAAAAAAAAAAAAAAAAAAAAAAATTGACAAAGTTTTTCAAATTTTTCTTTGTCTTTCAAATAATTATAAGTATTGCCACAAAGTTCTGTCGCCGAAAGGCAAACTTTACAAATATTAAGTAATGTTTAGCTTAGAGCGTCTGCGAAGGACCAGTAAGTTATTATATAAGATATTTAAGCTAGAATTTAAGCATTTTTTGCCTAGCCTTTAATTTAGAAACTAAGAATATAGAAAGAAAATAAAAAAATGTTTAAAAAATGGAACTTAATTTTATGTCGGCTTAGTATTTTAATTCTTAAACAACACTGTTTTACTATCGTACAAAAGGTACTATTTTATATTGGACATAGTATTTTACTTCTTGAATAAAACTTATTTTATATTGTACGTAGTATGAACAAAACTTATTTTATGTCGACATAGTATTTTTTATTCTTAATGTATCACGGTTGTAACCATTATTCAAAACAATCTAACCAAAAAGGTTCAAAATCCAATCGCGGCTGTGGCACTGAATTAACAAATTTGTTTAATTTAACAAACAGAGGTCCCTGTGTAGGTGCGGCCACTTTAATTTAAAACGATTGACACGAAGGGTTAAAATCCAATCGGGTGTGGCACTGTATTACAAATTCGTTTAATTTACAACTGAGGCAAGTATCCACTATTCACCGTAGTAATCACCAGCAGACTGACTCTCGCTTCGCTGGGCATGTACTCGTCCCTTATGGGTTGATTTGGGCATACACCAACACATCAACAGCCATCTCTCCGCAAGCCAGTTCATGCACAGATCATGCTTTGGTGTACATGTCTCACACAGCTAAGGATGTGATCACACTGTTGCCTTGGGCTGTGTAAGCCATCACACGGGGCGATACACCGTCCTGCCAGTTGGTATGCCATCGCAGAGTCCGGCATCAATGTTGGTCGCCACAGGATATCCTTGCCTGTGTGTACTTTGCTTATTAAATACACAGTGGTGGGCGCTATGTGTGTGGTTCGATCATGGATACGTATTGATTATAAGCGGTCGCCCGTATAGCCCATGCGCGCGACTTGATGTGTCCTTTTATGGGTATGCGTTGTATCTCGCATGTTTGGTAATTCCTGAGATGTGTCGCAAGCTTGTGCAACAGAACGATATATTCGTTGACGGTTCCGAGTTTTCGGATCGCTACATGTTATTTTCATCTGGGCATCTTGCAGGTGTCCTACGCTTGCTTATTCAATACTTTTCACGTGTTTGGAACTACGTTCCCCGTTGAATTGGTGTGAACATGCTTGTATTTGATGATGTCGCCTGCATGTTATATGGTAGTGAGTTTTCCAGCCTCGAATAGGATTGCAATTAACTTGCAAGGGGAACTGGAAAAGGCGACCGTCGAACTGTTTTGAAGTACGCACCTGTTAATGTGGCCTTTTTTTTACAGGTTAAACGTATGCCCCTTTGGTTACACCTGTGTACCCCGTCAAATGTGGCTATTGGTAAATTATTATTTTTTAGGTGTAGTGGTTCTGGGTGGAGGATTAATCGGTGGGGTTCTGCCTGAACCGCCACATATCACTACGTTAGATCTAGAGTCGGGAATCCATCAGATAAAAATATGTGAAATGGATAGGGAAAAATCAGCATTTTGTGTAAATGGAAGAAAATATGAATTCATATGAATGTCTTTCGGGCTTAAGAACGCACAATCGATATTTCAGCGATGTCTGGATGTCATTTTTAGAGAATACATTGGCAAAATTGCGTATGTTTATATAGACGACTTTCTTATATATTCTTCCTCGCCCGAAGGACATATGGAACACATAAAGTTTAGTGGTGCTACCACCCCATTTATTGGCTTAATTCAAGCATTACAACTACAACTAAAGTATATATAACCTACAAACTGGGGGGCTTAAGAACTATCTTAACTAAGCTTAAACTAAGTTAACCAGGACAAATTAAGAAGGCAGGGGTAGGGGCAGGTTATAGTAAAGTGTAGGAGCGCCGCTTAAGGTTGGTGGTGAGAATGGTTTAGGAGGCGGTGCTTCAGAGTATGGGTAGAGAGGTCGAAGTCGAACAAGGTGGAATTGGAGTTAACATTTCTGATCATCCGCGCACGGGGTTCGTTCAGACCATAAGAGGTCCGGGGAGAGGGAATGGAGGGTTTGTGTTCAGAGGAATTAAATTAAGGAGGTAGGCGCAGTCTCGATGAATGGACACTATGTCAGCTAGGACCCTCAAGAGTTCTGAGGTCGATTAATTTGAGACGGTTAATGTACGGGAGGGGGTTTAGGGAGTCTTCCCATCTTAGCTCTCGGAGAGCGAACCGAAGGAAGCGACGTTGAATACTTTCGATTATACGGATATGGATCTTGTGATAAGGAGATCATACCTAGCTGGTATGTTCAAGCAGTGGACGGGCGAAGGTAAGGTAAAGCGATCGAGTAACGTAAAGGTCGGAGAATTCCTTAGACCCTCGTTTCACGAACACGAATGCAGAGTTGGTTTTCCGGATTGTCTCGTCAATGTGAGAGAGGAAGTTAGTGTAGTGTGACAACATATACATGAAATGACCCCAAACAATAATCTCAAATGAATCAATTGCCCTTGTCACAATTTGCACTTCTCAAGTAACCAGCATTCGTTGTTTACAACCAAATTCAAGGTCAACCCATTTCATTGAGTAAAACGAACGAATTGCTCCAGTTACGATTTGAAGGAATCAGATGACAATCGTTTGCGAATTTGTCATTGGCAAAGTGATTCACGAATTAATTGGGTCAACTTATGTCATTGTTCTTTCGCTATACGGTGATATGATATTAAGTAGCATAATAAACAAAATTTTATGAGTGATGTTCCATTTAATTATTTTATAGCTTGTAAGCAAAAATTGTATGAGTGAATAAGGAAATGTGTAAAGAATTGTATGATTGATTGAGAGTATAAATACCCCAGCATTTTTAGAAGTAAAGTTAATCAAAAACCGATACTGGAGTTTGATTCATCTAACTGCGGCGCTCTACGCCATAGAATTACAGCGAGCTGCGCTTAAACAGCAAAAAGTAAGGAAGTAAGATTAGAGATAAACTTTCAGGATTAAATCTCATATATTGGTCACCCACAATATATTCTTTTAAATATATTGAATAACGATCATGTCCGCTTGTATCACATGGTGATCCATCATCATTACACGGCGACCCTACCATCATCATTACATTAGACTCTCTGTCGTAAAGGATCCCAAGAACTCGATTAGATTGGACAATGGTCAGGGGTTGGTTATGAAGGGAATATGGATGTGAGGATGAGTGAATACGCTTACGGGAAAAGGTTATAGATTGGTATTTGGCGATGTTAAGTCCGGCGCAAAACTAATGACCTTGTCCGGAAAAAATACAAATCATTATGGAAAATTTAACAAGCCTCAGGACTTGCTAAATAAGGCCAACACCGGTTCCCGGTTGTAGTGCAGATGACGACGACGACGATGTTAAGTACAAAACAATTTTTGTCACACCAAGTCGAGAAGTTGTTAAGGTCTGATCGTAGCGGTGCAGAATCAAGTGGTGAACCGATGAATTTGTTTATTTTGGTATTGTGGGGGTTAGAAGTAGGTGTGCCAGCGTATGGTACGCAGTTCCCTTCTGCCCCATCGATGTTGCTTGACGATTTGTTCCATTAGTTATTTTAAGATAATATTCAAATTAGTATTTGACTTTGTTAAAGGAAAATGTCTACACATAGCTACACACATGTGTGCATGTACCAATTTGACTTTTTGCAAATGCTCTGCACTTGACGAGTGCACCACTGACAAATGCGTGTTGTCCGCTCACTGATTTCAAGTTAGACGACTTTATCTTGCCACCAAACGAATTAATACACTGTTAAATATATTTGTTTTATTGAATTTAGTATTATTCGCGAAAAATTACACTCTTTTTAACATTTATTCGCACGAGAACGAATTTACCTGGGGACTCATAATTTAATGAATAAAAATTTCTTACTAGAAGCGTTTACAAAAATATAATTGGAACACACACGGACGCACTCACGAGCGGACACGGCGGTGGTAGAACAAACTTTTCGTGGCGGTGTAACCATCCACACTGATAGGTGAGTAAAGACTGATCCCAATTAGGGATGAACTTGGATTTTTAATTTTTGTACTTGACAACCAAAAGAGAACATACTTCTGCTCTCTCATTGCCACGTTCTTCGATGTGTGGTAGATTACATCGGTAAACTGATGATCGAAGGGAGCAGGAGAATGAGAGAGCAGAAACTCGATGTATGATTACTTGGGGTAGATTTGGTAGTATGTGCATGAATCAATGTAGTTCTGAGCGGAACCCATTGACCTAATTCGGTAATATGGTGAGTTCAGAGTACATTGATCTGTACGAAGACAGAACTGTGAAAGAGAGGAAAATTAAGCTGATGATATTCACCTGCAAAAAGAGAGCATTGATCCCCGGCGAATGAAGTGTCTGGAGAAAAGCCGAAGTAACGCTAGGGAAATATTATCGTGTGATTCAATCGAATGTTTTGATAATTTTCCTCAGCGGTTCTGCAATGATGCGACAACTTCGTCCGGCTGGATTTGGTTGTCACTAATCGACATGAATAAGAGTTGCCGTATGGCAAAGAAGGGAAGCTAAACTCTTTTATGCGTTGTCCGCATGGAACAATGAGTTTAGCTATGCTCCCTTGGAGGTAACATGCTTTGCAGGTGAACAGGTAAGTACGGGGGGTGGTTTGACGCGCTGTAAGGCGGTCGAAATTGGATTAGGATTGCGGGATGGTTCTCCATGTGATATAGAGAAACCCCACAGTATCATCAGCATATAGGGACAAGCGGGAATTCTTAATGACCTTATCAATGTCATTAGTGGTCAGTATAAATAGGAGAGGACCCAGGTGGCTACCTTGAGGGACCTATGGTGTTTTTTTTGTATTTATTGCTGGGCTGCCTGCCTACCGGGCACAGTTTCGCATTACTCCTCAACTTTCCTACTGCCCAAATCAGTGTCGTTGATGCGGGATGTCCTGTTCACCAATTAGTCAATGAAACAACCGCTTCCTCACTCTTATTTTATTTTTCATTCAATGAAAAGCTATACGACCTTAATTTACTGTCATTAATTAGTAAAACAAAGACGTTAACTTCGGTATATGGTTGTTTAACACTTATAATATACACTTAATTTAATGTCGTTACAATTAGTAAAACAAAGACGTTACTTCAGTATATGGTTGTTTAACACATATTATATACACTTAATTTAATGTCGTTACTATTAGTAAAACAAAGACGTTAACTTCGGTATATGGTTGTTTAACACATATAATAAACATTCAATTTACTGTTATTAATTTACTTTAAGCACAGGTGAACGGAAATTCGCCTCGCCGGAATCGGTTGTATTTCGCGACTAATAATTCGATCTATAAATGACTCCTGGTGTTCCAACTCGACTCGATACTGTGATTGCTGAAACAAGACTCTCCGTATCTCTTGGGACGCCCCACGAGAGACGTATATCACTTAACGTGAAGGCACAACCTGCCTTCACGGAATTAACATCGCGATTGATTTCAGCCATCGAAGCGACAGAACACCAAAATTCCATCCATCGCTTCGATGACCATATATGGTAAGATACTTCTCAGTATTGACACATAGGGCGCAAAACATAAATGATGTTTGCTTCTGTTGCTCATGGTGTGTGTGTATGTCTGCAGTATGCGGACCGTGGATCATCAAATCCATAAGGGTAACACCATGAGCAATGATCTGCAGCTGGTACTAACATCCCAATGAAGGGTTGAAATGTTTACATTAAGTAAAAGCACACTCGATGAGTGTGTCGTCGCACCGATGATGGTGGCCTACCCAGGATACTCGTGTGCATGTAAAAATGTTGCAGAATTTGCTTCCGACGTCTGGGCGCGAGATAAAGGAGCAAGCTTCGTTGCTTGGATGACTTGCTGTGTATTGGGTGCATGCTACGACCTTCGCGCAGGTGCGTAGTAGGGTAAGTATATGAGGGTAGCGCCGAATGGGTTTCCCGGATGTATGCTGCGTTTATAATTTCTTACCAGAAATTTGATGATGCAACATACAACCGGTGAATTGCTGTCAGAGGATTGATATTTGATGCTGATACGTTTTATGTCAGCTAGAATTATTGATTCTAAGTATTCCTACTATGATAGGTACAACTATGGAAGGTAAGTACACGTTCTTTGTGTTTTGGGCAACTATTACCTTATCGTAGTAGTGACGTTCAATAGAACTGTCACAATACTTGTTTTTTTATGCCTTTATCATGCCCTAAATGGGGTTTTTACCTAGGTAAATGGGAAGGTGGATGGTGACGTTCAAGAGAACCGCCAGGGTACAAGGTATCGCGCTGCTGGCGATGTACAGGCAAAAGGAGAAAAGAAAACGAAAAGTGTGCCACGAAAAATTACACTGTACTGTGTACAATAAAAAGGATGGACAATGGACCCGTTTACGCCGCGGTAATGCCGACAGGGGCAAAGGTGTGCGGTCCGGTCCATTGTGGTGTTTGGGTTTTCATGGGCCGACGAGTGGTATTTTCCAAATTAGTCGGATCCCATATGGCTTGCTGACATCGGTTCTTCAAGGTGTCAGGAGGTAAGGATAAAGGATCGCTGGCATTGGTACTCCAAGGTGCCAGGATGTGGGGAATGAAATATCACTGGCATTGGTTCTCCAATGTGCCAGGATGTGGGGTCAGGCCGGCGTCTTACCGTGGTATGCTACGTGCAGTAGCTGGTGTTAGTAATGCCGTCCTGGAGAACTGTGACAACGCGTGGCATCGAATAGAGTTGCGATGTGGGTGCTGTCGACAGAGGTTGTATAGAGTCGCAGGGAAATCCAAAAGATAGAATAGCGTCACGCGTGCGAGGGATCGCTGGCTTTGGTTCTCCAATGTGCCAGGATGTGAGTTGAGACGGGATATCACTGGCATTGGTACTCCAAAGTGCCAGGATGTAGGATGCTGTAGGCCGGGATTCAACTTATAGAACTTCCGTCCGTAGGTGGTTATGGAAGAGTTGTTCGCAGCGAACAACTGGAGCCGACCGGGCACTTTACTGTGTGGGGCATAGGACCTAGGTAGGACGGAGATGTCGGCGCCGGTGGAGTCAGCGTGCAAGAGCCGAGTGGAGCCGGAATCGAGTCGCGAATGTCACCGAAGGAAGGTGTATGCTGATCTATACCCAGAAGGGGTTTCCCGTTGTTTGATATCGTTAATAAAATATTGTTTTAAAATATATTTTAATTGTGGTGTTGTTTTTGGTTTGTTCCCGGGAAGGGCTTAAAATGTTTAAGGTGTTTGATTATTATTATATAAGTGCCTGGCCCGTTCAGTATGGTCACCTTACGAAACGTTAAATTGCTAAGGAAAGAACAAATAATGGAGATAAAGGAGGATAAATAACAGAAGGGAACATATTAAAATATCCGTATTCTACGCGACTGTGCGTGGGTTTTGTATTACTTATCGTTATATCGTTATATTGTGATTGGTATGATAAGCGCTTATTTCACTATTGAAGTTTTACTGGATTGTTTTTAATTTATTTCTTAAATCGTTTTCCTTTGCCTAAGCAAAAAAAAAATTATTATGGGTTTCTATCTGGCAAATTGTATTTTTATTTGTTTCTGTTGTGCTATTATGAATTGTTGTTATAGCTAACATTTATTGTACTTATAAATATAGTTCTCGATATTGAGCCGTGGTCTCACTGTTGTTCGAGAAGACAAAAACATGTATATTTATATACCAAAGAAAAAAACAAGTAGGTTAAAAGAACAATGAATGGAAAGTGTGAGAACTGATGTTTTTTTGAGATCTCGGTAACGATTACGCTAACTATGTACATAAAGAAGATTTTTGACGCTACACTCAACTACAAAGTTATTGACTTACAGCGAATTGACACTCGGCTCATTGGATTTGATTTGTTTTGTTTACGTTAGTTTCAATTAAGTACAATACAAAGGAGAAAGAAAAAGGAAAGGTTGGTGCGGATGAAGCGGCTGCCGATGAAGTTGTTGTTGATGATGCACTCTTCACTGCGCTGGTCGGTGTTTCACCAATTATGGTGATTTTTTTGTATTTATTGCTGGGGTGCCTACATGGGCTGGGGTGCCTACATAATGCATTCGCATTACTTCTCAACTTTCCTACTGCCCAAATCAGTGTCGTTGATGCGGGATGTCCTGTTTGGGGTTTTTACCTAGTCAAATGGGGAGGTGGATGGTGGCATTCAAGAGAAGCACCACAGACCCTAGAGGTGACAAGAGGGAGGGGTTGAATATCGTGCACCTGAACCAAACGGAATAAAGTCTATCCTTTAGATAGGAAGAAATCCAGCAATCCAATTTCGAAACCGAGGGCGGATAATTTGAAGAGGATTTGATTGCGGGAGATTTTGTTGAATGCTTTACTGAGCTTATGGGATTTATTGTCTTGGTAGGTGCCGGCCCGACACAGGTTCACCAAGACGTCCCAAACTTCGTAACCGTTCGTCGAATTGTGGTTAAGCTTTGTTCACTGGTGTCTTGTCGGTCAGGGAAAAACCATCGGGTCACCTTCGTCTAATGTCTTTATTCTTTTATTGTATTAGCAACTATCTTAATATGGTACAAAAGGTATTTTTTAATTCTAAACAAAACTTATATTATGTCGAACATAGGTCTTTTTAATTCTTAAACAAAACTTATTTTATGTTGAACATGGATATTTTAATTCCTAGTGTACACTGTTGTAATTATTATTTAAAACAATTTAACAGAAAAGGTTCAAAAATGTATAATGGCTGTAGCCCTGAATTAATAGATTTATTTAATTTGGAACAGAGGTAGGTATTCTCTGTGTACACTGTTGTAACTTTAATTTAAGACAATTTATACAAAAAAGGTTCAAAATTCAATAATGGCCGTGACACTGAATTAATAGATTTATTTAACGTGGAACAGAGGTATGTATTCTCCGTGTACACTGTTGTAACTTTTATTTAAAAACGATTTAAACACAAAGGGTTCAAAATTCAATAATGGCCGTAGCACTGAATCAATGGATTTATTTAATTTGGAACAGAGGCACGTTTATTCCTCGTGTACACTGTGGTAATCACTAGCCGACTGACTGGTTTTACGTAAAGGCACTACTTGCCCTCACGGAATCTGAAATACGATTGACTAAGTTCATCGAAGCGATCGAATACCACGTACTCAATCATCGCTTCGATGACCATATTTGGTCATTTTGCTTTTCGAATTTGTCCCACCAAAGAAGGGTTGAAACACACACACGATGATCCTTTTTGCTGCTCATCGCGTGTGTCGCCCAGCATGCGAACCATAGACTTCGAATCAAATAAAAATAAACACATTCGCAGCTGGGGTAAGTCGTTCTGAAAAGGGTTAAATGTGCTTACACGATCAGTGACTACGAGTAGCATGATTCCTGATCGTGCGCATGTTGTTGTTGGCGTCAACAGAGGTCGCACCGTCGTGTGTGTATTTACACTGACGAGTTCTCGATCCCTTTTTGCGGCCAGGTGCGAGTTTCCATTTAAAGAACCCGAACGCCTGGGTTGACCGCCGTATGCCACGATGTATTTGTCGTTCGTGTGTCCAACCGATGTGGGCATGCATAAAAAAACCGAAAGGAAGAAATATCTCCTGTGGCATTGTAGCCGACTTCTTTAGGGGACATTTCGTTGGTAGGAACTAATGTAATGTTGGTTGCTAGATGTGCGACCAATTTGCCCTTCCTATAGAAACGCTTGTGTTACTGATGGTGTTTTACCTCAGCGCGGTTAAACATTTCAGCGGTGGTTGGTCGTAATGAGCAGGTACGTCATGCTTTTCAGGTTTCTATATGCCCTAGGTGGGAGTTTTAAATGGGGTAATGGAAAGATGATAGGTGGCGTTCAAAGGAACCGTCACAGTACTCTCCCCCCAGTGACGTAGTCACGATAAAACGGTAGGGCTGGTATCGCTCTGCTGGCGATGTGCCGGAAAAAAAGGAAAGAAACGAAAAAGTTATAAACTAAAATGTACTATGTACAATATATAGCATGTGCCATGGACCCGATTACGCCGCGGTGATGTCGACAAGGGCGGAGGTGTGCGGTACAATCCATGGTGGGTATTTGGTGGCACTGTAAATGGCTAATAGCTCTCGGTCGTACGTGCTATATTTCCGCTCTGCCGTACTGAGCTTTCTAGAGAAGAAACCGAGCGGTTCCCAGTTTCCGTCGCACTCGTGCTCCAATACCGCCCCAATGGCGGTGTCCGACGCGTCGCATTGAATCGCCAACTGTGCGCCCTCTGCCGGGTAACGCAGTAGGGTGGCGTTTGAAAGTTGCGCTTTCGACTGCCGGAATGCGCTATTTGCTGCTTCCGTCCAGACGATTGGGCCATTGTCGTTCTTTTTTGCCCCCTTCAAATATTCATTTAGAGGGGCCTGGACATGCTCGGCATTTTGTAATGTTGGCCGGTAAAAATTGAGCATGCTCAGGAAACGTCGTAATTCGCGAAAGTTGGTAGGACGTGGGAATTCATTGAGAGCTTTTACTCTGTCTAGGAGAGGCCGGATGCCCTGATTGTTGATGTGATAACCCAAATAGCTCACCTGCTCTTTCGCAATTTGGCATTTGTCGGGGTTGATCATTAGTCCGTATCGGCGGAGGCGTTCTAACACCTGTTTAAGATGTTGCTGGTGCTCCGCCCGGTTGCGAGACGCGACCAGGATATCGTCGATGTAGGCGTAACAAAAATCCAACCCACGCAGGGCTGAATCGATGTACCTTTGAAATGTTTGTGCGGCGTTTCTGAGACCAAAAGTCATTACCTTGAATTCATACAGTCCAAAAGGGGTAATGACTGCGGTTTTTGGAATGTCTTCGTGGGCCACTGGAATTTGGTGGTAGGCCCTGGTGAGGTCCAGGGTCGTGAAGATAGTGCATCCGCGCAATTTGTACGAGTAATCATACAAGTGTGCGATAGGATATCGGTCAGGGGTTGTGACCGCGTTTAGCAGTCGGTAGTCGCCGCATGGGAACCATTCGCCGCTTCGTTTTATGACCCGGTGAAGCGGGCTGGCCCATGGGCTGACTGAAGGTTGGCAGATTCCTTGTTCCAGCATGTAGTCGAACTACGCGCGTGCTGCACGCAACTTGTCCGGTGCTAAACGTCGCGGGCGTTGGCTTACAGGTGGACCACGTGTCTCGATGTGATGATAAACCCCGGACTCTATGTGCTCCTGATTGGGGAGCGGTACTGTCGAGTCTCTATACTCCTCCAGTAGAGCCGGAATTGAATCACACGATTGCCCAGTGACTGCCGTTCCACAGCCTATTGTTTGCGGTGTCGACCAGCAAATTATGGCGCGATAGCAAGTCTGAACCTATTAATGGTTCGGTGACGTCAGCCACTATGAAGTGCCAACCTATGGGGTGCCGCAGACCTAGGTCCAGTCGTAAATACTTACGTCCGTAAGTAGTTATGGATGTGTTGTTCGCGGCTAACAATTGGAGTCGGCTAGGCGTTCTATTTTGCGAAGCGTATGATTTAGGTGAGACGGAGATGTCGGCGCCTGTATCGACCGTAAAACATATATTTGATCTCGCGTCTTTGATTGTTAAGCGTCTTACTTGGAGTGCGCCGACCGTTTGCGCTGGAGTTGCGGTCGGCCGTCCTAGTTTAAATCTGCGTTTGGTGCCGCTTTTAGAGGCTTCCAACCACAGGGATGTGTACATTTGCGGGCTTTTGCCCCAAAACGTCGATGGTAAGTGCACCAGGCGGGTGTGAATGCCCTCTGGGGGTTAGCCGGCGCCTGTGGTGTGGCCCTGCCACGAGTGCTTGTTGCGCCACTCGGTGGCTCATGTTGTCTAGATGCGGCCTGAGTCTGAGGTCTCTGATATGCTGGGCGGTTTTGGGCCGCTCGCGCATAGTCTCGCAACTCCGCGCGTAATTGGCTGATTTCTCATTGTAGGCTCAACTCATAACGCAAGGGTCCTGGTTGCCGGGGATGGGGTTGCCTCGAGTCCCGTGTGTGCGCTGTAGTTTACGACGAGTCTGTGGTGACTGTTGGTGACGATAAGGGATTTATAACCGTACGCGGGGCGGTATGGGGTGAAAAGTGGTATCACCTTGTTGGTTAATGGTAGCTACCTGAAAGGTGTGAAACTCCTCTTGTTGGTCAGCGCTTTCCACTATTGCATCTGCAATCTTCGCCAGCCAACTCAGGCTTTGATTAGGCGGGCGATTAAGGTGGGACGCGCATGCTGCGGAAGACACCTGATGAAGTGGGGTCTGATGACTTCATCGGAGATCCCTTTTCTCGCTATCGACCGTAAATGTGTCAGAAAATGAGATGGCTTCATCCCTGTGAAATTTGTCTCGTGAATAAGCGTTGATGCCTCTTCGCAATTGACTCCTCGAGCGCGTTGAGGACCGTTTTCCTCATATTCGTATAAGGGCTGCTTCCAGGGGTTCTTATTATATGGGCTACGTGCGTACGCTGGTTTCGGTTTAATACCCTCATAACTTCGAGCGCGCGCGGTCTCCCCTCGCTCACGCCTGCTGCCTCGAATATGAGGTCCGCCATTGTGAACCACAGCTCCGAGTCCTCCTCATCGAAGGGAGGCAAGCGCAAATTACGTGGGACAACACGTGGCGAATGCTCCATCGGACACGCGTCCACGAATACGGGGGATTCCGATCTATGCGGGCGTGTGTCCCGGGCCTGCTCCTGTCGTACCTCCGGTCGCTGCTCTAAGCACAGCGCGTCCACAAAAGCCGGAGAGTCCGGGCGCGGTACCCCGCTCCCGTTGCAGCTCCGCCGCGGTCCCAACTGAGGCTCAGTGTGTGGGTCCCGCTTTACGTCCAGTTGGGGCTCCTGCTGGGCTTTCTTTGACCTCGTTGACTGGGCCATTTGCTTTTTGGGGGTAATAGGATACGTTTTTCGAAACGCGAGGACCACGAGAAACGTAGAATATTGGTCCGTATGGGAAGGAGTTATGGGTCTGCGCAGTTGGCGAAAGCTTGTCGCTTCCAGTTGTTGTGATGGCAAACGAGGTGGACAGTGTGTGTGTGGACTGATTACTCTAGTGGGTGTTAGGTTGTTTGTGTTAAATATGTGTCAATCCTGATTGTCGTTTACAGTTATTGCAATGCCCGGAAGGGGCTTACTAAGAAAATTTGCTGCTAAATAACGTTTTGGCAATTTAATTAAATTTCCTTTAAATCGCTTTCTATTTAATGCTACGCTTTTAATTAAAAAAGGAATAAAATCGATGCGATTTTAATAAGTTTAAGTTGTTAGTATTTGAATAATTGTGTTTCTATTCAGGCTGACCATGCCTTGGAACGATTGTATCAAAAGGAAAACTTGTATTTTGGTGGGTCAGAAGGAGCTCACCAAATAAAGAGAAAAAGGAAAAAAAAATTTTTTTTACGTAACCTGAAGTCCAATGTTGGGAACACTGGCTGCGTCAGCTGTCGTCGTTCGTCTGTTGTTGATTGTAATTCGTTGGGGATAGAACCCTTCTCTGACTCCAACTTAGCTTTGATACATGCAGAAGATGCGTCTTCGCACACGTTGAATTGTCACCAATTATGGGTATTCTTGTCTTCGTAGGTGCCGGCCCGACACAGGTTCACCAAGACGTCCCAAACTTCGTAACCGTTCGTCGAATTGTGGTTAAGCTTTGTTCACTGGTGTCTTGTCGGTCAGGGAAAAACCATCGGGTCACCTTCGTCTAATGTCTTTATTCTTTTATTGTATTAGCAACTATCTTAATATGGTACAAACGGTATTTTTTAATTCTAAACAAAACTTATATTATGTCGAACATAGGTCTTTTTAATTCTTAAACAAAACTTATTTTATGTCGAACATGGATATTTTAATTCCTGGTGTACACTGTTGTAACTATTATTTAAAACAATTTAACAGAAAAGGTTCAAAAATGTATAATGGCTGTAGCCCTGAATTAATAGATTTATTTAATTTGGAACAGAGGTAGGTATTCTCTGTGTACACTGTTGTAACTTTAATTTAAAACAATTTAAACAAAAAAGGTTTAAAATTCAATTATGGCCGTGACACTGAATTAATAGATTTATTTAACGCGGAACAGAGGTATGTATTCTCCGTGTACACTGTTGTAACTTTTATTTAAAAACGATTTAAACACAAAGGGTTCAAAATTCAATAATGGCCGTAGCACTGAATCAATGGATTTATTTAATTTGGAACAGAGACACGTTTATTCCTCGTGTACACTGTGGTAATCACTAGCCCACTGACTGGTTTTACGTAAAGGCACTACTTGCCCTCACGGAATCTGAAATACGATTGACTAAGTTCATCGAAGCGATCGAATACCACGTACTCAATCATCGCTTCGATGACCATATTTGGTCATTTTTCTTTTCGAATTTGTCCCACCAAAGAAGGGCTGAAACACACACACGATGATCCTTTTTGCTGCTCATCGCGTGTGTCGTCCAGCATGCGAACCATAGACTTCGAATCAAATAAAAATAAACATATTCCCAGCTGGGGCAAGTCGTTCTGAAAAGGGTTAAATGTGCTTACACAATCAGTGACTACGAGTAGTATGATTCCTGATCGTGCGCATGTTGTTGTTGGCGTCAACAGAGGTCGCACCGTCGTGTGTGTATTTACACTGACGAGTTCTCGATCCTTTTTTGCGGCCAGGTGCGAGTTTCCATTTAAAGAACCCGAACGCCTGGGTTGACCGCCGTATGCCACGATGTATTTGTCGTTCTTGTGCCCAACCGATGTGGGCATGCATAAAAAAACCAAAAGGAAGAAATATCTCCTGTGGCATTGTAGCCGACTTCTTTAGGGGACATTTCGTTGGTAGGAACTAATGTAATGTTGGTTGCTAGATGTGCGACCAATTTGACCTTCCTATAGAAACGCTTGTGTTGCTGATGGTGTTTTACCTTAGCGCGGTTAAACATTTCAGCGGTGGTTGGTCGTAATGAGCAGGTAAGTCATGCTTTTCAGGTTTCTATATGCCCTAGGTGGGAGTTTAAAATGGGGTAATGGGAAGATGATAGGTGGCGTTCAAAGGAACCGCCACAAGGTCGGTTGAGACCATGTCGACCTCGTTACCGTGCTCTAGTGCCGAGAGTGTAAACGAAGTGAACGCAACAAGATTGGTTGTAGTTGATCGACCATTGGGAAAACCACCTTGCTTTGATGAAATAAAAGATTTGCAACGAAAACTAAGAGGAATCTTGGGTAAATGGGACAGTTTGTCGATGGGGCATTAGTTCATATCATCGTTTTTGAGACCCTTCTTGTGGATAGGGGTGGTGAAGGAGGTTTTCCAAATGTGCTGCAACGCGCAGTGAGAAAGTGAGAGATTGAAGATCAGTGACAGGGGAGCAGAGAGAATGGATGAGCATCTCTTGAGGAGGATTGCAGGGTTACCATCGGGGCCCGGTGTAAATTCGTTTTTGAGTTGTAGTACCTTGGATTAATTTAAGGGCGGACCAAAGGAGTTGCGGAGAAGGGGCCCGAAGGAAAAGTTAGGTAGGTAGTTGAAGCATGGTGTGTCGGGAACAAAGGAGTCATTAGTAGTAGACTCAGAAGAAGGCTTCGAGAAGAGGGCAGTGGTCCATAGACGTAGGGACGAAGGGGCTGGGTGAGACAGATGTATTGATAGAGTCTGATGTAGAGATGAGATCTAGTGGGTAGTGTTTAACTATGCACCAAGCACGGGTGCGGATTCGGCTAACACCCACTACGTGCCGCCGAAAATTGTCCACCAGTAATGTTCACTCGAGAAAGAGTAAAAGCAAAGCACTCAGGATATTGTTCGCAGAAGTTGAAGATCCGCCATGCACCATGTGCCAGTAAAACAATTAAAATTAAAACACTAGACCTGTTCTGAATTTGAGTTATTTAAACGTCTCTTTATTTTACGGTAGGAAAATAACGTTAGGGTTCCTTTAGACCTTGATACAAATATTGTTTACTTATTTATTTAAACTGACATTAATACTCCAAGAGGGAAACCTCTGTACAATCGTAACACTTCACAAGCGCAAAAATGAACAAACACTACACAAGTACAAAAAGGACAATAATTGTTTTTCGGATGAATCTAGTTGCAATATACATACACATTTACTTTTCAAGGCACGACCGATCTGCGATTTGATCACCTACTAGAGTTCGGTGCGAAATTGGCTCGACGAATAATAACGAGCGGGAAAACACGATTTTCCGAATAATTGATTTTAAATTTAGCGCGTAACTTTCACAACTATTACTGCGCCGCGACCTCCACGTGTGACTTGTTGGGCGACTCAAATCTGACTCAAACCGACAATCCATATCTGCCAGATTCAACGGTGTGGATTACATTGCTGTGGGGAGGATTCTCTATGTGTCCGTATGGGACATATACGTTGCCCTTCAGCCTGCATATCGGCAACGACGAAAAAAAACACATGAATACACATGTAATGAATAGCAGGCATTATGAGATACGCGATAGCGAAATCGCCGAAGGGAGAAATAGGTTCCTGTGTCCTAAATAAACAGAAAAGATATTTCAAGGTTAATAAATCTTTGATGACCTGCGCCTGAGAACGAAATAGGTTTTTGCTTTAAGATACACAAAAACGCTATTTCAAGGGTCGCGATGATATGCACATCGTGTTTGTTTATTTAACAGGCCGGAGCATCGTTAGGCATGATCTGGGGTATGATTGTCTAACGTCAATCATATTAGTGTCCAAATCCCATGATCGGTAGATAACCGACAAAGGAAATTGGTCGCAAGTGTTGCGAACCTTGAGACTGGGGCAATAAATGGATATGAACCGTAGCAAGAAACCATCGGCTACAGCTATGTCAACAATTACGCTGGCCAGCTAATATTTTTCTATTATAATTGCTGACAAGCCGAGCCGCTGGAGATATGGTACGGTTCATAAACGGAAAAATTCAACGTGATGCATGCCTTAAAGAGGTTTAACTTTCAGGTGAAAGTTATTTGAAAGACAGCTTAAGCTGCTCGAATGTAGGTAAGTATTATGGGTTTGGAAGGTGGTTAATTTAAGAGGATGGGCGGTTCTTTGGGAATGTATTAAAGAACCGCCACAATCTAGATACCTACCCACGAGGTTTCGAACGTTGCTGATCTGATAGAGGCAAGAATTATCTAGTCGATCTATGAAGAGACATTCCTTGGTCGAGGTGGGGTGAGAGGTGAAGTGTGATTGATCGTCAGATAAAGCCCAATTGAGTCGTGGAAGATTAAAATCTCCGAAGATAATGATGTCGTCCTCACAATTACTCAACTCGATTATGTGAACAATAGCATTAAGAGCTGACTCGTAAACCTAAACCCACCGGAGATCCGAATGGGAAAATAGTTTCACTCCGGAATTCTTTATCTCAGATGGAACCATCATGACTTATTTGACTTATTTCTGTGCTGCCCCTAATTGCAGGTAAGTACTATGGGTTTGGAAGGTGGTTAATTTAGGAGGATGAGCGGTTCTTTGGGAATGTATTAAAGAACCGCCACAATGTCGAGTGATATCTAGCAGATGGCGAGATTCCTTACACAAGAATAGATATGATTTCGTAGGCTTTTCCTTCTTCTTTATTTAAAAGTTTTGTGGCTTTGCATCTTGTAGCATTCCCAATGCAAGGTTTTCGTTTGTCTGATGTTATACTTAACACCGTTAATTTCCTATAAATAGTCGACCCAAAAAGAAGTTGACATGTCAAAAAAGAGAAAAAAATGCTGCAAAGTCCAATATAAGCGACATTTAAGGTCTCATCACTCCAGAATTGTCACTATTTCACAAACAGATTTACGTATTTCCAAAAAAGACAATAAAACACCATGTATATAGTCTTAATCTATGCATAACGATTTATTAGCAGCTTAGGTGTTTTGGCAACGAATATAATATAACAACAAGTCTATAGATAAAATATGTTGGCTATAATATTATGGTAATACATAAAAGCATCTATTGAAAACCGACAGTTTGACGATGTAGTCCTGCCTTTGTATTGCTAAGTAAGGATTCTGACTTTGGGCATATGACTTTAAGTGCTCCTTTATAAATCAAAACATTACATCCCTATTGACGGTTAGTTTGTGTTTTAAATATATTCTTAGTAAGTTTTTCGTCTATTTTGGGTAAAACTAGAAAACTATGTTTTACAAAATTGCATAAGCTTGTATTATTTTTTTTAATAAAGTAAAGCAAACACTTAAAATTTGAGACGCAACGAACAATTTGCCAGTATGTTGCAGTATATACGTACAATTTATACTCGTTATATTTATATTCAACGTAGAAAATAGTTTAATTGGGATTTTTCTAATAAAAATAAATGTACATTTAAAGAGCTTTATTTACAGTTTTTTAACTAGCTTAAGATATTTTTGTCTTTCTAATTGCTGCAGCCAAAAAAGAACAGGAAATGAGTTTTTGTTTTTGTTTTTTTGTTTATATAAATGTGGAATTTACATGTCTAGAAATTAAATTTAGGTCAACTATACGAAATACGTCCTTTCGCTGCACTTATGAGGTTACGTATGGTGATAAGTCAGGGAATTTAAACGTGTTCTGTGGTCGGGATCTTTGCACGCGGTTATTTGCTTGACTTACTGCTGGACCCGTAGGCTGAAATGAATTACCGCGCAAATAGATTCCGCATTGTGAGTTGCAAACTTCATCACGCAAAATAGCATCTCGTGGCCATTGTCTTATTAGACGTCCACAGTCTGTGATTCGTAAGGAAGCACATTGAGTCTGGAAATTAAAAATAAAAACACAATTGAAATAGGCTTCCTTTTTTTTTTTTGTACATGATACGCTGTTGAATTATCTTTAAATTTCCTATCATAGTGCGAGTGGAAGAGCAGGGAACAAATAGGGAAGTGAAATTTTGATGCATGCTTGTTTTTAATGGTTAGACATTATCATGACGTGAAAGTCCCAAAATGCAGTTGTTCGACTGAAGATCGATTCTCTGACTTGTTAATTATTATAGTACACCGAAGTAAAATCTCTGATTGACGAGTGTCGCGGAAGAATGCTTTATTATGTGGAATGCATTCACCAAGAAAGGCGAACCTATAGCGGTGGGACAGAATCCCGAAATGCCACAAGATAAAGTCTTTTTATGAATTCAAAATATTAAATATGTTACATAGGAGGTTCCTTTGGAATTATTATATATGATGTGGATAATGGGCATAAACTATAACCAAACTGGACTTGGATATTTATAGATGAAAAGGAGGTGAGCTTCATTAAAATTTGTTGTAAATATTTTAATATAGTGTAGACTTTCTGGGCGTCAAAAATTGATAGGATTGTTACGAATGTCTACTTGGACTTTTGGATTTATTATAGGATGCACTGCAGAGAATCTATTGTGGCGTTTTCAGTGCTGAAACTGGGTTGGGATTAGGTCAGAGGGAAGAGGTGGAACCAACAAATCATTCAACATAAAATAGCGAAGGAGTTCATGAGAGTATTGATAGGCGGTCAGGAATATAAAATAGGCACCGTGTTCAAGAATTTAGCCATCTCGAGAAACTTTCATCAAACATTTGTATTTTCATCCATACGATATGGAATTGACTCACAATCTGAAGGTGAATCAAATATAAACGATAATTTGACATTTTACTTAACAACAAGTCTCGAGCTAGATAATCTTGTGCGTGGCCTTTGTTTGGTTTATGAAGAGTAGTGAAACGGCTAGGTTAGCGGTCGCACGAGGCTTTGTAGTCAGTACAGCATGAGCGAGCAAGAAGTACACCCGTCTGTTGCGCAACGGATTATTATAAATTTTTTAACAAATGAAGGCGTTAAACCCTCGCAAATTTTTTCCCGATTGAAGGCACAGTTTGGTGATCATACACTGTTTCAGTGGGCGAGAGTATATTGAAAACGAAAGTCGCGATCGATGCCCAAGGAGAAGTTGTACAGATGACAACATCCGTGCCGTTCGAGAGCTTATTGAAAGAGATCGCCGCTGTCATCCTGAGAAAGGTTGGCGCAAGGATAATAACTTTGCCGTAAAAAAAATGATTATGGACAATTTAACAAGTCTCGGATAAGGGAGGGATACCGGTGGAGAAACTTGCTAAATAAGGCCAAGACCGGATCCCGGCTGTATTGCCGATGATGATGATGATGATTATGATGATGATGATAATGGTGATGATGATGATGATGATGATGATCGCCGCTGAACTGCTGGAGAAATCTCATCAGAAGTGGATACCAATTATGGAAGTGTTCGATCCATTATCACTGATGATCTTAGCTTCAAAAGAATTATTGCTCGATGGGCTCTTAGGTTATTGACCGTAAATCAAAAAGACGTCAGGTCGGAGATCAGTGGACGACTTCTGGATCGATTTCCACAAGAAAGGGAGGATTTTTTGAAGCATATCGTTACATGTGATGAGAGGCGGGTACATCATTATACTCATCATCATCATCGGCACCGCAACCGGGATCCGGTCTTGGCCTTATTTAGCAAGTTTCTCCACCGGTATCCCTCCCTTATCCGAGACTTGTTAAATTGTCCATAATAATTTTTTTTACGGCAAAGTTAAAAGTCTGAGGCTTGTTAAATTTTCCATAATAATTTGTTTTTCCGGGCAAGATTAATAGCCTTGCGCCAGTCATCATTATACTCCCGAGACGAAAATGGCAAGTAAGGAGTGGCGAAATAAGGATAAAGACTGGTCAGTGAAGACCAAAATTCGTCTCTCAGCCGCAAACGTTTTTGCAACGATTTTGTTCGACTCAAAGGGAGTTTTAGTGGTTGATTTTATTCACGAACAAGGAGCAATCAATGCGGATTACTACTGTCGGTTGTTACAGTCGCCAAAAGCCGCATATCGAAACAAAAGACGAGGTATGCCCATTCGAGTTATTATCCTTCTTCATGACAACACCAGGCCTCACACTGCGTCTTTGACAATGGATACATTGGAAGAAATGAGCTGGGAAACCCCCGAACACCCACCTTATAGCCCAGACTTGTCTCCCTGTGACTATTTTTGTTCGCACCCTTGAATGAATCACTTGGGGGAAAAACATTCGAAAGTAATCAAAGAAGTCGAGGAGCACGGGCACAATTGGCTAACAACTCGCCCTAAATATTTCTACGAACAAGGGATATTAAAGCTTCCAAATCAGTGGCAAAAGTGTGTAGATCACGCAGGAGACTATATTGAAAAATGTTGATAGTATAGTTAGTGTGTAACATTATTCAATAAATGTATAAAAAGGATATATTTTTGATTCACCCTCCTATATATATATATGTATATATATATATGGTACATATTGCATAGAATATATATACATATATGTCATCATCATCATCGGCACTACAAGCGGGAGCCGGTCTTGGCCTTATTTAACAAGCCCTGAGCCTTGTAAAATTTTCCATAACGATTTTTTTTTCCGGGCAAGGTTATTAGTCTTTCGGCAGAGGCTCCCTGACGGGGAATTGAAGCCCGGTCTCCCGCGTGACAGGCGGGTATACTAACCACTATACTATCGAGGAGTCGTATACATATATGTACTATATAATATATATATATATATATATATATATATATATATATATATATATATGATGAGTCAGTCATATATATATACATGTATATGGTATATATTGCATAGTATATATATATATACTATGCAATGAATACCATATATATGATTAAAAATAGTTAAATGATATATGTTAATTCAATTTAAACTTACCCCTTCTGTAGAGCACACACAACTCGTGCAAGGTGTTGGAAATGCTGATTCTCCAACTTGAACCTGCCGATTTCCAATGTGACATCCTTGGACGTTTTCACGCCACGCGCTTAGATCGATTTGAGGCATCGATTGGCATAAAATTCGAGGATTTCTTTAAAATGAAGGTAACAAAATTAAGGTTATAAATTACACAATAAAATTATAGAAATTTTTACATACAAGAAATTGCTTGGTAAATCAAATGCAGCTCTTTGCATATCTCCAGGAATTTCTAAATTCTCACAAATTATTTTAGCTAAGGTTGTTTTTCTTATTTCGGCTAGTTGACTTTCTGAGAATTTAACTTCTGGGTTGCCATTCTCGTACCTAAAAGAGGATATTTATATAACTTAAATCGTCAACATAAAATTTGTTTATTTTTTCATAACATTGAAAACAATTTGCATTACTCTTATAGACAAAAAGAAAACCAGCGACAAATTTTGTAACTATGTAGTGCTTTGCAAAGCAATCCAATAATTCCAACCGATATCCCCGATTGAATGAAATGTTTATTTGTCGAACAATGATTCAATTCCTGAAAATTCACAAAACAAACCAAATGCATGATAAATTGAACTGGATGTTTATTTGTTATGCATAAATACATTTTTCCAAAGATCATAATATCATGAAATGCGTATCTTCAAATGCATTTCATGTTCGGGAATTTTTTCAGCCAAATTCCCTTACAATGCCTAGTATTCTATTCCGATTGAAGCACACGACAAATCTTGTCTGTTCTTCCAGGAACTTTTAAGTACTTTTACCGTACAAATATCGACGAGATTTTATATAAATAGCTGTTGCATATCTGGGTCTACGGTCATTTCAGTTACTCAGTCAGTCAGTCAGTCAGTCAGTCAGTCACCAGTCATCAATCATCAGTGAGTACAGTGATCACCCATTCATTATCGAGCAGAGTACGAAAAAGTGTTTCAAAGTGTTTCCAAGTGTTTCACAGTATTTTCGAGAGGGATACAATACAGTGCCTTGCATTTTTATCTTATATATCGGGTTTTCCAATACGGACTTTGAACAACTTTGAATTTAATTTGTGAACGCACCCCTTCACTAATTATCAAACTGTTACTGGCAATTTATTCAGTAAACTCCACATTTTCATTATGATTAAGTACGAACGAACAACGTCTGCAAATTCTAAAAATTTATTACCGAAAAGAAGTTGTCAAGTCCCTATTGGGAAACCCTATATTTTTCTTTATTATTTAATTATTTGCTTATTATTATATTTATTCGATTATTTACTTATTATTTTATTCTTTACTTAATTGTTCTAATCTCTTGTTTTAATTAGTTTAATTCCCCAAATTTAGTTTGTTTAAGATCAGAATTTCTTTCATTTTTTTCCTTTCTGGTTCTTGTTCTTGTGTTTATGGTGTTTCTTGAGCTCTTCGTCCTCTTGACGTGCTGTATCTTCTTGTTTACCTATTCTATATAAACGGACACCCGCTCTTCTTATGGCGTGAGCTATCTGCCCGATTAGGGTATGGTGGGTGTCATAAAGAAACTAAAAGAAGACCTCGAGGCTCTCAAGGCTGAGAACGCTGTCCTCAAAAACAATTATCGCGATTAGAAGCCACCTCACCCGCATCCCCGTCCATTATCAGTTCGGAAACTTCTGATTCGCGATAAGAATTCGAGCCCCAGCTAGAAAATGTAACTGACAATTCTCACGGTTCAATGGACGACGGTGACTCGCGCACCCCCACCTCAAACTCAAATTCATTTAGGGCCTCAAAGGGCAAAACACCCACTCCGAACAATAAGCTGCGGGGAAGGCTCCTCCAGTAAGTATATCGCCATTGGCTGCACGCCGACACCACCCACACCATCATCATCAGCTGTCCGGAAACAGTTTTAGCCCCCCCCCCCGCACAATCCCTACAAATATGGTAAAAATCGTACCCCACCGCACTTTTTCCTTTGAACCTACTTCAAATCCTAGCTCGCAGTAATAAATAGCGTGCTCTGGAGCAATTGAAATATATATCCTAGTCGAAATAGATAAAGATAACGATAACGATAACGGAGGACAGGCAGTTTTTAGAAACTACTACGTTTAGAAAAGTGCTGGCAAAATGACGGTAATTTTTAAGAAATTTATCTCTAAAGATTATTCGAAGGCAAGTCAATAAGGCTTTAGAAAAATAGGACGATTTTCTTTTTTTTTTCTCATTAAGGTGACCTTAATAATGATGCATACTACTGTCCAGGTATCGTCTGTCCCTTTTCTAAATAGTCAATGAAGATAATACCGCTGGCATCCCAAAATACAGTAGCCATAACCTTTCCAATTGATTTCACCGTCTTTGCCTTTTTTGGAGCCCGTTGCTTTTAACAATCCACTGTTTTGACTGTTCATCTTGGGAGTGTAGTGGCATATCCATGTTTCATCTACAGTCATTAATCTGCGCAGAAACTCATCTGGGTTGCGACGTATGCACTCCAAAAGTTCTAAGCTGAGAGCAAATGTCACATCCATCTCGCAGATATTTTTTTCATATCCAATCGATCATGTAAAATTGAAATATGAAACAAATTGAAAATTGACAGGTAGCTAGTGAGGAATGATGCTACAAGCGCCATCGTAGGCATTTCTAAGGACTTATTGACCTACCCTCGTAATCAGATTGTTATTTGTACTCAATAAAATAATGGCAACATATTTAGGATCAAAGTAACAACCATGGGATAAACACTTTGTTATGTACCCTCGTAAAAAATAATATATCTTATTAAATTATAGCCGGGACTGTGTCACTACAAAGGCCCCCATTGTTTATTAAAAACAAATGTTTTTTTTTCTATGTTCGTACAATTGTTATCTCTTTTGATTTAATTTGTTGTCACCAGCCAAAGTGATATTTATTAAGGAAAATAAAATACGAGTTTGTTTGAAATTTGTTGTTCCGAACACAGTTTCTTGCCCGGATATACTAAAGATGTTGCACCAAGCCTACGGGAACTCAGTAATATCGAAAACAAGAGCGTTTGAGTGATATAAAGTGTTCAAAGAGGACGATAAAGTGGTTGAAAACCTGGCTTATCCGACACGAGCTGGAACAGCAGTTACTGATGAACATTTCTACTTAGTAAATAAAATGGTTTTCGAAAATCGTCACTAGAATTTGAAAGAGCTTTCAGAAGAATTATTCACCTTTCACGAATCAGTCCATCACGCGACGCAACGCAGTACGATTAGATCCAACAGATTTAATTTTTTTTTTCAATGGAGCATTGGAAAATAGCGATCAAAAAGTGTACCAATATGATCCAACGTGACCGAGAACAGATTCCGCCTATTTTCGAATAAGGTTTTAAGGAGTATTTTTGGGCGCTAAATACGATAAGGATCCGGGACGAGCTCCACAATCGTAAGAGCTACACCTTCCACCAACAATAAGAATAGCAACATAAGAGTAGGAATCACCAGGTAACACAGTTTAAGATCGGTCGGAAAGATTCGGCGAATTGTGGCATAATTGGGCAACGACAGAACCGTCCATAGAATTCTTGACGGAAGACCAACGTAAACGAGATCGGTGGGGAGGCTGCTTAGGAGATGGGAAAACAATATAAAGCGTGGCTTCGAGGAAGCGTGCAGAGAAAGCGCACAGAACAAGGAAAGGGGCGTAGCTGAATTAATTAGATAGTGAACGGGTTTTTAAAGACCAGTAAATAGAAATATGATCGAGTAAGCATCGTATCCTCTCGATCTGGCATACTATTACCTTTTATATTTTTGAAACTCAAATAAACTTTTCATGGGACCCACTTTTGTCGATGAAATACGTTCAAGAAAATTCGCTCAGAGAACTGAAGGTGATTCTGGAATATGCCTGTAAAAATATGTGTGGATGGTGTGGCGGTTCCTTTGAACGGCACTACTCACCTTCCCATTAACCATGTAAAAACTTCCAACCTAGAGCATTCAAAACGATATAAAACAAGTATTGTGGCAGTTCCATTGAACGCCACTACTTACCTTACAACCTATGATGAGGAAACAGTTTCCTTAAACGCATGAAAAACATGTACTTACCTTCCATAGTTGTACCAATATCTTGAGAAATGCTTTAGATCTCTAATTGCGCTGATGCAAAATCCATCAGCAACAAATAAGTGTTTTTCCACAAGGGCATGGTAGCATTAAACGCATCATGTGCCTTAAAAACAATTTGGTTGCACTATCAAGCAACCAACATTAACCAAACCACATCAATGAGATATCTCCTAACGAGTCAGCCGCACACGTGCAGGAGATGTTTCTTCTTCTCCTTTTTATACATGCCCACATCGGTCGGTCATCCGACCGACAAATACATTAAGGCATACAGCTGACTGCCCAAGGAAGTCGAGTACTCAAAAAAGGAAAATATCCAGCGAGAATTCGACTACGTGGAGATGTCGCCAAGATGTGCACGATCGGCATAAATGCTGTAGGCAGTCGCTGATCGTGTCAACACAAAATATTCGTCGAGATGTGGTGCTCTAAAAAGCCCTACCACCTTTTTCCCCCATTCCTACATCCAAATCCGAGCAATAATACTCCAAAACCCAAAATCCTATCGAAACCCGAATTTACCCAAACATGATCCAAAATTCACAATAAACGAATCAAACATTCGTTTATCGCTTAACATTTGCCCCCACGGCAAAATTTAATCCAAAATGCGAATTAAAATTAAAATTCACAATAAACGAATCTAATATTCGTTTATCGTTTCACATTTGCCTCACGGCATCATCGAAATCCAAAATTCAGAGATCATTATCTCTATCTGGAACAATTCCTAATAAATTGAACAAACAAAAACCCGAATTCCTTTACATATCCACATCTGCACAATAGTTTCGTAAGAATTCAAGAAATTGAATTCTTATCTTAAATAAACACTGAGCATCTCACTCAGCATACCAAAATCGGGATTTTTGTATGAAATTGTGTATTTTCGAGATACAAATCTCGATTTGCTTCTCTTTATAAGGATGATGAAATTCAGATTCGAGGATTCACTCGCCGATCGTTCATGCAGACAGACGTATTCATCGTGTGCCCGGTGACGAACAAAATTGAAAGAAAAAATCAATAGCATTCATATCGAACCTTGTGTGATATACCGCGACAAGTTATAATCACAAAAAAAAAAAAAAAAAAAAACTACAGACATGAGCAAACACGTGTAATTTTCGCTGGAAGCCGTAGTCGAAATCTGTCTTCACAGATGCCAGACAACGATCCGAGCGCTACCCGGGAATATCTTTTGGAACGGAAGAGAAGAGCCATTGAAACTCTTCAAAATTCATCGAAGAAGACCACAAAAATGGAAAATCAAGCAAAAAAACACATTGACTACGAACAAAAATTCCACGAAGCCGTGGAATACATCCAACAGCTTACAACACAGAGGAAGCAACTCCGGGAGGAAATTCACTGCCTAAAACAACCCATCCAAAACAGCGACGATGCCAGTATGGAGATGACGCCTTCTCCCAGCTTGAACCATAGAACATCTCCACCCAAACAACTATCATCAGCCCATAAGGAACCCACCAAACAAGCCAAGCCAGCACCGAGTCCCCTGCCCGCCCAGCACAAAAATGTTAGACCGCCACCAGTCTACATAAAAAATGTGACCAGTATAAAGGGAATAATTCTAATAGTAGAAAATGCCCTAGGACACCGCAACTTCACAACAAACACTAAAGGGTCCTCTGTCTCCATTGCAACAACAACTCTGGTTGATCACGAGAAAACCGTTAGAAAACTTGTGGAACTACAAGACCAATTTTTTACCTTCCAACACCATCAGCTCAAACCAACAACGTTCATCATTAGGCACATTGACCCAAATGCGACCAACGAAGAGCTCGTCGGAGATCATCAGGATTTGCCCAGAGCTGAAAATCCACAGGCTGGACTATTTTCAAACTCCGTACATGCGGGAAAATAGCTTAAGGAACCTACGGATTATCCAAATCGCTCCAAATGAAGACACCAACAAGCTCAAACAAATTAAGTACTTGTTTACGCATAAAATCAGCATCGAGGAGCCTCATAAACAAAACATCCATCATTGCGAGAGATGCCAAGGTTCAGGAGACTTGGCGGTGGCTTGCCACCTAAATATATGATGCTGCAGATGTGCCGAAGAACATCAACCAGGAGAATGTAAGGTCAATCCACAGGGTATGGAACCAGAAAAAATCCAAAACACAAACCCCATTGGATCAATTACCACTAAGGAAATCCCTGTAACGTGCTGTAACTGCGGAGGCCCACATCCAGCCAATTTCTCCCAGTGCCCTCATAAATTGAGAATACTCCAAAGAAGAACAAAACCAGCAACAACCAACAAATCCGCACAAACCAAATCCACATCGCAGAACACATTACCACAACCTACAAGGCCAGGAACATCATATGCGGATGTCACCAAGAACAATCAAAACACGCCGACGTCAAACAACCCCAACTCCATTGGCCTCAACCTGGACATCATGGGCTACATCAAGAGTCTACAAACGATGCTTCCTACATTGAAGCATATGTCGGATATCGAAAAAAAGGTCAGATTCTTTCACTTATAACCTCCCACATTCTTTCCCTCAATGTCTGAACTAACTATAGTCGCCCTCAACGCAGAGTCTATATACTCCAACATCCGTAAGCAACACTTACGGTTGTTTGTTAAAACCCTGTCCCCAGACATCCTTCTCCTCTCAGAAACGTGGCTTAAGTCCAACTCCCGAGTATACATCCCCAATTATACATTTATTTCAAACCCAAGAACTACTGGATCCCATGGAGGTACCGGCATCCTAATAAATAACAAACTTCAATTCACCGAAATCAGGTTCGCCAAAGTTTTCAATATTGAATACACGGCAGTTAAACTTTTTTGTGAAAACAAAAAAGTAATCATAATAACAACCGTTTACATCCACCCAACACGGGAACCAGACTTCCCTGACTCTGACATATCTCAAATAATCAGACAGTCTCTCCCCGCACCATTCATAATCGGTGGAGACTGGAACGCTCGACATACAGTATTCAACGACATAAAGAATAACAAATACGGCTGCCAACTTTTGGACCTCCTCTCATCTCACCCATATACGTATATCGACAGTCCACTGCAGCCAACTCGTGTCACCAACTCGACGCGGTCATCAATTGACTTCTTTCTCAAGTCGGCTGATGTCTACTCAACAGGCCCCCCACAGTATACTCCCTCCTTCCCTCTGATCATGGTTCCGTTCACACTTCGATCAAAGTTCCCTCCTTCGAGCTGCTCTACTCACACAGTCCTGTCCCGAACTTCTCCAAAACTAACTGGAAAAAGGTCAATAGAGACGTCGCCGCAAGGTTTTCTAACTTGCAAATCCCCGAATCTTCTAACCAAATCCCTGCTGATATCGATCGAGCAGCCCTAAAAATTGAGCAGACACTCAAGGATGCCCTCACCAGCAATACACCCACCACCATCCCTCATAATCATCTAGGAAAACCTTTACCCAGGATCCTAATTAAATTGCTCCGTCTCAAAAAACAACTCCGCCGAAAACTTCATATAAGATTCTGTCCCTTTATTAAAAGTTAGATCCAACTCCTGACCAGCTTAATAAATGAACATTTAAAAAAGTTCGCGTATCATACTTATACCTCTACACTTAACAATATTAAACCCAATCGTGATCTCTTCAAAAACATCAACCGACCAACTGGTCGGAAGTTTAAACCGCGAATCGATCACCTCATCAACCCATTCAACAATAATCTTATCCAATCCGACACGGACATAGCCAATTGCCTGGCTGATCACTTCTCAAAAATCCATCAACAAAATGATTCTCTCTCAGTCACTAATTTTCGAAATACTGTCAACGAATATATTTCACACAGATTACCCGCATCTTATACTCCTTTCATCGGAGAATTTAACGACACAAACATGGCGTCACATCCTTCAGACACCACCACATTTTTAACCACAGATGAACTCATCAAGTTCATAAAATCACGACCCAACAAAAAAGCTACCGGTATAGATGGAATACCACACCTTCTATTTAAGAGACTTCACCCACCAAATCTACTTCCCATTCTAGTCCTTCTTAACCATATCATAAATGCTTCACATTTCCCAGAGAACTGGAAAATTGCGGTAGTAATTCCCGTTAAAAAGTCCGGCAGTTCCAATAACACCTTCAACTATCGTCCGATATCTTTATTGAACACCCTAAGCAAAATATTGGAATGTAGGATCTACCAAAACCTTCTCTCGTTTGCCAGTGATAACGCTCTCATCCCTAATTATCAGTTTGGCTTTCGTGAGCGACACTCCACTTGCCATGCGTTACTAAAACTTACACAGGATGTCACAACTGGTCTAGAAAACCAATGCCCTACCGTATGCATATCTCTCGATATTTCCAAACATTTGATTGTGTCTGGATCTCAGGACTTCTTTATAAGCTGCACTGCTTATTTGGTCTGAATTCCAATATCACAGAGCTCCTAGCATCTTATCTTTCTGGGAGGAAATTCATGGTCAGAATAAATTCTTCCCTCTCACAAACTCACAACATAACCGCAGGAGTTCCCCAAGGATCCTTTCTTGGACCACTTTTATATCTTCTATACACATCCGATATTCCCCAACCTCCACCTAGTGTTGTAATGCTAAATTATGTTGACGATACTTTAATCTACTGTGGCAGTAGATTTGTCAAAGCGGCAAGAAACCGCGTTAACAACTTCCTCCCGCTCATCTCAGCATACTTTAACAAATGGAAAATTCGCCTCAACCCAACCAAAACCCAGCTAACAGTGTTTAAGGGCAACAACACTCACTGCACAAACAACACTAAACGTTGCAACAACAAAATTAAATTAAATCTTAATAACACCCTCATAAAACCTTCCAAAACCCTAAAATATTTGGGAGTAACCCTTTCCAACAACTGGTCATTTTCAACCCACATCAAAAATTCTCTTCAAAAAGCCTTAATACAGCTTAACTTGTACAACCGAGTGTTATGGAAACCTAAAGGCCTCTCTCTTAAGGTCAAACAGCTCATCTACAAACAGATAATCAGACCTACTCTTACATACGCCTGCCCATTATGGTACCATATCTCACCGTCCCAAATGGAGAAATTACGAGTGTTTGAACGAAAATGTTTCCGGTTTATCACTGGCTTACACAGCAAAACCAACTCGTATAGATACCATTGTAACAACGACCTTTACAACACCGCAGGCATCGAACGACTGGCTAGACGGATCCTAGAACTATCGATAAATTTCATAGAAAACCTTCCTAACAATCCCAACCCGATAATAACGGACCTACCATCACCCTCCTCCAATATGGGAGCTCACTAGCGTAATTGTCTCCAAATCAGGACCCTCTTCGCCGCAGGCAGACTGGTTAACGATCTAAACGAGATCGTGTACCACAAAACCGAACTGGCACCCAATCATTTCAAATACAGCAACATCCAACCATTCTCCAAGATCCTTACCTTTAACACAGAACCGAATGACTCTCCCCTCCTTCAAGAACATACCTGATCCTATCCGTTACTACCCTCAATCACAACAAGAAATCCCACATCCATAACTAAAAATTGTAAATATTATTTTTAAGTCAAATTCGAATTGTCACTATCATTGCAATATCAAATATTGTAAATTGTATATAAGATTAGATTAAGTTATGTTAAGTAATTTTAAGTAGGCTAAGTTAAAATAAACAGAGTTCCTGGTTTTTTCTGACCTATTCCAGGAAAAACAAAATTACCAATATATATAATTCCCAGTAAATCTTAAGCCGATCTAAAAAGAATTGTTTGAAAAATGTTAACAAATAACATGTAGTAGAAGTGGTAGGACGTCAATAAATATAGTTAAAAATAAAATAATAATATAACAAAATAAAAAGTATTTTTATTGGGCCTGGAAGATTCCCAGGACCCATATTCAACGATCGGTAGTTGGTCTTCCCTTAAAGTTTGAGGTAGCACGGCGGCAACCGCACCGGGTCCCCTAAGGAGCTCCCTGAGAGAAGGATCACAATAGAGATATTAGCACCAGCTGCAACCATGCCAGCTAATGTTGCCCTTCTGGATTCGGTTAAGTCTAGTCCGCATACTTGTGGACACACACGATGAGCAGCAGAGGCGATCATCGTGTGTGTGTTTCGCGCCCCCGTGCTGGGACCGATACAAGGAGAATCATTCCCTTATGTCGACAAGCGAAAGATGAACTTATCTTTCGAAATAAATCAATCTAGATACGGATTCCGTGGAGGCAAGTCGGGCCTCCACGTTAAATATATTCATACAGTCTGAACCCAACAACCGTCGTGAACGAGTATACATCGAAGTGTCGAAGCTATTCAGCAAATTATTGAAGCTAGTCCAAAGCAGTTTTGTAAATTAACGCCGTACTTTATCGAAGCTATTTTCTAATTCAATTTGTGTACATTAATGCAGTGCTTCAGGACCTTTAATTGTAAAATATTTGTTGTGTTAAATAGTTCTTATAACAATAGACCCAGTGCACTCGAAATAAGTTAAGCTATTTGTAAGTCGGTTTTTTGTAAAGAGCTTCAGTGCTTGATTGAACATACAGCGTGAAGTCCTTTTGAACGGCGGAGCCACCTTATTTAGCAACTGTTTTCTATTTAGTTATATTATTTTTTTGATATTAAAAGAATAAAAATGTATAAATACATCAAATGAAGATGAATCGCTGGCGTTTAACTACACTATTCAGCGAAACAGTGACGGACTTGGGAAGTCTCGGTGAACCTGTGCCAGGCTGGCTCCTAACCGAGACCAAAATACACCCATAATGGTTCGTTGGAAAAAATGTACTTCATCAAATGGAATCTGATTGGAACGAGGATTTATATTGTTTTTATGAACTTTGTCGTGGTTATATTTGGAGAGGATGTAGGTACGTAGATTTATTTATTTTCAGTATCACTGAACTTACCAGAACCGGTCACATTTTCGTAGTTGTCTGAATTGAATACCGATGATACAGGCTAGTGTTGGGCCAACTAATCCTCCTTGAAGAGGTCTTTCAGTCATCGCACCGGGGAATATATCGATGTCATCAACAGAAGCGTAAATTTTCTTAAAGCGATTAATCACCTCTGGTGGTATTTCTCGACTTAAATCTGACCAAGTAGCAGCTCTCTTGAGGTTGCACAATGCCCGATAATTATTGTATGAAGGAATCCCATGATCACGTGCTAAAAATTGCTCAAATGTAAACAATCAAATAATAAGAAGGAGATACTTTTATAATTTACCTCGTTGAACATTTAGTGAAATTAAATCCACACCAGAGAATGGAATTTTTCTCTCCTCAAACAGATGGTTTGTCACTTCACCGGTAATAAACTGATCGAGCGTTTCCATAGGAGTTGCAACTAGACCTCTACTTATTTCATCGACGATACCTGGCTGCAATAAATTTTTATTTTTTATCATTAAAAAGTAGACGTAGAGAATTCAAATAGTTTGTTCCAATTTAAAACAGTTGAATTTTGTTTTGGTTGGAACAGAACCCCCTTTTATTCTTGACTTAATACCAGCCATACATAGCTTAAAAACTAATTTAACACTAAGGCTAATGAATACGATTGTAAAATTCAATTGTTAAATAACCAACAATTATTATAATATATATGAATAAAGTTTTGGAGGAGGGTAAAATACGGAAAAGCTTAAAATCGGTATGAGGTTGCGTGCGAGACGTGGAGCGCGGTGTGATTCAGAGGGACTTATAAAGAGTTGGAGTTTAAGAGCAGAAGTGTTAATGTTAAAGTGAAATGAGGTGACGTGTGAGGTGGGCTTGTGGGGGTTCTCTATACTACATGGAGAACCAACCCATAATTTCAACTTAATTTCGACCGCCTACAGCGCGTCACATTATCCCCTATCCGATTACCCGAGCCGATACCTCCCAGCAGGTGCAAGCACGATCTGTTTCCCCCAACGTTCCAGGACGCTTCCAGCGTCAAACCCCCATCCCGACCTCCCAATATCAAGCTCCCTCCTTTCTGCGAGGAGGACGCAGAGCTATGGTTCGCCATAGCCGACCGAATTTTCCGGGCCACCAACATGCACGACGAGGAACTCCGTCTGTTGAACTGATGCGGGTGCTGGATCGCACACAGCGGATGCATGTTGCGCATGTGATTAGGTCCCCAGACCCTAATCCCTACAGCAACATGCAGGAGACGCTCCTCAACGCTCTGGACGAGCCCACCAGCCGCCTACACGGCAGCCACCATTCCCTCTTGCAGCATCCAGGACTGCTCCAGCAGCGTCATCTATACTACATGGAGAACCAACTTACAATTTCAAGTTAATTTCGACCGCCTACAGCGCGTCACATTATCCCCTATCCTACCGTTCAGCTATTTTACCTGTAAAAGAAAGCATAGCTGAATTCATTATTCTAGGAATACTCGTAAGATAATGCAGAATTGAATTCAGCTCCCCTTTGCCATACGGCAACTCCATATCATTAACCCTATGAGATTTCTACCGGAAATCTCAACGTCATATTGGTTAGCCACAACTAAATCTAACCAAACCACACTGTTGCATCATAGCAAAATCGCTGGGGTTATTTCAGCGTCTTAGAGTCTGGTTCTCACGCTGATTATTTCCCAAGCATCAGCGATGTCCTATTGACTTTCTCCAGGCACTCCATTGGCTGGGGATCAATGATATCTTTTCACAGGTGAATATCACCACATATATTTTCGTCTCCTCCACAATTCTGTCTCCCCACAGTTCAATGCACTCCGAGATCACCACACACATCGCACTAGGTCAGTGGCACACCTCGGAGACTGCATTAATACACACACACTAAGCAGATCAACCCTGTGTTATTGTGCTTTCCGTTCTGATTTCTTCATCCTTTCTACGCCCATGAACGTGGAACGAATACACAAGTACTTATCCAGCTCGATGAGCGTGGGGGATTGAAGGATGCACAGGAGAGCGCAATTACCATTGGCTGGCCAATGTGCAAAATCGAAAAATCCAATTTCATCCCTAATTGGGACCAGTCACATCTCATTCACCATCGGTGACGGTCACACCACACCGAGTCGCGTTTCAATCACCGCAGCGCACACACAACATAGAGTCAAGTCGCTAGTCATACTTTACCGCGGTCCCTATTCAATCCTCAGAGGGCAAATCGCACAAAACGACCTTGCACGCTTTCGATCCTGTGAATATGGGACGAGTAGTGCGGAGACCAAACCTGACTAGCATATTCCAGAATGGGACGGACGACGGCTATGTAGAGCTATTGGGAAACGTAGGGATTGGATCATCCTTTCGACCAGCGTTTCACAAAACCAAGGGTAGAGTTGGCCTTGAAGATAATGTCATCAATATGTGGGATGAAGTTAAGCTCCCTATCAAATAAGATGCCGCGGTTATGAACCCATTGTTCATCTGATATCTGTTGGTTGTGTAAGAAATAGGGCCGTAGCGGGGGGTTGGGGTGGGGGCGTTTGCGGGAGAAGATGATTGAGTAATATATGGCAATATTCAGTTCGAGGCAGTTTTTGGCACTGAAACCTGCAACTGTAAAAAAAGAACTGCAACCGTTATTTGGTGGCATCTCGGGGCGCTATAGGTTCACCTCTCCAGAGTAAAGAGTAATTTTAAAAAAAGGTGAAAAGCTGTCGAGACCCATTTGGTGAAGTGAGCAGTCGCAAGGAGATCAGATCGTCTTGAAGAGTTTAGGGTCGTCCGCGTATAGAGAGATGGAGGAGTGCTTGATACTAGAGTCTATGGCGTTGATAGTAAGAATAAATAAGAGAGGCCCAAGATGACTACCCTGGGGAACCCCTGACGCGGGAGAAGAAGGATTGGAAAGGGTGTATAAGATGGTGTTTTAGAAAGAATGATCATCTGATAAAGTCCATTCTAAGTGTGGAGGTTAAAGTCGCCAAAAAACGACGATATCATCCTAGGAGTCTTATCTCTTTTCTATGTGGTTGATTTCATTAATTGCTAGTTAATATGATTCAATGGGCTGGGATGGCGAAATGTAGAAACAGATGATATATGTTGATTTTTAGTATAGTTTTATTTTAACAGAGACTAAATCGAGATTGAGTGTTGGAGATTTAGCAACGAGGATTGAGTGTGCGTTGCTATGGATGGCTAAAAACACCCCACGACGAGCAAGCCAGCAATAGGTCAACACAATAAACCGTAAAGGAGGAAGGGACAAATTCATCATTGTTAATATCGGGAATCACGCTCGTTTCAGTTAGGGCGTCGATTTATAAAGGGATGAAGCGAGTTATTTGCAAATCTGCCTGACTCTTAGAACAAAAGCCTTTGACATTCTCTTAATAGAATGTAAGTGGGAGACTATGAGCGTTTGTGGGGATTGTGGGGGGCTGTGCGGTTTTGAGAAGGGAAAATGATATGGTGGAAATTCAGGGACGAACAAATTTAATACGGTCAGCTTTACTGCGTTGAAGACGAAAAATCCTCTTCGAGTGAAGGCATTGCCCGAAAGCCAAGAAGTCCTTCGACACTTTATGAGGTGACATGTTGATGTCGTGAAATCTGAAAAAAAATTGTTGATGCTTAGGGACATCGGTGGGTAAGCTTTCTTATTGAATAGAGATCATAACGCTGGTTTTACTTTTTATTTCGAAGCAGACTGAGTCTGGTTTGTCATTGGGGTTGGCCAGAAAGATATTCATAAGAGTTTTTCTTTCTTAGTTTGGAGAGTGTAGCGAGTGTTAACGTTTGTTGAGTGATTTTTATCGCGGGGGGAAGAGCGGATCAAACACTGGACGAGTGGTGGTAGAAGTAGGGTGAGAAGAAATTGAATTTACAAGAGGTGCTTCTCTCAGATTGGTCGACGGATGAGAAGATCTGGAAAGGGAAGAGATGGTAGGGTTAAGAGGGTGAGAGCTGTTGAAATTGGAATATTTTGATCTTATTCTAATGTTGAAAAAAGGGAGTGACTTTGTCGTGGGAGCACTACCTAGGAATTCGGAGAGTTTGAGACGAAGCGAGGGATTGGATTAGGGTTAAACGAAATTATTTTACGAAGACGTTTAATGGTAGGGTTGTTTTTAGGTTCACGTTGGTTGTGAGATTTAGAGGTGGGTAGGCGGGAGGGGGGGGGGCTAAGTGGAGTAGATAAGTGGTTCGGGTGACCGGCTCGCGACGAAAAAAGGCTTTGTTTTAATTATATAATTATAGATGGGGTGGAGTGGGATTTAATGGGATAGATAAGTGGCTTGGATGACCAGCTCGCGGCGGAAAAGGGTTTTGTTTTAATTATAGATGGCGGTGGGGGGATGCGGTAGAGAGGTTGCCTGGGTGACCGGCTCACGACGGAGAAATGTTTTGTTTTAATTATGCGCCGGCGGTGGGTGGGGGGGGGGGGGGGGTAAACGAATATTTGTTGGGCTTGGGGCGGTTAATAGTGGAGATATATTTATGGCTATATGCCGTGTTTCCAATAATATCATATTCAAAACCAGCTGAGATGAAGCAGAGCCATTCATAATGTGGAATGTAGAATCGAAATGCATCGGAGTTAGAGTTTCGAATCTTATTGTCTAATTTAATGTGGATGGGGAAATTCTTTAATTGAAAGCTGTAGTAGATGTCCAGGAAGGGTCAGCGGTTTTGGGGATGCCAGTGATAGGGAAGACCGAAAGATTATTGTTGTCCAATTTACAGAACCTCTCTTATTTTACGTCGTCAAAAAAGTATATATCATGAGATGGTGATAGAGAGAATCTTATTCAATAACACCTAGATCTCTTTATACAAGTAAATATGTCATGTGGAGGTTAGTTCATTGTTGGGTATGGTAGAATAGTTGGATATGAGAAGTTTCGGCTTTCATAGAGCAATATTGTTTTTTTGGTGGTATAAAAATTCCTGTTTCTGAAGTGAGTGTGTTTAAGTTTCTAAACCCGGCAGTTGACATTCATGGACAACCCGCGCAAATAATCTTTTTTTTGCAATGATAATGACAAAATTTATTTTAAAATACCAAAAGTGGTGACAAGTTTTACTACAGTATTTCCTGTAAACGAATATTCTAAGAAAATGCGTCATTTGATGAGAGACCACCTGCAATGACAATTATAGTGGATTTTGATCTCATTATTGAAATCGAAAAGATTTTCGAACTCGATGCATTTCTACGCAGAAAGTAGAAGCTACATATGATATTTTAGTTATAAAAAATTACTTTTTGGGAAAGAACAAATGAAATAAAATATATCAAACCAGATTGAAATATAAGATATCGATATTAATAATTATCTTGGTTTGTGTTTGAATATTTGAACAGAGAAATTCCAGTTTAAGTCATGGATGTTGCATTGTACGAAAGCAGTACTGCCTTGGACTGGAACCTTTTTGAATCGTATTTGTAATGCTGTAATGTGTTGTTGAGTGAATCATAAGAACTGAACATGAGGGAACTAGAAAGGACACTGATAAATAAACAGTTATTTTTAGTAAATAGAAGTACATTTCATCCACTTTTTATATTGCCTTAAAAAAGAATTAAGTTTTCTTTCGTGCTACTCTCATCGGATGGTCAAACGTAAATTTTAAACGTATGGTATTCACATTACCTACGATAATGTGAAACACTCTCTAGGTTCCCCTATACAATCACCCGATATGTAAATTCGAATACAATAATTCCTATATCTTTTAAATCGTTCTATGCCCTGTGCTCTGACGTTAATAGATCTCGCAGAACTCTTTCCTTCAGAGCGAAAAAGATTCTATGTTGAATAAACTGCCTTACCGGCACAAGACAATTGATTTTTATATATTGCTCGAAAATGATCCAAGTCGTATACCGCCCTCTTATATCCAACCGTGTAGAGAAACTTAAAATAAAGATAACACCAATTGATTGATTACATACCTGTAGCATGGCATCCATCTTGAAGAATCCATCCCGTAGCAACAAAGGTGGATCAACTGGCTGATGATTTACACTCAAACGAGGAATATGGGGCCTCAGAAGGGAGTGACCAATTCTAAAAGCAGCTGCGGCGAATTCATTGAAGACAATAGGACTGCAGGATGGGTTGTAGTCCTTATAATATCCTTGTGGTAAAAGCTTGAGCCCATATAAGTTAACTGCATTCCAACTTAATACACGGGGCAAGAATTCGTTAAAAACAATATGCTGAAACTGGGCCCCAACAATACGTCTTGTGTGGAAGTACAATTGATCGCCAGACCAATGGGGATTGACTCCCCGCAATCCTTCAACGATTCGATTGTGCTCCCTCAAGAAAATTGTATGAATTGCTGTCAGACCGGGTTGTTCCGATGCACGATCATCCCCTCCGATGAAACATAATCGGTTGCGTGATTTACACTCGGGATGTGAATTACTCTGTGGCAGAAGCTCCTTACCACGTATCGGGTGGATTGTGGAATTCATTCGCCCAGAGAAGCCTCGAAGTTTATTAGCTACACAATTATTCTCACCATAAATCATTGACGCATCCAAAAAATGTGTATTCTGATTCATTTGGTCACGAGGCCCAAGTGACAATTGGCCAGGCAGTGATCTCATTGAAGGAAAGCAGAGTCGTTCTCCGCTAGTGACATTGACCTCGGGATAGAAATAGTCTCCAGTTGGTACAGGAAATGGATTACATTCAGGATGGACAGTTTGTGGTGAATCGCAACGTCTACAGCTGGGGATCGATTCATGGAATCCTTTGTGTATAGGTGTCAAAGTTAAATCGTGATCCAGAAATTGTGCGAATTGCATGACCATAAGGGAATAACGGGTGTGCAAGTTAGAAATATCGGGGTGAATCAGAGTGGAAATTGTTCTAGGATTCGGAAGCAATGACCCAGTGACTGAATGTATACGGGGCTTAGATACGCCGTCGTCGTATTGAGCCGGTAGCAATCGTGAGAACGTAGTTAAAGACTTACCCCAAGTGGGGTTTCGAAGGTTGTTACAGTAGCCTGTAAATGTTCTGAAGGGTGAAGTTGTATCACAAGGCACAGGCGGATCGTCACAATTTTGTTCCAGCTGTTGTCGGCCGCCAAACCCGCCTGCAAAAAATGTACTGACATCTATAGTTTGGAGGGTTTCTGTTAGTTCATTCCGGTTAAATTGAGTTCCGTCGAACACTTGTCTCTTCTTTCGTGTGATTAAGTTGAGACTGTTGAGAATTTCGTTAGACGTCAACTCGAACATGAGCGATGTGTTAGCTAAAAGTAATGCGGCACGATTGGCTTTACTAAAAGACGCAGCGACACCATCTGGAGATCTAGCGTCAATTCCGCCCTCTGAAATGAAATAAATTAATTTAAGTATACATGTAAAAACGCAATTAAGATTGGGATTTAAATTTACGTGCGAGCCATGAGTCGTATTCAAAGCGTCTTCGTGCTAGCAATTCCTCCTTCGCTCTCTCAACAGCGGCTTGTACTAATTCGGGGCTCAAGTCTTTTATCGCCTCTTTTATGTGTGGTTCTACTTCAACACGGTCCTTGTGGTCGTCCTCGTTGGGATCCGATTTCCAGGCATGTAGATCCATTTTTGGTAATTGATTGCAGGACAATAAGGTATTTCTGTAAATATTATTATTGTTATATTGTTAAATGTTCCTTGTGGGAGTTCTAATAAGCGCCGTGAATGAATACGCGGATTAGACCAATCTAAATTCGTGGTAATGCTATATTAACAAATAAGTACGGAAAAAAGGATACAAAACAACTATAATTTAAGAACTAGTCCCGAGTAGTGGGTGGGGTCCCAACGCCCTGTTGCCCGGTGAAATTCCACCCCATCAAGCTATAGGCTCTGGGAAATAGTCGGGAGTAATCCCTGGCCATCTTTCGGGGCTTGGCTGATGGACCGGTTCGAGAAAAGGTTGGTTTTAGGTGGTAGTCGGTCCCCAGGTGAGATACCACCCCGTCATGCTGTACATTCCGCGATATCGTCGAGAGAAATCTTCGACGGTGTTTCGGATGTGTGGCTGATGGCCCCGACTGACACGGAGATAAGTCATGATGGTACCTTCTGATATAAAGAATTCCGAAGGTAAACCAGTCTCCCATTCGGATCTCCGGGGGGACTATGTCAGGGGGAACATCATGCCGATATTATGATAAATAACCGAACTTTAAGAGGTTTGCCATCGCATAATCGGGCTCGCTCTTGAGGCTGTGCCCACGCTCGACTGGTAACGGCATTTTGCAACATCAGGTGCATCGGTTTCACCAATACGAATGTAAACGCCGTTCACCAATATTTGCAAACAACGAAACCTGATATCCTTGCCCTAACTGAAACCCAGGTCGATTCGTCAACTGATTCGACATATCTTCGTTGCTCAGGATACGACTTACATCCGAGATTTCGTTTTAAGGGCGGAGTCTGTGTCTTCGCGCGGTCCGATTTGGCTTGCCAGAGGATGGAGGCGTTGGAACCGAATAACACTGACATCATTTGGTTGAGGGTCGTGGTGAGGAATTCTGTTAAATTTCTTTGTTGTCTTTACCGCTCCCCGAATGACAATCGGCCGGACATTTTTCGTACATCTTTCACATACCGTCGACTGGATATAGATCAACCACCCACCTTCTGAAATTGTTGTCTTTGGCGATTTTAATGTGCACAATTCCGACTGGTTGGTACATTCTACAGTTGCGACCAATTTCCTTATCTACCGATCATGGGATTTGGGCACTAATATGACTGATGTTAGACAATCATACCCTAGATCATGCCTAACGATGTTCCGGCCTGTTAAACAAACAAACACACAGTAGCATCACTGTGTTTACCCTATTAATCGACCGCTGGTCCATGGCCACCCTGGGAGAGATGTACGCTCGCACGTCTGCAAGGCTAATTCCTCGCCATTATACTCATGTACCGGCACCGTCTTGTTGACAAGACCCAAATTTTCGGCTGACCTATCGTCACCAGAATGTATAGCCTACAATGGCATTATCATGATCGCCTGAGTAAACACGATGTGCATATCATCGTGACCCTTGAAATAGCGTTTTTGTGTATCTTAGAGCAGATATCTATTTCGTTCTTAGGCGCAGGTCATCAACGATTTTTGGCCCTCGAAATAGCGTATCTGTTTATTTAAGACACAGAAGGCTATTTCTCCCTTCGGCGATCTTCGCTATCGCGTATCTCTATAATGCCTGCAATGCATTACACCAGCCCATGTTTATTCAGGTGCATTTTCGTCGTTGCCGATATGTAGGCTGAAGGGCAACATACTTGTCCTATACGGACACATATAGAATCCTCCCACACCGATGTAATCCACCACCGTTGAATCTGACGGATATGAATTGCATTGGCGTCAGATTTTCACCGTCCAACGGGGCAGACGTTTAAAGGTCGTCGTGATCAGGTCAAATTTTACGAGTCAAGCATCGAAGTGGAGTTTGTGTCAGTTTAGATTAAATTAAATAAAACACACAAATTATTGTACATTCGAACATCGAAGTAAAGTTGAATAAAAAGAACGTTTTATAACCGGAAACCATCAACTTGTTTCATTCGTCGACTTCCTCGGGTGATCGGAGCTTTGTCTCAACATCGTTGGTGTTCCGTCGACTTTTACTCTGTGGGTGTTTACTGAATCCGCGTCCGTGCAGACGCACAAGTAAAAACACCCCACACGCTCATATGGACATTCCCAGCCGCTTTGCGACTGGGCGAAGAGCTTCCTCGAGAATCGATCGATCCGGGTTGTTGTTGACGGCGAGTGTTCGGATTGTATCCTGTTAATTCGAGGGTGCCTCAAGGATCTATTTTGGCTCCAACATTATTTTTGCTTCACATAAATGATATGTTGGAGATAACGGATAACAAAGTGTTCAGTTTTGCGGATGATAGTACGCTTGTTTCCTCTTTTCCGTGTGATCGGATGATTGGTGCATCAACGTCGCACCAGCTAAGATGTAGACAGATTGACTCTCTGAATCAGGATCTGGATAATACCCTTTACTGGGGAAAGGCCAATCTCGTCGACTTCAATACAATGAAGACACAGTATACAACATTCACAAAGAAAAGTGGATCATCGGTTCCACAGCTGATGATGAATGGCCTGGCCCTCGAATCTGGGGAAAGCTTGAAATTGCTCGGCATCACGGTCTGTGGGAGTCTATTGTGGCATAAACATGTGCCGAGCATCGCCAGGTCAACCTCAGGAAAACTGAGCTATCTTTTTAGAGTGAAGAAACATTTTACTTCGGCCCAACTTCTTCTCCTGTATAAATCCCAAATTAGACCCGCGCTCGTATATTGCTCTCATGTTTGGAGCTCCGCTCCTAAACATACCGAACTATCCGCCTGATCGGGGACGCGGCGCTGACGACGGGACTACAGTCGCTATCATATCGAAGGCGCATAGCTGGCCTCCGTTTGTTTTACAAATACATGGTGGCGCAAAATTAATCAATTATGGAAATATTTATTTGGATCATTAACATTTTTTCTCTTAAGTGGAAAAGATGATATCCGTCAAGTGGCTGCCGCCAGTGGTGATACACGTTTGCACTCATTTTATTGCATTTTCCATGACTTTCCGCAAGATAACTGTTCGCATTCCTGTCAAATATTCGCTTTAAGGGCTGAGATTGTCTGAGGCGTGCTGGGATAAACCCACGATTTCAAGTAGCTCCAAAGAAAGAAGTCTGGGATGGCTAAATCGGGCGACTTTGTTGACCATGGGAAATCGACAAAACGGGCGATTACGCGACCAGGGAACGCTTGCTTCACAATATCCATTGTGGCTCGTGCTGTGTGTGCGGTTCCATCGTCTTGTTGAAACCACATGTTCACCAAGCCCCGCTCATCCAATTCCGACAGTAAGAAGTCGTTTATCGTGACCCTGTAGCGTTCGCCAACAACAGGGACCGTATTGTCGATGGCTTCCTCAAAAAATACGGCCCAATCATTCCTCCCGCGTGAACGGCGCACCACATCGTGGCTTTGAGTGGATGTAATGGCTTTTCGTGCATCACACGCGGATTTTCAGTGCCCTAGAAACAAAGACCTTGCTTATTGACGTAACCGCGTAAGCGGAAATGCGCCTAGTCGCTCATGATGATTTTCGACACAAAATCGTCCTTTTCGTTATTGAGGTTAAGGATGGCTTGACAGTAATTCACACGGCCTCCATTGCTTATTTGTTTGTATACTGTAGCTGTCTAAGTCACAAATGTCAAATATTGACGTACGAAGTCATTTGCAAAAATTATTACATCTTCCGATAGAGGGATTAATTTTGCCCCACCTTGTATTATCACGGGTACTTTTCTTCGGAGATTCGTGGTGTTGTTTCTCACAATCCGGTTTATATGCGCTCCACAAAACAGTCCGACGGATCGCTCCAGTTTGCGGTTTGTGGAGAGGAAGTATCGTGCCAGGCAGGGACACTCGGTTCACTTCCTTCCACCAGCTTACGAAGACAATACAAAGTTCTGTCACCGAAAGGCAAATTACACAAATGTTAAGTAATGTTTAGCTTAGAGCGTCTGCGAAGGACCACTAAGTTATTATATAAGATAATTAAGCTAGAATTTAAGCATTTTTTGTCTAGCCTTTAATTTAGAAACTAAGAATATTTAAAAGAGAATAAAAAATGTTTTAAAAATGAAAAAAAAAGAAATGCTTACGAAGACAAAGTTCCGCGGGAAAGAAAGTCAAACGCACTGATTTAAGCTATTAATTAGATCATCACTTTATTTGTTCCTTTAATGGCTGGCGCAAAACAAACTACTTTAAAAATAAGCACTATTAATGTCTCCGCTAATGTAGACATCACACTTTATCAGACTACGAACGGAGGATATTGGCGTTTGCCATTTTGCACACACACGACTGGGGCTGAAAACTTGGCTACGAGCTGTACGCATCCTCGGCGCACAACGAGAAGCGGAAGACGAAGACCCGACCGGCTCGGTCGGGTGATGGAAAACGACTCAGCGATTCAACCCTCGTTTGGGGTGAGTTTGGTGGTGTGGTGAAAAGGAAATGAAATTTCATTTGACCAGTGACCAATGGAAGGCGATCTCTGGCACGCAGTGGTGTGTGTGTGTGTGATCGTACCCATCACCGTGGTTATCGATGCATTTAGCAAAGGATAAACGAAACCTGAAACGAGGAAAAACGAAGAAAGGGATCGAATAGATCATTGTTTACGCTGTGCATTGTGGCTATCATAGTCGGCAATTCACCGGAGAAATTGTGCTGAAAACAAATAAGGGCATCATTACAGTCGTGGATGAGTGGTGCGGATGCGTTAATAGATGCATCGCCATTAGGAAACGGTGCTAATGGGTTTTCGTCTTGTTTGTACTAAGAAATGCTAGAGGATTCGGTTCCGATGATAATGCTTGGGATGCGGTAATTGTTTGTCGATTGGACAAACGAATCGCGGGTAGGTTTATTGCAGCTGTATAAACAAGCTGTCCGACATAGCATTTTACGATGACAAGGGTGCCGAATGGTTTGGGATTTATGATGCCGTATGATGTGAAGAATTCTTTACAGGAAATTTGAATAACGCATTAAATGCGTGAATGCTGTGAGAATTCTCTTTAGAGATTTTCAGATAATGCGTTGGATGCATTAAATGTCCTTGAGAAAGGACATGTTTCAGGTATGCTAGTGATTGGGATGCAAATATGGGTTGCGAATATGAGGGGTTCTTCAGGTGAGCTTTAAAACCCCCACAGGTTCATCAGCCGACGGCGCGAACATCCCTGCATCAGAATTCGTTCCGTTACAGAGCGGGGAAGCTGTGGAACTCCCTTCCCGCGCGAGAGTTCCCGGAGCGTTACAACCTACTATACCAAATAAAGTCTTTAATTTTATGCAAAAATAATGTATATCTTTTTCCTATACCTGATGTAAATAGCAACCCTCCTACTACTATGTAACCTTTTGTTAAAAGTCAACATTTTATCGTCTCTGCGGTATATTCCAGATCTAGTACTTCTGAATGAGTTTTTCTATATCTGCAAGCCAAGAAAGAGCTTAACAGTCGCCGGGTTCTACTGCATGGCTTTAGATACGGTGATTTTACACGTATACTTTGTAAGACGGTTCAAGCGTGTTTACAGCAAATGTGTCTATCTTTCATCTGCATATCAGAATGTGGGGTGAATGGTACGTATTCGTTTACAATGCGGGTCGTGTCAGTTTTTATTGAACACTCCTCGTCGGAATACATGTGTATTTTTGATATTTTATTTAAGCAACTATTTTTTTCACCTGTTAAGGGAAAAGTCAATACTTACAAAAAGTTGTCTTCACGAATAAACGCCTTTGGTTGAGCTGCTTTTACTTGTTGAGTTGAACATAGAATCCCTGATAAGGTGGTTTGTCGAATGGCCTTTAACTGCTCCAACGTGAAAGACGACGGCGGTATGTCGTTTTCATACCAAAACCGATCGGTGGTTTTCAAATGTGCGAATTGCCTGCTTAATAGACAAGTAAACGTCGGTCCAAATAGTGCACCGACAACCGGATTTTCCAATAATGCACCAGTCAATAAGTCAACGTCTTCAGCATTTCTACAAAGATATCAATATTAAGTTTGGAAAATACTCGTATTTTAAATTTCAAAACTAATTACATATAAAGATCCTGTAACAATGTTATATATTCAGCAGGTATTGTTGAAGTGCTTGATAGGTCATCAAATGTAACATTAGCCAAGGGGTTCACTGAAAACTCCTTCTCGCACAAATTAAGGGCGTGGACGTATGAAGGTATACCATGATCGCGTCCTCTATGCATTGCTAAAGCTAATTCGCTCCATTCACTAGACACAGTAGTCGGTGGTACTAATGACTTTTGTAAAGCGGCAACTGTTAGCAGAGATGGCGCAGACATCGATGGACTTATCTGGTATCATTAAAGTAAATATCCCTGGTGAGAATAGTGGCGAATTGATTAAGATTGAAGTTAATAACTCACCATCTCGGGAGGGTACATTGTAAGAAAAGCGACCATCGCACTAGTAGCAAATTCATTATAAATTCCTGCTCTGTTACTGCTGGAGTAGTTTGTGAAATACTTTTCAGGTGTTAGTCTAAAAATGTTCAAATTATAAATAAATAAATATCACAAAATTGTTTCTTGTGCATAGATTTTATACTTTAAATCTATTTTCGCAGTGGTTTCCTGGCCCAGCACCAAGGGTAAAAATTCACTGTATGTGATGTGTTGTATCTGTCCAATTATAATCCGTCTAGCTTCTAGGAATACGTTTTCTTCGGACCATGTTGGATTTAAATGTGACAGCTCTTGAGCAATGTAGTTGTGTTCTTGTAGCAGGGTTCGATGAAGCGCACCGGCTGCGCCCAATATTTGGCAATTCTTGCATTTGTCTAAATTCACACCTCCTTTATTGAAAGTTCGTAGATTTTTAATATCTTCATTAGTTGTTCCATAGAGACTCGATCCGTCAATGTAAGAAGTTGCTGAATTAATTTGTTCTCGTTTAGCTGTGAAGTAAATTGTTATATTATCTAGTGTGTTTCGGAAACTTATAGTGTTCTGAAAATCGCCTGACTACTCTTATACGAGGTCAGAAATAAATTAGGTCAAGAAGAACTTAGGGATAAAATGAAATCGGAGGGTATAGAAAACGACCACCTAAAACACACCTATAAAGTAATCAGAAGTTTAAAATGGGATGAGATCAATACCAATTGTTTCAGGGTAGCCAAAGAAAACATAAACATTCGAAATCGAATCAAAAAAAAAAAAAAAAAACGGTTTTAAACATCAAATTTTTATAAATGTTTTTTGTTTTGGAATAATGCTGTGGGGAGGAAGTATTGTGCCAGACACGGGCACTAGGTTCACTTCCATCCCCATCGTATATTGTTCACGCGGGCACTGCTCACAACGCAAGGATGAAGAAAACGATGATAGACCTTAGCAACCGAACGGACACAACACAGAAACAAAACACTCAGGTTTGATCAATGTTAATTCTTTATTTGTTACGTTTTATTCTCTAAATAAAGACCATTTTGTTCTCAGCCATTATCCAATATGTTAGTGTTTTTATACCTCACTTAAACTTATTATTAATATTAAATTGATTTCTTATTCATTTTAAACAAGGTGAGGCACTTTTTTCTCGACACGACCTACGCTTCTCTGCTGCGCGATGGAGAGCGGGAGCGGCAACGACCGTGGTGGTCGGCGGATGTAATTTTACTCAACGATATTCATTCGTTATCAAAAGAAATTCGGCCAGTGAAACTGGCTCTCTTAATTAAGGGGTGCATTTTCCTATTCCAAGAGACACGTAAAGTCTCTCTTTGGGGTAACCAAACATACCTCATAGAGAAGATCGTCACGGTAGACATGTATGTGTGTACATTGGCTCTTTTATGGATCAAGGGCATGGGAACGAATCTAAAACAAAGAAAGGGCATAATGTGCATCCATACGATGTGACTTCGGCTAAGTAAACAAGCCGAATCCCATTGGATGCTAATTGGGTCTTTGTTTGCTTATGTGAGAAGGTCAATGGTAACGGATCCAGGAATATGTAGGACAAAGAGATCGTATAGATCATTGTCTAGGAAGTGTATCGGGTCTAAATAAATAGACGACGATGCATCGAAGAAATATGGTAAGAGAAAAGATGAGACGAGGGCATCATAAAAGGCTTGGTTTGATGATGCCCTTGCTTAAATAGACGCATAGTCATTAGAAAAAGGTGCTAATGGTTGGGATATTTTATACAATGAAAATTGGATATCGTATCTTGGGTCGGTGGACGAAACGAATCCCTTGTCTGCATTTGTATATGCGGGGTAATTGTTTTGTGCCAAAGCACGAAATTGGTGATTGCTTATTAGTACGAAAATAAATCATGGGTTGGACATTATGCATGTTCACACGCGAAGGAAGATTCGGGTGCACATGAGGGACAAACTTGCTTGGCAAACAATGGTGCCGGAATAGTTTTCCTACTTATGATACTTGTTCTGGCGCAAGACTAATGACCTTGCCCGGAAAAAACAAATCAATATGGAAAATTGCTAAATAAGGCCAAGACCGGATCCCGGTTGTAGTGCCGATGATGATGATGATGATACTTGTATGCAGACGAATTATTTTCCAGCGAATTCTACTGGTGCATTAGATGCGTGAACAGCTTCTTTTAGGAATTTTCATGTAAGGCGTTGAAAGCATTAATGTCCTCGTAGTAGGAAATGTTTATGCTGGGCGTAGATTGCGGTGCAGGTGTGGGAAAGTTGGAATTTGCCTGGCAACCGAAGGTACCAAATAGGTTTTGGGATTCCTGAAAAGGTAGAAAAGAATTCTTACAAGGAATTTGTATGCGAAGAGATGCATGACAGGTAAGTTTTCATTTACAGATACTTTTAGATTATAAATTTGATAACCTATATAATGCGGTTGCATTAGCGAAAACTTATGCCGATTGGGATGTAGTTATAGGGGTTCTTCAGTGGGCCGTGGGGTTTGGCGGAACCACCACACTGCTACAAGGAAGTGTGTATTATATGTATACTTCGATCTATAAGAAATATATATAACACACACTATTTAATTTAATTGATTCTATTTACACATTATTTCTATTAATTGATTTTATTGTTTTAACATAAAGATCCACGGGGGGGGGGGGGGGGGTTTAGCGAACATACGGGGCAAAGTCTCTACTTTCAACCCGGCAAAGGCCAGGATGATCTTTGTCCCTGTTCAATCCAAGTTGACGTGCAGTCTCCACGCGACACCCCTGGATAGCTACTTTGGCACCCGCTAAGTAGTTAACCAATGCATGCAGCTACATCCCGAGAAAGGTTGGCGCAAGGTTTGTGGCGGTTCCATTGAACGCCACCACTTACCTTCCCATTACGACCATGTAACTTACTCCTAGGGTTAAGGACAAGTATTACCGGCAAGACCATTTTTAAAGCCATTACGTACCTTATCATTATTTACGCTAAGAAATCTTCTAACCACCTAAATCACCTAGAATAATAGCCATTCGCTAATGCTTTTTGCATTAGCTTTTACAAACTTTTCCCCCAGGGGCATGCTTGCATCCAACGCATCATGTTTATGAAATCTAATTCGGTTACCTCATCACGGAACCGACATTAACCCCCGAACATGTCAACGCGCATAGCTAAGAAGCATTTGCCCATACACGCGTATGACATGTTCACCCTTGCCCTATCTGCAGACCCATCGGTCGATCGTTCGAACGACAATCTACAGCATAGCTCACTGCTGGTTACCTAAAGGGAATTCTAGTGTTGTTCAACGTAAACACACACTCGAAAGATTGACCGATGACACGTAGCAATGTGAGCACGATCGAAGTGATGCTATACGCAGTAGCCGATCATGTAAACAACCAATGTTCCCATGTATATTAAATTTTCACCAGCTGCAGCCAATTAGCCCTTACCGCTGGGATAAGTGATAAACAGCCATCGAATTGGACGCGACCATAATGTTTACTTTAAACAATCTTGCAACAGTCGCGTCCCATGTTTCATTAGCTAATGCAAACAAATGCGCATCTTAACGCTCGCCCTTCGAAATAACGTTTCTGTATATACAATATACAGAAATCTATTTCTGCACCCGGCAATACTCTCTATCGTTTACGATAGCAATGCCTCCAGCCTCTGTTGCCCGATCGTTATTTGAACACCTGCCCCTTTTGATTCCCTTCTTCACATCCTACCGCCCATGCATTATCGTTTGTCCTCACTTCCAGTGTAAGGACATCCAACCAGATCTGAACGATCTCAATGGAAGTCCTTCCAATTAAAGCGAACCGATTTCTCATTGGTCGCCACCAGAATGAAATATCCGATTTGCTTCTCACCACAGCGTTGGGAATCCACCCCAGTGCGGCTGGTGATATAATCCGTCCCATGGCTCGAGGAGTCAGATTTCAGCCGCTGAGGAAGCGAGTCTATACCAACGGTCAACAAGTGAGACGAGTGAAGAGTCGTGGCAATCGAGTCGAAGTCTTGGTCGAACGGAGTTAAAGGGGTCGGCGCCTTTTTTCGCTTTGAACAAAAGTAATAATATCAAAGTAAAGATTGTGTAATATACAGCCGTTCCGCTAGCAATAAAAACAGTAATAATATCAAAGTAAAGATCGTTTTATATTAAGTGGTTGCACTAGCAATAAAAACACCAAACTATATCAAAATAAGAATTATGTTGTAAAGTGGCTCTGTCAGCATTAGAAACATAGTGGAGTAATCAATAAAATAAGAACAAATAACCAATAACAATAGCGTGTTTTATTTCTTCTTGTGGTGCTAGCTGGCCGCGATTTTCGGTGGCAGTGTTACTGAACCCACCCCCGTGAAGGTGTATGAGTAATACTAACCCCACAGCTTAATAACCTTGCCCGGAAAAATAAATTATTATGGGCAATTTAACGAGTCTCGGATAACGACCAGATGCCGGTGGAGAGACTTGCTAAATAAGGCCAAGACCGGATCCCGGTTGTAGTGCCGATGATGATGACATAAAGATCCACTAAATAAAGTATACGATCAGCTACAAATTACACCCGATTCTCAGTTTTTATATTTAAATTCATTTTTACGTTCGTTCAAGGCGACGTATAGAATACTAGTTTTGTTCTTTTTCGATCACGTATTTCAAAGAATGCAATTTTTATTTTCTTATCTTTTTTCTGTTTCATTCACCACAAACATTGTATTGTTTATCTACTTAAGATTAGGCGAATGGTTATTCAGCGATTCCTAAGTGACCGTCGACACTTATTTATTTCTTTGGATGTGCGTAATTCACGATCTTAAACGACTAATTGTCAACGTATCCAAAGATATACATGTATTAAGTTTTTTACCGTCATCCAGTTTTTCTAGATACGGTATTTGCATTCTATGATTTGTTTGCTTAAGCATTTTAGATTTTATGCGTTCTTACAGATACTCGTAAATAATTTAGAATGTTGATTAGGTACAAATAAATCAACACGTGGAAATTCACGTCTAATGAATCCGATAATTAGTGGGGTGCACTGAGTGGTTGTAAGAGTAATTTAAGAGCTTTAAAGATACCACTGTACCGCTTTGTCTATTCATCGGGCACTGACACTTATTCACTTGCACTGGCGATTGATTGGGGTGTCATCAACGAAGGATGGGCAGTGGCTATAGAGACGCGAGTGTGAAAACATCTAATATGATAAGTTCAATAAATAAAATAAAAGACTTTTATTTTCACACAGCTTGTTATAGTGGTAAGCATTTGGGGGTGACAGGTTTAGTGAAACAATCCCCCCCCCCCCCCCCCCCTTAAAAAAGTGAGCGGTATTCTTGGAATAGAGGAATAGAGGTTATTAGATCGGGTATGTCACAGAGTAGGTAAATATTTGGTGCTGAGAGGTTTGGAGTATAACAGTTCTGGTTGATGGCATTTTGCTATCTTGTTGTGCGATAGCTGTCAGTAAATTTCGACCGACTGATCTATTGGTTAAATTAGTTAAACAATGACTCGTAATAGTTTGCGGCTGTCACATTGGGCCAATATTTGCTAGTTAAGTCTTATATTGTCTTATAGGTAGAAAAAAAGCTTAACACAAAACTTAAATTGTCGGATATCGACATCAGTAGTTGTGACGGTGAAGGGATCCTGAAATGTGTTCGACCTTACACTTATTCACATTGGGGAATAAATTTACAATTTATTTATGTGAAATTGTAACAATGAACTGATTTAGGTTTTTTTTTAACGTCGGAAACGTATTTATTTGAAATAGCCAGAAAGTATCTTACATTCTTAGCCTAAACGCTACATCTATTAGGGTGATAAAAACGTGTTCGGCGTTCTTCCAAAGTAAACAAACAGATCTCCAAACATGTGCGCCCGAATACATGCACGAGGGTGGCCTGAAAAGTCTCCGACCTCAACGTGAGGATAGCAGCACTCGTCAATAAAAGTGAATGTAGTTATCCATCTTTTGACAGTTACTCACCAAAATTTCAGCCATTTTGGAGGCAAAATTGAGTATCGAGCTGTCATTAAATTTTTGTTTTTGAAAGGCAATACGCCTATCACACATCTCAAAGATGAGTTGGGCTCTGTATGTGGGGACTCTGCAGCATCATTTAAAATAGTAAAAGTTTGGGCAGTTGGTGAAAAAGCGAACCCAATACGCTGTGGCTCGAAGAAGACGCGGCAACGATGAAAATTGAGACAACCAATTTTTCTTCAAGGGCGGTGAAGTGTAAGCAGAGTTGAAAGATGTTTTTGATTGGGTACACAAATGCGATCAAATCGTTTTTTACCCTTGACGTTCCTGTGGCCCTCAATTCAAGGCCAGTAGTTTTGATTTCTAGTGGAGATTCATGATGCTTGTCAAACATTTGTAAAAACTCAGTCCAATGCTGATTTTTGAGAATATCTCTCGACGCTATGTCTGCTGGATTATCCTTCGATGATATATATTTCCAGCAATTAGGATCTATCAGCTCCGGAATTTCTGCCACTCTGTTGGGTATGAAGGCAGTTCGTACGTGTGGAGGAGTTTTGATCCACGCAAGTGAGATTTGCGAATCTGGCCAAGCAAATACATGGGTGGGCTGAAAAGTTTCCGACCTCAACGTGAAGATAGCAGCACTCGTCAATAAAATGAATGTAGTTGTCCATCTATTGACAGTTACTCACCAAAATTGCAGTCATTTTTGACGCCTAGTTTTTATTTGACAGTCGTGTGAGTGAGTCGATGTGAGTGTTTTTATGAAAATGGACAAAATTGAGTACCGACCTGTCATTAAATGTTTGTTTTTAAAGGCAATACGCCTACGCAAATCAAAGATGAGTTGAACTCTGTGTATGGGAACTCTGCACCATCATTTACCACAGTGAAATTTTGGGCAGCTGAATTTAAACGTGGCCATGAGACATTGGGAGACGATGAACGTTCGGGATGTCGAAAAACTGCAACAGCTGACGATAACATCGGCAAAGTTCACCAAATGGTGCTATTGGTTGTTACAGTATCAGGACCTAAACACTGTTGACATTTGCAGTCGCCTGGCTTGCGTTTTCGCCTCTATCAGAGAAAAATTGTAAAAGAAAGCGTATTTGCTGTTTCCTGGTGACCATATTTGACGCGCCCTCAAACAAAACTATCTGAAAAGTTGCTTTAGTGCGAAATTTTATTTTACTAACACCACCTAAAGCCATCTATTGGAGAAATAATGGATTTATTTTTACTATACCTTAAATATTCTCTGGTTGATAAATAAATGAAATTTCGGGTGTGTAACAATAGCATCTCAGGACGTTGACTGAGGGCTGCAGGCACACATTTTCGAGAGAGAACTGTCTAAAACAAAACCCAAAATATTCATTGCAATGGTGGACAGGATGGTGTTGACGAGACCGTATAAAGTGTTAAGGTACCATGCATTTTCAGGAGTATAAATAGTGAATTTGTTACCCAACCACCATAGTAGTACATAGTCGTCAGTTGAACCTATGTCCCTATACTCGAATTTCGCAATTTCTTCACCAAATTCTCTAATGTCGCGACGTATAACTTTGAGTAAATTAAATAGACGAACACCAAGAGATATTTAAAAAGATATGGAGAATTCCTTAAGTGTTCTTACTTTTGTGGCATGCGCTGTTGTGAGACATTGTAGCGCTGCGCTTATACTCTTTACAGATAGTCCCAGCGTTCACAAAACACTCATTTGGTAAATTCCTGGACGTCAGATTACAACATCTTGAATTCGATGGTGACTCAGTAAATTCGATCAAATCGGCTGCTAACAGTTGACCCCAAGCTGGTAGCATAGCAGTGATGTGTGGGTGCCGAAGGGTTGCCTCCATGTGCCCTTGCAGATTCTCGATAACGTCTTCCGTGCGAGGCAGTGGTCTACCCTTACGCGAGTAATAAGGTTGTCCAACACCTAAAAGTACAAGAGAAAATCGTCAAAGAAAAACTTCCAAAAAATATTGATATTTTCAAGTACCATCTTCATAGTCGGATTCTAGAAGTCGTAAAAATTTGTCACCGCGTGCTCCCCAAGATCGATGAATGATGTTGTTGCATTCTCCAGTTGGTAAGCGGAATTTGTGTGGCGGGCAAACGTCGTATTCATCTTGTAGGGAACAGTTTGCCAAATCGTGAATTGTGTCCAAGAGAAGTGTGTGTCGTTCGCTTGTTAGCAAGTCATTAGGTGTTACTAGCGAAAATGCAAAGGTTGCACAGTAGCTGCAATTAAAAAAAAAAAAATATATATATATATATATATATACATTTTTTAGAAAACGTTTCTCATTATTTTTAAGCATATTTTTTATAACAGTGTACCGGCCTATTGTGAAGAAGCCACGTGAAGCCTTGTTTTATTATTTTGTTACGTGTATAGATCACGTCGAGATCACAAAATATACTCTTTTACGATAGTGAAGAATGTGATTCGAACACACGCTAGAGAAGGTTATAAAGCGCATATATGCGAGGATGTCTGAACACGCCACATAAGGCATGATTGCTCCGTTAAGGCTGTTGTATACGGGGCCGATGAAATGAGTCAGGACGGGTTTAAATATCTTGGAGGCATTTATACCGATAAACGAATTTCATTAAAATGTGGCCTGCGTCATTCAAAGGTAAACGAGAACATTTTGAAGTGGAATAACATACTGAAGTTAACACCGAGTTCAAACCTTTCTATTATAAGCAGTTAATCTGATCACGAATATAATATGCTTTTCTGGCGGTTTAATACAAAAGAGTGGCAACTGTCGGTTTGTTACGTGCGTCCGCCACCCCATCAATTAATAGTTTGTAATTTTAATATAATTTGTGGTATGATGGTAAGGTGGTGGAGGAGTTGCGCGTCAATACTCTAGCTCTAACTGCCATGAAGACGCTTTAGTTTTATCTATCGATGGGCATTTCTACTTTTGTGGAATATTATGTGCGTTGGAGTTTTTCAAATAAAATCACCTCGTGGAGTGGAAATTATTGGCTTCGCAAGCGAGCTATTAATGAGGAAAGTCAAGGGACAGAAGTCTGACTACAATCTGCCGCAATGGAATTACCGAGAGGCCGTTCTAATAACTAGACGAAAGCATATGGAATATGCTAATTCTCAGTTCGGAAACCACACCATACGTAGAACCAAAAGAACCTTTCAAGTACCTGGAAGTTCTGTTCGACAACAAACTAAGATTTAAGTCACACACGGAGTATGCAAGTAAAAAAGCTATAGGCGTACTAGCAATCCTAACAAGAATATTGTCAAACCTTGGTGGATATAGTAAGAGAATTATCTTTTTAAGGGTCGTCACGTTAGTATTTGTGTATTCCGCCACGGATTACTTCGCATAGACATTGTAGTTGAGGCGATGTTTCGGATCTAGAAAAGAAGAGCAACGTGGGATGAAGTGCCTGGAACTATGGATACGATAAATCTAGAAGAAAAAAAGCTTCCGTTGCTCTATGGCGGCAAGTTGTGAAGCGTTTGCGAGAGAGTGTTCATCAAAAAATGCCGGATTTTCGGAAAGACAAATCTTGGATTTTGCCCCACGATAATGCACCATCTCACAAAGCTACCATCGTGACTGAATTTTTGACCAAAAACTTTATGATCGAACAAGTACCGTATTTACCAGACATGGGCACATGTGACTTTTTCCTGTTTCCCAAACTCAAATTAATACTTCGAGGAACACGTTTCGAGTCGATTGAAGCCATAAAAGAAAAATCGATGAAGGAGCTAAAATCGATCTCGGCCGCGGCCTATAAAATGTGTATACGAGGCTGCCTGAAAAGTTTCCGACGTGAAGATAGCAGCACTCGGCAATAAAAGCTAGTGAATGTAGTTGTGCATCTTTTGACACTTATTCACCTAAATTTCCGCCATTTTGGACACGTAGTTTTTATTTGACAGTCGTTTGAGTGAGTCGATGTGAGTGTTTTTGTGAAAATGGACAAAATTGTCCAAATGTGTCATTAAATTTTTGTTTTTGAACTTCAATACGCCTACGAAAATCAAAGATGAGTTGGACTCTGTGTATGGGGACTCTGCACCACCATTTACCATAGTGAAATTTTGGGCAGCTGAATTTAAACGTGGCCGCGAGAGCTTGGGAGACGATGAACGTTCAGGACGTCCAAAAACTGCAACAACTGACGATAACACCACTAAAGTTCACCAAATGGTGCTAGGCGACCTCCGAGTTGAAGTGAGAGAGATCGCAGAGGTTATGAAAATGTCCAAAGTTTGTGTTTGTCACATATTAAATCAAGATTTAGGCATGAGAAAGATGTCTGCGCGTTGGGTGCCGCGTTTGCTCACATTAGACCAACAACGTGTTCGAATGAACATTTCCAACGCTCTGTTGGCTCAGTTTAGGCGCAATAAATCCGAGTTTTGGCGCCGATTAATTACTGTCTATGAAACTGGGATGGCTTCTCGATAGTATAGTGGTTAGTATACCCGCCTGTCATGCGGGAGACCAGGGTTAGATTCCCGGTCGGGGAGCCTCTGGCGCAAGCCTAATGACCTTGCCCGAAAAAAACAAATCATTATGGAAAATTTAACAAGCCTCAGGACTTGCTAAATACGGCCAATACCGGTTGCTGGTTGTAGTGCCGATGATGCTGATGAAACTTGGATACACCATTATACGCCCGAAACAAAAATATAGTCAGCAGTCAACAGTGGATTGCAAAGGGGGAATCGGCTCCAAAAAAAAGGAAAAACGATTTTTCGGCTGGGAAAGTGATGGCGACTGTTTTTTCGGATAGGCATGGAGTTATCTTAATCGATTATCTTCAAAAAGGAAAAACCATTACAGGAGCATACTACGCATCATTACTTGACCAACTGAAGGCAGAAATTGCGAAAATCATGTTTCACCAAGAGAATGCGCCGTCTCAGAGTTCAGCGGTTGTCATGGCGAAAATCCACGAATTACAGCTTGAACGACTTGACCATCCGCCTTACTGACCAGATCTACCCCCAAACCACTTCTTTTTGTTTTCTAATCTAAAAATTGCGCTCGAAGGACAGAGATTTTCGTCAAATGAGGATTTTGCAGAGAAAAACGCCGAGTACTATTTGGACGGGTTAGAGAGATTGGGGCATCGTTGGGAGAAGTGTGTAGAGTTACAGGGAGACTATGTAGAAAAATAAAAATTAATTTTAAGAAAAAAATGTCTTGTATCTTTGTTAGGTCGGAAGCTTTTCAGCCAACCCATGTATAAAGTGCATTGCGAATATTTTTTTACACGCAAATGATGTACTGTATGGGAAAACTTTTTATCTGGAGTTTTATTATTATGGTTCTATTCCTTACCGCCTGTTTTTTCGGAACTCTGTTGTGCCTCTTAAGCGTAAATACTCTTGAAAAAATGTGTTTATGTCGTGAGAGAGCCGTAACATTCCTTATGGAGAGGCTATGATCTGGGTTTTTGTAGTGGTCCTGTTACATAATTAACCTCCACAACCCCCCCCCCCCCCCACACTCCTTCGACCTCTGAGCTGATTCACGTCTTTAAATCCCACATACCGAGATCTCTACCATTATCCGTCATACTGTTTACCAACAGTAAAGCAAAACATTGGTAGACGACGCGAAACAGTTTTTCCCATCCTCAAATTCCTTTTCACATTCCGATGTAAAAGTGTTTCCCAAGCCAATGTTCCCCTTCTTATGTACAAAAAGGACAGGCTATTCACTGATGAATAGTTTCAATATCCGGTGAAAAGTATGCATGAGTATACTTTTCAATCGTCTCCATTTCTGCATTCCAAGAATTATCCAAGTCTCTAAAGGAGGATATGCAGTCGCCGAAAGACAAATTATACAATAGTTATGTAATGTTTAGCTTAGAGCGTCTGCGTAGGACCAGTAAGTTATAATATAAAATAATTAAGCTAGAATTTAAGCATTTTTTGTCCAGCATGTAATTTAGAAACTAAGAATATAAAAAGAAAATAAAAAATGTAAAAATGAAAACGAAACGAGGATATGCAGTCTACACTTTTGTTTTGATTTTCATTGCAAGCGAAACCAAATCAACCCGTAACCCAAACTGTTTTCCTTCGCAATTTTGCTGTTGAACGGTTTACATCCGTGCATCTCGATTAAACGAGGAAGAGAAGTGAACGATGGATCCTGAATGGATGCTTGTTGTGTGTTGAGTCCTGGTCCCACTATGGATACGTGGATACACGCCTGCGTCTTTAATTCGTCCATGTAGCCATCATGGGATGGCCGTCCATGTACAGGTGAAGTGCAGGATAATACCACTCAGTTTAGAAATACTTTGGCTGCAATTATCGATGCACCCACACGGAAAAAGTTAATTGAACCCAGACACACTATTTTCCATTCTATAATATCATTTAACATAGCGTACCACAACTTTGCTTGAGACATACTAAAAACCGAACATGTAAAAGGTTAAACTATTCATTCGTGGAACCCAGTCGCCAAGGAACTCTGTGCACAGCCATATCTGCTGGGTATACATTTCAAGATTGTAACCGATTGCAAAGCTTTTACAATGACGATGACCAAGAAGGATTATTGCGTTCAAGTAGCTTGATAGGCATTGCTGTTAGAAGAATTCCAGTATTCGATAGAGCATAGATCGCGACGACCCATTAAGTCGAAGCACATTTCCCGGATGCTTGGTAATTAATGAATTAACGAATGCAAGAAAGCATAGTAGCACGGCGACGACTTGCAGGAGTAGGTCAAGTGGTTGGAAGAAGGAAAGCCTAATGGCTATACCTAGTAACGTGCTTTATTAATTAAGATGTTGGTGACGAGGTGTGCGTTGTGATTCCCAACTCAATGCAGCTACAGGCGATACAAAAAATCCATGAAACAGGCCGCTTTGGGATCAACAAGACAGAGGCGCTGGTGGATTTCAGCGTTAAGATTGAAGATGTAATTCGGAACTGTAATTCGTGTATACCTGCCGAGCGAAACGGAGGAAAACGACAAGGATTCCTTAATCCTGTGGGGAAGTGCAGTGTAGGCGGCAACACCCTCCACATTAATCACCAGGGTCCACTGGCGTCAACGAAGAAGTCTTACGCACACATCCTGCTCATTGTGAACGCTTTTTTCTGTGCGCCTGCATGGGCGCTAGGTTCTACTACGACCTCACAAAGCTAAAAGTTCGTCGAACACTGTCCACCAACAAAAGAACAAAACTCCATCACTTTTCGTTCACAACAAGGAGGAAAGTAAAATACACAATTTTTGTAAGGTCTTTTTTTATTGTTCTTGATAATTGGTTTTTACTGTTACAAAACAAAAAACTTGAAAACTTAACTTGATGAAATCAACACTTAACAACGCTGTTTTAATTTTATTCGATACATGTAATTAATCACTTCATTTCTGAATCCTTTTGTAGTAAGTACTCCACAGTGTATCAAACACGACTTCACTTTACATTCGGGGGCGTGCAAACACCCTTGTGATCGCGGCGGTTAAAGGGCGACTCCCGATGTGCGCGCGCTGATGGTTATTATATGGATAAGACTCAACCGAGGGTTGGAATCCGACTTTTGATTCAACCCTCAGTTCGATGGTGAGATCGGACGAAGAGAGAGAAAATTTCTCTCTATGGTGTGGTAAAAAGGAAATGAAATCTTTCCTTTCTTCCAGTGACCAATGGAAGGCGACCTCTGGTACGCAGTGGTGTGCGTGTGGTGATCTTAGCAATGTGCTAATGGATCACTGTTTGCTCATGCAACAAGGTCATGAGAAACGAATTCAGAAATATTGAAAGGAATTCAAACAAGGGGAGAAACAAACAAGGGGAGAAACGACCTAGGGCATCGTTCTGTAATTAGGGTTCAGCTAAGTAAATCGCTGCATTACTATTAAGATAAGGTGCTAAAAGGATATTGGATGTTTATGGCATCTCTGACTGCGGTAGGAACCGAGTTCTTGTTTGCATTTGTAAATGCTGAAGAATTTGGTTTTAGCGGCTATTGCGCTGATTGTTTGCAGCTGCGCCAACAAGCTGCTTGGCGTTGCTTTGTGTCGTTAGACAAATAGGTCGCCAACCAATGTGCATGTAGAGACAATTGTTCTGCAGGTGTGAGGTTGGGATATGCCTGGCAACCAAGGGTGCCGAATAGTTTCCCTAATTTATGATATGTATGTAAGAGAATTCTTTCAGGAATTTTGAATGTGCATTGAATGCATGAAAGGTAAAAATTCTTTTACAGGGACATGGGATAAAATCTTAATGAAGGAAATGTGAAGGGGATTTTTGCAGGTAACTGCCAATTTGCCAAGGGAGTTTGGGGTTGAAATTGTGGGTGGTTCTTGCGTAAAGTTAAAGTTAAAGCGTGGTGAATTCAATGCTAGTGTGCAAAAAATCGTTCGTTCAGTGGCCGAGAACACAAGTAGACGTCAGCCGCACCAGAGTCGGAGTACACTGAACAGAATTGTTCTTCCATTTAAAATTAGGTTCTGTAGGGTATTTGGTGTGGCGAAACCGTGACTATTATCACGTGTGTCGTCGAAGTATGCACTGTTAGCTGAGTTACAGACAACTATTGGCTCGTTAAAGTTGTCTAATTTATTGTGAACCTCTGTACTAATTATTGCATTAGTGTCCGGGTCGCCATCCTCGAGAGCGAGCTTGTGATTATTTTCAAAGGTCTCTCCGATGATGTTTTCTTTATTGGCATCATTATTGACAACAAGACCGTTGTGCATGATTGACCCATTGAAGCTGTCCCAATTTGTGCGCCCATAATCGGGTATGTATCTGATATGAGCCCGGGATGCTCGATAGCCGCGGATGAACATGGTCACAGCGTTGTGGTCAGATACACCCGCCGATACTTGGGGAGGAGTGATTTAGGGAAGAAAGTCTTTGGACACAATAAAGATGTCCAGGATGGAATTGCCTCGGGTACCAACCGTAGGTGCAACTATTTCGAAGTTGAGGGCATGACCGTTTTTGTTGTACCATTGGAACAACTTTATGGCGTTTGGGCAAGAGACGGAATTGTTCCAGTGGGGATGCCTGGAGTTGAAATCGCCGCCTATGATGAAGGGTGTATGCACCGAGGACCTCATTAACTAGCCGATATCTTCGGGATTAATGGGGCCATTATTGGTTTTATGTGAGTGGTATACGGAGTATATATTCACTTTACCATTATTAGCTGGATGCAATTCAACCCCGGAGTCCTCTATGGACTCGAAGTGTGGGAGGTCAATAGCTTCATGGCGAAGTTCGCTATTAACTAGTATACAGGTGCCACCTCCGTTGATGGTGGGGCCGCCAGTGAGAGTTCGATCTCTTCGAATTATGGAAAAGTTTGCGAATACGGGGGCGGTGACATGGATGCAACCTAGTTTCGGTTACAAGAACCGCGTCCGATGGGTTATCCTTTATGAAATCGGAGACTATCGCACGCTTTGAAAGCGAAACAAGGGAGTTGACGTTTATGAGGATAACTTTAGTTTTGTGATCCATTTTGGAGGGTATGTCTTGCATATGCCGTGAAAAGGAGTGCATCCCTCTCAGCCTCGGTTGTTAATTTTTCATATCGGGGTCGAATATCTTCAATCAAGCGGGAAAAACTAAGAGGTTCTCGACCATTCGGCATTGTCCCCTGGGAGGCTTTTGTGCAGCCGCTTGTATTTGTGGGGTTCTGTTGGCCTTTACCGTGGGTCGCTTAGGGGCTTGAATATGTTTTTGAGGGGGAGAAGTTGGGAGATTTTTATATTCTTCGTTTGTCGGCCTTTAAGCATTGCTCTTCGAATCTGAAAATCATCGCCCTTTTATGCAAATCTTCACTGAGATTTGTATGTGAGGAACTGGAGAAAAGGAATGGGATATCTATTTTTAGAATGTACACATTTAGCTACAATCCAGGTGGAGATGGGGATTTTAGAATTTGTGTGTAATGGAACGAAATGGATATGTTTTAACATGGGTTTATTTGCATAAGAAGATATGCATTGTATTGTTAAGTTTTTAGGATTTTCTGGGTATTGAGCAATTCAATTTGTCTAACATTGGATTGAATGTTCGTTTGGGGATATGGATTAATGATATAGAAGGTGGATGTATATGGGGATATTAATAAAATAAAACATGTGCGGGGGAGGGAAATGGTAGGGCTTAGTGGAGCACTACTGTCGATGTGTTAAGTACAAAATGTGTACTATAATTTTAAAAAATTGGTTGTCTGGGCGCAAGGCGCTCGGACATTATATTCGTGACAACGTATCCTAAATATGTAACATTGAATATACAAGTTATTAAATCAAAATTAAAGTGTTTTTTTCCGAATGCCTCCAAGTGCAGGCATTCATTTTGGTTTGCTTAACGAAATTTTACAGGTAGTGCAAACTACTGTGTATTCGTCAGGACACAGTTGTCGATTTTCTTTTGTGTGCCAGTCCGAAATTACGTTCATCTGTTGCACTGTGATCGGTTTTAAATCGCGTTCAAACCAAAGTCTATCGTAAACAGAGCAAGCAACCCAAAGTCATTGTCAAGAAACATCAATTTAAATCTTGATATCGATTTGTTCCATTTCATGTCCCATACCTCTTGCGCCGATATAACTGCTTGTATTGTAAAATACACGGGTTCTGCTGCTGAAGGCTGTTGTAGGTTTACAACCTGTAGTTCTTGAACGTTGTTTGAACTTGCCGCTGCGAAACCACTATGAACAGACAATTTTCTCTTAGCTATATCCGATTTATTTAATGCTGCAAGGCGCTGTCTGTATTCCCGTTGTCTCTCTGTATTTGACTTAGGAGCAATTAAGAGAGTCACGCTCTCGCTCACTGCGGCTCGTGCGTTATCGGTTATCGTTATCGTAACGCTACAAACTTTTTTCCGAATGCCTCCCAAGGTATACCGATTTATAAGACGTTGTCACGCCAAAAACAATTTTTATTCTCTCAATAGAAAAGGCAATTGAACGATTATCTCTATGTGACAAATCAAGATTTCCACAACGATCTGCATATCAAAGAGATCATGAAGTGATTCAAGAATACGTTGTGAAAAATGTAAAACGACTATTGAGCCAGACCGACAGGGATGTAAATCTGCAATTGGATATTATCCGTGAACGTACGAAAGCAAACAACGTGTTATAAAATGAATATTACACTATATTGCGAACTGTAAATTTTGTACTTCAGGAAAATCATTTAAGAACAACTCATACGTAATAAATCGACTTTGTAAAATCACATCAAAAATATCCAGTGTAGAATGATAAAAGAGGACGGTAATATGTTACCAGTGAAATAAAAGACACACAGTCAGCTGACAGTTGATGGTTATTGAAAATGTGTTTGTTTATAACTCTAAGTAGTCCGCGTGTAAACCAATAAAACTTTGTCGTAGGAGACAGAACCACAAAAAGGCAGAAGTGAACTTGAAGGTAGCTTTATTAATTGATGTATTAATTGACAATTATTGACCGATGGTGTTTATTCGATGAATGTTGATTGCCGACTGACGAATTGGCATAACTGCCAATTCAAAAAGCGACGCTATGACATCATCGTGGTGACAATGATGGCCAGTTGGTGCCAGCTGCTGTGCAACTGGTATACATGCGAATGTACTAGATTTCTCCAGTACATTCCAGCACATTTAATTGCCAATCCGCAACAAAATGACATGACCCGATTAGTGTTTGAGTTATTTCCTGCGTCTGTAATTTTTCGTTTTAGTTATTGGCTGCTCAGATCATGCGGTTTAACATAATTGAACTTTTTGGTGTGGATCTTTTGAAGTATCTCATTGAACGCTGAAGTGTAAGACTTATGCCAACAACCCCACGACTACCTACGTCTTGAAGGAACACAATTTAGGCAATAAATTTCAGATATATTTATGTAAAACGATCATGGAACCATGAAGGCCATTTATCCGAAATATTTATTATGCATAACCTTATGTTGTATATTTTATATACTAATAAAAAATGTGTAGTTTTTAATTTAAAACTTGTATTTTATATTAAAATTACTTCTGACTTGATTTTTGCGGCACTCTTATCATATTTGCGTAATTATAACATCGAAATCTATACTATAAATATATTGCTGCTATCTAATAGTTGTTTTCAAATGTGAAATCAAAACTGGGGGTTATTTAGTTGCCGTCGCTAAAATTCGAAGCCACTTTCATGCATATGGACATGACATAAATCGAAGTTGTCACTTAAAATTTAATGATGAGCACCAAGCAACGTGCCACTGTTTTAATCGGCACCAGTTTTTATTCAGAACACTCCCAGTAAAAGCCTAATCATATTCTACTGCGATCAATTTCCAACGGTTTTTTCTTTGAACTATCATTTAAATATGAAGACGAATTGCAAATTTCGCAAACTAGCGATAGATGTTTCTGAAATATGTATGCTATCTAAATGTGTATACGCTTCTGAGTATCTAACGACAAATGCTATTGAATTTCTGCTTTTATTTTACTTGAATACAAGCGAAATAATTTGGGATTCACGTTTTCGAAGGTCACATGTCATAGTAAAATTCCAAAATGGTAGTTATAAGTTGATTTACAGTTTTGATTTGCAGCATGTTATATGAAACGGAATTTAGTAGCTCCACATCGTCTATAAGATATTTATTTTGTAGAGCTCCAACTAAAACGTCATTGCATGATTACTTAAGACGCACCTAAGTATCCGCATGTTATTTCTCAGAAGTGAGTGGTTATGTCACTGTTTATGTTTTGTTGTCAGTTGCCATCAATGTTGGTTTCTACCTTTTTTTTTGTTCAGATTCAGGCATATAAATTTACATCACTATATAGGGCTTCGAGTCGGGTCTTCAATCGAATGGTGATAGAACTGTGTATTATGCTTGATATAGAAAACTGCCAACGGCCGCGGCGTGGAGGAGGCCAGGTCCGGATTTCGGGTTTTGAGTCATCTAAGTTGGTAGTAAAATGAATTATGTTAAGCTAGTTTCAACGCCCGCTGTGTGACAGAAACAGACAAATGGAGTGAAGAATTTTGCTTATTCTCGGAATGTGAATTCTTTGAATGATACTAGTTATTTTAATTGCTACATGTTCGACTTATAGGTCCGGGTAGAAATGCAAGCACACGTTAAATACGAATTTTGTTCACGGAGAATCAGCTTCCGGATGGGTGGGCGCTTTTTGATGTGTATCAGCCGGCGGCCTTGCCATCGACATTTCCTTAGTGGTATGGTAATGAGTATTGCACCCGAGCTGAGCAACATAAAAGCTTTGTACATACCTTAAGGCTGGCACCATGCTGTGGTGAAATGGAATAAGGCCAGATCTAAACCACGACGGAATTAATAATAATTTATTGGTATTTAAACAACTAGATGAGCAGGTCGCAAACTTCACAAAGGTAATCAACATTTAAAACAAGGCATATTAATAATGCCGTGTAAGAAATGCAAAATTGTCCAAAGAATCCATCTGAGCCGGTTAAGGCAAGCGATAAAATCTTGCAAACCCAACCAAACAAAAACACCTCCATAGATAGAAGCAAAATTCCGGGGTGAATGGGTGGTGACTCATGGTCTACAAAGGAAAGAAAACAGTTGCGAAATCCAATTACGGAAATACGGAGAGATGGTTCACCAACTGTTGACTTCAAAAAAAGCCTACGACTCAGTCGCAAGGCAGAGACTCTACCATATTGTAGTTAAGCTGAGAATCCCGAAAAAATATGCCGCTCTCATTCAAATTTGCATGAACGAAAACAAAAGGTGGGTTAGAATAGAAAACCACCTCTCAGAACCATTTGAAATCCGGGACGGACTAAAGCAGGGAGATGGTCTATCACCGTGTCTCTTTAACCTTGTGCTCGAGTATCTCATCAGAAAGGTACAAGGCGACAACATGGCTGGATCATCCCTGAACGGGGTCACACAAGTGCTCGCATATGTGGATGAGATCGCCGTTTTGAGCGATAATCTAGAAACTGTAAGTAAAAACTGTGAAATGATCATGCAAGCGGGAGAAGAGGTGGGCCTAGAAAGAAATGAAGACAAAACAAAATACATAATTACGGCGAGGGCAGGTGGGACTCAGACAATACACATAAATATCAGGGGCAAAATATTTGAAAATGTCAAAGAATTTAAATATCTGGGAATAATACTGACGGCCAGTAACGAAATGTCGAAGGAAAGTCACAAAAGACTGCATTCCGGCAACGCTAGTTGGCACGCAGTCAGTAAACTGCTGAAATCCGAACTGCTATCACGTAACATAAAGCTCCGTGTCTATAGAACCATAATCATGCCGATTGCTCTATACGGATGCGAAACATGGGCTCTTACAGAACGGAAAGAAAACAAATTCCGCGTATTCAAGAATAAAGTTTTAAGGGGTATCCTTGGTGGTAAATATGGCGAGAAGGCAGGACAATGGAGGAAACTCCAGAACCACGAATTGGAAGAGCTACCCGCAAACCTACAATAGTGAGAGTAATCAGGTCGTGAAGATTAAGATGGGCCGGACATGTGGAGCGAATGGGCAACGATAGGACGGTGCGTAGAATTCTTGACGATAGACTAACGGGAAAGAGACCAGCAGGACTGCCGCGACGGAGATGGGAGGACAAAGATAGGTTTGACCTTGAGGTGATCGGATCGGCTGGTCAAGCGTAGAAGGAGAGTGTACAGGACAGTGAGCGATGGCGGAGTCGAGTCGGTGAGGTCATGAACTTCAGGGTTCCTACAGGCCAATAAATAGTAAAGAAATAAATAGTAGTAAAAGTAAAAGATTTTGGGTTTTGAAAAACCAAAATTTTTGGTACGCAAAAATAGTTTTCGGGACATCCTGTATAAAATAAAGTAGTTGAAAAATGTTGACTTTTTTCTATTAATTTTTCTTTATATCAATTGTCACTGTCGTCCTATTTTATTAAATGATATTATCCATCACCGTCACTTATATGTGGTTCAAGGAAACGTTCAATCCACGAAGGTTGGATTACTCGTAGTTCACCCGTTTCAAAAAGGTGAACTTTAAATATTAAGTCCGCTTCAAAGTGTTCGTTTTTAATGTTCGCTGGCGAACCGAATGTGAGAATGGCAAACGTTGTATGAAACATGGACTGAGGTTATAAAAAGGATGTAGTGTTAGAGAATAAAGCCAAACACCATTAGTCAATCGTACAATACATAAATATGCTTTTTACGAACGATGGCGGAGTTGAGTCGGTGAGGTCATGAACTTACGGGTTCCTACGGGTCAATAAATAATAATAATAATAATAATTAACGCCTTCATTTGTTAAAAATTTTATAATAATCCGTTGCGTAATAGGTGGATGTATTTCTTGCCAGCTCATGGCTGTACTAACTACAAAGTCGGGCGCGACCGCTAGTGTTAAGGGTCCTGTGGCGGTTCCGCCAAACCCCACGGTTCGCTTTCCTGAAAAACACCCATAACTTTCACCCAACCTCCTAATTTCACTAATGCAATCGCATTAGCATCTTAAATGCTCCACGCATTAAAGAGATCAAATCATTAATCTAAAAAAGCCCTGGAAGAGAAAACGTAACTTTCATGCATCTCTTCGCATACAATTCTCCGTAAGATTTCTTTCTTAACTTATCTGGCAGAACTCCGATTATTACAACCCAACTCCCATTGTTGTCCGCCAATGCATTGGCATTGGCACCTGAAGACATTTTCCTTTTTCAAGAACATTTAGTGCATACAACGCATTATCTAAAATTCTTAAAATAGTTCCTTAATGTGAATTTGCACCATAAATACAAATCATTCGGCACCTCTTGTTATCATTTGAAACGCAGTGTCGGACGGCTTGATTTTACAGTTCCAACAAGCCGACCAGCGATTCGTTGTTCAATAGACAAACAATCATGCATTTCGTACGTCGCCACAAACTAATTACCCTGCATATACAAATCCAGGTAAGGGATTCGTTCCTGCCACCAATCCCATTAGCACATTTTCCCAACGTCGATAATAGCGACGACGCATCGCGTAAACAATGATCCGCATTGCCGAAAGATGCATTTGGTCGTTTCCTCCTTTGTTTTTTCCGCCCGCCTGCTTCGTTGTTCCATTGCCTTCGAGCACATGCAAACAACATCAGATCTGATCGATCTCACACACACCGCCATGATCTCCGTTACGAGATCTGGTTTCCTTTACTTTAGACTTTACATTTCTCTGGAGGTAAGTAAATACATATCATTAGTGGAGAAGATATCTACCACCACACCACAAACTCATCCCAAACGAAGGTCTTAACGATGAGTCCTTTACCATCCACCGACCTGACTTCCGCTCTCCGGTGCACGCGGAGATGCGTTAAATTCGAAGTCGCGTGTGTCTGAGCGTTTAGTCACTTTTTTGGTGTCGCGTGTTAAAAAATACAATCACTCGCATTATCACCACTACTATAATCAAAAAATCTCGCGGCAGTAATATAAAATGATAATAAATGTCTAGACATAATCCGAACAATATTGTGTGCTTTATTTCAACGGTTTTGTTTCCTTGCTGTGCTGCAGTGTCCTGGGTGTTTGTCTCTCACCCTTTACCCCTGGTTGTGAACGAACGAGGCGGCGTTCGTTCATTTATTTGTGATTGACTTTTGGCGGAACCTGCATTAAGTGAATGATGGGGAAGAAGTGAACGAAGTGTCCATGCCTGGCACAATACTTCTCCTCACCACAGTCCCACACCCGCACCCACACACACACTCTCTCTATACGATTAATCATAACAAGTAGAAAAAAAAAACACTTGATAACAAGCAAAATAAAAAGTTGTCGGCGAAAAGTGAAAGAAAAACTTTAAAAAACTTTGAGAGAAGTTTTTCAGTTTGAGAAAAAACATCAGTCGAGAAATTTTGTCGCCGCGATAGACAAACCAGTTGTAGAAGAAGTGTTCGCCACGATAAACTAACTTACAAATGTGAAGACACAGGGGGTTCAAGAATCCAACACCCCCTGCAACCGGAAAAGCTGCTAACCGTCAACCGATCAGCGTTTCGACGAGTCACAAGTAAGTTCTTTCAGTCTATTTATTTGATAAAGATAAATCATAACACTAGCCAAGCCGGTTCCCCTACTCTTCATAAACCAAACAACAGTCACGCTCAAGATTATTTACCTTGCAGCTTGTTGCTAAGCAAAAAAGTAAAATTACCGGGACCTTTAAGCTCATGTAGTATATAATTTTAAATCCTGATCCCCAATACAATTTAAAACTATTGCGAGTTTTCTGGAGTTTATCATTTCCTTGGTGGCCAACTGCCAGTACGTATAATTCTTTTTTCTTCTCCCAAAAGGCCCATTCTCAACACGGTTTGAAGCTTCGACATTTAATTGCCTTGGAATTTTAATACTAACCATTTTTATTTGATTTTTAATGTTTGTTTACGATATAATTGTTTTTTCACTTTGGGTGTTGAACTGATTTTCACACACCTACCACCATATTACGTCTTGAGTTCTATTTTAAGACAATTTTATTAGCATTCATTGGCGCAAGGCTAATAACCTTGCCCGTAAAAATAAATTATTGTGGAAAATTTAACAAGCCTCGCAACTTGCTAAATAAGGCCAAGACCGGATCCCGGTTGTAGTGCCGATGATGATGATGATTAGCATTCATAAATTAAATCAAGTGTGGTAGTGAATCACATTTCTATGCATGTGATTTCATATTTCATAATTTAGTATTGTATATGAAAATACATCGGCGTTACCAATTATGTTGTCGATCCGCCTTAAGCTGCGTGCTCTCTGCGATTGCAGCGCCAGACCGGGCGTTACGAGTAAAGGGCAAATGAATTCACGCCTTAATGCGCTCACTCTACGTCTGACAGTTACACCCGACCGAGCGCGCCTTTTGCTTTTGCGTGACGTTCACGCGCGAAGGAGCTATAATCAAAAGCAACCACGGATCTACGATCGTAGTAGCAGATCGGAAAGGAGATCTCTATTTTCTCTGCGAATCCGAAAAAGAATCGATCTGCGCCCTGTCGACGGGAACGCGCAAGCCTTCAATAACCATTTGGCACGAGAGATTCGGCCACCTTAACTGGCGCGATCTCTTGGAGATGAGCAAAAGGGGGATAGTGTCCGGACTTGACCTAGAAGACGACGGAACCACAAATACGTGCGAGATTTGTTCGGAAGTGAAGATTACCGCCCTACCCTTCGGAAAGAAATTGCACCGAAGCGGAAAATGATTGGATATCGTCCATGCCGACGTATGCGGACCGATGAGAGACGAATCAAGGGGCAAAACTAGGTACTTCCTCACGCTAACCGACGACTACTGTCGTTGGACAGAAGTAAGGTTTCTGCAAAAGAAAGGCGACGTTTTTCAAGGAATTCAAGGCTCTCGTCGAAAATAAAACAGGACGAAGAATTAAATGTATGCAATCTGACAACGGACGAGAGTTCTGTAACGAAGAATTCGATAGATTCTTGAAGGGAGAGGGAATTGCGCGAAAACTCATGGCGCCATACACTCCCCAGTTAAATGGAGTAGCGGAAAGGAAAAACCGCACGCTCTTGGAAATGGCGCGTTGGATGTTGACGCAATCCAAGCTCCCAATCTCGTTTTGGGCAGAAGCGATCGCCATGGCAAACTTCGTAAGAAATCGATGCATTACGAAGACGCTAGGAGATAAAACCCCTTACGAATTATGGCACAGAAAACGCCCGAACGTGAAGAACATTCGAACTTTCGGAGAAACAGCATATATGTTGGATAAAACTCCCGGAAAAGGGAAGCTGGAACCGCGAGGTATGAAATGCGTTTTCCTCGGATACGACGAATCGACTCAAGGCTATCGAGTATGGGTATCAAACAAACAAAGGGTAACCACGACACGAGACATCAAATTTACTGATACCGATACAAAAACGGAAACGCGTAACGAATCGTCATCGTCTTCGTCAAATCTGAATCGAGATTCGAATCACAATCTCGAGGGAGTATCACTGCCGAATTTCATTGAACCTTACCTAGGTTGGGACCACGACGAGGAATCGAGAAATGAATCGCAGGAACACGACGACCCGACGGGAGAAAGGGACGAGATCACCGAAACGATCAGAAGAGCTCCGGGTAGATCTAGAAAGATTATCACTGGACGACCTGGTCGCCCGCGAAAATTGTATCGAATCATGCGAAAAGACGAAGACCCTCGCCGATCGAGTGGAGATGAGATCGACCGAACTCTCGACGACGAGGAGTCGTACATCTCGAACGGCCTGGATGCAAATTTAGCCAGTTTTCACTCGGAGGTCCCGTATCGGCAAGCATTGAACGGACCGGACAAAGAAGAATGGCTGGACGCCATCGTCGAAGAAGTCAAATGCCTAATCAATAATGATACATGGCTGATCGTGAATCGACCCAAGAATCGCAACGTGGTCGGATGTCGAATGGTTCTTAGGGACAAGTACGACTTGGGCGGCAAGGTCGACAGAAGAAAAGCACGACTCGTGGCGAAAGGGTTCGCGCGACGACCCAGGATCGATTTTCACGATACCTACGCTCCGGTCGCTCGCCTGGGATCCATGCGTATGTTACTTGCACTGGCGGTCAAGCACGAGCTTAAGGTGTATCAGATGGACATCAGGACCGCCTACCAAAACGGTACGATCGAAGAGGAAACATACATGTGTTACAGAATAAAACCACCCCCGCGAATCATTAAATTGATTCGCATTAATATTCAAAATTAAAAAACTACCCCCGCGAATCATTAAAGTGATTCGCATTAGAATAACGATTAAAACTACCCCCACGAATAATTAAAGTGATTCGCATTAGAATCAAGATCAAAGCCACCCCCGCGAATCATTAAAATGATTCGCATTATGTGCTGGCATGAAGGGACAACATTCTTGGATATATCCCACGAGATTTCCTATGGGAAGTCAAGAATGTCATGCCCGATTAGCAACGGCAAAACTTGGGTAAGCCACGCTGTTTTTACACAAAGCAACAGTTTGAGTTGCCGCATTCCTTTGGCCTATCTTTACCCACACGCCGATAATATACCAAGCCTCAGCCGCGGTCGTTGACCTTGCTAGACACGGCCACTCGCTGGGGATCAAAAACCCCAGCGTCTGGTGAAAAGTATGAAAAGAATACTTTTCAACCGATGCCGCTTCCCCTCTCGATGTGCATTTTGGATCTGCACGCTGAGAGCAAAGAAAACGTGAAACGGGGTCATGCTGTCCTACTTGGTTTCGCTTTCGTTGCAAGCGAAAGCCAAGCAACCCTATAATCGTCACGCTCGTCGTTTCGTTTTCTCATTATCCTAGTTCATTGACCGTCGGGAAAATTCGCAAGAGTTTGCTGACCTCAATGGACGTGGCAATGAGAAGATGAGAGCGAGGGTGCGATCGAGGATGGGTGATCAAGGAAGAAAAGTACCTGTTCGTTGGGTTAAAGGATGAATTTGAGTTGGAGTTGATTTTCTGGAAAAATCAGTCGAGATCTGAGGATCCCAGTGGTTGGTTGTCGTGTGGGCACCTTCGGTTTATAAAACATTAAAGTACTTACCAAGTAAAATTGTTATTTAATATTAAAATTAAATACCTTGTTAAATTACCAGTAATTAAACAGTGTAAAGAGAAACAATAACTAACGTGAAAAAATTGTTATTTAATATTAAAATTAACTACCTTGTTAAATTACCAGTAATTAAACAGTGTAAAGAAAAACAATAACTAACGTGAAATCCTTAAAAGTGAATAAAGAACAAGTCACTTAATTCCAACCCGTGTTTGATAGAACCACCAAATTAGCAGGCCGAATTAATAAACCCTGGGAAGTGTTGCGGTATCTTTAGGAAATCAACCACTGAGCGGAGGAAGCACTAGCAGCAGCGACCCCAAGTCCAGTCGGGGCAAAAACAACACGTAAGTCCCTTAAAATAATCAATAGATATTTCAACAATTATATGAGTGCAGAACAAGTGTATAAAAGAAGTGTTACACATGGAATTACCCGATTTACTCGCAGGATGTTTGAAAAAAATCGTCGCGATACAAGGCAAATCCGATATCGAGAGCCGCGCCAAGGAAATGCTGAAACAACTTCAGGGTGGCGAAAAGGTTTGTCGTTTGAAAAGGGCTTTGTACGGCATTAAACAGGCCGGTCGGCAATGGCATAAGAAACTGAATGGGAAACTCGAAGACTTAATTATGACACCGACGAGCGCGGATTCGTGCATTTATCACCACAAACGAGGGGGAGAATATAGCGTTTGAAATAATTGTGAAGAAGATCGTGTGATTAGAACTGACACTATGACAGCTCGAATCACGAAAAAAAATTTACCTAAGCGTTACTCATCAGGCTACTGACCGTGTTTAGAATTTGATTTCCAAACTCGACTATATTCCACTGATGTGAATTATTTTTATAGCTTGGTATACGGTTCTGATGTATTTTTCTTATTCGATTTTTTGCGTTCGTGTTCTTCACTATTTTTGCTTGTGAATTGTGTGTATCTGTTAGAGTTGCCACAAGAACCCTTGATAATACTGGACTACCTTGAGAAGGATCTTGATTTCGTCCGAAAAGGTTTGTTGCAGGAATTCGAGGCGAGAGATCTGGGAACAGCTCGCTATTGTTTGGGGATCGAAATCGCCAGGAGCAGAAATCAGATCACCATTTCTCAACCAAATTACGTTCGGGAACTACTTTCTCGATTTCGGATGGAGGACTGTAACACCGTCAGTACTCCCGTTGAATCGGGTTCGAAGCTCGAGAAGGACGTTGAAGAAGAAGGATCACCAGGAGGATCTGGTCGGAGCTCAAATTGTCCGAGTGTGAAAGAGTCCTGGTGATGAACGACATGGGCTCCTCGATAGTATAGTGGTTAGTACACCCGCCTGTCACCCGGGAGACCGGGGTTCGATTCCCCGTCGGGGAGCCCCTGGCGCAAGACTAATGACCTTGCCCAGAAAAAATAAATCATTATGGAAAATTTAACAAGCCTCAGGGCTTGCTAAATAAGGCCAAGACCGGTTCCCGGTTGTAGTGCCGATGATGATGATGATGAACGACAACCGAGGGGCACAACTACTGACCCAGAATCACACGTTTTACGCGAGATCGAAACACATCGACATCAGACACCATTTCGTCAGAGATGTCTTACGCGAAGGTCGACTGGACATCAAGCACCTTCCTTCAGATAAGACGCCCGCGGATTTTCTCACGAAGGGATTGACAAAAGAAAAACATCGGAAGTGTCTGGATTTGATCGGTGTCGGGGGTTCTTCAGAGGATCGACCTAGGGCTACAATCGGGGGGGAGTGTTTTAGATCCACCCTAAGCTATGCGATTGCAGCGCCGGACCGGGCGTTACGCGTAAAGGGCAAATGAATTCACGCCCTAATGCGCTCACTCTACATCTGACAGTTACACCCGACCGAGTGCGCCATTTTGCTTCAACATGACGTAACACTTGAATTGCTTTTATACTAATCATTGTTAAGTTCCTTTTTAATAAAGAATATCTTTCGTACGAGTAGTCGCCCATTCATTTCATTTCCTGCTACAACAAATTATACTTTATATTATATAATACGTTACGGTACCCTCCTATCAGACCTCGTACGGCTTTAGCGAACCTATCTGCCTATTGCCAAAGAATGGCAACACAAGGATAACGTTTCCTGGTTTTAACCTCAGCACTTCTACGTTTAAAGTCGCCTTCTTCCGAACTCCTCTTAACTACCCATCAATTTCATACCATCCTTGACTATCCTAGTTTTAGGGTAATTTTTACGTTTTTTATAGCTTGTTCATTAAGCTGAGTAAATGGGAGTTCTGCTCTCACCAAATTAAATCAATGTTAATTAAGTACCGCCTTCTGTGGTATATCTTTTCAAAAGAGTTCAGTAAAGAAGGCAAATCAAGATCACATTTCGGGCTAATGTTTGTTTTAATTTCCTCTTGAACTTCGGTTGGAATGGTGAATGGTGTAGCTTGCTGATATTAACCTGTAATTCGATTTCTTCTACTCTGCTGGGCTGAAATATTTTCTCAAGGTGTTCTGCAAACCTCATTATTTCTACCGTCCATGTATTATAATTTACAGTATTCTATACATGAAAAATAAATGCTCTCCTATTTTTTTTTATTTCAGTTTTCTGTTTCAATTATTTTTTGTTCTTATTGTCGTTTCGATTTACTTAAAAGAAAAGATGTTATGATTGAAATTGAAAGAGAAAATAATTTAATCCAAATTTAATGACGAAATAGTGCCATAAAAAAAAAATAATAATATAATAAAATATTGTAAGCCAAACCGGTTTTCTATTTATTCTTTGTACTATTTTATATTCTTAAATTAAAACACATAGACGGTTTTTTTTCTTTTGGGTTCTTGCTCGTATTTTGTTCTTCGAAACACATCCAAAAGAAACTTGAATATTGTATAATTTAGACTGTTGACGTAGAGCTAGTAAATTAGTTCAAGAAATATCTACTTATAATGTTTTTCGAATTTTTTAAAATATTATAAATACGTCAACCAATTAATGTTTTTTTACCGAATCTTCTAAACTACTTTACGATGACGTATCTAACCTCAAAGCTAATATGGTATTGATACAATGTATACTACGGAAGTTGGGAAAATACTAGTGTTACTAAATTTGTTATTAGCAATAACTTCGTCAAAGATCAGTTCCATAAATAATCGCTGTAATGAGTTTAGATTTGTGGATCTGTGATGCTTGGTATTGCTACGGAAGCTGATGAAATTATCTGTGAAACACAAAGAAGCCATTTGATGGAGTCAGCAGGTCGAGAAATACAAAGCGCTTGAATTGATTACAAAGGTGGATCCGTGATCACGAAATCACGAATATGAATGCAAGTTGTTTATGATTGAAGGTCCGTGAATGGGAAGATGAGCCGAATGGTCTTTGACTATTAAATGATGACTTTGAGATCAGCCTTATTATTCCTAACATTGAAAGTTACTCACTTAAATTGAGCAGTGATCTTCACAATGAAAATTAGTAAATCGAGCAGAGCACTAAGAGGTATTCGTTAGATATTATTTGCACTTGTAGAATGATAAGGTGTTTTCAAAAATAATGATAATACTTTAATTTATCGATGCTTTGCTTATATAAAAAGTTCTTCAAGAACAATCACCTAAGTTTAACAGCCTGGTTATATGAATGGATGTCTGGAGATTAAAAAACTATAATAATAACTTTTGGAGTAAACAGTGCTCAAAGCAAAAGTGTACGGTGATTATATAGTGGTAGATAGGGTCGCAAAGTCCAGCCGCTGGTGAAATACTACCCCATTAAGCTATAGGTTTCGTGAAATGGTTGCAACAATTCCTTTACCATCTGCGGAACCTGGTCGAGAACAAATAGCATCTCAGGGCGCTGACTCAGCGCTATAGGTTCGCCTTTCCTGGGAGAAGTAAAAAAAGGCCTAAAAAAGGGTTTAAAAAATGATTATTACATTATTAGGTGCGCAACTAAGTTCCCGCTGTTTGTCAATAGGTGGCTCCAGCACTAAGTGTTGGTCGAGACATATGGTAAACAAACCGCCTTGACACAGTAGTGATTTTGTTTTAGCGTCATGTACTTTTGGTTGTGTGAAAATGTCTGATTTTGTGCTAAATCATTGTCTTTTGCGGGAAGTGCTGATTTCCTGACATAATAGCATTGCAAGAAATAAGATGGACGGGGAGTGGTGTTATTCAAAGAAAAGAGTATGACATTTATTACAGCTGTCACGCAAAACACCTTGTGCTCGGGGTAGGCTTTCTAGTCAGCCAAAAATTGAAGTCCGCCATCATCGGCTTTAATGCAATAAATGAAAGGGTATGCACTCTTCGCGTGCGAGGCAAGTTTAAGAACATAAGCCTCATAAACCTTCACGGACCTACAGAGGAGCCCCCTGACGACGAAAAAGAAGAATACTACGAGAACGTCGAACGGGCCCTCAACGCCTGCCCAAGATACGATGTGAAAGTCGTTCTTGGTGATTTGAATGCAAAAATAGGTCGGGAGCCGGATTTCAGGCACTACACAGGTTCCCATAGTTTGCATGACAACACTAATGACAATGGACTACGAGTCATCGAACTGGCAGCATCGAAAAACTTGGTTGTTGCGAGTACCAGGTTTCTGCGTAAAGATATCCACAAAGTCACCTGGGTATCACCTGATGGAGCCACTCGTAACCAAATTGATCAGGTGTTGATAGATCATCGCCACTCATCGAGCTTGATGACGGTACGAACGTACCGAGGTGCCAACATCGACTCGGATCACTATCTTGTTGGTACAGTTTTCCGAGCGCGGATAGCCTTAGTGAGACGTATTGCATCCGCGGATCAGGTTCGAATCAACACGTCTGCCTTACGCAATGAGAATAATAGTAACACCTTTGGTCATGCGTTAAGACTCGCCCTTGAAGAGCTCGACGGAGGGAGAGTAAGTCCTGGGACCAGAATGCCGGGCGTAGAAGAGAAATGGACACGCTTTAAGAATACTGTCATTAGTACTGCCAACTCCATCTTAGGCAGTAGTTGTAGAGATCGGAACGATTGGTTTGATGATGAGTGCATACTAGCGACTGAACGTAAGAATGCTGCATACCGGGCAATGCAGCAGTCTCATAGGACGCGGGTGCGCGAGGAGAAATACAAAGAGCTCAGAAGATCTAAAAAAAGACTTCACAGACAAAAGAAAAGTGCCTGGGAAAAAAACCTTGTATGTGAAATAGAGAAAAGTAGAGAGCGAAGTCTGCACTAGGCGCGGAAGTTCTACTAAATAATCCACAGTATGACGCGGTACACACCACGCTGCACTTACTACAAGGATAAAGAGGGTAATCTGATCACCGATCCTGAAGGCATTCTGGAGCGATGGGAAGTACACTTCAATGAATTGCTACATGGTTAGCTCACAGAAGAATTGGAGGCTCCTCCAATGCAAGATCAAGACCAAATGCTGCCGCCACCAAGCATTGAGGAAACATTAAAAGCCATTACACAGCTCAAATCAAATAAGGCCCCTGGAGCTGATGGCATATCAGCTGAGCTGATCAAACAAGGGGGGACAGCGTTACACCACGCAATTCATGAGATCGTGGTGCACGTATGGGAGCGAGAGGAGATTCCGGAAGAATGGGGTCGTGGAATGATTTGCCCCATACATAAGAAGGAGATATAACACTGTGCCGCAACTATAGGGGTATAACATTGGTGAGTACCTCCTATAAGATACTCTCCACCATCCTACGGATACCCCCATACGCTATAGCTACCATTGGTCAATATCAGTGTGGCTTCATCCCAGGCAAATCAGCGATTGATCAAATATTCACCCTTAGGCAGGCGATGGAAAAATGTCTGGAATTTAAGATTCCATTATATCATCTGTTTATAGACTTTAAGGCCGCCTACGACAGCATAGCCAGGTTGTAACTATATAATGCCATGACAGAATTCGGCATTCCAAACAAATTGATACGACAATAACCAACGTAACTAGTCAAGTGTTGGAGAAAGCAATCCATGATTCTGGCGTTACAACAAGAGGGACTATTGTCACCAAGTCCAGCCAGATACTTGCCTACGCAGATGACATCGACATCATCGGTAGAACCGAATCGGCGGTACAGGAATCCTTCGCCCAGATCGAGCACAAAAACTGGGACTGCACATTAATGAGGGAAAAACTAAGTACATGGTGGCAACTTCTGCGAAGAGAAGACCTAACGTTGGTCAAACTATCAGGTAGCGGAGCACAAATTTGAAGTAGTGCAATCCTTTAACTACCTTGGGTCAATAGTATCAGCCGATAACAATATGGAAGAAGAAATACGCGAACGGCTGATTAAATCCAACAAAGCCTATTATGGTCTATCAAGGCTCTTAAATCCCGAAATTTATCCAGAACATCCAAGCTACTACTGTACAAGACCATGGTCTTACCAGTACTCATGTATGGATCCGAGAACTGGGTGCTTAATAAAAGGCACTCTGAACTCTTAGCCGCGTTCGAGAGGAAGATCTTATGGAGAATTGTTGGACCCGTATGTGAGGGAGGACGATTCCAGAGACGGTACAACCATGAGTTGTACGCAATCTACCTTGAAGCTAATATGTAAGAAAAATCGAGCTCGGTAGACTCCGGTGGGCGGGACACCTAGCTCGAATGAGCGAAGAGGAGCCTGCCCGGAAAATCCTTTGTGGCAGGATGTATAGAAGGAGACAGCGCGTCAGACTATGTCTGTGATGGAGGGATGGCGTAGACCAGGACGCCCAGAGTCTGGGAGTGCCAAACTGGATGACATCGTCTCGAAATCGGGACCGGTGGAGAGATTTGTTAAATAAGGCCAAGACCGGATCCCGGTTGTAGTGCCGATGATGATGATGATGATGTTGATTTCCTTCATTCATTCGAAGAAAACGGAGGCTGAAGTGCATCGAAAGCTCCACAAGGTTTATAGAGATGCTGCTCTATGTAGAACAAGGTGTCGTGATTAGTTCCGTCGCTTCAAAGACGTTGATTTCGATGTTGACGACCGTCCACGTGAAGGAACGTCAAAAACCTTCAAAGACGCTAAATTGGAGGCATTGATCGACGAGGATCCATGCCAAAAGCAACAAGAGTTATTATCAGCATTAGAAGTTACCCGCCAAGCCATTTCCAAGCCATTGCATGCGTTGGTAATAACTCAAAAGCAAGGAACTTGGGTTCCTCATGATTTGAATCCAAGTGACATTGAGCGTCGTTTTTTCGCCGGCGAACAACTGCTCCAGGGGCAAAAAGGGGAGGGTTTTCTTTATCGCATCGTAAAGAGTGATGAAAAATGAATTCATTACAGCAACCTAAAGAAAAGAAAGTCGTGGGGAGTGCTCAGGTGCGCGAGTTACGTGTGTTACGTTCCGAGATGTTAAAAAAACCACGCACAATTTAATGTTTACAATTTTTACTGTTTTACAAAAATCAATTTCGAAAAAAAAGTATTTGCCGTTATACGACCGGGCGCTATCACAATCCAAATCCAACCCAACTCTATCTCCTATCCTGCCTGCACATTACACCTCGGTATTGAATTGCAAAAGTGATTTTCACAAAGGATTGAGAATTCGGTAGATGCTGAGTCTACAATTTGTCACCTCTGCAGGTTCCATACCGAGTTCTTAGATCTAGGGTTACGAATCACTTTTCCGGGTCGTTGTTGATGATGCATCGGAGTCAAGGAACTGTGAGTTGTCAACAACAACAACTGTGAGAAAATAACCTTGATGGGTGAATTAGCTGTTTAAGCATATTCAGTGAGTGGAACTTAGGTGTAGGAGGTATTAAGGGGTGACGGGGTGCCCGGTGGCAACCGTAACTCGCGCGAGTGACGGGGAATTGTTCGTCGCTTCATGCAATTTTTGTCACGATGGAGTGCTTCACGGGACAACAGCGTGCTTTTTGTGTAAAACAGTTTTACAAAAAAAAAAAAAAAGTTTCCTACGTTACTGTACGACGCCTATTTAGAAAACCTTCGGGAGGTTGAAATCAGCATGTGTCAGCGAGTTTTCCAAAGCGTAGTCGATTGTAGGAGTGCCAACGACGAGGCGGGACACAGCTCGACGATGTTATTTAAAAAAAAATTTCAATAAACGTTTATTAAGTTAAATAAATGATCAATAAAATAGCATTTGTAGTTTTATTTCTATTCATGTTTCAAGTGTGTCAAAATTTATGGCCCACCCTTTACGTCCTCCACTCGGCCGAATATTTACGCCGCGAAGGTTATGGTGTGTATTTGGTGGGACCAGGTCGGTGTTATTTATTATGGGCTGTTGAAACTGAACGAAACCATCACCGGGGGTCGGTATCGACTTCAATCGATGCGATTAAGGCGAGAACTGCGAGAAAAACGGCCACAATACGAGCAGAGGCACGAAAAAGTGATTATTCAGCATGACAACGCTCGACCTCAGGGTGTCAAAACCCGTTAAAACCTACCTGGAAACGCTCAAACGAGAAGTCCTATCGCACCCGCCATGTTACCCATATATTGCGCCGTCCGATTATTACTTGTTCCGTTTGATGGCACATGGTCTGGCTGATCAGCAGTTCTGCTCATATGAAGACATAAAAAACGGATTGATTCGTGGATAGTCTCAAAAGCTAAACACTTTTACCCTAACGGTATTCGAGCTCTGCCAGAAAGATGGGAAAAAGTAGTAGCTAGAGATGGGAATACGAGGGTTGCCTTTTATATTTCGGGATTAGAGAACAAAAACAAATATTGATCATCGAAAATCACTTTATTGTTTTTCAAAATATTCCCCATGAAGATCTATACACTTTTGCATGCGTTTGAACCAATTGTCGAAGCACTTTTGCCACTCTGATTGAGGTATCTCCAACACATGCATTCTGAATGCAGCAACCGCTTCTTCAGGTGTCGAAAAACGTTGACCTCTCAGTTGGTTTTTTACGTACGGGAATAAAAAGAAGTCATTCGGTGCCAAGTCAGGACTATACGGCGGATGACCCATCAAATCGATGTTTTGGGTGCTCAAAAATGCAGTTGTCGCAGCCGATGTGTGAGAGCTCGCATTGTCGTGGTGAAGAGTGATCCGTCTTTGGCGGTTGGTTTTCCTGATTTCTTGGAAGACAACTGGCAAACAAATGGTTGTGTACCACTCAGAATTGACTGTTCTGCGTTGTTCTAGTGGTACGGTTGCGACATGGCATTTCTTTCGACCAATTGACACGAGCCTTTTTTTGGCGATTGACAAATTGTGTGGGATCCAACGCAAACAAATTGTTTTGACAGTCAAATGTTTATGCAATATTGAATGTATGCTGGTCCCACTAACGCCTAAGGTTGTCTCAATCTCACGATAGGTCACATGACGATCTTCCAATATCAGTTCGCGCACAGCATCAATGGTTTTCGGAACAACAACTGATTTTGGACGACCTTCACGAAATTCATCTTGGAGTGAACTACGACCACGATTGAATTCACCATACCATCGATAAACACTGGTCCTTGATGGAGCTTCATCGCCAAAAATTGAATTAAGTTCATCCATGCACTGTTGCTGAGTTAATCCACGCCGAAAGTTGTAAAAAATAATCGCACGAAAATGTTGACGATTTAATTCCATTTTTGGGCCGAGATGAATCTTTTAAGTTACTGTAAACAACACAAATAGCGCTCGTATGTCAAAACGTTCTGAGTGCGTATAACCTCAAAAATATCCAACTTTACGACAGAGCTGTCAATTGCCGGATTGCAAACTAGGGTTGCCAAATCCCGAAACATAAGAGGCAACCCTCGTACTTACTTTTCACAATAAAGTTGCATTTTCATTAAAAAAAGGCAGCGAGAAATTAGTTGCGCGCCTAAAATTATAGACCCCATAACACTAAGACTGTATGCAATTATATAGTTATTGTTGTTGAAATGCAAACTTGTTTGTTGAAACTCGATGAAACGGAAAAGAGACAAATACATACATGTATAGGATTTAGCATGGGATGGAATGAGATAGAATACATTATAACATACAGTGTTACCCCGGAGAAAAGACGTTGTATAGTGAGTGTAGTATCTACATGCTTGCCTGATCCGAGTGAATTGACTTACCTCTTGAACCTATGTCCAAAAATTCAGTCTCTGTAGTTTAAGAGGGCAGTCCCAGAACTAATCGGCTTGGCACTTGGATGGCTGTAGTTATTCAAATATAGTGCCGGTGGTAGATAGGACCAACGTTACAAAGATTAAGTTTCAAGTTTGCAAGCGATACATTGTTTATTAATTGTTTGATAGCCATGATTAGTGAACGCTCTCAGTGAATTTGTAAACAGGGAAAAACCCACAAGAGAACTTGCATTGTGTTTCACGAGATGTGGCGGAAACATAGGTACGGACTGATTTTTTACAATGTTATCTTTGGCTAAAAGACTACTTGTTGGAGTCTCACTTTCGTTGGAGGTTTGAAAAGAAATAGACGATATATTCTTTGACTGAAAGGATTTAGAGTAAGAAAACCGCTGTCAACAATTTTTGGTTTTTACGAGCAAATAACAATTTGTACGTAGTACTAACAAAAAACAGAATTACAATACATGATGATGATATAATGTCGGTCGCAGCGCGCCGAAAACCAGAAATGGTTTTATTCTATAATGACACAAAATCTGGCATTAATACTATGGTTAAGATATGCGAGTTAACGAAGGCGATACGAACACCAAACGTTGATAACACAACGGAAAACTACCATACACCCCATGACTACTTGGAAACCAAGATAAGACTTGGCACACTTCATCATCATCTTCATCGGCACTACAACCGGGAACCGGTCTTGGCCTTATTTAGCAAGTCCTGAGGCTTGTTAAATTTTCCATAATGATTTGTTTTTTCCGGCCAAGGTCATTAGTCTTACACACACACACATTTACCATATACAATATGACACACTTGACCAAGATAAGACTTGGCACAAACTACCATATACAAGGTGGCGCAAAATGAATCATCCTATCGGAAGATGTTATAATTTTTGCAAGTAGTATCGTACGTCAATTATATTTGACATTTGTGAACTATATAGCTGCAGAATACAAACAGACAAGCAATGGAAGGCGTGTGAATTACTGTCAAGCCATCCTTAATCTCAACAACGAAGAGGACGCTTTTCTGTCGAAAATCATCATGAGCGACGAGGCGCATTTCCACTTAGGCTGTTACGTCAATAAACAAAATTTTCATTTCTGGGGCACTGAACAACCGCATGTGATGCACGGAGAGCCATTGCATCCACTCAAAGCCACTGTGTGGTGCGGCGTTCACACGGGAGGAGGAATTGGGCCAATTTTTTGTTTTTAGGACGCCGTCGGCAATACTGTTACTGGTTACGCCACAGGGCCATAATACAAGGTAGGACAGGGGGGGATAGGCTGGAAGCTAGAATGTGAGTAAGGGTGTGGGTTGTTAGAGTGCTGGCGGTGAGCGGGGCGTGGTCAGAAGGGGTAAGAGATGGGACGAAGTTTAAGAGCGGGAGAAGTGAGATTGAAGTCAAATAAGGCGGGGTAAGAGTTTGCCCACCACAACATTGGAGAAATGGGTTCAATAGAGCCGTAAGAAGACGGTGGATGAAGAGGATTTTGGCATGAATTCTGCGCTCTTCAAATGTGTTAAGGTTAATAAGATGGTGACGTCCTGTGTATGGGAGTAGAATCAGAGGTTTTTCCCAATTCAATCCACGGATGCCAACACGCCCAAAAGCGACGCTGCACGCTTTCGATCCTGCGAATATGGGGCGAGTAGTAAGCAGACCAGACCTGACTAGCATTTTCGAGAATAGGACGGGCAAAGGGTATACAGAGCGATCGGGAAACGTAAGGATTGGAGTATTCTTTCGACTAGCGTTTCACAAAGCCAACAGAACAGTCGGTCTTGAGGATAATGTCTCAATATGCGGGATGAAGTTAAGCTCTCTACCACATAAGATGCCAAGGTCACCAATCGTGAAATCTGTTGGTTGAGTAAGAAATAGTAACGCGGTGGGGGGGGGGGGGGGGGGGGGGGGGGGTGCGCATTTATGGGAGATTGTGTTAGAGTGACTTTTGTTAGTATTAACTTCGAGGCGGTAGTTTTGGAACCAAGTTTTTTTTTGAAGAGATGAGTCTGCACCGATGGAGAGGCGTACCGGATTTTTACCGACTAAAACCACCTCTCGCCGAGCACATATTCCAGTTGATCCTCGGGTAACTTTCTTTTAGATACTCCATCGCGGACCAAATTGAAAAGCTGTCGCGATCCATTTGAAGAAGTGTGGAGTCGAGAGTAGAGGGGATCGTCTTGAAGAGTTTAGTGTCATCCACGTAGAGAGAGATGGAGGAGTGCTTGATACTGGTGTCAATGTCGTTAATATTGGGTTGTACCACATGAAAGTTACGATTTTCGTTCAGTCGGAAATAAGAAGTTCTCGAGTGAACATCTGTCCCAGAACGTTAAATTTTCCTTTTTTAGAAAGTAAAGTGGTACGTGTGCTTGACGTGTGAGAATTTTAGGGTTCGTTACAAGTGCCGATTTTTTTATTCTAGGTATTGTTTACCATGCTGTCGGCAGTTCAAATTCGAACCCTCTTCCTTTATGAATTTAAAGTGGGACATATTGCGTCATTGACAATGAAAAACATTAATGACGCATTTGAGGATGTAGCGATAAAAGAACGCAGTATACGACGTTGGTTTGAAAAGTTCCCTTCCGAAGATTTCAGCTTCAAAAATGCACCACTTGGGAAACCGGAAACGTTAGTTGACGGCGATGTTTTAAGAGCAACGGTGGATGCGGACCCAACGAAATCGCTGGGGAAGACTGCACAAAGCATGGGAGTATTCCCAATGACAATAAGTCGACACCTTTCTTTCATAGAAAAGATAAAGATACTCGATAAGTGGGTACCCCATCAACTGAACGAGTCCCAAAAACTACGGCGCCTGGAAATGTGCAAATCGCTTAGATTAAGAAACCAAAGCGAACCGTTTTTGCACCGGATAGTGACTTGTGACGAAAAGTGGAATCTGTATGATAACCGTAAAAGACTTGGGCAGTGGTTGGATGCTGATGATAAACCAAAACACACCCCAAGCTCGATCTTCATCCAAAAAGAGGTTATGGTAATAATTTGGTGGACATCGAAAGGACCGATCCACTTTTCATTTCTTCAACCAGGAGAAACGATAAATGCTATCAAATATTGTGAAGAAATCGACATATTATATCCCAAATTGGCTGAAAAGTCACCGGCGTTGGTCAATAGGCCCAGCCCGATCCTTTTGGATGACAATGCTGGACCCCATACCTCACAAGTAATGGTGCAAAAACTGTTGCAGTTGGGATTTGAAATTCTTGCGCATGCACCGTACTCTCCTGACATTTCCCCAACGGACTACCACCTTTTGCGTAATCTGGGTTCATTTTTCCGGTCTTCCGGAACCGAGCGGAGGTCATAAAAGCCTTTGAAGTTTCATTGCCTCAAAAAGTCAACATTTCTATGAAAAAGGAATATTTGACCCTGTATCACGTTGGAAGACTGTCATAGATGCCAACGGATTCTATTTTGATTGAATAAACATTTACGGAAATATAATATTGGCTTTTAAATTTTTACGATAACATCGGACATTTCATGTGGTACAGCCTAATAGAAATGTTTGCATTCACTGCACTTAATCTTAGACATGCAATCAATTTATTTATGTGAAATTGTGACAATTAACTGAATTCGGTTTTTTTTTAAACGTCGGAAACGTATTTATTTGAAACAGCCAGAAAATAGTTTACATTCTTAGCCTAAACGCTAGATCTATTAGGGTGGTAAAAAAGTGTTCGACGTTTTTCCAAAGTTAACAAACAGATCTCCAAACATGTGCGCCCGAACTGAAAAGTTTCCGACCTCAACGTGAAGATAGCAGCACTCGGCAATAAAAGCTACTGAATGTAGTTGTGCATATTTTGACAGACAGATGAGTTGGACTCTGTGTATGAGGACTCTGCATCATCATTTACAACAGTGAAATTTTGGACAGCTGAATTTAAACGTGGCCGTGAGAGCTTGGGAGACGATGAACGTTCGGGACGTCAAAAACTGCAACAACTGACGATAACATCTCTAAAGTTAACCAAATGGTGCTAGACGACCATCGGATTAAAGTGAGAGAGATAGCAGAAGCTATGAAAATGTCTAAAGAACCTGTTTGTCACATATTACATCAAGATTTGGGTATGAGAAAACGGTCCGCGCGTTGGGTGCCGCGTTTGCTCACGTTAGGCCAAATCGTGTTCGAATGAACATTTCCAACACCCTGTTGGCGCAGTTTAGGCGCAATAAATCCGAGTTTTGGCGCCGATTAATTACTGTGGATGAAACTTGGATGTACCATTATACGCCCGACACAAAAATACAATCAAAACAGTGGACTGCAAAGGGGGAATCGGCTCCAAAAAGAGACAAAACGGAAAGTGATGGCGACTGGTCTTTGGGATAGCCATAGAGTTATCTTAATCGATTATCTTCAAAAAGGAGAAACCATTACAGGAGCATACTACCCGTCATTACTTGACCAAATGAATGCAGAAACTGCGGAAAAACGCCCACATTTGCAGAAAAAGAAAATCCTGTTTCACCAAGACAACGCGCCGTCTCATACCTCAGCGGTTGCCATGGCGAAAAGCGACGAATTACAGTTTGAACTGCTTGACCATCCGCCTTACTCACCAGATCTACCCCCAAGCCACATCTTTTTGTTCCCTAATCTAAAACTTGCGCTCGGAGGACAGCGATTTTCGCCAAATGAGAGGAGCCCATCACCTTCGTGAACAGTTATTTTGCGGAGAAAAACAACGAGTACTATTTTGACGGGTTAGAGCGATGGGAGCATCGTTGGGAGAAATATGTAGAATTACAAGGAGACTATGTAGAAAAATAAAAATTAATTTAAAAAAAAGGTCTTGTATCTTTGTTAGGTCGGAACATTTTCAGTCCACCCACGTATAAAGTACATTGCGAATATTGTTTTTTGCACGCGAATGATGTACTGTGTGGAAAAACTTTCTATCTAGAGTATTACATTATGGTTCTATTCTATAGTGCCTTTTTCGGAACTCTGTTGAGCCCCTTAAGCGTAAATACTCTTCAAAAATTGGATTTATAGCGTGAGAGAGCTGTAACATTCCGTATGGAGAGGCTACGATCTGGGTATTTTCAGTCGTTCTGTTATATAATTATAATATTATAATTAACACCCCCCCCCCCCCAACACATTGAGCTGATTCACGTCCCTAAATCCCACATACCGAAATCCCTACCACATCCGTCATGCTGTTTACCAACAACAGCAAAACATTGGCTGACGACGCTGTTTCCACATAGCGCAACCGTTTTTTCCATCCAAAAATTTCCTTTCACATTCCGATGTAAAAGTGTTCCCCAAACCAATGTTACCCTTCTCATGTACAAATGTACAGGCTATGCATGATGAATGGTTTCAATATCCGATGAAAAGTATGCATGAGCATATGTTTAATTCCGGTTCGTTTACCGGAATCGAACGAACAAGCGAACGTACACGATATGTAAATCAAACGAAATGTTTCCTCTCGACAAGTTTAATTTTCTTTATTATATTAATTCATTCACAACGACAAAACGAAAAAACTCATTTGCATAATGCAAACTGACAACAACGACAACAACAGAAACAATGACAACAAAACTAATAACAAAACATGAATAACAAAAATGACAAGTGCTGCCAAACACGCAGTTACTTACAAATTATAACAAATGAATAACAAAAATACTAACAATTAATACTAACTACTCATAATCAGCAACAAAAAAAAAGATAATAATAAATGGCTTGAACTCATTAGTTCAAGCACGACGCGACATACAGCCCGTCTTGAAGCGTCAGGTTCAAACTGCTTGTGGAGCCTTCGTCTTCGGCAGGATAATTGATGGGAAGAAATTTTTTACATCGCTAGCTCGCTTTGATAAAGCAGGTGACGTCTTAAATTTGTTATAATCGATGAAACCATGCAGTAACCGTACACAATGATGTGGACGAACGAATGCTAAGATGCCGATGATGACGCCTTGTTCACCTGGAGCATATTTGAGCTCACCACATGAGAACAATGCTGTAGTTGTACGCTGACATATGCGTAAGAATGATATTTGATTCTCCTCTTTTCGCAGAAAGCCGAAATTTATATTTGTAAGATCGGGAACATGTTGAATCCCGGTGACCTTACTAGGAACGAGCGACGATAAATTTGTATCTGTAAGATTGATGATTTTGGAGAATAAATAAGACCAGGGTTCAGAATACAGTTGGACAGTTTCCTGTCTGCTCCGTTTAAGTTTACATCTTTTCGGCCTTAAGTGGGAACATATTGTAATTTCATTTAATGATATATACGTTAAGTAAGTTGAACGTATCAATTGAAAACCGTTGCATATAAGTATGATCTTCTGTAGATTATAAGTTTTCCATTGGGGCATATAAGCAGGACCAATTTCGAAAATGAGCACCAATGCTCCTTCCTTCAGTCGAACCTCTGGGGATCGGGAGCGACCGAGTCGAATCAGCTGTTGTCGGGATTTCTTGCGACTACGCTTCCAAATAAGTTGCTTCAATTGTTGCGCGTGGCACCAGTCGGATATACGATTAACTGGAGTATCTGCGAAGTCGAATTGCTGGAAAGAAGCTAAAGGGCTACTCACTAGGGAGTGGGCAGGAGTGAGATGTTCAAGATTATTTGGATAGGAGGAGGACATGGGTGCTATGGGAAGGGAATTAAATATTGCTTCCAATTCGATAATATACGTTACTAATTGCTCATAAGTAAGCAAGGGCTGCGCTCTTGGCGGAATAAAGTGCCAATCAATTCCTTGCCCAATAAGAAAACTGAATTAAACATGCAGTTACTTACAAATTATAACAAATGAATAACAAAAATACTAACAATTAATACTAACTACTCATAATCAACAACAAGAAAAAGATAATAATAAATGGCTTGAACTCATTAGTTCAAGCACGACGCGACAGTATACTTTTCAACCCTCTCCATTTCTGCATTCCAAGACTCTAAACGAGGATATGCAGTCTACCCTTTGATTTTGATTTTCATTGCAAGCGAAACCAAATCAACCCCTTACCCAAACTGCTTTCCTTCGTAATTTTCCTGTTGTACGGTTTGCTTCCGTGTATCTCGATTAAACGAAGAAGAGAAGCGAATAATGGATCCTGAATGGATACTTGTTGTGTGCTGAGTCCTGGTCCCACTATGGATACGTGCAAACACCAATGTCTTGTAACTTTGTTAGGTCGGAAACTTTTCAGCTCACCCATGTGTATATATAGTGATTCATTATAATCTCATACATTACATGAAAACATGACATGGGGCTTGCCCTATTTTAGTTTTGGTATCTGCCTTTAATATTCATCAATCGAAGATCATTTGTGTCGTTTTTATAGGTCTTGGAGTGACATAATATCCGCTATAGATAGCTTCTTGAGAAAAGTTCGGGATTTTGATCGGTCTAATGTCCAAATCTAACTTTCGCCCTTCTTTAGTGTGTAATAATACCACATTGTGTTTTAACATTTACGAGCACTTCATGTCCCTTTTTGCACACGTCTGAAAAGGAGTATTCGAGGTATAGCGTTTGCGGCGGCAGTGAAGACGGTGCGATTCGAACCGACGCTATGACGGCTAAAATCACTGAAAATGTAACCAATGCTTAACATATCAAGCCACTGCCGCGTGTACGAATTCGATTTCTAAACTCAAGTACACTCAACTGATCTGGATTTGTTATGTTATCCCTATGTTATACGGCCCTGATGCTTTGCTTATTCGAATTTCCTTCGGTGTTCTGCACTATTGGCTTGAGAATGTGTGTGCATCTGTTAGAAACTCCACAGAAGCAGTCCACTTAGATTTTTGTGCCGTACCTAATCGCGTACAGTTTATCTCACTCTAACAATACACAAACGCATAAAAAAAGATCATGAGTGCCGTATACAAGAGCATCTTGTTTTGCTTCTAATTTTTTCACTGCGTTTGTTCAAAACCTTCACTATTTTACAAACCCAGTGCAGATCATGTTTTAAATTCTTATTAAAACAAATAAAATACAAACATAAATTGTGGTCATTGACTCTTTCATAAGTCGGTTAATATTAGAAAACCATATTCCTCTAATCATCATGCAGCTGTTGATCAAAATACGATCTTTATGTAACCGCACCTAATATTATACTAGGTCCTTCTAAAATTCATATCAGGTTTGGCAACTTATCACCTTCTGATAAGAATAAGCAGTAGGTTTACTGCCTTGTTTAAATGTCTATTGAACCTACGAATCTCTAACTCAACTGGTTTACGTGAACGACTCGCAGAATCTAAAGACTTTTGTTGGTATATCGACATATAGTTATTTATAGC